>JAWWEW010000166.1:2857384-2883457 GCA_035583185.1 Anabacerthia variegaticeps
AGCGGCGCTGAGGGGAGGAGGAGCCGCCATGTTGTGGGCGGTGCTGAGGGGAGGAGGAGCCGCCATGTTGTGGGCGGTGCTGAGGGGAGGAGGAGCCGCCATGTTGGGAGCGGCGCTGAGGGGAGGAGGAGCCGCCATGTTGTGGGCGGTGCTGAGGGGAGGAGGAGCCGCCATGTTGTGGGCGGCCTGAGGGGCGGCCGCTGTGAGGGGAGGAGGAGCTGCCGTGCTTCGGGGAGGCACCTGGGGGACCGCGGCGCTGAGGGGAGGCACCTGAGGGGCTGCTGTAGTCAGATGAGGCGGCTGAGGGGTTGCCATGCTCAGATGAGGCGGCGGGGACGATGCGGTTCCCCTGCCGGGAGGCAGCCGAGGGCCGTGCCCGCCCCACGGAGCCAGGGCGAGCCCCGAGCGGTGCGTGAGCGCTCATGGCCTGCCCGAGCGGCCGCCCGCGAGGCCGTGAGCGAGGCCGGGCCGGCGCGGTTAGCCCGGCGGAGCAGGCACCACCACAGCCCCCCGCGAGGGGCTCCCCGCTCAACCAGCACCGCTGCCGGCCTGCGGGGGGGGCAGCCCTGGCACAGGGTGCCCAGGGGGGCTGTGGCTGCCCCTGGAGCCCGGGGAGTGCCCAAGGCCAGGATGGACGGGGCTGGGAGCACCCTGGGCTGGTGGAAGGTGTCCCTGCCCTTCACTATGATGGACAGGCCCTTCTAGAAAAAAACCCACCTCTTCAAAATACCCGTTTTTTTACATCAAAAGTTGTAACACTTGTCACGTTTTCTTCCTTCCAGGCTGTCCCCTGTGGGCCAGCAGGAAGGTGAAGGTGTTTGCAAAGTAGCCAAACCAGGGAATAAAAGCCCGGCAAATGTTGACATTATGTTTGTATGAACATAATGCTATGTTCAAAAAAGCTCACCTGCCCTTTAATGAAATGCCACACAAGCAGATTGAAAGGTTCAGAGAGACAGAGGCATAAAATAAAACTTCTTATTCTGTCGTTCTTGTGCCTGTTGTTGAAATGTAGAATGTTTCATTCCTGATTGCACAGAGGGAATAAGACAAACCCCAGCAGAATCACCTCAGATTTCTGCTCTGGGTTACAGAGTGTGGAACATTCATAAAAACATCTACAACTTTAATCAAAAGTACCTACCTTATAAAAGCTCTTTGTAAGGTATTATTTGTTTATAGGCATTATTATTTATAAGGTATTACAAAAGCGGTTGTCTGCCATTGCTGGAGAGCTCTGCTGGTGTCTGTTCACAGCCTGAGGAAGATGTTGTGCTACAGCGAAGTCTAATAATACTGAATACACATTAAAATAACCTCAATACATTAATAATAATAGTATCAGCTCCGTGCAAATAACCATTTGGGGCAGTTCTGAGACACCGACCCTCCACACGCCTCCCCAGGTCGGGTTCCCTCTTTCCCGCCCCTCCGGAGCGCTTTGGGCGGTGCGCCCGGAAGTGGCGGGAGGTTCGGGGCGAGCATCTCCGTGATGGCGGCGCCGCTGCGCGTGTGAGGGAATGGGACGGGATGGGACGGGATGGGACAGGGATGGGGACAGGGACGGTGCTGACGCGCGGTGTCCCGCAGGCTGGCGTGCGGCGATGTGGAGGGGCGGCTGGAGACCATCTTCGGGCGGGTCCGCGCCGTCCAGGCCAAGAGCGGCCGCTTCGATGTAAGGCTCGGGGGTGGCGGGGGCTCCCGGGGGCGCCCGGTCCCATCCCGGGAGGGGCGCGGGTGCTGCCCGCCCGCCCGCCGGTAACTGTTGGTGGTGGCGGTGCTTTCAGATGCTGCTGTGCGTCGGGAGTTTCTTCGGGCCGTCCTCCGAGGCTGAGTGGGCCGAGTACCGCACGGGGGCCAAGAAAGGTGCGGAGGGAGGGAGGGAGGGAGGGTGGTGTCCCTCGGGGTGCCCGCTGGGAATGGCACAGCAGGGACACCCCAGGGCAACAGGGCTTTGCTGGGATTTCTGATGTGGATTTCTGAGCTCTGGCGTGCCTTGGCATTCCTCGGTTGTTCTCTGCCTGCAGCTCTGGCGGATTACTCTGCGGGAGGATTCCTAATCCTGCACTGGCTGCCCCTTGGCATTGCCACGGTGTGTGTGGGGGCTGGCTGGCTGGTCTTTGCTGCTGTGAGCCCTGGGAAATGTGGTGCCCTGGCATCAGAGCTGGTCACAGCTCATCAGAGCTCACTGACTTTCTGGCTTTCTCCCTCAGCCCCCATCCCGACCTACGTGCTCGGAGCCAACAGCCAGGACACCCTGAGCTACTTCCCAGATGTCAGTGGCTGTGAGCTGGCTGAGAACATCACTTACCTGGGTGAGGCTGGAGGGATTGGGGATCAGGGAGCTGCATTTGCCTCACGGGGCTATCGTGGCCCTTCTCTGATCTTCCCACTTCAACACTTTGTCTGGAAATTTTAAGGTGGCATTTTTTTTCCCGTGGTTCAGGCTGGAGTTGAACTCGATACAGTCTGTGTAAAATGAGAAAGAAAACCCTGCTGATTTGGGGGATTTTTTTGTTTCTCTAACACTGAGCTTGCCAACCAAAAGGAATAATGGTTGAAAGAGCCTGTTTTGAGGGCACTTTATTCCCTGTCTCTGTGTGGGAAGGGATTTGTCCCTGTACATGATTTAGCTGTGTTACCTCTGCTACTCCAGTACAGCCACAACTGTCAGCTGAAGGCAGTGAAACCACACCAAAGCTGAAAGGAAAAACCAGGCCCTTTTCACAGTGCCACCTGACCCCCAATGTAACAAGGAGATGCTCTTCAATTGGCTTTTTTCACTCAACCCCTATGTCAAGCTGTTGGGTGGATCTTTGGGAAGCAGGATGGGAGGGAGGAGGGAGAAGATGGGGGATTGTCTGAGCAGATGTTTCAGGGAGCAGAGAGAACGGGGTTTGTCTGAGCAGATGTTTCAGGGAGCAGAGGGAAGACTGGGGATTATCTGAGCAGATGTTTCAGGGAGCAGAGAAGATGGGGGATTGTCTGAGCAGATGTTTCAGGGAGCAGAGGGAAGACTGGGGATTGAGCAGATGTTTCAGGGAGCAGAGAAGACGGGGATTGTCTGAGCAGATGTTTCAGGGAGCAGAGAGGACGGGGTTTCTCTGAGCAGCTCCGCTGCCATCGGGGCTGGGTTGGACCTGCTGAGCTGACTTAGCTCCGGGCACAGAGGACGAGCTGCCCGTGGGGCCAGTGCCGGTGCCAGAGGGTCGGGGGCGCCAGGCCTGCCCGTGCCCCTGGAGCAGCAGGTGCCCATGTCCCTGCAGGCCGGCGGGGCGTGTTCAGTGGCTGCTCGGGGCTGCACATCGCCTACCTGAGCGGCACCGAGGCGCAGGAGCAGCCGGCGCCCGCGCACTCCTTCAGCACCAAGGACGTGGAGGAGCTCAAAGCATCCCTGCTGTCCACCCCAAGCTTCAGAGGAGTGGATATCCTGCTGACCTCCCCCTGGCCCAGAGATGTGGGCACCTTTGCCAACAGCACGGTGAGTGAGGGGTTTCCTGGTTTCCAGGTGGATTTGGTGAAGGATTGCCGTATGCTTTTTGTGGTCGTTTGGGGTCTTGGGCCATCTCTGAGTGCTTGAGGAAGCTGGGAGTGAAAAAACGGACAGTTCTGGTTCTTCAGAAAAGATGGACTGAAGGGAAAAGGGGGTTTTTTGAAACTTCAGGGGGTTTTATCTGTCCCTGCCTGGAAAATCTGAGTTGAGTGGCTTCCACCTGATCACAAGTGTTGCTCTATTGGTTGCCGTTGCTGTGGGATGAAGCTGCTGCTCTCCAAGGAGGAATGCTGTGCCCTGAGCATCTCCAATACCACTTGACATTGTCATTCTTTTTCCCGCCTTCCGAACTTTTAAAGCATTTTGGTGTTTATTTCCTCAAGTATCAGTCAGCTGGTCTGGTTCTTCCTCTGTCTGGACTTTGAGGATGTTGTTTCATTTGTGTCCACTTTAATATTGTTAATGTTTCTCAGCAGAGGTGATTTTCCAGTTGTAAGTTCAGATGAAACCTTCCTGGAGAGCAAGGCTGCATTGTTTGCTCTCAATGTCTTCCAACATCCAAAAAGAGATACGATCCTCAGTCTAAAAGCTTGAGGAACTTTCCCTGACCTTGGTGTTGGAGATTCCCTTGTGCACTGAGATCCTGACACAGTGAGATCGATGAAACAAATGGAACTCTGAATCCACAGAGTAGAATAAATGAGTAGGCGCTGGTTGGAAAGAAAAGATCAAACCCTTTGGGCTTCTTTTCCCCCCTCCCAGGGAATGGCAACCACTCTCCTACACATCCAACAGGCAGTTCTGTATAACACTGTTTCTTTTCCCTGCACTCGGGCAGGTTTAAATGAAACTTGACTTGTGTTTTGTAGGGAGAAATAGACACCAAGAAGTGTGGCTCCAAGCTGGTATCAGATCTAGCTGCCAGTCTCAAGCCAAGGTACCATTTTGCTGCCCTGGAGAAGGCCTATTACGAAAGACTTCCTTACAGGTTTGTGAGATCCTGTGGAATCTCCTTTCTTTGCTAGTAAGAGTTCAGCTTTTGGAGGACACAGGAACACTGAAGTGCTGCCTGAGCATCTTTTTGTGCCTACACAGCCATGGTTTGCTTCCTTACAGGAATCACACGGTGCTGCAGGAGACCCCACAGCACGTGACCAGGTTTATTGCACTTGCTGATGTTGGCAACACAAGCAAGAAAAAGGTACTGACACCCTTGAGTCTTTCTTCTTTTCTCAAGCAGGGCAGTAAGTCCAGCTTTGGCCAGCTAAAGGACAGCATCAGGGCTTAAAGGCTTGGCTCAAGTGGAGGTACCTGTCTCACCTGAGTAACAGATACCATTTGCCTGTTATGTCAGAAGGGTGAGGGCTGCAAAATATGTTCTGAGGCACAAATCACTGAAAATAACTAAATTCTGGGATGGGAAGTGGCTGTTTTTTGGGGTTTTGTTTCTCTTCTCCCCTTACTAAAGTTACTGGATATTAGTACAAAAGGATGGGATGGTGGTGGTTAAAAATTCACAGACCTGGTAACAAAAAAGGTTCTGGACAGGAAGAAGGCCTGGAAACGTGCAAGGATCAAGGTTGTTTCTTCCTCAAGTGGGATACACAGGTGCTCTTCAAAGGGCCCTTTCTTTAAAGTGAAAGCAGTGAGCCCTGATAAGCACCCGGTGGCACTGGGGGGGGGTGTTTCTCCATGCCCTGATTGCCTGAGCTGTGTGGGCCCATTCCAGGGTGGCAGGGCTGGTGTGTGTGACCTCCCTAGAGGTGCAGCCCTGATTCCTACCCCTAACCCCTCCCCTGTGCTTGCCCAGTACCTGTATGCCTTCAGCATCGTGCCCATGAGCGCCATGGAGCCCGCAGAGCTGGTGAAACAGCCGCAGGACGTCACCGAAAATCCCTACCGGAGGCTGCGCAGGGAGGCTGCCAAGGCCAGAGCTGAGGTACTGCTCTGCCTGGCTTTGGGAGATCCCTTTGGGATGTCTCTGCCTGAAACACTTCAGGGGTTCTGTGTGAGCTGCTTGCATCTCCCAGACTGTGTGGGTGTGATGAGAGGCGGTTGGTTGGAGTGCCCCTTATTAAGCCAGCCGTGTGCTGGGCAGGCCAGGGGAGGTAACTCTGCACCTCTTCTCTGCCCTGGGGTCCTCGGCCACAGAGATGCTCTGAGGGCTGCAGCCAGGCTGGGAGAGCTGGGGGTGTTCACCTGGAGAAGGGAAGGGTCTGGGAAGACCTCATTGTGGCCTTTCAGGCTTAAAGGGGGACTGTGAGAACGATGGGGACAGATTGTTCAGTAGGGCCGGTAGCGACAGGACAAGGTGTCAAGTCTGCTGCATTACTTGGGGAGCTCAGTTCATTCTTTTCCAGGATATTCAGGAAGAATTTCTTCACAGAGAGGGTTGTTGTTGGAAGGGGCTGCCCAGGGAGGTGGTGGAGTCCCCACCCCTGGAGGTGTCCAAGGAATGGCTGGATATGGCACTCAGTGCTCTGGGCTGGGGTACAAGGTGGGGATTGGGTCACAGGGTGGACTGGATGATCTTGGAGGGGTTTTCCATCCTTGTTGATTCTGTGATATCGATGCTTTCTAAAGGTGGTTCACAGCTCCTCAGGAAAAATCAAATTCCTCTGTGTGCTGTCACTCTCTGTGATGCAGTTCTAACTGGCTTCGCTTTTCATTTCCTAAACAGGAAGAACCATCTTGTCAGTTTTTCTTTGACTTGAACAAGCAGCAGGGAAAGAAACGTCCCTCAGATGGGAAAGAGAGAGGGGACTCCCAGGCTAAGCAAGCCAAGAAACCCCGTAAGTGTGTGGCTGCTTTCTTCCTGAGCTCTTCCCTAGAGCCACTGGATCGTGTCCCTCCACCTTCCTCAGGCTGTTGAGCTGGATGTGTCAGCTTGCCAGGGAGCTCTGTCCCTGTGCCAGGCACTGGGGGAATGCAGAAGGATGAAGGCACTGTTGTTCCCAAGGGAAAATAGGTTCCAGTAGGTGAAAGAGGAGTCAAAAGCATCGTTTAAAAGCTTGTTGGGTCCATGTGGTGGTTGTGGTTGGGCTGATGCCGTTCACCCTCTGAACCAGACTGGCCTCTCAGTGTGACAGTGGGCAGTGTCACAGAGCTCAGCTCAGGTATCACGGTTTGGGTGTGAATCCCTGTGTTTTGGGGGTGTGAATAGGCCAGAACTGAGAAGTGTGTTTGACGGTGTCTGCCCTCTGTTTGTACTTAGGCAGTGATTTGGCCTCACTTGGGTTTGTTATTTAAATGTGCTGGTGCTTTGTTCTTAGGGAGCTGTAACTACTGAACTGGAAGTAGTGCTCTTTCATTAGGTTAGAGCATTCCATGAGAATGGGACTCAGCAGGGTGTGACTTCCACCTCCTCCCTTGCTGGAATTTCCCAGGGGCAGCAGTCTCCTGACCAGCCCTGCTTCCAGGAGCTGTGTCCTTCTGGCACCTTCAGCACTGGATCAGCTGGGAAGGGGGGCTGGAAAATAACAGCTCTTCTGTGTTTTGACAAATATTCCTTGTGCTAATCCTCATTTCCTTTCCCAAAAAAAGCACAGCCCACGGGGCCCTGCTGGTTCTGCCTGGCCAGCCCGGAGGTGGAGAAGCACCTGGTTGTCAGTATTGGCACACATGTAAGTACCCGTGTCAGAAGTGCCAGTGCAAAATACCAGTTTCCAGTTTTCAATTTGAAAAAACCCAAACAAACCTTATTTGCATCTGGCTCTTGGGTTTGTGTTCAGTTTCTTTGTATCTCCTCTGCAAAAGACTTAAGTATAAACTCTTGAAAGTGAAGCGTGGCTCAGTTTTGCTCTAGCAGCAAAGCTGGATTCTGGTGTCAGAACACTTTGCTGCTGTGCCAGCTCTGTGTTACCATCTGGCAGAAGTTTTCCAGCTGGAGCTCAGTGTAAACTGGGACCTGCTTTGGCAGCAGGATGCACTTATATAGACATGAAACAGAAGATAAGACACCTTCCAAGTCAACATCTCAAAGTACATCTTGGAGATTAATTCAGTCATTGGTATATGCACTTTGCTTAAAGCTATTGCTCCTGTATAGCACAATCCACTTCAAACTGCTACAGGGACAGGTTTGTCCACAGGCTTAATTCAAAATTTTAAATGGATTTTTGAGTAAAGAAATTCTAGCCACAGTGGTGAAATCCACTCAGGTGCTTTCCTGCAGACAAGGCATTCTCTGGCATTCCAGAGATACTGTTTTTTTGGTCTTTGGCAGTCCCTCTCTCTCCCTCTCATTCCTCTAGTAATTAATAAATTCAGTATAAAAATAAACTCCAATAAAATAGCTAATAAACAATGCCTAATAAGCAACATAGAGGAGAAGACTCTCCTGTCCCTGAGGCTTGGAATGAGTAGTCAGAGAGTAAATTCCCACAGCATGGTGAGGGTGTGCTGCTTGCAGTGAGTAACTGGTGTGTATTGTTTCACCCTAGTGCTACCTTGCCCTGGCCAAAGGGGGCTTGTTACCTGACCACGTCCTCATTTTGCCTATTGGGCACTATCAGTCAGTGGTGGACTTGTCCTCAGAGGTGCTGGAAGAAGTGACCAAGTACAAGGCTGCCCTAAAGGAATTTTTCAGAAGCAAGGGAAAGAGATATGTCCTATTTGAAAGAAATTACAGGAGTCAGCATCTGCAGCTGCAGGTATGGTTTGGGTGTCCCCCTGGGAGGATGGGAACTCGCACTGAATATAAACCCCTGCTGAAGTGAAAGAGTCATGTAGGGGTTTATTGTGGTGGTTTCTGTGTGTGGCAGATCTGTGAGTGCACCAGAACTGTATCAGAACTACCACAGAGATCAGAAGGGAGAAGGCAGTGCTGAAAACTTCCAGCTTTGAGTTTTCAGCAATTTGTTCAGCTCCTACAGAAACCAAATCTCATAAGTTTAAGCCTGTAGAGATGGGTGCTCACCTGTCTTGTGTGATGAAGCTGAGCTGCACTGAGGAGCACACCAGCTCCAGTGATGCACTGATGGCTTTCTGCAAGTGGCTGCTTTGTCTTGTCTTCTTTTTCTGGCAATGTCCTCTCTCTCCAGGTGATTCCCGTCCCACTGGACCTCTGTACTTCTGAAGACATTAAAGAGGCTTTTATTACACAAGCACAGGAACAACAGATTGAATTGTTAGAGATCCCAGAGCACTCGGATATCACGCAAGTACGGGGCCGCATTTCACCTGTTCCTTTCCCTGGGTCCTGCTCAGGCTCCTGTTTCCCTCTGAGGGCACTTTGTCGGGTAGGGTTAAGCTGTTTGGGGGCAGAGTCTCATTCACTTTATTTGGGGCTGTGCCAGGTGGATTCTGCTCTGAGGGGAGTTCCCATGAACAACAGATGTGTTCGGCTGAAGATTATTCCAGGCTATGCTGAATTCATTTTTTTCTGGTACCAAACAGCAACCCTCTTTTCAGCACATCAAGTAGTTTTAGGTTCCTTTGAGTAAGAACTGGAAAGAAATCTTCCTGTTCTGTCAGAGCAGCGAGTCAGCAGTGGCACAGGGGTTGTTTGTGCTGTGGTCACAGGGAGACCTGACCTGTGGCACGAGCCAGAAGCAGCAGGTGTGCACTGTGTCTCTTTGTGAGCCATTGCAGCTGTTGAAAAGCTGATTTTGGCAGGCTGATTTCTCAGCTGAGGAATGTGAGTGTAGCCTTTTCACAGGCTTTTCCTCCTCTAAAACTCTGCTGTGCTAGTCTGGGGTGCCAAGGTTAAGGATGACCAGACCTGCCTGGTTCTCTCCTTCAATAACTGCAGTCGCTGCAGAATTAAAAGACTAAAAAGACAAAAAACACTACAGTGGTGCCCAGGGCGCATCATCCACTGGTGGTCCCAGCAGAGAGTGACCCATCCCTCCTTCCTCCTGGGGATGGTACAGTCTGAGCGCCCACCATCCCTCTCCAGCAGGTCACCTGTGATGAGAGGGCAGTTAGGACCCATCTCCTCAGATCCCAGCTTCTCAGAGCTGATGTCTCTTCCCACAAAGGCTGGTGAGGCCTTGGAAGGGGCTGCCCGGGGAGGTTTGGAGTGCCCACCCCTGGAGGTGCCCAAGAAATGAGGCACTCAGTGCTCTGGGCTGGGTGACAAGTGGTGACGGGTCACAGGTTGGCCTCGATGTTTAGGGAGCTCTTTCCCAGCCAGAATGACCCAGTGATTCCCAGCCATGCGCTCCATTTCCAACCCATCCATGCCCTGCAGGTGGCACAGCCAGGCATGCCCTACTTGTTCGTGGAGCTGGACACCGGGGAGAAGCTGTTCCATCGCATCCGCGGCCGCTTCCCGCTGCAGTTCGGCAGGTGGGTGCTGCTCCTCTCCGCTCCTCTCTGCTCCCCATCAGCCCTGAGCTCACGGGGCTGGTCCCTGATGTCATGGGGGCTGTCCCTGATGTCACGGGGGCTGTCCCTGAGGTCATGGGGCTGCCCCTGATGTCACGGGGCGGTCCCTGATGTCATGGGGTGGTCCCTGATGTCAGAGGGCCGGTCCCTGACGTCACGGGGCTGGTCCCTGATGTCACAGGGCCTGTCCCTGATGTCATGGGGTGGTCCCTGATGTCAGAGGGCCGGTCCCTGACGTCACGGGGCTGGTCCCTGACCTCACGGGGCCTGTCCCTGACATCACAGGGGCCATCCCTGACCTCTAGGGTCCAGTCCTTGACCTCTCGGGGCCGGTCCCTGGCCTCCCGGGTCCGGCCCCTGACCTGTGGGGTGCGCTGTGTTGGCAGGGCGGTGCTGGCGGAGCTGCTGGCGCTGCCGCAGCGCTCGGACTGGCGGCAGTGCGCGGCGCCGCGCCACGAGGAGGCAGCGCAGGCCCGCGCCTTCCGCCGCGACTTCCAGCCCTTCGACTTCTCCCTCCGCGACTGAGGCGGCGCTGCGGGGCGGGGGCCGGGGCCGGGGCCGTGGGGCGGTGACGCGGCAATAAAGGTGGAGAGCGGGCAGCGAGCTGAGCGGCTGGGCCATGGAGCGCGGCCCGGAGCGCGCTCCCGGCGGGGCCGCGCTGCGCGGGCACCCGGCCGGCTGCTGCGGGCCATGGGAGATGCGGGACCGCCTGGGCACCGGCGGCTTCGGCAACGTGTGCCTCTACCAGCACCAGGTGGGGCCGCGCCGGCACCGGGGCACGGAGGGAGGGACGGAGGGAGGGACGGAGGTGGGCACGGCCGGGGCGGCTGACGGCGTGTGTCGCCCCGCAGGACTCGGGCGACCGCGTGGCCATCAAGTCGTGCCGGCTGGAGCTCAGCGTCAAGAATAAGGACCGCTGGTGCCATGAGATCGAGATCATGAAGAAGTGAGTGCGGGCGGGCCGGCACGACATGGCATGGCACGGCACGGCACGGCACGGCGGCACAGCCGGGGCACAGACAGCCCCGGGACCGGCCACGAGAGGGAACAGAGCGGGACGGGGGACAGCCCATGAACTGGCCAGGAGAGGGGACAGCCGGGGGTCAGCGCTGGGACAGACCAGCAAAGGGGACAGCCGGGGGTCAGTCTCTGAATGGGCTGGGGAGGGGGGACTGTCAGGGCCTGAGCCCCTGAACCGGCCGGAGAGAGGTGCCCATACCCTGCAGTACGTTTGATTTAGCAAAGGGGGATCCTGGAATTGTTTTTATGTCACGCTCCCGAATGTAAAGAATAAACTCTCCTTATGCTTTCTCGTGAGAAACTCCGTGCTCTGTGGTGCCCACCATCCCTGTCCAGCGTGTCCCGGGGGGGTCCCTGTGAACCTGAGCTGGCCAGGCTGGCCCTCGTGGAAGTGAGAGGTAGCCCTGGCTGTTGGCATCTCACAGAATTGTTCCTCCGTCCTGTGAATTCCCCCTTCCTTTTGAGAGAGGTCCTGGAGCAGGAAATGCTCTGTGCCACCTCTGGGAGCAGGGATGCTCTGAGTTGTCCTTAAGGCCTGCAGTGTCCTTGCTGCTTAGGGCTTTACTGAGCTCCTGCTGTCACTTTTGTCACCCTGTCCTGTTCCCTGTGTGCCCTGACATGGGGGGAAACCACTCGCAGGGAACCTGAGTTTGTGAGTCAGGGCTTGGTTGCTGGAAACAAGCACTGTGCCACACAGCTGCAGCTGCTCCTCTGGGCGTGCACAGAGGTAATTTGGCTGCTTTTCCATCGGGGTATATTGTCTATTCCCAAGAGCAGCGTATATTACAAACAGGAAATAGCTGCTGGAATTCTCTGTCCTTCCCTCTGTATGTGGATTTCACCTGCCTGGTGCTGTGGCACAGATGGCTACAAAACCTTTGGGCCAGGGGGAATCTGTCCCCACGTGCAAAAGCAGACACACATATGTAATGACTCTGCCAGGAAGGTGCAAGAACCCAGAACCCGAACCTGGGTCCCCATCATCAAAGTCTTGTACCTTGGCTTTGGGACATCATTTGTGCTCATTGCTGGTTTGTGTATTCCCAAGGAAGGGATTTTATGCATTTGGATGGCAGTAGGTGAACAGGGCACTCCTCAGCAAGGATACACTTGGGGAACAGAAGCTGTCCTGGGAACACAAAACATGATTGGATTGCAGTGTGTTGTCTCATTCTTCCAAGAGAGGGGGCAGAGTTTTCACCCAGCTTTCCATGTGCTTAGGTTGAACCATCCCAACGTAGTAAAAGCCTGTGAAGTTCCCGAGGAGATGAACTTTCTGGTTAACGATGTGCCCCTTCTGGCCATGGAGTATTGCTCGGGGGGTGACCTCCGGAAGGTAAGGGCTGCTTGGCTTTCAGCATGCCCCAAAACACATGCCGTTAACACTGCCTCTGTGACCAGGGGCTGCTCTCTGGCACTTTGCTTTCCAAGCACAGGCATGAGAAAGTAAATACAAAGTGGGGAAAAAGCCACACGTGGGAAATGAGGCTTGTGCTCATGGAACCAGAGGGCAGTCCAAGGGCAGGTACTCTTCTATCCTGGGGGAGTGTGTCCTCCTGTTGATACAACTTCCCGCAGCCTGGGTGCTTGCACTCTCCATCCCTTGGGAGTCTGGTCTGGTTTGGACTCCCTGTAGCCACTGTTCAATTGTTCTCAGTGCTGGACTGGGGCCTCCAGGGCTTCCACGCCTTTCCTGTCTGTTCCTGCTGCCCGGGAACTGCCGTTCTGCAAACTGGCAACACCCAGAACTAGAGGAACCTTGCAGTAGTTCCCCAGGCAGTGGGTGCATGGCTCAGTAGAGTTCATGCTCCCTTTCCACCGCAGCTGGATTCAGGCAGCAGCGGTTTCTATAGGGGTGATGCAGCAGATCCCTGTCACGATTTGCTTGGAATTTCCTCATTACATTAGCTCTGCTTGCAATGTAGCTTTTGATCATTTAATTTCTAATGAATCCCTAGGAGTTGCGTAGATGCTGGAGCAACTCAGGAAGTAACATGCTTCATTTAATTTGAGCCTCTGTAACGCTTTTTTCATTAAAGGAGAAAACAGCGTTTTAATTTTTTAATTTCTGATTGTGTTCTTTAGATCTCTCTTGTTTGGCATCATTTGTGTTTCACATCACTAGTAATCTCTCATCATAGATGTATCATGAGGGCAGAGGTACCTCAGTCATCTCTAAAAGCCTTGAGTGCAGTAAAAGTCAGAAATTGCTGAAGCTGCTTATTGACACCCATGAAGACAGTGGTTGTGGGGGAGCCTCTCTTGCCTCCAGCCCTCTCTGTGCCTCTTGCCCCTTTGCTTTCTGGTGGCTTTTATGGTATTATTCTAGCAGTCCAAATCTTTTCTGTGCAAAGAATTTTCGTTCTGTCCGAGTTGTTTTCTTTTTGGCCATGCTTTTGTTGCAAATCAACGGCCTCATTCAACTGGAGTGATACTGGAGCTGTGCTGTTTGCTGGATCGTGCCAGCAGGGGATGGAAAGTGTTGTTCTTCTCACTGTGGGTCTAAACACCTTTTTCTTTATTGTAGCTGCTAAACAAACCAGAAAACTGCTGTGGACTTAAGGAAAGTCAAATCCTTTCCCTGCTTAGCGACATCGGTGCGTAGTCTTTCTTGTGTTTTGGTTTTGGGTTTTTTTTGGTTTCCTTTTAATGCGTGGTGGCATTTTGCTTTTTCAGCTGACCCTGAGAAGGGGACTAAAAAACCTCACTCCTGGTGTTGCTAAACCACAGGTCTCCTGAAGGAATGTAATTTTACAAGCCTAACAGCAGTAACTGGAGCAAGAAGTGCCAGAGTTGCCCTGTGGCTTAATGGGAGGGAAATTTTGTGTGTTCTAGGTGCCAGATGTCTGACACCACGTGGATTTGGGATTCTGCAGTTTGGAAAGGGAGCAGGCAGGGTGGGAGTGGCTCCAGATGACAGCACTGCCTTTGTGTACCTGCTTTAAAGCCATTCCCCATGGAGTAATCCATGAAAATTCTCGTGTGACACAAACTTGATGGTATTCCAAGGTGTTCAGTCACACACCTCATTTTTGAAGCTGTAGCTTGTAGCATGGTAAGAACATTAAAGATGTGGGACTGTAAACTGGCCTTCCTTCTGATCAGGAAGCGCCCAGCTTCCTGAACACCCTGGGAAGGAGGAGTGGCCTCACTGAGGGCAGTGGGTTTCTCTGGGAACCAGGCTTTCCAGGAGAGCTCCTTGTCTTCCCCGTTCTCTCACCCATCACCCATCACCGCCTGTAGGAACAGAGCTAGTTTTGGCACGAGAATGCATTCTGGAGGACTGGCCTGGACTCCTGTCCTTTCAGTGCTCAGAGGGCTCCCAGCTGAGTTCCTGAAATAAAGAGCAGCTCTGCTTCCTTCATCCTTGTTCCCCATCCACCCCTAGAACAGAGTTTGTTTCATAATGAGTTCAATGTCTTTGGCATGTCTGTGTAAGGATGTGAAAATGCAGTGGAGAAGAAAGGCAAGGTTGAAGCTGTTAAGTGTATAAATGAGTGGTGGTAAATCATTGATGGTTGAGGACCTGCTCCCCAGTATTACATTTTATCAGATGTATCTTTAATCAATATGAGTTTATTTTCTGTTAAATTGAACACGTGTCTTTCAGGGTCTGGTATCCAGTATTTGCATGAAAACAGAATTATACACAGAGATTTAAAGCCTGAAAATATTGTTCTTCAGGATGAAGGTGGGAAGGTAAGCCAGGTGCCCTCTGCCAGTGGTGTTCCCACTGTCATTTCTGGGATTGTCACATTGAACTGGACTGAAAACTCAGCTGTGAATTTACTATAAGCTTTGACACTGCCACGTGTCAAAGCCTTGCCATGGATTTTCTCCAGGATTTCCATTCTGGCTTTCCTCTTCTTGAGTGTGTGCTGTGGATGTCACCGCGCTGATTTTGGGTTGTGTGGTGTTTTTTTTCTTGGCATTTGCTCTTCTGATGAGCTGTTTAAATTGTGTGCAGATTGTCCACAAAATAATAGACCTGGGATATGCAAAGGATCTGGATCAAGGAAGTTTATGCACTTCGTTTGTCGGAACGTTACAATATTTGGTAAGACTTTGTTCTTTAGTGTCACCAGCTCCACAGCAGGGCAGCCAGGCCCTGAAACCTCCCCAGATGAGATGCTGCGGAGCTGTCCTTTCCTCATGTCCATCTGAACCTCCCAGGTGGTCCCCTCATTGTATCACCTGCTGCTTCCAAGGAGAGTTCCGTCCCCTCCATCCCTGCCTGTGGGTTGGTTGGGGGCTGCTCTCAGCCTGTGCCCCCCAGTCTGTCCCCCCCAGACCCAACCAGTGCAGCTCCCTCCCATCTCCTCGTGCCTTGGGTGCTCCAGGCCCCCACCCAGTGCACAGCTGGAGATGGAGCTGGGAGCCTCACCTGGACACAGCTTTGCCTCTGCAGAAATGCAAGGAAATACCACTGCCAAAGTGTGTTCTTATGATCCTTTTTTAGGCTCCAGAACTCTTTGAGAATAAATCCTACTCGGTTACTGTTGACTACTGGAGCTTTGGGACAATGGTGTTTGAATGCATTGCAGGATTTAGACCTTTCTTACATAATCTCCAGCCATTCACCTGGTAAGACATGTAATCTTCACGAGGTGCCTGTAAGTTCTTGTATGTTGTGTGGTAATTCCTTCACAAGCAAAATTGGAATCAAAAAATATAAACCAGCCTGTGACAGAAAATAGGAACTTGGGTTTCTGTTAGCATGAAAATAATAACAAGAGAGGTAAATCTTTCCAGAGTTCATTGCAAGGGCTCCCCTTTTTCCACTTGGAGATGTTCTGGGTGGATTGTTGGAAAATGTGTTGGAGAAAGCTGCTCTCTTCTCCAAAGCTGCTGGACACTGGCACTTTTTTGCTGCTGTCATATTCCATTGCCCCCTTACAAAAGTAACACTGGCAGTATATCCACAAAGGAGTTTGTTTTGCAGGCATGAAAAAATCAAGAAGAAGGACCCAAAGCACATCTTTGCCTCTGAGGAGATGAACGGGGAGGTTCGGTTCAGCACCCACCTGCCACAGCCCCACAGCCTCTCTGGGTAAGTGTGTCCTTATCTCAGGTGATCACTTTGGTCCTTTAAACTGAGGGCTCTTCCTCCTTTATGCCAAGCATTGAGGTCTCCTCCATCTTTCTCCTCAGAAGTGTTTCAAACTCCTGGCAGGCTGCTGTTTGCTGTTAAGGAATAGCCCACATGTCCCTTTTTTCAGTATTTTGGGCTCTGTGGTGCCCAGTTTGTGGGTCGATGGCAGTTCAGGTTGATGGCACTACCACAAGGCCAGTGAGTGACATCTGAGCCTCCTGAACCAAGTACAGACTTAGTTTCTCCATGAAAGCAGGAGTTGTGGTGGGAAAACTGCTGCAAGTCCAGGGCAGGCGTGGATGATGGGCAAAGCCTGTTGACCAGAGCACACGAGGAGAGGCCCAGTGTGGTGAAGAGAATGTCTGCCTTCCCTTTCTTACAGCCCTTCTGCTTTAGTTTGATTGTAGAACCCATGGAAAACTGGTTGCAGCTGATGCTGAATTGGGACCCACAGCAGAGGGGTGGAGGTGCAGATCCTGAGACCGGTCGTCCGAGGTGTTTCCTAACAATGGATCACATCCTGAATTTGAAGGTGAGGGAGGGCTGTTACTGGGTTTAAAAGCCTCCTGAAAGCATCCCAGAGCACAGAAAGTGGTCAGTGCAGCAAAGCTGTAATCCTGGCATCATCCAGCTGCAGGACCATGAGGAATGTTTTTCAGGAAGTGAAATACAGCCTGTCCAGCACATACTGGAAGGCAGAATATCACCTGCAGTAATTAATCTCTAGCTTTACACTTGGAGTGTACAGGACGACCCTGTATTACTGTCTGTCATCTCAGAAAGGACTTGCCAAGATCAAATCAGGGTTTAATATTTACTGATAACAGTTTTCCTGAACTTTACTGTTGATGCTGTGATCTTCAGGTGTACTAATGTACTACAGTAGTAGTACCTGTAGTAGAACTGAGGGGACTTTCACCTGACTTTGCTACATGCTCCTTCCCAAAATTGCCACGTGCTCCTTCCCAGGTCTTTGTGCCTTTATCTCTGACATCCAGGGACTTGTAATCTCCTTGTGCTCTTTTCGCAGATAGTACACATCCTGAACATGACCTCTGCCAAGATCGTGTCCTTTCTTTTGCACCCTGAGGAAAGCCTTCATTCCCTTCAGAATCGGATCGAGTTTGAGACTGGGATAAGCACTGGAAATCAGGAACTGCTGCTGGAAACAGGGATTTGCCTGGACCCTCGGAAACCTGCTGCCCAGTGTGTTATTGATGGCGTGGTGAGAATGATTCGGTTCATTTCATGGCTTGCACATTCTCAGGGAATTGAGAATTGTAGGCAACTGCCTGAACCTTCTCCCATAGCAGATGGTTTGCACTGTAAGTGTAGTAGCAGTTAAGGCCTTTTACTTGGTAATGTAAGCAGATTTCTATTCTGACACTCTGCCTAAATATTTAAATAATTGCTAGCAAAGGGTCCTGTGTTTCTGTGGGATCTTTAAAATCAGGTTTTTTAGGCACCTGGTAACAAGAGAGTGCCCACAATAATTAGTTCATGATGTAACCAGGACTCTTGGGGTTAGTGGGAGCTGTTTGGGGTTTCTCTTGTTTATATTTTCCTATCTTTTTCTCCCCAGAGAGGCTGGGACAGCTACATGGTCTATTTATTTGACAAAAGCAAAACTGTCTACGATGGCCCCTTTGCTTCCCGGAGTCTGTCTGACTGTGTGAATTACATTGGTGAGTGTGCTGGAGAAATGCTGATGAAAGAATATCTGCTTTGCAAATCCCTGCATGCTGTCCTGGAGGGCACTGTGTGATTCAAAGGGGACCACTTCAGAACCTGAAGCAGCCTAACAAAGTTCCACCTACAGTGCTGTATCTCCACATTCTGTAGATAAAGCAGGTCAGAGACTTTATGCTCACCCTTGGGAACTCTCCTACAGAGCAGCTGAAGAATTAATTTAAGGTTTTTGCCCCTTTGTTCAGTTCTGTGCACTGAACAGCATCTCCCCCATCCAAACATCTTTGCTGCTGCCCCGTCCAGCCCTGTATGAGGAATTCCACCTTGTCCTGGGGATAGAGCCCTGGCATCACCAAGGGTGTGCTTTTATCCATGTGTGGAAGCTGCTTCTCTGCTTACTGCTTCTCTTACATGTCTCCTGAGATGACAGCAGTCATCTGCAGGACCTTGGAAACCTCTCTGAAGGTTTGTCTATCCCAAATGTACCTGTATGAAGGAAAAAGTGGGGCCAGGGGCCAGGAGATATCTGCTGAGATCCTGCATGTAAAGACATGCCATGTGACATGCAGTTACTATAAAATAGCTGCATTTCCATTAGCCTGGTTTTCCTCACCTCCTTTTAGTGTCACTCAGGTTTATTCTGATGGGTTTTTTCCTGTGTTCTGGACTGCTTTGTTCAGGTGACTCTCACTGCATGCCACCATTGTGCTGAGTCTCCTGGAGCAAAGGCTTTTTACAACGTATTTACTGATATCCCAACGTACTGACAGTTCCCATCTCTACAGGGGAGCACACACAGTCCTGCACCTTTTCCCCTTGAAAACCTACATCAGGAACCTGGGGGAAACTGTACAACAGATTTGAAGGCATTTTGAGGTGAAACACGTGTCAGGACAGCAACCAATTAATTCAATTGGTTAAATGAGGAGCTGTGACACGACAACCTTATAGACACATAAAAACTGAGCAGAGCTTTCCTGGCTTGCTCCCTTAGCTTGGGCCCCTGCAGCAGGGATGGGGAGTGTTGTAAGCACCGAAATCCTGTCCTAGAGCTGTTGCTTCACTGTGTTTTTCTCCTGTGCTCAGTGCAGGACAGTAAAATCCAGCTGCCAATCCCTCAGCTGCGCAAGGTGTGGGCAGAGGCGGTTCACTACGTCATCGGGCTGAAGGAGGATTACAGCAGGCTCTTCCAGGGCCAGAGAGCTGCCATGTGAGTCCCCACTCAGCCACGAGGGTCACAAGAGGCTGTTTGCATGGAAATGTGTGTCTTGGAGAGTTCCCCAAAGTTTCACAGCCCTGTGCTGTTCTAGACCTTTACATTATAGCACATATTCCACCTGGGAGTGGATGCCACTCCAGGAATTCTACTGTGTAGTGCCTGACATTAAGAAAAAACCCACCTGGAATATGCTCAGAGACTCACAGAATGGCTGAGGCTGACAGGGACTTCTGGAGGTCCTCCAGCCCAATCCGTGCTCAGGCAGGGTCACCTAGAGCTGGTTGCCCAGGACCATCTCCAGATAAAAAGCCTCCACAGCCTCTTTTTAAGCCCAGGTAGGTTTTTCAGCTGAGGTGTGCTGCTCTTGTTGCATCCGCTAGGCTCAGCCTCCTTCGGTACAACGCCAACCTGATCAAAATGAAGAACAACATGGTGTCAGCATCCCAGCAGCTGAAAGCAAAGCTGGAATTCTTTCAGCAGAGCATTCGCCTCGACCTGGAGAGATACAGCGACCAGATGGCTTATGGCATCTGTAGGTATTGGGGAATACTTGCCTGGGAGTCTTGTCTGATCCTGGCAAGGGTCAGACTGATGGTGGAGCAATTTGTGGGGGTTATTTTAGCCTGGGGAGATGCAGAAGGGTTTGGCAGAAGCAAAGGCATGAGGATAAAAAAATAGAACACTTTCAGAGCCCTTCAGTGGCAGGGAGACAGGTGGGCAGCTGTTCCCCGTGGAGAACAAGAACATGGGAGCATAAATAGTCCTGGTGACGTAAAAGCTTGCTATTTATTCACTGGGAGTCTGATTCCTTTGGAGTTGGCACTGGACAGCAAGTGCAGGGCAGAGCTGCTGCACCTGCTGACAGTGGAAGGGCTCCTGTGCTTGATGCCCTGAGGTACCATTGGTCAGGATGAGAGATGGGCTGAAAAAGCACCAGCTATAGGTTTTTTAATATCCCAGAAACATCAGGGTCTCACAAATACTGTTGAGGGGAGAATTGCAAGATTTACACACAGTTTGGATGTATGGCTAAACACTACAGCTTGAGCCAGAAATGATGACTGCGCTGAAGGATGATGGTGGAAAATGGAAAGACTCGGGGAGCTGGTTTTGGATAGTCTGTGTTCAATCAAAAATGGCAGTTGTTGAGCTTAGTGGTGGAGTTTAAAGACTCAGAGGCGTTTTGGGCCATTGACTGCAAACAGTGAAATCCTACCAAGGGGTTTGTGTGTGAGTTAAGGTCGAGGACAGAGTTGCAGCTTTGCTGTCTGTCTATGATCTCTGGGTCATGGTTCCTGCTTGTAGATTCAGCATCATGTTTGTGTTCAAATTCAGTGGATACATGTAAAGTCCAGGTCTTGCTTTATGGTTGTGTCTGTATCTCATTAAAAATTAACATCTGTTTTCTCTTAAGCTTCAGAAAAGATGCTCAAAGCCTGGAAGGAAATGGAAGAGAAAGCCTCTCAGTGTGCACAGGTAGGAGCACGCACAGAAATGCCTGGCATTCTGCAAGTGAATATGTCAATTAGTTTTAAATAAGAGTCACCCTTAAGAAAGTTAGAGCAAAACTAGGGTTTTTGCATTGTCTCTCTTAGTAATACAGAGCACAGTGATTAACACATAAAAATCCCAGACACCATTAGAAACACTGTCAATCACATTGCCTATTTCTTCCCTCTGTGAAGGGATGGACTGGCTGGTTCAGGTTCTGGGTTCCATCACCTGCCTTCCTCTAAGTCAGGAGGCTCTTGGAGCCTTGATTCTGCCTTGTTCTTATGATGGAGATGGGGGAACTGGGGCTCCCACCTAAATTTACCCATTTAGCTCTTTAACTCTCGTTTCTCCTCGTCAGGAAGCAAGAAGGACAAAAGGGATGCTGCTTCTAGCAGAATAATTCAAAGCTGTCTCTGGCTGTTTCCAGACAACCAGGAACCTCAACAAATATTTACTTTGCAGGCCATCAGAACTGTGTTCTGTCATTCACACCATGTCTGTTTATCAGGCATGGAAAATGTTTCACTTTGTGATACACAGGGCTATGTCAGTGTGTCTAGCAGGAAGCTTAACTTATGTCAATTCCAGACATGCAGAGAGATGATTTATGAAGAAACTGACTTTTCTCATCCAGTGTGGTGGACAGAAATTTGGACCTGGGTCATATCACGCACTGAGAAATAACCTCAATTATTGTAGCAGCCATTGTGTCAAAGAGGGTTTTTCCTCCTAAACTCTCCCTGGAGGCAGCCTGTTACCCAAACTGGGGATCTTTACGTACTTGATTGCTCTCCTCCTTCAGTCTGATCTGTGCCTGCTCTGCCACTAGGCTGAAGATATTGGGTATCTGGATGAGCAGATCATGGCTCTGCACACTGAAATCGTGGAGCTCCAGAAGAGTCCATATGCCAGGCGCCAAGGAGAGGTCATGGAGAGCCTGTAAGTCCTTGGCTTCTTATTTTTGTGGCACATAAATGGATTTTATGTATTTCACTGTCAGAGGGTTGGGGTTTTTTTCCCTCTGTTGCTGGTTCCCTCAGTGCTTTTGAAATGCAAGCTGTGGTGTGTGATTGGTTTAAGATCCTTTTGCTCCCGAAGAGGAAGATCCCACCAGTTGTGGGACACTTCTCTATCACTGATCTATGAAACCTCGTCCTGCAAGAGGCTGTGCCAAAGATACATCTTGGTCTGAGCTCAGGATTTCCTTTTGCCTTGAAGAGGAGTGACTTTTGTAGTGTTGAGTGAGACAACCATGAGATCATTGTAAAACCCCGCTAAATACCCTCAGTGTATTTCCAGAGCAAGGGTAAGTAACTTGTGGGACATGGATTTTTTTCAAACAAGTACTAAAATACCAAAGAGAAAGTGGTATTACTGATCTTGAGAAGATGCAGGAAGCAGTTATTGGGTTGCTGCTGAGAGCACAAGTGGCGATTCTAGAAGAGGGGGATTGGATAGCCACTAAATCTATTGTTCCTAAGAGCTCTTTGGAAGGACTCTGAGTGTTCTGGGGGGAAACACTCCCATTCCTGGCATGTGCTTCCCCCTCCCTCATGTCTGAGTTGCTTTTCATCCACGTGTAGCTGCAGGAGCAGCAGAACTGGGGCACAGGGGAGGAAGTGGTGGAAGGGAGAAGGCACCTCTTGCAGCAGCAGCCCACATTCAGAGCAGCTCAAACTAATCCTGACCCTGCCTCCTAAAACATTGGGTTTTAAGTTATTTCACCACTGCAGACCAGGGTTAGAGCTGGGAAACTGCTGCTTGTTTCTGACAGGCCATGATTTAGAACAGTGAGGATTTTGTTCAAGGCTGGGAGGTTGTGTTTGGCTGCTTTTGAAATATTTGAAAGAAGTAACGTTTATTTAATGGGAAGAAGAGAAACAGTGTCCTCTTGTCTGTGACACAACTGTCTCTTTCCATTCGCAGAATATCACTGAGATTCAGGCAAAAAATGCAGAACAGGGACAAGAATTTCTCAAGCAGTTGTGCAGTTATAAAAATGAAGTTTGGTAATTAAAGATACTGGGGAAAGAAAACACAGCTGGGGCATGTGAAAATTTGAAACCCAAAATAACCTCCACTTGGTGTGGCTTTCTGAGAAGAAAATGCATAATTCAGAGAAAAAAGAGAGACAGTTTTTAGGAAAGTGTTGAATTCCACCACAGAAAGAGCATCCCTGTGTCCCAAAAGTCAGGAGCTGCAGGAGAAGGGGACAGCTCCAGTGTCTGAGGTTCAGAAAGGCATCACTTCATTGCAATGCTTTTTTCCTTGAGTCACCTGCTTTTTTGCCATGTCTGAATCATGTTCTTCTTTTTTAAAGGGAACAGAGAGCCATAGACTTATACAAGCAATTAAAAACAAGACCTCCAGGTATGGAAGGACGTGGTTTAAAGACTGTTTCACACTCGTACCCCCAACTCAATTTTTCTGAGCTTGAACCCAGAAAATACTGTTGAATTTTACTGATATGGTGGTTGCTGGCCCTTCCAGATCATGCCTACAGTGACAGCACAGACATGGTGAAGATCATTGTGCAGACAGTACAGAGCCAAGACCGAGTCCTCAAGGAGCTCTTTGGCCATCTCAGGTACTTTGTGCAGACCAGAAACCCAAACAAATGCAACTTTGCAGCATTTGTAGCTTTGTAGTAGGAAAGAAGAGTGAAAACCATGGAGGTCAGAGCCCAAAAGCTCCATCCACATTTCTTATGCCAGTATTAATTCTGCTTCTCTGTGTCTGTGTTGAATTTCCACTTAGTTTTTAAAAACTTATATATATAGATACTTAAATGGAATGGCTTAGAGTGTTAGGATCCAGCTCTTTAAAATGAGATAAATTCTGTCAGTGTTTGGGTTGGGATTCAAATCTTAAGGAAAAAAAAGAAACAATGTAAGAGCTGAGAAGGTATCACAGGGGTTCATTAATTGATTCTTTGGGTATCTTGAATTCCAAGGTGAGGCTTTTGGTTTTGCCACATGGGCTGGGAAGTGACTTTGTGTTTGGTTTCTATTGCAGCAAGCTCTTGGGCTGTAAACAGAAGATCATTGACTTGCTTCCCGAGATTGAAGTGGCTCTAAACAACATCAAGGAAGCTGACAACTCAGTGATGCAGATGCAGGGAAAAAGACAAAGGGAGATATGGCATTTGCTAAAAATCGCCTGTGTAAGCAGCTGTTGGACTATTTGTTTGCTTTTCCTCCCAGGAGACATCAAAGGGAAGCAAAAAGGGGTGACTGCCACACCATGGTGGTTTCTCTCTGCAGAGAAGGGCAGTCTGAGATGGTAAAAACAAAAGCTAAAAGGAGGTTCTTTCCTGGTTAGTTTGGGGATGCTCATTTTGCATTACAGTGCCTCTCCAGCTGAATTCCCCCAGCGTGGGCTGTGTCTGTGTTACAAACAGTGCTCCTGTGCAATCCCCAGCCTTGCCTACAAAACATTTAAGCCTCAATCCTACCTTTGTCCATCACAGCCGATGAATTTGTGTCTTGCAGACTCAGAGCTCCTCCCGATCCCTGGTGAGCTCCAGCCTGGAAGGGACGGCCTCCACCCCGGCCGCAGCGTGGATCCCCCAGAGCTCCTCAGGGAACGGCCCTCCCCACCCTCTGTCCTCGCTGGCAGCTCCCCAGGAAGGGTAGGAGTGCTGGGATGGGAGAGCTGCAGAGGATTCAGCCTGCCTGCTCTGTGTGCACACACTCCCCAAGCCTGGGCTCTGCTGCTTAGGGGCCTGAGGGGCATGGCCTGTCCCCTTCAGCCCTGTGCTAGGCTTGGGATGTGCTGGCAAGGGAGATCTCCACACCCTGGAGTCACAGTGACTCACCCCTGGCCATACCACTGCAATATGCAGGGAGATTTTGAGCCAAAATACAGGTTTTTTCCATGCCTGGGTTCTGGTGCAAGTCCCAGATGAATCAGGCCGTGTTTAGTCCCCACTTAAAACTTCTGTGATTTTAAAAAGCGTTAGGTTTGAAGTTGGGGTCAGTACTGAGCAATCCTTTGGGTTCAGTATCCAGAAGGGGGTTTCTCCTTGCAAAATAAGCTTCAGGAGTTTCTATGTTACCAGTGCTCTCAAAAATCAGGCATTTGGTTGAGCTCTTTACCCAGAAACCGCCACCCTCTCCTCCTGAGCAAGTTCCACCCTGCACTCTCAGCTAAAGCACTCTACTCTTTGTTTCCTACATGTCATCTTGTTTTATCTTGGGGCTGGATTTGCTTTGCCTACCAAGGTATCTCCTACCATTGCAGGGACCTACAAATTGGCTTGTTTGGATGTGGGTTTGGGGTTTTTTTTCCCACTCTTTGGTGCTTGAGATCCCTCATCTTTTGCTTTTTTCCCCCTGCAGGGACAATTTTGCTGCTGTAATACAGGAGAATGTGAATTACC
Organism: Anabacerthia variegaticeps; assembly: GCA_035583185.1. NCBI lineage: Eukaryota > Metazoa > Chordata > Aves > Passeriformes > Furnariidae > Anabacerthia > Anabacerthia variegaticeps. The sequence continues at coordinate 2,882,103 of JAWWEW010000166.1, forward strand.
TGGAGCTCTTCAGCAGCATCTTGCAGGAGGTGAGGCAGGAGCAGAACAGCATGATGGTAAGGACCTGCTTGGTTAGAGCCACTTGAGGGTGCTCTGGGGTTGGGGAGGACTCCTTGAGCAGGAGGAGGTGGCACTTGGGGCTGGGGTCACCTCTTCTGTGGGACTCCTTCCTGGCTGGTGGATCTCACTTGGAATGCTGGAGAGTCCTGGTTTGTGTCCCAGCACTGGAGTGGGCAGGGCTCGCATTTCCAGAGCCTCTTCAGGTGATGAACTGACACTTTTCTTATGGCAGAGGTGGGAGAGTACTGAGAATCATGGAATCATGGAATGGTTTGGGTTGGGAAGGACCTCAAAGCTCATCCAGTGCCACCTCCTGCCATGGGCAGGGCCACCTCCCACCAGCCCAGGTTGCTCCAGCCTGGCCTTGGACACTCCCAGGGATCCAGAGGCAGCCACAGCTTCTCTGGGCAACCTGTGCCAGGGCCTGCCCACCCTCCCAGGGAAGAATTCCTTCCCAATATCCCATCTCTCCCTGCCCTCTGGCAGTGGGAAGCCATTCCCTGTGTCCTGTCCCTCCATCCCTTGTCCGAAGCCCTTTTGTGGTGAGGTGAACTTTCTTTGTGCCACACAGAAAGTCCCTGCCAGCCCTGGCCCTTCTGTGATGTAGGATATGCTGCATTTTGTTCACTCCTGGGAGCATCCTCTTTAAGGGCAGTTACTGTTGTTTCACCAACATCCAGCAGCCGGGCCCTGCTCTCAGCTGTCCCCCTGCTGTCCTTGCAGAGTTTTGACTGGAGCTGGCTGAAGTAGCCGCAGGAGCCGAGGGGCTGCATCTCCCAAAGTGCCTTCCGTGCGGGACCCGGGCCGTCGGTGTGTTCTGTAGCCTCTGCCGAGCTGCTTCCGGAGGTGGCGACACAGCCTGGGCGGGGATTTCACCTCAGTGCCTCACCCAGCGGCCGTGCCTGCGGGGGACCGGCGAGGGCCCGGCCCGCGGAGCCCCCTCAGGGCGGGGGGAGTGGGTGTGCGGGCCGCTGCCGCGTGTCGCATGAATGTATAGCGCGTGTATATGTATTAATAAACTGTGCAGACAGACACACAGACCCTCCGAGCGAGGCCTGGTCGCTCCCGGGCCGCCATCGCCCTCACGCTGTTGCCTGGCAACCGAGGAGTGGCGCGCGGCGCGGTGACGTCGTCGGGCAGCGCCGGTGTGGCCCCCCCATAGTGCCCTGCGCCGTCGCGCGTGCGCAGAGGGAGAGGGAGCGCGGCCTCGGCAGCACGTGGGGAATAGGGACAGGTACGGGGGGATTGGGAATGGGATTGGGGAATAGGGACAGGTACGGGGGGATTGGGAATGG
>JAWWEW010000166.1:2883642-2932815 GCA_035583185.1 Anabacerthia variegaticeps
TAGTGCCCTGCGCCGTCGCGCGTGCGCAGAGGGAGAGGGAGCGCGGCCTCGGCAGCACGTGGGGAATAGGGACAGGTCCGGGAGGATTGGGATTGGGGATTGGGAATAGGGACAGGTACCGGGGGACTGGGACTGGGAATGGGAATAGGGACAGGTACGGGGGGATTGGGATTGGGGAATAGGGAGCAGGGACAGGTATGATGGGATTGGGAATAGGGAATAGGGACAGGTAGGGGATGGGATTGAGAATAGGGATGGGATAAGGATATAGGATAGGGACAGGTACGGGGTGGGATTGGGGTATCATAGGGGTGGGATAGAGGCAGGGACAGTGAAAAGGTGCGGGGTGGGGATAGAAACAGGCGCGGGCCAGGGAAAAGGACGGGATGGGGGGACAGAGGTGGGGATGGGGCGGGGGCCGGCGGGGGGTGTGTCCCGGGGTGTGTCCCCGTGTCCGTCCCCCTGTCCGTCCCGCTCACCTCCCGCCGCCGCAGGAGCGGTCCCGGCGCGGGGGGATGCGAGCATGGCCATGGCCCAGGCGGGGGCGGCGGCCGCGGCGGCCTCGGCGCTCCTCGTGTTCCTGCTCTACTCCGCCATCCACAGGGTCGAGGAGGGGCACCTGGCCGTGTACTACAGGTACTGCTGCCGCCTGCCCTTCCCGGGGCTTCCTAGGGTTGTCTGCTCCCTTCCCCGGGCTGTCCCTGCTCCCTTCCCCTGGCTGTCTCTGCCTCCCTTCCCAGTGTTGCCTTTCTGTTATCTCTGCCCCCTTACCCCTGTTCCCTCTGCTCCCTTCCCCTGTGCTTCCCCCCCGGTTGTCTCTGCTCCCTTCCCAGTGTTGTCTCCACTCTCTTCCCCCTGTGTTTCCCCTCTTCTTGTCTCTGCTCCCTTCCCCACGTTTCCCCTGTTCCCTCTGCTCCCTTACCCCAGTTTCCCCCCAGCCACCCTGGCTCTGTGCACAGCCCGTGGGAGTTTGGGTCACTCTCAATCCTCCCTTGCTTTTCCTCCCATGCCTTTCCACGGTTTAGATTGCAGAGCTCTTGGTCCACCCCTTCTTCTCCCACCTGTTGATCTCTCTCTCTCACACCAAGAGCCCTCACCTCTGTCCCAAACTGCCTCCCAGCCACGACACCTGCTTTGCTGGAGCTCTGGAATGCTTTCCCTCCTCTTCCATCCCCTCCCTGTGCTGAGCACGGGAGCCTGTGGGGGTTTTTTGGGGGCTCGTGGAAATCCAAACTGGCAGCACCACGTCCACTGCTGTTTTTTTCCATGGTTACCAGCGAACTATTTCGAGAGGAGAAGTCTGTGTTCCTGCAGCTCCCTGCAGTGCTGGGAGGCTTCAGCAGTAGCTGGGTTCTCTGGCAGGGCTCAACTTGCAGCAGGGAAATGCCAGGGGCACTGAGCCCTTTTGCAGGGGCACTGCTGGCAGATGTGGGGCACCGCTGCAGTTCTCTGTGACCTCGGGCAGTGTGACTGTCCCCGCTTGCTCTCCAAGCTTGCTTGAGCCTCGCCCTGTCTTCCTCCCTCTCTGCAGGGGCGGCGCGTTGTTAACCAGCCCCAGCGGGCCCGGCTACCACATCATGCTCCCCTTCATCACCACCTTCAAATCCGTGCAGGTGGGTGCCCTCTCCTTTGGGAAGAGGGTGCTGGCAGGGTGGGAATGCCCCGGGGTGATGCAGAGGTTGGGGCAGCAGCTCCTTGGAATCCCCACATTCCTCCTGCCTTTGGTGGGATTTGGCCTCCTGGGAGACTGTGCCCAGCCCGGATGTGGGTTCTGGGGACAGGAGGTGTCCTGCCCTGGGAGGACAGCCCGTGTTTGTGGCCAGCACTGTTTGCCAGGAGAGCCACAGGCATGGTCCCATGGGAGCAGGGAGGAGGGCACGGCTGCCTGTCCATCCAGGAGGGAAGAATCCTTGTCCTCTGCCCGTCCCTGAGGGAGGCAGAGGACACGTTTTTGGCTCTGTGTTGCTGGTGGGACAGCGTGGGCACAGCAGGCCCTTCCTGGGGAGCAGAGCAGTTTGTGAGTGCTGCTTGTTCTGTGTTTCAGACCACCCTGCAGACTGATGAAGTGAAAAACGTGCCTTGTGGGACGAGGTATGGCTTGCTTTTGCATTTCTCCTGGTGTCACTTCCAGTGCTGGGAACTAAAGGCACATGTCCTGGGATTATTCCCAAACACAGACATACGTCCCACTGTAATGGAATATGGAAATAACAGAACAGGAGGCACGTGAGGGAGTACTCTGGCTTTGCTGCAGCTGGGTGTTGGCATTCACAGTGATATTATCTTGGTTTGGCTTGGTTCCTTCCCTTGATTACTTTGACACCCTGTTCTTTGTGCTCTGGTCTGCCCTCAAATAGTTCTAGTTTGGGTTTAGTGGCTGATAAAAGTGCTGACTCCTGTAGGGCAGAAGCAAATGGTGAATGGGAATCCTGGTGGTGGGAGAGGGTTCATTTCTACATGAAATGCCTGCAGGTTCTTTTGTCAGCACAGACCTGCTTGGTTGCAACAAGCAGACCGGTAGCAGGAGGAGGGAGAGAGCTGGTTGAGTTGTGTTGCAGATCTTGTTGTGTTGGTTCATCCACAAGTTAAAGTGGTGACTGGATCTCTTTCTTCAGGATAAAAACCCCCCTGGTGATTCACTTTGTCTTTTAGCTGCAGAGTTAATTCTGATCACATTTTAACCCATACTGAAATGAGTTCTTGGAGTTATTCCTGGAGCATCATGTGGGCTTAAATATTAAAAGTTCTCACGGGTTTAGTTTTACATCTCAAAGATTTTGAGGAGTAAATGATGTTAATGTTCAGTGCTGCAGCTTTCATGGCATCACAGACTGGTTTGGGTTGGAAGAGACCCTAAAGCTCATCCCATCCCACCCCTGCCATGGCAGGGACACCTCCCACCAGCCCAGGGTGCTCCAAGCCCCATCCAGCCTGGCCTTGGACACTCCCAGGGATCCAGGGGCAGGCACAGCTTCTCTGCCCAACCTGGGCCAGGGCCTGCCCACCCTCCCAGGGAAGGATTCCTGCCCAGTATCCCATCTAGCCCTGCCCTCTGGCAGTGGGAAGCCATTCCTTTGTCCTGTCCCCCCAGACCCTTGTCCAAAGTCCCTTTTGTGGTGAGGTGAATGTTCTTCAGGCCAAGCAGAAAGTCCCTGCCAGCCTCCACCATTCTGTTCTTCTGTGACTTAGGAGTTAATTATTCTGTTCAATTCTGTCCAGTGAGTTCCTGGAGTTGCTGTTGCATTTCAGCACTGTGGGGCTCGGCTGTGCCATGCAGGTGGCTGGGAAGGTACAGACAGTAAATGTGCTTTTGAGCACCAAGCAGCTGGGGGAAGCAGTTCCTAGTTAATAATTGAGTACACCTCAGACCAAAGGTCTCAGCAGCCCTGTCCATTTTGAAGGTGTTGCTGCAGGAGCCTCTCAGTTTGCTGCAGTTGGGATCCAAAGGCTGCAGCTGCTTGATGCCAAAGCTTTGGATCCACATTTCCAGAGTAAAACATTAGCTTATGAATACAGGTGGGTCAAACCTGAAATGTCACTGTCCTGGGTCAAAGTCCATTGCAAGAACAGGTCCTAAGCAATTTAAACTTCTGCTATTGTGTGTTAAACCAACAGATTTTAAAGGCTGGGTGTCTCTCCCATCATGCTTATATTCCTGTTCCCTGTGTCCTCATCTGCATCAGGAAGCTTCTGAATGTCTTTGTGGGTGTCCCATCCCCAGTTCCTGCCTTGCCTGTCCTGTTTCTAACTGACCAACGTTAAGTGAATACATTAAATACAGATTTTGAAATACTTTGGCACCAGAGGACTGTTTTCACAAGCCAGCTGTCAGTTCAGGGACTAGAACCATTTCATTCCAGCAGGGAGAAAGTGCATCTGCCTCTGGTGTCTGAGATTTCTGGCTTTCCCCAGCACTTGCTCAAGTGTGCAGAGGTGTGAGAGTCATCTCGTGCCTGTGCTGCAAATCTTTGTCAGGAGCCAAACAGAGCCAGGGAATGCTCTGCTGGGGCAGATCCCTGTTTGTTAGCCAGTCCCATGGAAAAAGGAATATTCCAGTACCTCACAGAAAAATAAGTCTCTCTTTGGCCACAAATGTCTTCCCTGCTGGCTTGTCCCCCCACAGCAGGCAAGTTCTGTCCATCCCCAAAGTTTTTACCTCCCAATTGCAGTGAAGCAGGTTTGGAGCAAGGCCTTTCCAAAAGAGCACAGGCACAGGCAGGATCAGGTGGTTTTCTTGCAGACTTGGCCTTCAGCTGCCAGAGATCAAGGTCTGCAAAATAAGAAATGGAGTTTGTCCCGGGGGATATGTTTGAGTTAAAGCATCTCAGAGTTTGGAACTGGGGGAGGTGCACTGCCAGAGCTCAGCTGTCTCTAAACAGTTCCTGCTAAAGCTGCTAAGGCCTGCTTTGCCTTTGTCTCAAGGACAGCACCACAGGAGTATCCTGCTTGAAAATGACACTCTCAAGAGACTTAGGAGCTGTTGAAAATTAAGCCTTTTTTCTTCACTGTAGAGTTTGTTTTCTCCCGTGTCACAAGTGCCCAGGGGTGGGCATGACCCGCTGAAAGCCACAGCAGTAAGAGCAGAGCCTGGGGGCAAGCCCAGCCTCTGATTCCCTGTTTCCCCTGCCATTGTGGCAGCTCAGGCCCCCTTGGGGAGAGCAGTGCCTGCAGGATTCCCCTGGAAGCTGGAGTGTGTGTGCCTGGTTGTGGTGCTGCCGGAGAGCCCTTGGCACCGTGACACTGAAGCAGGGACTGTGCATTGAAGTCTGCCACCTGCTTTGTTCCCTCCTTTCTGCCAGGGGCCTTGCCAAGCTCCTGCTGGAGTTGGTGAACGTGTGAATTCAACTCAGGGCTTTCCTGTTTCACATGTTTTGCTGCCTAGAAAGGCTGTGGTGCATCTGGAGTGTGTGTGTGCTGTGCTGCTGGCAGGTGTCCCCTGCTGTCCAACTTGGGTTGGACTCCCCTCTCCTGGTAGTTGCAGCTGCAATCCTGTTCAGAAGCATTTCCCTGTGCTGAGGAGGAACTCACAAAGGGAAGGGAAGGTGCTTTGCAGGCTTGTTGGAGCACGTGTGTGATTTATGCAGAGAGGGACTGGTCTGTGCAGAGCTGGGGTTTGCTGCCACCTCATTGCAGGATGCCCAGGAACTCGGGGTTGTTCTGGGTCAGTTCTGTAGAACTGAGTAGAAGTGGGCTGAAGATGACTTTGCTTTTGTGTTAACAGCTGCAGTGGTAGTTGCTGAATTCTCTTTTTGCCTTGCAGTGGTGGCGTGATGATCTACATTGACCGGATAGAAGTTGTGAACAAGCTGGCCCCCTATGCAGGTATTTCCCATCCTGTTTCAACAAGCAGCACTGTGGCTGCCTTCACTCATCCTGTAGCAGCTCTGCCTTGCTTTGCAGGGCTTGCATTACCCTTGTCTGGAACATTTCCGTGTCTGTTCCCATTCCTTGTTGCCCTTCTGGCTGCCAGTGCTGTGGCCCTTAGTTCCATGCATGTACCTGCATGCTTTTTGCAGAGCCAGGGGTTTGCAAAGAGGAAGGTAAATTCTAGGCTTGCTTCTCCCCTGTGTGTTCAGAAATGGGACAGGTGCTCAAGAATCCTCTCTCTGGCTGCTGAAGGGGAGATCACCAGCAGATGATAAGGCAGGGCTGTGCAGTGTGTCTTGCCATGATTTCTGTGCTCCTGGGAGTCACACGGTCCCAGCAGCGCTGGCTGGGGGTCCTCTGAGCTCCCTCCCTCTCACAGCTGGGCAGGGCAGTCCTGAAAACTCCCGGGCATGGAGATCCCCCAGGCCCTTCCCGGTGCCCTTCTCCTTTCCTGGCACTCTGGGGATGGTGTTGCAGGAAGCCCCGTGGGCTGGGGTGGCCTCTGATAACTCTCTTCCTTGCCCAGTGTACGACATCGTGAGAAACTACACGGCAGACTACGACAAGACCTTGATCTTCAATAAGATCCATCACGAGCTGAACCAGTTCTGCAGTGCCCACACCCTGCAGGAAGTGTACATCGAGCTGTTTGGTGAGTGCATGGCAGCTGGTGCTCCCACTGAGGGCTGGGCAATCTCCCTCTTGTGCCCTGGAATGTCCTGCAGCCAGCCCCTGGCTCAAACAGCCCCTCTGCTGGGCTTGCAGCCTGGAATGCAGGTCCTTTTGTATCCATGTGCCACTTGCCCTGTGATTCAGTGGTTTGGATTTCTTTGCCTTTCCCCATCTGCCCGTGGGAATTTGATTTCAGTCCTTTTCCACCCGTTGTGGGTGCACAGGGGAGCCACTCTGCCCCTGTGTGTGCAGTCATACTCACTGCCTTCACTGTGGTGATGGGTTTGTCTTGCCTACTTTTAATTTTAAACCCCCTTTCTGTTGCTGGATTCACTTTTGTGCTTTCACAGCTTCCTGCTGGCTCTTTGTGAGAGCTGGAAGGTTTTTCAGGGAGGTAGAAGTTGCTTCAGGAATGAGCACAGGTCATATTCTTCTTGATACTTGCCTGTGCCTCAAAGACATGCCAGAGTTGTGTTCTTCTGGAGTGGCTGAGCAGGGGAAGGTGGGGTTATGGAGGATAAAAGGTGTCAGGATTTTAGTATTAAGATACTCTGAATCCTGTAGATGGATAGACTTCTGCCACAAGCTGTGAGTGCTCTTGCTGAGATGCTGAAAGCCATTTGCCCTTAGCTCAGATACCACAAATTCATCAATAACTGAACTTTTCTAGGCACTAACATGTGACTCTCCTTTTGGGAGTGTTTTCCAGGGAGCATAGGAAGGGAAACAATGTGCTGACTCTGCCACACAGGCTGTAGGAGAAAAGATGATAAGCTAAATGGTCTCTCTCTTGTTGCCCAAACACAGATCAGATAGATGAAAACTTGAAGCTGGCTCTGCAGAAAGATCTCAATGTCATGGCACCAGGTCTCACCATCCAGGTGGGTTCATTCCCTAATAAAGGTTATTCTTTTTTCCACCTCTTTTACTAGATTGAATAGGTTTCTTGCCTCCATTTTCCACATAAAATGGAATAGTTGAGCCTCGAGTTGAGGTTTGGCAGCTGATGACTGTCCAAATGTCAGTGATGGCTTTTAAACTCTGGGTTTGTGAAAGGGGAAGACCTGCAGGGTAGAGCAAAGACCCTTTCAGGTGACAGACCTGCAGCTATTGTCTTTAATTGCAGAGAGCAAGGGAATGATTTTAGTGATTTTCTGCTTCCTTTTAATGTTAGAAAATCATGTTTCATTTAACCATGGTAATATTTGCTTGAACTCACCAGACACCAGTTTGAATGGATGAGGAAAGTGGTACATCTCCAATAGTGTGCTCCAGGGAGACCTTCTCTCTGCCCTTTCAGCATATTAAGAGGGGTTATAAAAAAGGTGGAGAAAGACTTTTTACCAAGGCCTGGAGGGACAGGGCGAGGGACAGTGGTTTTAAACCAAAAGAGGACTGTTTTACACCAAGGGTGGGCAGGCCCACAGAGAAGCTGTGGCTGCCCCTGGATCCCTGGGAGTGTCCAAGGCTTGGAACATCCTGCCTGTGGTGGGAGTGGGTTGGAATGGATGTCAGGAAATACAACTGTAGGATGCAGTGTCACCCAGGCCCCATTTTCCACAGCCCTGCAGGTGCTTTGTAAAGGCATTTCCTAGTTCTGCAGCTTGCATCACAGTGTTTAGTTTCAGATGTGCTCTCCCTTCTCTCCTAGGCTGTGCGTGTTACCAAACCCAAAATTCCAGAGGCCATCCGCAGGAATTTCGAGCTAATGTGAGTAGCTGGGCATGTGTGAATTAGTTCTGAGGGTGCAGCACAGGCACAGCAGGGGAGAGGTGAGCTCTAGGCAGAGTGTGCTTGGCCAGAGGCACTTGTGGATCCTGTTCCTCCATTTCCAAACTGAAAGCAGGGCTCAGGGGTCTTGATGTCTTGCCCACGAGTTGCCCCCCAGGATCTCTGGGACCCCCCTGGGGCAGGGGGAGATGCTCCTTGGCTTCCTGTCCCCATGGCCTCTGCTGCCCCGGGGGGCTGAGCTGCTTCCCATGTCCCTCTCCCCAGGATAACGTTTCTCACCCTGCAGGGAGGCCGAGAAGACCAAGCTGCTGATTGCAGCCCAGAGGCAGAAGGTGGTGGAGAAGGAGGCAGAGACAGACCGCAAGAAAGCGCTCATTGGTACGTGACCAGGACAGGCTGAGCTTCCATTGCTGCATTCCCTGGCAACTGAGGGGGCCATGGCCAGGCTGCACCAGCAGTCCTTTGGAAAACCTGAGTGTCTTTGGTGCTGTATGTGTGTCCCACCTCCCTCCCCTGGCAGCAGAGCAGCGAGCACCTCTGTCCTGCAGCGGGGACAGAGCCAGTCCCCTGCTGGAAAAACTGGGCTTGGAGCTCAAGGTGCCAGGGGGATCCCCCTTGTAGACAGGATATCAGCCCCAGAGACAGCAGCACTGTGTTCCCTTCCTGTCACTGCACTGCTTGGAGTGCAGGCTGGCACTGCAGGATCCAGGAGGGAAGGGAGGGAGGAGGGAACAAACTCCTGCTGTGGCAGATCCTGCAGACCCTGGGGTGCTGGGGTCAGGCTGCTGGTGCTCAGGCCCTGGGAAGCAAATTGCTGAGCCAGGCATGTTGTGATTGCAGAGGCAGAGAAGGCTGCCCAGGTGGCCAGGATTCACTACCAGCAGAAGATTATGGAGAAGGAAACGGAGAAGCGGATTTCCGAGATCGAAGGTGACTGCACTGCTGGGGTCACTTGCCAGCTGGGCTGGGGGTGGCAGGTAGGGGACCCTCCGAACTGGGCTCACAACCTGTCCTGCTAAGGTCATCAGGGGTGCACCAGTGCAAGGCTGTGCACTGGGGACCCTCCAGGGAGCCACAGGGCCATCCAGGCTGTCGTGGGCATCCCTGTGGGATGTGGGCTCAGGTGCTCAGTGTGGTGGGACTGTTCACTTCCTGATGCTTGTTTTCCTGCCATGTTAGATGCTGCATTCCTGGCAAGAGAGAAGGCCAAAGCTGATGCTGAGTACTACACTGCTCGGAAGCTGGCTGATTCCAACAAGGTGAGCTGGGAAAGCTGCTCAGAACGGGGCTCGCTCTTTCCCTCTGCCCACGAGGCAGCACTGGAAGAGCACTTGATACATCAAGCTGCATCCCAGCTGTGATATTTAATGGTGCAGGGCCCGGGAGGTTGTGTCTCACGGGCTGTGTTTCTGTTCCTGCAGCTGAAGCTGACCCCCGAGTACCTGGAGCTGATGAAGTACCAGGCGATAGCCGCCAACAGCAAACTGTATTTCGGCGACCGCATCCCCGGCGTGTTCCTGGATTCCTGTGCCTTCCAGCAGGCCAACCCGAGGACTGCCCAAGAAACCAGCCTTCCTGCCCAGGAGGGCCTGGAGAGCTCTGGAGAAAGCCAGCTCAGAGCCAAGGAGAGCACGGGCTGACAGAGGCAGGAGGGATCCCGGTGTAGCTCAGCAGCAAAGCCCGGCTGTGACCGGGGCCGTGCCCGGTGCCGCCGGGGTGGATGCAGCACATGCCTGGACATCTTGTGTATAGGTGGCAGTTGGGTTGATTTTCTTCTAGCAACAGATTGCAAGGGCTCTGCCTCTTCCGTTTCTCCCCCCTGTTAAATTGGTGCTTCCAAACGAGGGATAATCCTGTACTAACATACCCATACTGGAATATTAAAGACAGAGACGCTGGGAAAGCCTTCCGGAGTAGGTGCAGTTATTTAGCAGGCATTGCTCTGGAGGTAGGAGATGTGGCTTGGAGTGCTGTGTTGCTGCACCCTGCTCGTTCCCCAGTGCTCCTGGCTGAGGCTGAGCGAAGAGGAGGTGTCCTTCGTCCTGCCCATGAAGCTTCCCGGTGTGGACTCCAGGCAGGTTTCTGCCCACGTGCTCTCACTCTCCTCAAGGACTCCAGTGGAGTGGGCTCTGCTTGGCCAGCGTGTTCCTGCTCAGGGCAAGGAGTGGTTTGGTGTGGAATAGGTTACTGGAATAGGATCTGCATAGCCATAATACTCCTGTAGACAGCAGCACTAGATGACTTGGAGCAAGTGATCTCTGGCAGGATTCTGCAACTTCCCTCTCCAAGCAAGAGCCTCGCCCTGGCTGCCTGGGACTGACTGCAGGGTGTTTCAGCTGGCTGGCTGGGGCTCACCTGGCATCCTAAACCAGATTTCAGGAGCACCTTGGAGCAGCTGGTTGGGAAAAGAGTTCTGGAGACCTCTGCTCAGATCCCAGCCTCCCTGTAGGCCATTCAGCAGGGAAAGGGGGCTGAATTTCCACTGCTCTGGCACGCTGGCAAAGTGAAGGGGAAGAGAAGAGTCAAGGGACCCTGCTGTGCAGCAGATCAGATGTTTGACACCTCAGCTGTAAAGCAGATGAGACATCACTGCTCCCCCGTGCAAAATCCACTGCTCCAAGGAGTGGGACCTGCCTCATGTGTCCCTGCTCGTCTTGTCCCTGGCCAGGTTTGCTGCAGTGCAGGACTTCAGGCTGCTCCCAAGCAGTGCTGGGAGAAGGATCTTCTGTCCCAGTGTGAGTTGTAACATAGCTGACCCCTGCTCCTGGTGTGCCACTGCAGGGTGAGGGAGAGATGTGCTCAGGGAGAGGGGAACCTGCTTGGTACAACCTGCTTTCCTCTTTTCCTCCTCCCTGCCCTCTGCCTGCGAGGATATGCTTGCTTCTGGGACCTGCTTCTTGTGATGTGTGACCATCCAGGTGTGATGGCTGGAGAAGCAGCTGGCTGGGGCTTGATCTGGAATGCCATTCTCCAGCTGGGAGCAGCACAGCATTGCCTGCCATGTGTTCAGAGCCCTCCTCTCCCCTGCCAGCCAGGCTCCCTGTGCATCCATCCTGTCCTGTCCCCTGGGGGCAGCCAGTGGTGGCACTCCAGGCACTCTGCCTGTTGAGATTTGTCCCTGACACCTTCTGCGACCTCTTGGCAACAGGAGGGTGATGTTCAGCTTCTGCCATAGTGAAACATTCAACCCAGGACAAGTGGCCTGAGCTTCACCTGTGCTGATGATGTCCCCAAAGGAGTTGTGTGGGCTTCAGGCTTTGCAGTGCTGTGTTCCCACCATGTGTGGCTTGGCTTGGAGGATGGCAGTGTCTCCTGGAGGAAGTTTGGTAACATGTGGTGCCTTGTGCTGTCTCAGCTCCTGCCTTGTTTCCTCTCCTCCGTGTCTGGGGCAGAGCAGGAATGTGTTGGCCCTGCCCCTTCTTGCAGTAGTACCTGACTGTGGGACTTGGCAGCAGTTTCAGGTGGACTTTCTGTCCTCTCTCTGCCTGCAAACTCCCAAGGCTCAGTTGGTGCTCTGCTCCGAGATACCAGCTCCTCTCCCAACCCAGCTGTGGCAGGAGCCAGGGCACCAGGGCAGAGAAGGGGTGGCAGTGTATTTTGTAGCTGTGGTGCTTGAAATGTCCTCTGGCAGTGCTGTTTGCCTTGCAGAGTCCCCTTTTTCCCATGGGAAGGGCTTTGGGGAGACAGTGGAGTCCCAACTCTGACCTGCCACCTCCTCAGTGGTGCAGCAGGCCCTTGGCACAGGGGCAAGCCTCTCCTCACCCCAGCAGCACCCACTTTGGTGGGATTTTGGGATGAGGGCAGGCTTTATAGAGCAGAGGCACTGCTGGAGGGGGTGCTGGCAGGGATGTGGGCTTGTCTCTGTGTGCTGGACACTGAGCATCAGGAACGGGTGGCCAGGGGAGGTTCTGTCACCTGGAGGTGACAAGGGCACGAGGGGCACTGCTGGGAGCAGTAACCAGGCAGCTCACAGCTCTCCTGCAGCCATCAGAGCAAGGTGCCCGTGCAGGGAGCAGGAAAACCTTCCAGAGCAGTGCAGGAAGGGCTGCTTGCCTTTGGATCTGAGCCTTGCTGGGCCTCCCTGTGCTACCTGGGTGGGTGCATGGCTTTACCCTCAGTGGCTGTCCCTGGCTCGGTGTCCTGCTCTGGTTGGGTGGCATCAGAGGGACTCTGGGGGTGCTCCCAGTCCCAAGTCCTGCATCCCCAGGATGTGTGATGCTCAGTGCCTTCTGCTAAACCCTCCTCCCTCCCTCCCTGCCTCCCTGCTTACCCAGCTGCTGCTGCAGAAGCCCCAGTAGTTGTGCAGGAAGGGGTTGCCATGGCTTTAGCACCCCAGGGTGGGCTGTGCTGCCCTGGGAGCCCCAGCTGGGAGCAGGGACACAGGATCACTGGATAGGACTGGCTTTTCTCTCTGTTCCATCGGCCTGTGTGGGCCTGAGACTAAAGGGCTCTGCCCCTGGATCCGCATCTCCTTAAGGAAACACGATACATATGGTCAGGTTTACATTCACAGTGTTAAGTTCTTTTGATAAAGCAGAATAAAATTATTTTGTTACCATTTTTTGGGATGGTTTAATGTGTCCTGGGGCTGGGGTCACAGTGGAGGGGGTTCCTCCTCCACCTCTCACCCCACAGTGAGAGCTGCAGGACAGCCACCCTGGGAGCCCCATGAGCAGCCTGTGCTCAAAGTAAACCACAGCCAGGATGGTGCTGAGCACGGGGGGGACTCACTGCAGCATCCTGCAGCCCCTGGGGCCACCTCACTCCGTGTGACTGGCAGAACATGCTGCTTTTTGGCCCCCTTTGCTCTGGCACAGGATTGGGGAGCCCAGCTCCAACCCTTCTCCCCCTTCCCTGATGCCCACACAGCTCCCCCTTTATCCCCTCCTGCCCAGAGACACGCTGTGACACCACTACCTTCAGTCTTTATTTGTATAAAAGCCTTCAACCTAAGTTATATCAAAAATGGGAAGCCTGGTCTCACAGCAGGTGGCTCAAAATGGTCACAATAAGGGTCATAAATTAATGGCTGCAGTAAAAAGGCTCCCAGGGAATTCCCTTTCAGAACACCAACTCCGAGGAATGACTTGAGAGATAAAAGCCCCGTGGGGAAGCCAAGCCTGGCTCGGACCTGCCAAAGCCCCTGGTGACATCTCCCTGTGTGATGTCCCCAGCCTGGGCAGTGTCCCAGGGCACGGTCTCCACAGAGCAGTGCTCCTCCTGCCTGCGATTCCAGGAGTCCCTGGCCATGGCCCCAGCAGGGAACGGGGCAAGAGGAGCAGGGCACATTCAGGACGTCACGAGAGAAGGCAGCGGCTCCCAGGGCGCGGGAGAGCCTGGGCCAACGCGGGGCTGGCATCCCAACCAGAGCTGGCATTGTCCCCGCTCCCGGTTTCCTTGGGAAGCCCCGGCTGGCTGGCGGCTCTCCCTGGGACAGCCACGAGGCTGCAGAGCCCAGTAAGGCACGACAAGGATCTGTAAACACTGGTGCCCCCCCGGGGGAGGCTCTGGCCAGCAATTCAAGTAAGGGTGGAAGGGAGGACAGTGGCTGCCCAGCTGTGCCACCCACCCAGCTGTGCCACTCCTGGGCCGGCCGTGGGGGCGGACGGAGCGTCCTTGGTCACCTCCTGGCTGGGGGTGGTTTCAGGGCCACTTTTGGGGGGACACCCCTCTGGAAGGCCAGGGCGGGTGTTGGTGGCCCCTGGCCATGGCAGAGCGCCCTGCCCTTCAGTGCCGGCAGGGGTTTGCTGGGTGGCTTCGGCTTCACCTGCTGGGAGGAGAGACCCGAGTCCCTCACCTGGGCACCCAGGGGGACCCGGAGGGGGACAGGGGGCACAGGAAGGGCCCCCCCAGCCACCAGCCTGGGCCACCCCACGCATGTAGGGCTGGAGGGGGGTGGCTTACCTGCAGGGGCCACCGCGGCGAGGCCGGAGGTGTCACCTGCGGGGCAGGCGGCGGTGGCTGCGGGGTCAGCGCGGGGCTGGGGCAGCAGCCAGGCACCAGAGCCTGGGCCACCCGCGGGGCCACCGTGCTGCTCACCAGGCTGGGCTGGCCGATGTCCTGGCGGGACAGCTGGCGCCGGGGTGCCCGTGTCCGGCTGCCCTCCTGGAACAGCGGGTTGGCGAGCCCGGTGCCAGTCCCGCTGCAGCTCCTGGAAGGGGGGCACAGGGACAGATGTGGCTGTGGGGCTGCGCCGGGTACCCCTGGGGCTCAGCAGAGGAGAAGGGAATTTACCCTTTCTGGAAGCTCCTGGCTCTGAGGAGCACCATGCCACTGGCCAGCAGGACGCCGGCGACCGCCAGCACGGCCAGCACGGCCGCCAGGACCACACTGCTGCTCCCTGTGGGCACAGGGGCATCGGGGTTGGGACACGCCGGGGGATGGAGCAGCACCATCCCCAGGCTGTGTGTCCCGGGGACACTCAGGGGGCACAGACTGGGCACAGAGCAGCACCATCCCCAGGCTGTGTGTCCCGGAGATGCTCAGAGGGCACAGACTGGGCATGGAGCAGCACCATCCCCAGTATCCATGTCCCGGGGACAGGCAGAGGGCACAGACTGGGCATGGAGCAGCACCATCCCCAGGCTCTGTGTCCTGGGAACGCCCAGAGGGCACAGCCAGCCTTACCTGTGGCTATCCCCGAAATCTCCTGCTCGCAGTAGGGTGCTGCCCAGCCCGGGTCGCAGTGGCATTCCCGCCTGTGGTTGCACACCTGGGAGGAGGGAGGAGAGCGTCAGGGTGGTGGTGGGCACGCTGGGAGCTGCGGGGCTGGGCTCGGGGAGAGGGCACCGCGTACCCCGTGGTTGTTGCACTTGGACGAGCAGTTCTTGTCGCCGTAGACCAGGAGGTTCTGGCAGCGCCCGGCGTAGCAGACCTGGGGACAGGCAGGGGCGTCTGAGGCTGTCCCTGGTCGGGGGGGGGGGTCTGAGGCTGTTCTGGGGCAGAGTGAGGGGATCTGAGGGTGTCCCGAGGTAGGGTGGGGGGTCTGAGGTTACTGTGGGGCAGGGTGGGGGGCACTGAGGGTACCCCGGGGCAGGGTGGGGGGCTCTGAGGGTGCCCCAGAGCAGAGTAGGGGGGCTCTGAGGCTGCTCCGGGGCAGCGTTGGGGTCTCTGAAGGTGCCCCGGGGCAGGCAAGGGGGGCTCTGAGCCCGCCCCGGTCCGTCCCCCACCCCGCCTGTCCCCGGCACGGCTCCCGGGGCACTCACCATCTCCTCCCCGCACTTGGCCCCGGTGGGCACCAGCCGGAGCTCGGCCGCCACCTCGCCGTCGGCGATGACCGCCTTGCAGTTGAAGCGGCCGAAGGAGTAGTGGCCGAAGGAGAAGTAGCCGCTGCCCAGGATGGGTTTGGAGCTGTCGCTGAGGCACAGCAGGGTCCCGCACTTCACATCCCTGCGGGAGACGCAGCGTTGAGCGCCCTGGCCGGGCAGGGGACACCCCCCCAGCACCCCCGAGCGCTCACTTGGGGCTGCAGGGCCGCTTGCCGTGCTCGGTGAGGCAGTGCAGGTGGAGGTGGTGCTCGCTGTTGTGCTTAAAGCAGACGTCGGGGGCCACCTGCGCCTCTGCGGGACACGGGGAAGGGGTCACCGGGGCGCCGATGCCGCGCCGCAGCACCAGCGGCTCGGGATGCGGGAGGGGACCGGGGCCGGGCGATGCTGCGGGAGCATCCCCCGACACGCGGGGAAGGGATGGGGGCTCCGCTACCTGCACCCCAGAGCGCCCGGCACTGCTCGCCGTGCGAGGGGCAGCCCCCGTTGTAGCAGTATCCACTGCCGCTCTGGCAGGGGATGCCGTTCTCCTGGAACACATCCTCGGGGCACTCGGCGCTCAGCCCGCTGCAGTGCTCGGGCAGGTCGCAGTCGTTCTTGCTGGCCCGGCAGAGCACGCCCGCAGGCTTCACCTGCACGGAGGTGGGGTGTCAGTGCTTTGCCTGCGGGCTTTCACGCCTCCAGAGCTAAGCAGGCACCACGGCACGGCAGGACACGGAGCAGGAAACATCTCCCAGCACCCTGTGCATCCAGACGCTCCGACACAAAGACATTTGCTGCTGCACAGCACGGAGACACCCCCAGGGCTAGGACTGGCTCTTCCCATAGTTAAGTGCCTCCTTTGCCTTTAGTCTGGGCTTGCCCAAGGGTCCTCCTCCATCCCTGTCTCTTCACACTGGTGTAGGAACCAAAGCAGGGAACTTTCCCTTGGACGAAAGGAGCAGAGCAGGCTGGTTGGTTTCCCGGGTCAGGAACGGGCCATGGTGTGATCTCTTCTGAACACTGCCTAGTCCTTCAAGACCCTTCACCCTGCCCCTGACCTACCAGAGCCAGGACACCTGGGATACCAGGAACAGGGGCTCCTTCACCTTCCTAGCCACTTTCCACCCCAGATGCTGACTGTCCATCCAATGGAAAGCAGGATTCCCCACCAAACCATTGGGTGTGCCAGGCTCTGGACAGGCTGATTCCGAGGCTCTGTGGTGGGCTACAGACCCACCTTGCCCGTACTGGGAAGCACCACAGGAGCCTGGGGCAGGACTGTGCACCCTCCAGCTCCCTTCCCTGCAGAGCTGGTCCCCTGTGGGCAGCAGTACCTTGCAGTCCTGGCAGCATTCCCCCTGAGCACACTCAGCTCCCTCTCTCAGACGGCACGTGGTGGCATTGCAGCAGCGATCCGAGCACTCCTGCAAGACAGGGGTGGGCTGAAAACCTCCTGGGAGCCCCCCAGAAGTCCCTTTCTGGGGGACCAGGTTGTCATGTCAGCAGATGCCAACAGCAGTGTAGGCACCATGGGCTGAACCACAGGACAAAACCACAACATCATTCCAGGTGGGAACCATTCCCACTGCCTCTTTACCCTCCTCACCAACACCAAACCAGAGGACCAGAAGGGTTTTTTCCAAGGAGAATACTTGGCTTGAGCCTCCTTTCACATCTCCAGGAAGGAGAAAACAGGAGGATCTCTGTGCTCCCTGCTTCAGGGGAGCATTCCTTCAGGTCCCAGCGCAGGGCTGTGACTAGGGATTTATCCCAGAGGCACCGCCCAGCTGTTTGTCCCAAATCCACCCCATGATGGGGACGAGGAACTGCTGAGAGCAGCTCCTGAAAGGACAAATGCCCTGATGTCCCCTCCTGGGCCACCTCTTTGGAAGACATATAGGGGGAATATCCACCTTTCCTAGGCTAAAACCCCAGCCTACATACAGGGGGGCACAGAGCCTGGTTAATGAAAGTTATTTTTTCGGCAGAAGCATCAGGAACACAGGGAAGAGGAGTCTTGCAAAGCAAGGGGAGAGCCTGATGGCCAGGTCTCAGGTCCCTGCTGCCCTCCTTCCTCCCCAGTCTCCCAGGGAGCGTCCCTACCTGAGGTGTGCCGCAGTCACACTGCTCTCCCCGCTCCACAAACAGGTTCCCGCACACGGGACCCCCATAGAGCTCATCAGCCCGGGGGGCGTTCAGCAGGCAGCTGGTCCGGGGGTCCCCCAGGAACTGCCACATGTCCTGCTCGCTGCAGCGGCTGAAGAGCTTGGGGTAAACCAGGCTGCAGGGGCACAAAACCAGGCTGTTGTGAGCAGAGCTCGGAGCCCACCAGGCCATGGAGGAGCTGGAGGGCCTTCAGGATGCTCAGAGGCACCTGCAGTGCAGTGCAGTGGAGTGGTGTGGTGTGGAGTGGAGTGGAGTGGTGGGGAGTGGTGTGGAATGGGGTGTAGAGTGGTGGGGAGTGGTGTGGAATGGGGTGTAGAGTGGTGTGGAGTGGTGTGGAGTGGTGTGGTGTGGGATGGTGTGGGATGGTGTGGAGTGGTGTGGAGTGGTGTGGGGTGGTGTGGGACGGTGTGGAGTGGTGTGGAGTGGTGTGGAGTGGTGTGGGGTGGTGTGGGGTGGTGTGGGGTGGTGTGGGGTGTGAGGAGTGGTGTGTGGAGTGGTGTGGAGTGGTGCGGAGTGGAATGCCCACCCAGACCTGACCCATCTCACAGGTTCCACCCCACTGGGACAGTGCCAGAGGACACCTCGACACATTTGCTGCCCAGGGATGTCCCCTCTCCCTCCTCACTCACCCAACACTCCCTGCCATGACGCATCCTCCCTCAGCTTTGGAGACGGGGCAGTGGCAGCCGGGAACGTCTTCGTCGTGGGACATGCCCAGGTTGTGCCCCATCTCGTGAGCCATGGTGGATGCGGCGCCGATGGGATTCGTGCTGTGATCCTGTGGGACAAGCAGAGCAGCGTGGCTCAAGTGCCCCCGTGGGTTTCTCCACAGCACCTCCATGGTGCCCACCAGGGCTCAGTGCCAGGTCCCTCACACTGCCGAGCCCAGGTAAAGGAAGACAAAAGCTGGACGTGGTCCCACAGCCCCTGAAGACCCCCAGACTGGTCTCTCAGGGCTGTCAGTGAGCTTAGACAAAGTGGCTGCTCCAAGACAATGATTTGTGGAGGGTCTGGACCGCCACAGGTCCCACAGCCATCCACTCCTGCTCCCACAGACCTGGGCAGGGAGGAGAAGCACAGCCAGGACAGCTGAGGAGCAATTGCAAACCAAACCCTGACCACCTGACAGGCAACAGGAGAAGCCCCTGGACCGTGGAGCTGCTCTGGGAGGCTCTCCAGGTGTATCAGAGCCCTCCACAGGTACCCAGCTGGATGTCCACAGCCCTGACACCTCTCTGGGGGTCAGTCACTCGAGGGTCAGAGATGCCAGGGACCAAATGCAGCCCTAAGGCTGCAAGAGGGGGAAACCTGGGAACCAGTGGAGCAAGGAGTGGCTCTGGGAAAGACAGTGCAGGGTGGGCAGGCTATGGGGCTGCTGCTTCCTCCCCACTGGGACCCACCTGGCTGACGGCGCCCGAGTCCCTGGTGCACATCACCAGCTTCTTGGCCAGCCCGACGGTTTTGCCGTGGAAGTCGATGCCCCTGTGGGATTGAGAAGCCACAGTGGCCATGTGCCCTGGGTGGCAGCAGGGCTGGGAGGGTGGCCAGGTGGTGGCCCCCCGTCCTTACGTGATGAGCTGGGCGTTGTCGTGCGGCTTCTTGCGCAGCAGCTCCGACTCCCGCCAGTGCAGGAAGTTGTCCAGGGTCACCTCCGGGTTGGGGCTGACTGTGATTTTGTCCTTGTGGTTCCACACCTCCAAACCAATCAGGGCCACCCGCAGGCGCAGAGGCTGGTAGAGCTGGGGGGGGAGGCAGCTTGGATTTGGGGTGCAGCAGCAGGGGGAAGGTCCCCCGTCCTCCAGGGAACCACAGCCGAGCCCAGGAACCCCCTCACTGCACAATATCAGCTCTGTCACCCTTAAGGGTCACCACAAGGGGATGACAACGTAGACAGGGTTTCCCCTGGGACCCCTGGGCTCCCTCTTGGCTGGTGGAGGCTGGGATGCTGCTCCCACGCTGCCAACCAATGAGTGAGGTAAGCAGGAACCACACCATGGTCCAAGGCATCCCTCCCCTTGTTAGCATCTACTCCACCCCGAGAGCAGCCATGGGATGTGCTCCCCAGAGTTACAGGACAAAATTTCCCCTCCTTCCCTTATGGACTGGGCTGAGCCTGTTGTCATGTCCACTCTGGCACTGGGAGAGCAGGACCAGAGCTCACCTTGTCCACGTGGTTCACGATTTCCTTCATGCGGTTCTGCACGGTGCGCAAGTCCTTGTGTTTCCTGAACTGTGGGAAGGACACAGAGAGATTTCCAGGCTGGCTTTGAGCTCCTTGCTGCAGAGGATGACGGTGAACCCACAGGGACCAGCTCAGCCTCACCCCATTTACCTCCTCATTATCTGCAACCAGGACCAGCTCCACGTACCGGGGACCTTTGCGTATTGGACCTGATTTCTGCAAGGGAAGAAGAAAGTGGGGTTCAGCTTGCAGCTTGCCCAGCGGGGCAGTTGACCCTGCCACGGGATGTGTTGGATCCTGGGGTATCTTCCAAGCTAGCAGGTCTCCTTGCTCGGCTCACTGATGTTGCTACTCTGTGTGTTTCAGGTATCTTCCAGCTTATGTGCTGGAAAACCCAAGCCTGCCACTGGGATAAGGCACAGGACAGGCTCTGCAGGCATCACGGAGCTCCTGCTGATGGCACAGGATCCGAGGACCTCTCCCCATCAGGAGCCACCTGTGTCTGGGTGCCCAACCAATAACGCAGAAGGGGCATCTCCAAGGCGTGGAACCCCCCCCATGACTCCACAGGCTCCTGCAGTTCTGCTGCAGGGAGGAGGAAGAATGCAGCCCCTCACCCAGCGGTAGAGCTTCATGGCTGCAGGAATTTTGGGCTCCCGGTCGTACTGCAGGGTGTCCCCCGACTCGCGGCAGGTGCGGCGCTTCCCCCGCAGGTGAACGGCTCGGTACACGGCGTGCCGGCCCGACGCAGCCTCCTCCAGGGGCTCCAGCAGGAACAGGGTCTCGTTCACCTGGAAAAACCCGCTGGAGGGAGACACAGGGCAGGTTTCAGGCTGGGGAGATATCCAGCAGGGCACAGACAGCCCCTACACGCACCCCTGCAAGTGCCTGTGGCATTGTGCCCCATCCCTGGGAGTGTCCACAGCCAGGCTGGATGGGGATGGAAGCAGCCTGGTCTAGTGGAAGGTGTCTCTGCCCAGGGCAGGGTGGGTGGAATGAGATGGGCTTTGAGGTCCCTGCCAGCCCAAGCCATTCTGGGATTCGGTGATTCAGTGAAAACACAGCTGCCAAAGTGGCTGCTGGGCTGGGAGGGGCCAAGCCGTGGCACAGCACCCATAGCTGGTACCAAAGGGAGTATCCAGTACTTTGGGCAGCAGGAATGTCCTGGGATCCAGGGACTGAACCACTCAGGATGGATCAGGGCTAAGCCATGCCTTGCTGCCCAGGGAGGGCACTGCTGCCCGGAGCTCCTGTGCTCCTCAGGTCTGCAGTCTCACCCCAATGCCATGAGTCAGCCCCCCAAAACGCCGTGTGCCTTTCCTGCTGGGCACCAAGCCAGGCTCAGCATCTCCAGCAGGAAAAGGGATGTCTTCTCCTCTTCCACCAGGGAAAGCTGAGCTCTCCCTCCATCAGCATGCTCTCAGTCACACCTGCTCAGCGTGGCCGTGTGCCAGGGCCAGGCTGGGTGCTGTGCTCCAGCCAGGGGCAGTTCCCAGGGGGCCGGGGGTCGTACCTGAGCCCACGGCAGGTGCTGATGCTCACTGCCGAGCCGGCGTGGCCCCGCACATGGCCCTGGTAGAAGCAGTGATCCTGCCAGCGGGAGAGAGGAGAGTTGTAGGGGGTCTGCCCCAGCTGTGGGCAGGATGGGCTCCCAGAGGAGTGGGAAAGCTGCTTTCCCCAGAGCCAGCCCCTACCTGAGTGTCCGGCTTCTCCATGATCTCCGTGCCGTTGGCAGAGTAGTGTGTCTCGGTGTAGTGCTGCCCCAGCAGTGCCCTGCAGGATGGGGAAGGGGTGTCAGCAGTGACCCCGCTTTTGGGGAGAGCATGGAAAGCCTTGGGGTGAGCTTGGTGGGACCGTGACCTCTCCGTGTGGGTTTGGCAATGAGGGAGAAATTGCTCTGGGCTGAGGTTCAGGTCACTGGTGCAGCAACACCAGAGCTGGGGGAATGGATGCTCATGGCCAGGGTGGGATGCAAGCCCTCGTCCAGCCCCCTGCCATGCCCACCTGCACTCACCTGTTCTTCTCCAGCCACAGGAGGTATTCCCTGCCTTCAGCATGGACGCTGTAGAGCACACGCTCCGGGTAGATGCTCTGCATGGAACAGAGGTGCTGTCAGAGACTCAATGGCACCAGGAGCAAGAGCTACACAGGAGAGGCCCCTTGGCCCCCATCCTGCCCAGAACGGGGACAGGGTCTGCACGTGCCCTGCTGAGGGCAGCTGTGGGACCGGCTGCTGACCCTGCAGGCATGCAGCAAAGACACAGGAAATCAGAGGAGAAGGAAGAAAGCGTGTGGGCAACAGCGCAAATCCCCGGCACATCCTGAGCTGAAGAACAGGTCACCCGCAAAGAGATGGAGTCAGCAAAGCCTGGTTTCCCGTGTCTGACACATGGCTGCTGCTGGCCGTGCCAGGGACTGAGGTTTGCTACTCATCAGTCACAGAGCTCCTTTTTTGGGGGCTGAGTTCAGCACTTACTCACCAGCTGAACCACAAAAGATCCCTGTGGATCTTATCAGCAGTGACTTCCTCCTCCCTGACTAATCTGACATGCCACAGTTAGATAACAACCTTCCCTCGGTTCTCCTCACCCTCTGAGGGCAGCTTTTCAACCCACCATGGCCCAGATCCCCTGGTGCAGGTGGAAGGCACCTCAAGGCACCTCAAGGCCAACCTCCTGTCACTGTGGCTGGCACGGGGTGGCCGTGGCTCAGCCAGCTGAGCCCTGAGCCTTCAGGATGGAGATGTTCCCACAGAAAAAGTGTTTCCCTCTGGGATATCTTGTGAGCTCCACCTGCAGGGGCTGGGACACAGACCTCCAGAGCTCCTGTCCCACTGGGGTCACTGGGAGGGACTGACAGTCCCTTGCATGGTGTTCTGTGTCAGGCTTGGCACCAGAGACCTCCTCAGCCCCTCAAAACCTCTCCTGAAGGCACATCCACCTCCTCTGAGGGCACATCCACCTCTCCTGAGGGCACATCCATCTCTCCTGAGAGCACATCCACCTCTCCTGAGGGCACATGCACCTCTCCTCTGAGGTCACATCTACTTCTGAGGGCACATTCAGCTCTCCTGAGGGCACATCCTCAGCTCTTACAGCACCCAGGTGTGGAGGGCTGAGCCTTTCCCATGGGGCCAGCATTCCAGAGGGATGAGGTGTGCTGCCTCTCCCGGGGAGGATGACAGCACCCGCTGTCATCCTGTGGCTCAGCACTCCCAGGGGGATGACATGCATCCTGTGAGGAGCTGGAGCTGACTCAGCGCCAGCGGGGCCAGGTGAGAGTGTTTGCCTGCCATGCAGCTGCCCTCCCTTCTACCTGGTTTGCATTCCCAACCCTGCTGGCTCCCTGGAAAATTCTTCTCTTATGAACAGCGTCTCCCGCCCGATGTGGCCGTGTCTGCCAACAAAGAGATCCTTTGTTATTGTTGGCAAAGCCAGGGCCAGAAGAGGTCTTAAGGAATGGCAGGAAAGCACTTGGAAGGGGGTGCTGGGTTAGGGAGCGTCTCTTGGAGACAACCGCAGGGCAAGTTCAAATCGAAAAGTCCTGATAAAGCTGCTCTGAATAACCCCCTTGCTCATTAGCATGGGCTGTGCAAGGGCTCCAGATGGGCAGGCTTTGGGAGCAGCCCTTGGTCGTGCTGAGCCAGCACAGCAGAGCCACGGCCACAGCGCACCGAGAGCAGGGATTTCTTCCAGCTGGACTCAGCAAGAGACCCAGAGACCTTGCAGAGGATGGGGACGGGCTGTCCCGTCCACCCCAGCACAGGGTGTTTCTTCCCTGGGTGGGGAGAGGCAACAGACCTTGCAGTGGGGGCAGGAGTCACTTTTTCAGGTGTCTTTCCATGAAGAGCCCAGGTTTGCCACACGTGCCCCTGCTAAGAAGCCCGTGGGAAGGCTGCTATCCTGGAGATCCTGCCCTGCAGGACCCAGGTGTCCACCCTGCCCGCAGGGATGAACATTTGAATTTAATCAAGGCCACTGTACTTCAACTCTCACCTGGGCAGGTGCTCTGATGGGCCAATCCCACATGTCTCAGCTGCTCCGAACCAGGAACCGGCTCCTGGCCCATGCCTGTCCCAGCCAGAGATGGCTACAGGAGGAGCAGGCACAGAGAACACCCATCTCTACCTCAAAGAGGGGCTTGGTGGTGGTCGAGCCATGCTAAAAACCTCTCCCCCACACAGGTCACCAGGAGAACAAATCTAACCTTTCCCCAAGAGGAGTAAAATGGTTTGGAAGGCAGGAGACCTCGTCCCCTCAACGTGGCCGGCTCGGGAACTCCAAGGACCACCCAACCCAAGGCCAAATGCGGGGGCCACCCAGCAGACAGCCCCCCGTGGCAGTCCCAGAGCACCCAGCTCAGGGCAGGTGTCTCCCCCAGAGGGATCCCGAGCTGGGTGAGCTCCCTCTGCCACGGGGATCGGTGCAGAGCCGCCCGGCACAGATGGCGTCTCTAAATAGCCTGGGGAATGTTTATCTCGTGGACAAGTTTAGGTTTCTAGAGCATGGAAAACAGATGCTTTCGGGGAGTGTTTTTGAAGCTAGTTTATCAGGAAGGGTCTGAATCACAGAGGAACGTGCTGTATGGCACTAGGGAATACATGTCCCCAGCTCTTCCGTCCCTTCAGGCGCTAAAATCGGCACTTTTCGTGTCTAGAAAATGAATTAAAAAAAAATTGGCTGTATTTCCCTTTAAGGCAACGAGGAAAGTATCTTTGAGGGCAAGCCCATCATCCTACAGACGTCAACACCAAGCACTCCAAACTCCTGACTCAAACCCCATTCCTTCCCCCAAATTGCCAGGTTTCCCAAGAAAAACAGCACTGGCTTTCTTTCATGTGGATTTCTCTGACTTTCTGATTCTTATTTCTCTCTCCCAAAGGACCAAAAAAACCCCCCAACTTCAGCAAACACAGCAAGAAAAGTGCTTGTTACAGCTCCACGAGGCTTTGCAAACCCTTCCTTAAGGAAAGACCAGATGTCACAAGATCACTGCAAGGCTGCAAGGGGTGGCACTGCTGGGTCACATCTCTGAAGAAAGCGCCGGAGAAAGCTGCCCCCTCTCTCCAAGAGCGCACCCCGCTATCTGCAGGTCCTAATTGAACCCAAAACAGCCTGGAAAAGCCGGTCTGATCAATGCTACTCACCGGAGGGGCAGACAGGTCCCTCTTTCCCCGGGGCACTGGCACCTCACGTGGTGTCACCGTCTCGTACTTCTCGACGTGGGCGAGTCTCTCCTCCAGCCTGGCAGTGGCACCTGGGAAAAGCCAAAGGGCTGTGAGCTGGATGTCCAGGAACAACCGAGTCACAGAATACCCTGAGCAGGAAGGGATGCACAGGAATCACCAGTCCAGCTCCTGGCCCTGCACAGACACCCCAACAATCCCACCCTGTGCCCCAGAGGGTCATCCAACCCCTCCTGGAGCTCTGGCAGCCTTGGGGCCGTGCCCACTGCCCTGGGGAGCCTGGTCAGTGCCCACCACCCTCTGGAGGAAGGACCTTTGCTGAGATCCTCTCTAACCCTCCCCTAACTCAGCTTCACGCTGTTCCCTCGGGTCTCAAGCCAGGGGGTAACGCAAGCAGCCAAAAAGAAGGCTCAGGGAAGAGCCCAAACAGCAAGTCCTGAAACACCTTCTGGGAGCCCAGCCCCCTGACGGGCTCCAGGGATGCTCCAACCCCTCCTCGCCCCCGGCCCGGCGCCCACAGACAGCTCAGCATCCCCTGTGGGAGGGCAGGTCCCTTTGGGGCTGGGAACCCCCCCGAGCCCCCGGTGC
Source organism: Anabacerthia variegaticeps (assembly GCA_035583185.1). NCBI lineage: Eukaryota > Metazoa > Chordata > Aves > Passeriformes > Furnariidae > Anabacerthia > Anabacerthia variegaticeps. Next base: position 2,908,781 of record JAWWEW010000166.1, read on the forward strand.
GCCCGTACAGAGGGAGGTTTTCCAGCTCCCCATGGTGATGGCACCGCGTGTGACTCGGCGTCTGGCGGCTGTGGGGGCTGCTCGGGAGAGCGGCTGGTGCCTGGGTGGCTCAGCCCCCTCCCAGCCCAGCTTCTCCTTGCCTGCCGGAACGGAGCACTGCTGCCCTAAACCCTTCGCCTTCCCCGAGAGCCCAAATCCCCCGGCGCTCGGTCTGGGGGTGCCCGCGGCGCTCGCCCACGGGTGGGAGCCGGACGCCCCCTCACCGCCTGAGTCACGGGCGAGCCCCGCTCCCCTCGGCTCCCCCAGGGCCGGGGGCACCTGGAGCATCCCCGTGCGGGAGAGCCTGGCCCCGGGAGCCCCTTGCCTGTCATTCCTCCCCTCGGGGCCGTGGGGAGAGCGGTGCCCCGCCGGGACCTCTCCCCGCCGAGAGCCGCCCGTGTTTTGGCGGGGGAAAGCATCCCCATCGCCCGGTGCCTGCATCCCGGTGCTTGCATCCCGGTACCTCCATCCCGGTACCTATATCCCGGTGCCTGCATCCCTGTGCCTCCATCCCAATACCTGCATCCCTGTGCCTGCATCCCGGTACCACCAGTCCGATACCTCCATCCCAATACTTGCATCCCAGTGCCTGCATCCCGGTACCACCAGCCCAGTGCCCGCATCCCGGTGCCTGCATCCCAGTACCTCCACCCGATGCCTGCATCCCGGTACCTCCACACCGGTACCACCATCCCGGTGCCCGCATCCCGGTGCCTGCATCCCGGTACCACCACCCAGTGCCTCCGTCCCGGCATCACCATCCCGGTGCCTGCATCCCGGTACCTCCATCCCAATGCCTGCATCCCTGTGCCCCACCGCTGCCCCTCGCCGAGCACCCCCGCCGTCCCGGGCTGCTGCCGCACGCCCCCCAAACTCCCCGCCCGCACCGTCCCGTGGCCGCGGCCGCCCCGGGGGACCCCCCGCTCACCTCGGGCCGGCAGCAGCAGCGGCAGCAGCGGCAGCAGCGGCAGGAGGAGCGGCGGGGCCATGGCTCGGAGGTCCCGCCGTGCCCCCGCTCGCCGCGCCGCGCCGCCGGCAGCCCCCGCCCGCCGTGAGTCACCGACACCCGCGGACGGGACGGGGCGGGGCGGCGGGACGGGCCGCCCACGGAGCGGGGACCGGGCGGGGGCACCGGGGGGATGCCCACGGAGAACGGGGAGGGGTGGTATGGGGCACCAGGGGCTGCCCACGGGGCATAGCCGGGGACGTGGGGCACCAGGGGCTGCCCACGGGGCATCACGGTGGGACGTGGGGCATTGGGGGCTGTCCACGGGGAACAGGGAGGGGTGGCATGGGGCACCGGGAGCTGCCCACGGGGACCAGGGAGGGCTGGCATGGGGCATTGGGGCTGCCCACGGGGAATAGGGAGGGTGGTATGGGGCACCGGGGGCTGCCCACGGGGCATAGCTGGGGACGTGGGGCATCGGGGAGGCGCCACGGGGAACGGAGGGATGTGTGGCATGGGGGATCACGGGGGACCGTGGGGCATTGGGGACTGCCCACGGGGCATAACGGGGAGGGGTGGCATGGGGCACCGCGGGCTGCCCACAGGGCATCACGGTGGGACGTGGGGAATTGGGTGCTGTCCATGGGGCATCATGGGGGTCCGTGGGGCATTGGGGAGGGCGCATGTGGCATCAGGGGGTCTGTGGGGCATTGGGAAGAGCCCACGGGGCACCAGGAGGGTCCATGGGGCACTGGGGATGGCCCACGGGACATCACGGGGGTCTGGGAGAGCTGGGAAGGATCCACATGGCATCAGGGTGGTGTCACGGGGCACCACAGGGGTCCGTGGGGCACTGATTTAAAAAATGAGCATTTCAGAACTATCTCTGAGTGCTGCTGAGACTCGGGGCTGGCTGGTGGCCTCCACCCCTCCCTGGGTCTCTCTCCCTTTGCCAAGCTGGGGGACCACCTTTAGGCCCTGGAGCACAGAGACCCTGGAATTTCCCTCCAGTGCACTCCAGAAGGTCCTTGTGAAGGAGTGAGAGAATGGCAGGTCACCACCAGGAGTACTCAGCCCTGTGCCCTCACACATGTCCCCAGGGCCCCACTCTTACCCCTGAGGCCTCCCTGGCATGTGTCTTGGCCACTCCTTGTCCCCCGGAGACACTTCTCTTCCACTCTCTACCTCACCTGCTCCCAGACTGGCTCAGGCAATGTCCAGAGCTGCAAAATTCTTGTTAAGATTCCCTGAAACTCCTCTGCTGAGGGGCCAGCCCACACAATATTGGGGCTGGAAAGGCCCTTAAAACTCATTCCACCCCTTACCATGGGCAGGGACACCTTCCACTAGCCCAAGTTCCTCAGAGCCCCATCCAACCTGGCCTTGGAGACTTCTAGGGATCCAGGGGCAGCCACAGCAACTTTCACCCTGGAGCTCTGTTGACAGACAAAATAACCTTGATTTGTTGTCCTTGTTGTTGTTTAATTTATTTTACAACACACAGATACACCATTGTACAACACAGTAAAAAAAAATAAAAGGACTTAACAAAAGAGCAGTTTCCTTACATACATCTCAGGAGAGTGAAGGTTCCCCCGTGGCTCTGGGCCAGCCCTGGGTGCTGGTTTCCCCTGTCCCCGGGGCTCTGGAGGGCTGTGCTCACTGGGCAGGCACGGCCAGGCGGGGCAGGAGTGGCGCTGCCTTCTGGCTGCGCTCGGCCGACATGTGCTCCAGGCGCTCCGTGTAGAACCCGTTGAAGTCCAGCCTGGGGGACAGGACACACCAGAGCTGGAGGATGCTGTGGAGCAACCACCCCCCGAGGGTGCCACTGGGGACAGCTCTTGTGTGCTCAGCCCTTGGTGACAGGCTCAGTGCCACCTGTTTGTCACAGGGAGCACACCATGAATACGTCGGGCAGGACCAAATGCTCCCAGCTCTTCTGTAGAGCCACAGCTTGACCCTGTTGAAGGGTCATGTAGGGACAAGGTGGCAGCGTGAGGGCTCCTGGGTCTCAGAGCCACAGCTTGACCCTGTTGAAGGGTCATGTAGGGACAAGGTGGCAGCGTGAGGGCTCCTGGGTCTCAGAGCCACAGCTTGACCCTGTTGAAGGGTCATGTAGGGACAAGGTGGCAGCGTGAGGGCTCCTGGGTCTCAGCACCGCCCTGGCCACTTCCCACCACTCCTTAACAGCAGAGGATCACAGAACATCCTGGGTGGGAAGGGACCCATGAGCATCATCGAGTCCAACCCCTGGCCCTGCACAGACACCCCAACAATCCCACCCATGTCCCTGAGAACACTGTCCAAACGCTCCTGGAGCTCTGGCAGCCTTGGGGCCGTGACCTGGTCAGTGCCTGACCAAGACCAGAGTCTGCCACCACTGAACTCAGGTGCTACCTCCCATGGGAAACCCACATGTTGTCCCTTGCAACCACCACAAAAGGCTGTGGATTCCACCCCCCACCACCTCCTTGCTAACACCAGGATGCTTCACACAGATCCGTGACTCACCAGGACCAGCAACTGGTTGGAAGGTGCTCGGCCACAACCACAAGTGCTGCCGATACCTGCAAACACCTCTCCAAAACAAGCAACATCAGGGGTTCTGTAATCCTGCCTCCTTGATAATCCTAAAGGATGCCACAGAACCAGCCAGCCCCAGGCCTTCTGTGACCTTCCCATGGCAGAGCCCAAACTAACCAGGATGTGCAGCTCTTGCCCTCGTGTGCCCTGGGATGCTGAGTCGACACAAGCCTGTGAATCACTCCAAAGTTGCTCTCTGCATTTCTCAAATTAGGCTGCTCCAGTACCAACTGAATGGGCACAATATTTGAGTTTCATGTTGCTTAACAACCTCACACAAATGGCAACAAATTGTTCCTTGACATTTTTTGGTGCCTGCACAAAACACAGCCTCGACAGATGGAATTTATCTGTTGCTCTCTCCTGGTTGAAAAGCTTACATCGCTTCTGCCCTTTAGGAATTGTACCAGGGAAGCCTGACACTGACCAAGTTTTGATTCAAACACTAGGCCAGCCCTCACCCACATCACTGCTTTGAGGACCTGCTCTGTTTCTAGAGTTGTTTTCTTGGTGAACTGCAGCTTTTGCCTGGCTTCCCTTTCAGCTGGTTTCAGGTTTCAATGATCTGTGATAACCATTTCTTAAGAATAGGCGTGGTGCTTCCTCAAAATCTGCTCACGCTGCAGCTTCTCACTTTGTGGCTGGAATGTTTGCTCACTGGGGTTTGCATCACTTCACGTGCCCCAGTGACTTTGAGCTCACTCAGTTTCCTCCAGACTGGTAAAGGAAGGATGTCTGATAACCACACTGATGGCAAGATTTCTAAGAATGTGGACTTAATCCTTCTGACAAAGCCCTTTATGCTCTAATTCTTCTCCTTTTCACTCCTGGGATGTGAAGGAGTGACTGGAGAGTTCCTGAAGTTGCCAACCCTCTGTCAGCACTGCTGCTGATGGAGCCAAGGCTCCTAAGGGAAGGACAGCATGAAGCTGTGCCAGAGGAAGTCCAGGTCGGATCTCAGGGAAAGGTCCTTCCCCCAGAGGACGGTGGGCACTGACCAGGCTCCCCAGGGCAGTGGGCACGGCCCCAAGGCTGCCAGAGCTCCAGGAGGGGTTGGATGATGCTCTGGGGCACAGGGTGGGATTGCTGGAGTGTCTGGGGTTGGACTGGATGGTCCTGGTGGGTCCCTTCCAGCTCGGGGTATTCTGTGATTCTATGAAGCACCTGAGCAGGACTTGGACACACCACAGACCTGCAAGTCACCTGTGAGCCCTGAAGGAAACCCTCTGGATCTCCATCATCTGTTGTTTGATGCCACAAAAAAACCAGTTGTGCCTCAGTTAGTACTATAAACTGAATAAACATTAACCAGGATCCAATAAATGATGAGCAAGTACCAGAACTGTGAATAAAGGGATATTTTGTTATCTACCTCACATGCTGACGATCACCCTTGAAAAGCACTCCTATAAAGAGGTTATAATTTATAAAAAAAGACTGGTTTGCCTTATAAACTCTTCCCCATCTCTGTCAAATATGTTCCTTCAGATGGCAACCGTCTCCGCTCCGGTTCTCGGGTTCCTGTTGCCATAGAGCCCAGGCCTCGAGCCAATAATCCCTCCAGGCTGAGAGAGAGCTCAGTGTCACCTCTGGGCAACCACCGTGGGGCTTCCACTCTTGCATTCACTTCTCAGCAGCCTACAGGCATGGAAAGACATGTCCCACGGCCCACCAACACCCAGGATTTCCACTAAGGAAACGCTTGTCAGGAAAGGTCCAGCTATGTCCAACACCTTGGGGAAGGCTGAAGTGGTTCCAGACAGTCCAGACTGGAGGGGAGGGACTTGATAGTGATGACAATTCTGATGGAATAGACTCTGTATTTCCTCAGTGGAACTGGGGCATGGAATAACGGGGGGCAAAGGACCAAGGGCCTCTTCTGAGCCACTGGGTGCAGCTTAGATCACGTTCTCCATGTAAACCACTAACAGCACTTGTTTCCTCATCACCCCCTGAATCACCACACTTCTCTTTTTCCCAAAGCAGGAAGTCCTGCTTGCAAAAACCAACCTGTCCTTTTTTGGAAGAGCTGTCTCTAGAGGTTTCCCAGCTCAGGAGACACCTGTTAGCCCCAGCTGATCCCCTGTGGGCTGGGTGACAGAAAGGTGGAGGGCAGTTCCTAGCCATGGCACCATGGCCAGGACACACAGCCAGGCTCCACAGTGCAGCACCAGCCTGTCCCACTGCCCTGGCAGGTGTGGGACATTGACACAAGGCTCTTCTGGGACAAGAGCAGGTAATTTGGTCTTCAACACAGTGTAGGCCATGCCCTGTGCACCCTGCAATGATGCCCAAGCAGCTGGACCATGGGGAGAGTTGCCGTTCAGATCTCCTGGATGGAGCACCACAAACAAGGCTGTCCATTAGAACTTGTTCTGGAAATAATAAACATGTAAGTGCTGGATAAAGGAGGCAGAGCTGGAGCACTGAGGAGGAGTAAATGTTCTTGTCTGGATGACTCAACTGCTTGTGGTCCCCAGCCCCGAATCCAGCCCGACTCTGGATGCTCCAGGAGCGATGGCAGCCAGGGAGGAGTGAGAGCTTAATCCCTTTGGCCTTTTCCTACAGATGGATCCTGCCTGTGATCTCCCACAGCCTGGCAGGGATGCCCAGGCAGATGAAGGGTGATGTAAAATGTTGAGAAGACCCTGATAAGCTGCACCAGCATTTCCCAAAAGGATCTGAACAGACTTGGTTGTCCTGGTTAGAGGTGAAAGGAACAGCAATCGCCTGCACAGTTGGGGCCTGCACTCACAGCCACAACAAAACCCCAAGTCTTGGAATTCCTGGAAGTCTTTGCAGAATCTCCAGGATGAGGAGGACACCTCTGACTCTGGTCACTTCACAGAGGGAGTGAATCAGAGTTCTCAGGGCTGTGGAGAAGGAGACCTCACCTACCTTCCCTTTGCAGGGACTCAGCACCCACCCCCAGGGGCAGCTCTGGAGGTGGGTGGGAAGCCCCTACCCTGGCATGGGGTGGGTGCAGGAGAGCTCTGAGCACCAAGCAGCCCTGGGGCACCTCAATTCCTTTCAGACACCTCTGAGTATCCTTAAATAAGGAATTACTACAAGGAAGAAGACAAGATGTAATTCTCTACCTTGCTGTGGGAGCTGGTGGGCTGGACTCCACTCCTGGAAGCCCCAGGGTAGCAGAGATGACAGGGTTTGGTGCTCAGCCTTGGCCTCAGCTGTGTGACCACCCCTCAGCTCCAGCAGGAGGCCAAGGGCTGTGTAAAGCTGTGGTACTTGCTGGGCAAGAAGTTCTCAGAAGAAAAGGACAACTGAAGAGCAGTTTCCCATGGGAATAGTTCACCAAAGAGTGTTTGCAAAGGTTGGTAGCATGAATCCTTGACAGCCCTGTCAGATGTTGTCAGAAAAGGACAATGGAAGCTCCAGGAGACAGGGCACGAGGAGGGCACAGCAACCTCCTGAAGAAAGCATTGCTGAAACCTTTTCTCTCTCTGCCTTCAAGTGTAGCCCATCTCAACAGAGGTGTGAGGGTTATCAGCCAGCCAGAAAGATGGGCAGCGGACACAACTTCCACTTTTTTTTTTAATTGAAAACACAGAGGTTATAAACCCAACAGTAAAACCAGCATCTCCTCTCTCTCTTATATCTTGTGTACCTGACTTTCAGGTATTTCTGGAGATAATTTTGATTTCCAGGAAGCTGCTTATTTAAATACATGCAGTATGTGAACTTAAAATAGCCACTTTATGATCAAACCCTTGCACAGCTTTCTCATCTTGGAGTACTCATGCTGTGTCCAGGAATCAGTGTATTCACTGTCTCCACAGTGAGACAAGCCCCAGGAAAACTAACACTATGTTTAAAATACTAATAGACAAATTTCACATAATTCAAAGGAATGTGTTTTGGGCTGTTTTTTTAAAAGCCTCAGGCTGTAATGCAAAGCAGTGTATAATGATAGAATAGGCTGGGTTGGAAGAGACCTTAAAGCTCATCTGGTTCTAACCCCCTTCCACTAGACCATGTTGCTCAGAGCTCCTAAATGTACATATTTCTCACGATGCCAGCATTTTCATTGATGCACACTTATAATCAGCAATGCCTGAGCTAAATTTGGGACCCCCAGGAGGGGAAGTTATGGCCAGAAAAGGAGAGGCTCACCTGTAGATGATGTTCAGCATGCTGTGCTCGCAGTCATTGGTGCTGTAAACGCTCAGTTTGTCCAGCAGGTCCAGCAGATGTGTGGAGAAATTGCTATCAAACTTGTTGATTGTGGCTTCAAAGCCAGAGGTGAGGTGGAGGTTGTCAGCATGCTCTGCTAAAAGCTGCAGAGACAAAGGAGCTGCAATTATTCCCTCCATTTCCTTACCTGCTCAAAAATACTGCCAGGAAACTTCCTAAAGTGTTGCAAAGCCCTTGGTAGCTGAACCCCTTGCTGTGCCCAGCCTGGCAGAACCCTGGAGCAGATCCCAGTGGAATTATCCACAAATGTATGTGCTGCCACTGTTCATTTTCAAGCAGCAGGGAAAGCCAGCAGGCAGAAAATGTGTGTTGCCTAGGACAGGCTGTAACCTCTGGAGCACGCTGAGTGCAGTGGGGATGGATCCTCCCAGCTGTGAGCCAGAGGGGCTTCCAGAGGGACAGGAGGCTCTGCCAACCGTAGAGCACACCAAGCAAATCCTCTGTGCATGCAGAGAGAGAAATATGGACATGACAAACACCCCAGGTGTGAAAGCAAGGAGCTGCAAAGAGCCCACTTCCCACCCCACCACAGCTCTGGGAATGAGAGTTCTGGAGCTGCAGGAAGCGTCTCTGTGGGTACCCACTGCCTGGCTGAAAATACAACTAAGAACTTCAAAACCAGAGCAGGGACTGCTGTGGTGGGCAGGGTCTTCAAAGCAGACTCCGAAACACCATCGGCACTCCACGGCCACCCACAATTCCACAATAACTGCTTTTGGGGTGCTCGAGGAACTAGGAAGGTCTATCTGCAAGAGGTGGGGCACCACCCTGAGCAGACTGCCAGGCTGGCAGAGGGCAGGGCCCAGCCACCCACCCCATGTCCCACCTTGTTGGTCAGCTTCTTCTTGGCAGCCTCCTCGGCGCGCTCCTCCTCCGTCGGGGGGCCCAGCATCGTGCCGTGCTCCAGGGTGAGCCTCTCCAGCTCACTGTCCAGCTTCATGCTCTGGGTGAACCTCTGGGAAGGAAGGGCACAGGCTTGGGGAAGTGGTCAGGGCCAATTTTCCAATCCTGGCAAAGCACAGGGCTCGGTTCTGCTGAGACTGTGAACTCCCAGGGAAGCCAACTCTGAGGTTAAACTATGTTGATACATAAATCTCCCTAAAACCAAAGGAAGGTGTTTTTTTAACTCTATGGGCTCCCTGGTGTGGCCAGAATGTGCCCAGTCTCCAGGAGTCCAACCAGCTGACCCTGAAAAGGGTGTCTCTACAGAGCCCTACGAGTGACCCCCCAAATTCTGCTGCAGGACTGGCTGAAGAGAGGGAATTCCGTTCACATGAGCCTGATGTTGACGTGCTAAAAAAGGAGAGCATAGAGAATTTTGTGGAGCAAGAAGCCACAGAAACCACTGGGGAAAGGGTGTGAGCCAACAAGCTCTAAAGCCTGCTGGCAGAGGGGACTGAGGACAAGAGGGGTGACAAAAGGGACTGTCCCAGCTGGCTGGCACCCCGAGCAGCTGGCAGTGCAGTACACACCTGCATGCAGTTTGTGAACATGACACAGACAGACATCAGCTTGGAGAAGATCTTGAGGAGCTCTGGGTTGGTCAGCATGCAGTCCTTGAGGCAGTTGTCCAGGAAGCTCGTGTGGTGGCTCAGCACATCGTCGATGTTGGACGCCTGGGACGGGACAGGACGGGACAGCCGTGACAAAGCAGAGCAGGGCTGATGTGCTGCACAGCTCCAAAGCTCTACTCAGCCCCCTGCTCTCACATGCTGGGGAGAACCTCCTCATCACCTTCCACAAACACCCCGAGATGGAGCCTGACTCTGCACTACTGCCTTCAACAGCCCTTCAAAAGGCTTTTAACCTTTGATTTCTCACATCACCTCCTCAGCCAAATTATGTTTTCTTTAATCCCCCAAACCCCCCACTGGAAAGGATGGAGTTATCTGCTTTATGAACAGGCACTTCCTTTGCTTTTAAATCTGCTTGTCATGCCCACTCCCACCTTCACAATCTCAGCCAAGCCTGCGAAAACAAGTGGAAAAGAGAAAAACAAATCAAAGAGCCTTAAATGTCAATAAACATGTAAGGCTTAAAACATACAGGTTATTCAGAAATGTGCTTCGGGAGCCAGTAAGGAGCTGGGACATTCAGTGCTGCAAGGATTCTCTAAGATTTTTGTCCAGCTCTGCTGCTTCAATCTGGAGTTTTAAATGATAGATGAAACCCCTCCTCTGACTCTGTACAATGATGGGACATGCTGGAGCTCAGAACACAAGGCAAGCTTTGGAGAGAACCACAGGACTAAAATTGTCAAGGTACCCACAATGGTCCATCAGGGTCAGTGCAAAAAAACCCTCCCATATACTTTCAAACTACTAGAACAGGGACAAATGCAGCTTTCTAATGCAATGAGGATGATGATGAAGACAATGATGTCATAGAGATGAAGATCCCACTTATATTTTTAGGAAGAAAGCACCTTCTCTTCAAGTGAAAATGCACAAGAGAGAAGCATGACAAATAAAAGACATCATAAGGCACTACCTGAGACCAGTGAGGATCATCCTTTTCCCTCCTAAAGTGCAAGCGGAAGGAAAAAACTACCCCAGTCTGTAGGTTACAGAAGCTAAAGAATCATTTCTCTCCCAGAGACTTAAAAGCCTTGAGGGACACTGATGAGGGTGGGAGACAAACATTCACTTGGATTACATCTCAAAGACTTTGCTAACTTGCCTAAAAAACATCTCAGTTTCAAGGGATGACTTGTGTCACATCACAGGCATCTCTGAGTCATTATTGCACTGGTAGTTGGAGCAAGAAACAGGGACAGGAGAACCTTATGCAAGTAAAGTGAACCATCACATTCTGCAAACCTAAATTTACAACAAAATTAAGGAGGAAGTGCAATTCTTGGGCCATCCAGGAGCCTGACATATGACCTCCTCTCGTTCAGAAGTTCTCTCCCACAACATGCAGAGATGCTCACAGTTCCAGACCTGCTGTCTCCTGCGAATTCTCCAGGAAAAAGGGATGACAGGGCATCAAAAACGTTGGTCAGCTGACCCCAAACCCACTCCCCAGTGCACAGTGACAAATAATAAAGGTCAGTTGATGACACACAAGGGTCACCAGAGAGCTGCTGTGGCTTAACGCAGATTGCAGGGGTACTGGGCTGTTTGGGACCTCATATAAATGTTTTTCAGGGTGTAAGAGGCCAAAGATGTGCATCCCAGGAGTGTCTGATCACAGGATGACCAGAGGGAACATCTGCCTCCTGTTTCCTCACAGCAGCTGGGGCACCTTAACACCAAGAGGGAAGGGCTTGCTCTAGACAGCCTGAGAACGGGGAAGATTAACTTCTGGGAAAGTCACCGACTTGGATTAGTGAAGCAGAAATATTGTGCAAGACACCTGGAAAACCCCACAGCTCAGAACACTCACATCTCCATGAAAGGAAGCAAAATGATGCCTTGCCCAGATCCCCCATGAACAAAATCCAGTGGGAAGGGAGCTCAGCCTCTCCTAGATACCAGAGCAGTGGAAAAGTGCTCTGGCCTTGCCCAGCTGCAGTAGGAACAGACATGTGGAATGGCCACCTGAGTGAGGAAGGCCCTGTTTGATACTGGACAGTCCTAACCTCCCAGTTCTTGGCAGTTTCATGGAACAGAAAGCACAGAGTCCATTTTTAAGAGCACTGTAAGTCAGCCAAGGAATCAGCTGGAGACGCCTGGGGCGGGTTATGATCTTTGCACTCTGCATCCTTCTTCCCTTTCCACAGTTCTCCTTCTTCTGTGTATGGGAATGTTCAGCAGAGCAGCCTTTACAGAGCAGGGTGCAGAGTGTGAGCTGGGCAGGGGGATGCAGCACAGGAGAGGGATATATGAGTGAGAAAGCAGAAGGGTGAGGCACAACAGCAGCAATCCAACAGAATCAATAGACCCCTGCAGTGACTGGAATTGGGTACTTTTTGCCCTATATTAAATTTGTTAAGACCTCCTTTTCAACTTCCCTCAAGCAGCCACACTCACCAGCTTCAGGTTCTTCTCCAGAATGTGCCATGTTGGCTCCATCACTTCAAACATCATGTAATACTGGATATTCTGCACAAAATTCAGCATCCGCTGCCGCAGTGTGAAGGCACCAGCAAACCTAGGGGAGAAATCACACCCACACAGCTCAGAGCTAACAAATGCCACCAAGAACTATCACCAGGCTTGCACAGCCAAGCAGAGCTAAATATTTCTGTCCTAGCAAACTCCCTGCTGCAGTGTGAGAGGGATTATAAAGTCAATGCAAACCACCTCTGAGTAGTTCCCACGTATCCCAACAGCTTTCCCTCAATTAGCAGAGGGAGAGTTTTGGGCCTGTTGTAGACTGGACAGTGACTTCTCTGGACTAGTCAACTAAAATTCTAATATTAAACATTCAAGCAATTTTACTAGTGTAACTATTGGGTGAAACCTAAAATGTTGTACTTGACCTCTCTGAGCCTGTTCAACACTTCAAGGATGCTGATTTATCTGAGCCATGTCATGATGCACCTAAACAGCAAGAAGGAAACCCAAAATTGGTGCAGCTGAGGGGAAAAAAAAGGCCATACCACTTAGCTGAATGCAGGGAGAACTGCTTGGCTGTCTTATTGCTGATCCACACGTTGCACAACTGCCTTTCCACATGTTTGCAATAGAACATGTGTCTGAAAAGCATCTGGTACCTTGTCAGTGCTTTCCTGGAAAGAAAGGAGAAACCCATGCAGTTCTGATTGACAGACTAAGCTGTGAAGGCTGAGGCTGCTCAAAGGTAAAGAGACTTTACACAATATGTTCCTCACGCCTTCAGACGCACACAAATCCGCACTGAAACAATCTGAACCAAAGGGAAAAAAAAAACCCAATACATTTGTAACCAGCCCAAAGAATTTCTCTCCAAGGAGTCCCTCCTCCGTATTTCCTGCCAGTGGGTACATCCTCCAGCTCCCTGGAGCTCCACACACACAGGTCACTCACAGAGGGGCTTGGAAGCCTTGGGGTCTTGTACCCACCATGCTAAGGCTGCTGTGAACACCCAAGAATTCACCAGGATCTTCCAAAAAAGAAAAAAAAAAGGAGAAAAAGCTGTAACCAAGCTACAGGCAGCATTACCCCAGCAGCACAGCACTGTCACAAGCAGATGGGGCTGCTTATTTATAGCTCTGGGGACTGGATTCAGGTCTGTGCTCAGACACTTGAGCGTAGGTGTCTGCAGAGCTCCAGTCGATACAGTTCAGGAAACCTCACCAAATCCTATTTTCACTCCCAGAGCTCCCATCACAGCTAACACACTCCATTGGAAAGGAAGAGACAGCATTCCAAAAGCTTTAGAGAAGTGATTCCACTGAATTTTTAGAGGGGAAATTGAGTGATGCATTAATGGTTGGCATTTAGCAGTTTTTGACATCTACCACCCTTGCCCATGCAATGCTGCTTGTCCCACAGGGCTGGGTCTGCCACTGTGTCTCCAGGCAAACCATTTATCCCTGTGGGAAAAAGAACCATTCCCTCACAACTCAATTAAATGCAAAATACTTTGCTGTAGTAACTCTACCTACAGCCTGTACCCTTCCAGTTTGCAACCAGAGATAACCAGACAGTGGTTTCTTTTGCTGCTATCTGGGTTTGAGGAATGTTTGATTCTTTGCCTTTTGTGAGAGTCCAGGTTCTCAGGGAAGATAGCTCAGAAAGGCAAAGGCACATGAAATCTGGGGGACCACTCACAAGTAAAACTGAGGACCAGGCTGGGAAAACCTCCCTAAGACTACTGGGGGAAGAGAAGCTTTGGGGTGACCCAATTGGGGCCTTCCAGTGTCTGAAGGGAACCTGCAGCAAACGTGGAGAGAGACTGTTCACAAGGGCCTGGAGTGACAGGACAAAACGGAATGGCTTCAAATGGAAGGAGAGGAGATTTAGACAATAGGAAGGAATCCTTCCCTGGGAGGGTGGGCAGGCCCTGGCCCAGGTTGGGCAGAGAAGCTGTGGCTGCCCCTGGATCCCTGGAAGTGTTCAAGGCCAGGTTGGACAGGGCTTGGAGCACCCTGGGCTGGTGGGAGGTGTCCCTGCCCATGGCAGGGGGTGGAACAAGATGGCCTTTAAGGCCCCTTCCAACCCAAACCATTCTGAGATTCTATGATCTCCATTTTCCCAGCAATCCCAAAGCATTCCTTCCTTGTCAGCAACTCACACCACCACTTCAAAGAGACAGGATTTCCAGTACTCTGCCATGTGCAAAGGTGCTTCAAGCCCAAAAAAGGCCTTTTTTCCTTCAGTGGACTGAGACCTTACCTGTTTATGATAAGGGACAGGGGCCACTTCACGATGTAGTCAAAGGAAAAGGCCTCCAGGCCACTGAGGGTGAGCTCTGTGGGATCTGCACTGATGATGGCCTTCTCCTGCTTGGTCTCTATGGCCAGCACTCTCAAGAGCTGCGTGATGAGGTCATGGGGCATCAAGTCAATCTATAAAGGAAGGGCAGCAATAAAGATGAGCCCACAGGATGCTACAACTACTGTGTAGCAAGGGAGTGCCTGTGATCACAGCCACTCCAGCCACCAGCAGGGTCTCAGAGCCACACAGATCTCCCCAGATCATGGCAGGCCTTCTGCTCACATTTATCTCCTGTTTCCATCCGTTCTTACCTTCAAATCATCCTTGAAAGGGTCTGTGTTGGCCGTGCTCATCCTCAGGGCTAATTCCAGCAGGGCCTCCAGCCTCGTAATGATGATGTCGTCTACGGGCTTCTTGAGCTCCTCCTCTGTGAGGTCCATGAAGTGAACAAAAAAGTCCCCTTGGTCCATCAGGAAATAGTGTTTTATCGATCTGCTCAAGAAAACGAAGGGACATCGATTATTTCCTTTAAAGCCCAGGTTAATCCATGTGAAAGCTAAAGGAACAAAGGCAATTGATTCAACCAGCCCACCGGGTTGGATCACAAAATGTTCCTTTTCCCAGAGAACACACACACAGCCATAAATAACCAATTTGGAGACTAGTCTTTTCTGGATGTCTCCTCCTCCCTACCCCCTCAGTCAGGATGCTTGTGTGCAGTCAGAGCAGGGCTGCTGCTGTTCTTTTTTTGTCTTGAAGCAATGCACCTCAGGGAAAAAAACAAACTATGTATGCAAAACATTGCTGGGCACAGGCTCCTGCTGTCCTGAACACATCCCAAATCTCCCTGGTGTGCACATCCAGCTGAGGGGCAGCTCCCAGTTCAGAGCACAATCTTGGACTCCTCTCAATGAGCAAGGATCTGTGCAGATTTGTTTTAAGTCCAGCAGACTTTTGGCTGTAACAGGATGGATAAACTTTGGATTTTCACTGGGCACCAGGGAGAGCTAACTGCAGTGGGCCTGGAACTTGGAGATAGCTCTGAGCTGAGTGTGAGGATCACCCCAGAGCCTGGCCAGAGATCACACAGGACAACTGCAGGCTTTGGAGGAAAAACAGGGGCCTCACAGCCTTACAAGAATGTGCATGCAGACTCCTGATCTGACAGGGCCAGGCAAAACCCTGACCTAGTTTTGACAACAGCCTTCCAAAGAATTTGGACCAGAGAACCCCCAGACATCCTCCCCACTCATGGTTTTCGACTTGTCTTTTTCTTCTGTCTTCAGGGGGAAAAAACCAAACCTTATTTTTAGGTCAAACTTTCATAGAGAGAAAACACACTGGTAATATCCCAAGAGAAGAGAGTTAACTACAAAAAAAATTACATGCCCTAGCAGAAGCAATCTATTTATCATGCATTTAGTAAAATAAATCAAACCTTAGGTGAGCCACCAGCTCCTTCTCCTCCATGAGGAAGTCCAGGAGAACTTTGCTGGCATAGTTATATGCTTTTTCTATTTGTTCCACATACGCCCGCTCTTTCAAGGTATAGATGACCTCCTTGGCCACAGGGCAGGTTACATCTCGCCCACACTCCCTCACAACATTTAAATATTTCCCTAAAGAGGAAAGAAAGATGACCCACATTCATCCCCAGCAGGGAAACTTCCCCAGCAGCACCCTGAAGACACGCTGTGAAACGTTTACACCGAGTGCTGCCGGGCAGGGTTCACACACCTCTCCAAAGAGGATCCAGAACTTCCAATGAGCCATCTGCAATCACACCTAAGGAGCCTGAGGGATGGTTTTGTTTCCCAGGGGGGGACAAAACATCTCTGCAGATGGCCTGGAACTTTGCAGAGGTGGTGCTGCTCCTCAGCAGTTGCTTTGGGAGGGGTTTGTGCCTCTGGCCTGGTGGTGGCCACGATTAAAAGCCCCAAATCAGCACTCATATGGTCAAACCTCAGCTGCCCTAACCAGAAAAGCCTCCCCACAACCCAGCAGTAAGACAGACAGCTCCTCTGGCTGCTGGACTCCTTCCCATCCTCTGGCTGCTGGACTCCTTCCCACGTGTTGCTTTATTTACTGGTTTCGGGGTTCTTTTCAAACCTGACTCTCCTATTCCTCCAAATTCAGCTGGAGAGCCCCACAAACTGGCAAGGCATGATGACATCTGGGTTATGTTCACACAAATGAGGGCAGTGCCTGTCTCAACACTCCTCTTCCATCAGAAGGGTACCTGTACCTACCCGTGCTGAGGATTTTGTCAGCCATCTTCTGCAGGAAGGAGGGAATCTGTTGCTGGACGACAGTGTATCTTTGATCCCAATACTTGTCATTATAGTCCTCCTGAATCTTCTCCTTCTGCAGCTCATGCTCCTCCACCATGAACTCACTGAGCAGGGAGAGCAGATGTTTAGAAGCAGGAAGTGGTACAATGAGCAGCAATTTTTTTCACCTCTAAATTGGTAACATGGTCTATCAGAAATAAGTCTCATGAGAGCACATTGCAGTCAAGAGCTGGAATTAGTCTGCATTTGAAGCAAGAGGAGAAGCATTAGGCAGTGTCTCTGCTAATCTGCAATCAATTACAACAGAATCAGAAGTTTATAGGGTTCACAGACCAAATCTGAACATTTTCTGGTAGTCAGTGCAGAGGTGAGGAAGCTGGGCTTTGCCTGCCTTAATTAATTTAGGTATTAACTTAAGGCGCTAATTTCAGCTATTTTAACTAGAGCTTTGCTCCCTTCTCTGGATTCTGAAATGCAGCATAAACTATTAAATGCAGCAAAATGCTTCAAATGATTCCACAAAGGCTAAAAAACCAACCCTTCAGAGCGGGTTGTTCCAAGCCCTAGGCCATGCAGACTCGACAGAGCACATCAGGATTTCTTAACTTCTGCATTTCATTCTCATTCCTTTGTTCTTTACCTGTAGGGATCATTAATGATGCCTCGATATATCCACTTCTCCAGGATTTCAAAATAAGGCACACTGGCTGCCTTGGTTAAATACAGGCACAGCTCCTGGGCCTGGCTGTCCCCAGTGTAATTGAAAGTCTTGTCATGGAGCAAGCTCAGGGTTGAACCTCCCATGCACTCACCCTTATCCACAGAAGTTGCTGGAATTCAAAAATGGAGATATAAGACATTTACATCCTGAAAAGTCCTGGTGCAAAGCCCCACATGGCCCCCAGAGTAAAAACCCTCCAGGGCAGGAGAAGTGAAGTCAGGAAGACACAAGAAACGTGGTGGTTTAGAGATGCACTTTCCAGGTGGGAATGGAAGGAACACACACTCCAGTGACCTGGAAACCCTCTGATCTTAAAAGGCCTCCTTGTCCCTGATTGTAACACTGCCATGCATGTGGCTCAAACACCAGCATTTTAGGTGGGTTAGTAGTGACATCTGAAGAGATATTGAGATCCAGGTAAATTCTCTGAGCTGAGTCTTGTACAAATACCCTCACACCTGTGCCCAACACCACCATGCAGTGGCACAGGCCACGACCGCACAGGTGACCAGAAGGGCAATTCCAGCTGGAGATACAGAAGGAAATGCTCCCAAAAAGGGTGGTGAAGTCATGGGGAAGGGCCCAGAGTGCTGGGGGACTGCCCTGAGGAACCTGCTGTAGCTGTAAGCAAGGGGCTGGCCTAGGAACTTCCAGGGATTACCTCTGGTGGGATCAGTGTGTGGCTTCACATCCACACACAGCTGGAGAGGAGTTTGGGAAGAAGCTGCCTAGAGACTGTGCTGGGTGGGAAGGGCAGGGGCTGTGAAGGTAAAAGGCATGGACATGCCTCTTGACAGATTCAGCCCTAGAGTTCTCCAAAAACACAGCAGTGCCCTCACAAGTACAATTCCCCCTGGCTTTCTGCTTTAATCAAACAAGAAAATGAAAATGAGACATGCCCTGCCCGTGTTGCTACTCTGTACAGTTCTCAAAGGCTGTCAAGATGGAAGGACTGTGTTTTGGGAACTTACCAAGGGAAGCCAGAATCTCCAGGGTCCTCATTGTGGGCTGGATATAAAACCACAGTTTCTGCAGTGACAGAAGTCCCTGTCTTTGGAGATGCTCCAGCTGGGTAATTAGGATCATGTATTCCTTGATCAGAGTCCTCATGGCAGCAGCCAGGGCATGATTCACCTGTCCATACTCAAAGGAAGACTTCTCCTCTATAAACCTGTTGAAAGCAAAATGGAAAGTCTCTCAGGCAAACCAACTTCTACCATTTTTCAGAGATTTTACCTTCATGACACTTTACAAGCACACAAGTAGATCACATGCTGGAAAACAAACTGGTCTGCAGCTTGAGTCCCTCACCCTATTTCTCATTCCTAGCAGGAATGGGAAATACACCACTCCACTTCCTAGTAGGGAAAGCTGTGGGAAGATGTTTCCACTCCAACTGCAGGGGAACTAGAATCATTTCCAAAACCACTGTGTAGAAAGGGAGAGCCAGAATCTTCAAGGTGACCGTCTTTGCACAAGCAACACATCAGAGGCCAGGAAAAGATCTCCAGAGGCAGGAATGTGCACTCAGATCTGTGGGGAAAGCACTGGTGCTGGATTCTGACACCAAATGCCACAGCAGGGATTCATCTGACCAGACTGAGATGGCTCCAGACATGTCAGTGGAAGGACACAGATGCCTCTGAACATATATCATCTGGAGGGAGATGTGTGGAAGAGGTTGGGTGAGTCACATCCTGCAAATGCTTCTTTGCTGAGCTTTTAGGGACTCAAGCAAATGGAGAAACCACAAAACCAACATCTGCTGTTGGTGAGGTGCACCTCATGCCAAGACCTTTCCACAATCTTCACAAGGAACTAGGCAGCAGTAGGTTCTCCTGCTCAGAAGCACACAAAGGATGTCTAGTCCTGGATGCCCAGAGGAGAGCAAAAAGCAGGGAACATGGAGAAGTTCATGGGAAGAGATGAGCCAGAATAGTTGAACATACCCAAACTGCACTTTGCCTGAATTTACAAGATCAAGTCTGGGGAAAATCAAGGTGTGTGAACGAAAAAGTGAACTGGCAGCACAAAGGAAAAACCCAGCAAAAGGAAATGGAGCTAAACCCAACTCAAATACATGGTCACTCATCTCCCCATAGGTCTAAATGAAGCTTGGAAGTTAACATCTTCACAATGACAGATTCTCTGTTCTCAAAGGAGAGCTTCCTCCTGTGACAAAACCCAGCTTGGTACCTGGTGACAGCAGAGTAACTCGCTGCCACAGGAAGAATCCTGGTCACCAGCTCCTTAATGGACAAGTCCAGGTTGGGGTCGACTGAGAAGGCTCTGTTCTGCCTGCCCACCAGAGGCTGGGCTGTGATGTACCTCCCATCCACACCAATCAGGACATACAGCAAGTCCTCCACAATCATGGACTCCTGGGAGGCTAATGGCAAAGTACCTGTTTCCAAAGGGCACACAAGAAAGGGACACAGTCAGAACGTGCCAACCTGATCATCTCGACGTTTCACATTCACACCTCAAGCTTGGAAGGGAGACACATCACCAAAGAGAGCAGAGCAAGACCACACAAAGCCACATCAGGATGTAGAGAAACAAAACAGAGTTAGGGTCGACTCCAAAATCATCCACCTTGCTTTCCTGGAAAACAGAGTCCTTGGCTCATTTACACCCACAAAACAGAGTTAGGGTCGACTCCAAAATCATCCACCTTGCTTTCCTGGAAAACAGAGTCCTTGGCTCATTTACACCCAAAGCAAACCACATAGACAGGGCCACACATCCAACATCTGTGGCCAAGAGAACATCACCCACAGCTCTTGCTACCCCACAGGGCTCAGTTATACTGGACCCAAGGAGTTCCAGTCTCAGCAAGAAAGCAGCTCAAATGCAGACACAAGGAAATGCCAGCCTAGCAAAAGCTGCAGGGGAGCTCCAAAGTGGGGAGTGTCTGAACGGTGCTGTCAACTGCAAACCAGCTGCAAGAAGCATAGAGGACTTCAGTCCTTTAATAAATATATATATATATAATCACGTGCATCAGAAGATCAGAGAGGCTCCAAATAAAGCAAAGGTTATCTCATAAAACAAGGCAACAATCAGGGAGGTTTTTAAAGTCTTAGTGCAGTTCTGTGGATTGATCAACACTCCCTTGTCGGGCACAGCTAGAGACTTTTCAGCTGAGAATACAGACGTGATACTCCTACAGCTGGATTTTATGGGGGCTGTGACTCAAGAGACAAACAGGATTAGAACCCAAGGATCACCAGTGGGGCTGCAATTCAGCACAGGGCAAACACTGTGAACAGAGTAAGTGTGGATTAATATTTGGGGGCTTTTTTTGAACCCTGCTCTTCACCTGCAGAGTGCAAGGAGCCAGGTTTTGCTTTCATCCTGAGGGTGAACATCTGAACAGCTCCTGAACGAGCACAAAACACCATAAATTAATGCAACTTCCTCTGTGCATCACATACCTATTGGTACTGTTGTGTCAGTGCTTAAACTGGTGCCAATCAAGAAATCCCCAAGAAGTGCAGGTCTCTCATAGACCCAGGATGGAAACACTGGAATGGGCTGGCCAGAATTCTTCTTGTTCTGCTTGTCTCGCAGCATTTTTCGTGTAAGCTCAAGAGGCTGTTGGAAAAAGAGAGGGAGAGAAAGAAGGGAAACAAACAGGAGACTTTCAGAAGGCAGAAATTGGCTGTAAACTGATGGGCTTGGGAACAGAAAGTAGAAGAGCTGCTGTTCCAGTAGCGTGGTGTGGGGTTTAGTCTCCCAGTACCATTTAGTCTACTGGTCTCAGCACTGCAGAGGTGACTTTTTTAACACATTTTAACAGCCTGGGTGGGAGGGCACACCTAGGGGAGCAGGTTGGGGGCATGCAGAACCACCAGGCAGTGCTTACAGGAGAGCAGCAAACTCCTGCCAGAAACAGTAAAGCACCAACATCCTATTCCAGGGGCACTGAACACCTCTGAACTGGGTGCCAAGTGCAATCCAGACAATCCACCCACGGAGAAAATGATGGAGTTTTTCACTCTGAGTAGGAGTCAGTGAAGGAAGTGAGCTCTTAAAGACTGAAAGACTTTCCACCCCCAGCTCTGACACTAAAACAAATGGAGTGCAGGATCAATTCTCAGCTGGAGAGGCTTGTGAGATGCACAACCTACGTGAACATTTGGAGCCCCAAGAGCACAAGCACAGGGCTTATGAAGGCCATTTCTGAAACTCCACAGATGGCAGAGGCTCAACTCACTTTCCTACTTGCACCCTGTGTGGGTGATCTGCTGGGAGGACCTCAATTTCTTCTGCTCCCCTAACAGAAACAGGACTTTCACACGGAAAAATAGGAAGTTTGGGTTAGGTGGGATGACTTCTCCCAGGCTGCTAGAGAAAGGACAAGGGGAAATGGCCTCAAGTTGTGCCATAGGAAGTTTAGGCTGGATGTTAGGAAAATTTCTTCAGTGAAAGAGTGGTCAAGCACTGGAACAGGCTCCCCAGGAAAATAGTGGTGCCATCGCCTCTGGAAGTGTTCCAAACACGAGGAGCTGTGACCCTTGGGGACATGCTTTAGTGGGCATGGTGGTATTCAACCCAAGGCTGGACTTGATGACCTTGGAGGGCTTTCCCAACCTTAATGATCCTGTGATTCTCTCCCATGACAAGGGAACCAGCTCTAGGGTGACTTTGTTAACTGGCAGAGGTCAAAAAAAGTTGACACAGCTTTGGCTACAAAGGACAATTTCAGCAGAATTTCAGCTCTTAGAGTCTGAAGAAAGTACAGATGGAGCAGCAGGGAGGCACAAATCTTTTCAACTGGCTTGCATTGCCATTGCAATCCCTCTGGTTCTGACCCACTTATCCCAGAGAACACTTCCAGAGCTGCCAGCAAGGATGGGGACACACCACGAGGCTGCTGAGCTCCTGAGCAAACAGTGCCACAGGCACAACAGGAAATGTCAGCACAGCTCAGAGCTGAGAGGGGAAAATGAAATGCCATTAACCCCAACGAGGCAGAACTGTCGAGGCCTAAACTTGGCTTACCTTAGAATCACAGATTAGTTTGGGTTGGAAGGGACCTAAAACTCATCCACTGCCACCCCCTGCCACAGGTAGGGACACCTTCCACCAGCCCAGGTTGCTCCAACCCGGCCTTGGACACTCCCAGGGATGCAGGGGCAGCCACAGCTTCTCTGCCCAACCTGTGCCAGGGCCTGCCCACCGTCCCAGGGAAGAGTTTAACTGTGAATGTAGCCTTAGAATAACCTTGAAGAATTTATCCTTAACTGACTGACATAGAAAAAGGCCCCTTGTTATTAAGAACAGCACCAAGATTTAACATGATGTGACTAATAAAGAGGAAGATTCAGTGCCCAAAGCTGGGGAAGAGCTTTGTACCTGCTGTGCACTGGAGTTGGCTGTGACACTGCCCAGCTGCTTCCTGAGCTCCTCGAGCTCCTGCAGGGAGATCTTGGAAGTAGATGAGGGCATGGAGAAATTTGTGGCACTGCTGGTTGCTGCATTTGCTGCGAGTTCTGCCCTTTCTTTAGCATTTTGTTGCAGATAGTGGAGTGTCTGTATACACACACAAAAAAAAAAGAAAAGATTTTGTGAGTTCTGGTCAGCACACATGAAGCAAAAAAATGTATGACCATAAGCTGGTTGTGCTGAATCCAAGCACAGACCTCTCTGTCCCAGCAGTGCTTTAATAATTCTGTAAATGCTAGAACCGGTTATTTGTTGATTTCTACAGATCTCACCATCAGCTGTGCTTAAAATCACTGCCTTGGTGCCACTGTGCAACACCCATTTCGAAAGGAGACACCAACCTCTTTGTCCTCAGTGAGTTTTGAGAGCAGGTAAACTAAAGAATCCAGATGTCTCGTGTTTTTAGACTTCAGCTCATCGTACTTCTTCAAAAAATCTTCAGGAGTTCGAGTAAACTCTGCTATTTTTACCTGTAGAAAACCACATTACTATGAATTACAATTATAATTAAATTGAATCTGAGCAAACGTGCAGCTCAGGCTACAACGGTGTGAACTATCAGACAGCACTTAGAGCTTGACTGGTTTTCAAAACAATTTCAGTTTTTTAAAGAAACAATAAAAAGCAGTATTATGGCCATAAAAGTATGCCTGCCCGTGAGTGCCCTAATATTTGGGTGAAAAAAAAAGTCAGGTGTTATCCACAAAAGTGCATTTTATACAATTTTCACTCAACCATGGAATCCCAGAACGGTTTAAAGCTTAGCTAGCTCCCATCAGCAACACCTCCCACTAGCCCACATTCCTCCAAGCCCCATCCAACCAGGACACTTCCAGGGATGTTTTACCCCTGCAGAGCACAACCCCTTCGAACTCAAACTTGAAATATCTATTGCTGGCACCAAATTTGAACCTTCTCCCATTCTAACTCAAACTTGAAACATCTATTGCTGGCACCAAATTTGAACCTCCTCCCAGCCCAGTCCTAACGATCCCACGCTCTCCCACCGAGGATTTGACACCCTCCTGACGGTCCTCCCGCTTCCCACCCAGAGCTGAGGTGCAGAGGAGATGCCCCCAGGGTTCTTTCCCCTGGGAAGGGCTGGAGGAAGGCGGGAGGGGGTGCCCACCTTGGCGCTGTGGGCAGACACGGTGGTGGTGACGTAGGGCGTGCGGTTCTTCTGCAGCAGGTCGATGTAGACCTCGGCGCCGTCCCCGCCGTGCACCCGCAGCAGGCTCAGCAGCTCGTTCACATCGTGGTGGATCCTGAACTCGTTCATGCTCCCACCCCTGGCCCACCAGCCCTGAGGGAGGCAGAGGGGACGGGGGAATCATGGGATCAGCCTCTGAGATCAGGGTCCAACCTGTGACCCAACACCGCCACTGAGCGCCACACTCAGACTCTCCTGAAACACCTCCAGGGCTGGGCACTCCAACCCTCCCTGGGCAGCCCCTGCCAAGGCCTGACCACCCTTTCCAGGCACAAAT
>JAWWEW010000166.1:2966005-2983411 GCA_035583185.1 Anabacerthia variegaticeps
GGGAGTGTCCAAGGCCAGGTTGGACGGCGCTTGGAGCACCCTGGGCTGGTGGGAGGTGTCCCTGCCCATGGCAGGGGTGGGATGGGATCATCTTTAAGGTCCCTTCCAACCCAAGCAGTTCTGTGATTCTGTGATATCCCAGCCTGACCTCAGAGCTGTGCAGTGACCACGGACCTGTGTGATGATGTTTGACCTTTCCTGCCAGACCTGAGACAGGCAAGGACTCCAATCCTGCCATGATCAACACGGCTTGCCGTGTATCCCAATCCATGTATTGACCAAGGCAATCCCAGATGATTTCACAATGTTTATGCCCCATGCATAAATCAATTTACTGCTCTGTTTGCTTCCAAAACACACCTCTCCATCCCTTGTTTATCCTTTAACAGCAGATGGGAAGCAAGCACCGGTGCCAAGGGGAGCAGAATCTGTTTTGGAACTTCCAGAACTCCATCAAAGACTGACAATGGGTGACCATGATGCAAACACTGCCCCAGATAATTTCAGAAGCGGCAGAAACTTACGACCCAAACAGAAAGAGACTAAACCCTGAAATTCCTATGAATTTTCAGAAGCTAAAGGTTAGTGTTTCCCAACTAAACCTAAATAATGGCACGTGGGGATGTGGTTTAGTGATAAACAGAGCGGTGCTACATTAAAGGCTGGACTTGATCTTAGAGATCTCCTCCAACTTCAACGATTCTATGGTTCTAGTTTCTTGTAAGCTTTTCAGAAGTCTGTTGTGGAAACCCCTGGCCAAGACTTGGGCGTTTTATTTGCAAAGACAGAAAGCTCCTCCTGCATTTCCAGCGCTATCCGTGGCATGAGCCCCGTGCAGTCCCGTAAGAATGCTGCTCCAGGGCACAGCCCTGCTGGGAGCCACTAATCACCAGAAAAAGGTGTCATTACAAGTATCCTAAGTGAGGCAGCTGATCGCTGTCAATCCACAGAGATCCTATCTCACCTGGAGCCTCATTCCTGCACCCTGAGATTGCCTCACCCTGTCCTGCCCTCTTCCCCTGTGGTCAGTTCTGGAAAGTGAAACACCTCTGCAGGTGCCTCAGGCAGAGCCCACTGCTGAGTCCTACAGGACACCAATGCCAGACAACTGGACAGACCCTTAAAGCTCATCCCATCCCACCCCCTGCCATGGCAGGGACACCTCCCACCAGCCCAGGGTGCTCCAAGCCCCATCCAGCCTGGCCTTGGACACTCCCAGGGATCCAGGGGCAGCCACAGCTTCTCTGCCCAACCTGTGCCAGAGGTTTAAGACAGCACAACCACACAGAGCCCAGTGAACCCATCTAATTTTATTATCACTGTTACTATTATTGGTACATCTTTGGGGAAAGAGGACCTTATCCTTTGCCCTGCTTGCTCCTAGGCATGTTTTAAGAATACAGTTACACAAACAGGTAAATTCACAATTCCTCCCCTGAACGATGAATTATTGAGAATTTAATCCAGAAGCTGGAACCAGATTTTAGACTCATTACTGGCTTCCACCAGACCCTTCTTCTCTCTCCCACAGAAGTATTCCATGGGAGGCAGCAAAAGGTGGCCTTTCCAGCTGGGTTTGTGCTTTAGAATTGCTTAAAATGGTGCAAAATGCTGTTTCCAGGTAGAACTTAATGGAAAACTCTTTAGTGTTCTCCAAATGGATATGAATCTGAGAAAGATGTTTCCTGTGTTGGATAAATGGACAGTTCTCATGGGAAAAAAACCCCCATGACAGCTCCTCACTGTCACGAGGCAGAGAGTTTCCGTCTCCTGACTGTAAAGGGAAGCAAGGAATGTTGGGTTGTGTTAGGGTCCTCCACGTGGAAGAGTCACCAGAAGGTGGGTACAGCAACGCTGGCAGGATCCATCTCTCGCCCCACCACGTGGGTCCATCGGAGCAGAGCCACTCCTGGGAAGCACCAGCACCCAGGAGCTTCTGCCCAGGGCTCTGCAGCTGGGAACCCAAGGGTGAAGAGGCCAGCAGGAGCCAAATCCCACTGCAATTTGTTGTTGCTGGAAACCCCCGTGGGTGAGGCACCTGGGAGGCTCAGGACCTGAGGCCATGCCCAACTTCTGCAAGGACCTCAGCCTGTTTCACCTAAATCCAGCGTGCTTTCCCATCACTGGGCTGGCTTGTTTTCCTTGCTTGTCACAGGAAGATGAATCCAAACCAAGTGTAGCAGTTTATTGAGCTTTTCCCCCCTTTTTTTTTTCTTCTTCATTTATTTTTTTTTTCTCCAAACAAAAGAAGCCCCAGAAGTCACTGAGAAGCCAAGAAATGCCACTGCTCCAGCTCTAGGCATTCTTCTCCATGAGTTCAAGCATTTCTTTGTAGACTTGTTCATAGACTTGCTTGCCCCAGAGGAAGTCGAAGTGGACAAAGTCGGGGATGTACTTGGT
The DNA here is from genome assembly GCA_035583185.1 of Anabacerthia variegaticeps. Taxonomy (NCBI): domain Eukaryota; kingdom Metazoa; phylum Chordata; class Aves; order Passeriformes; family Furnariidae; genus Anabacerthia; species Anabacerthia variegaticeps. Next base: position 2,968,406 of record JAWWEW010000166.1, read on the forward strand.
GTAGGCCATGTTGGTTATCCTGGGCAATGTGATGTTCACGTCCTCAGGGGCTGAGATCCAGTCCTTGCCCCCATACCACGCAGCCAGCGGGGCTTTCATGTTCTCCAGCTCGTAGAAGGGAGGGGTGCTCTGGAAGACAAACAGCGTGGCTTCAGGAAGGAAAGCCCAGGAGGTCAAAAATTCCAAGTATTCCTGATTGCTGTTTGGGATTTCTCCCTCATCCCCTACCCCAGGGAACCTCACTATGCCTTGGGCTCCTGTGCTTTTCACCAGAGGGTTCCCAAGTCATCACTGAGGGACACCACAGACTCCTTTTTTATGTAAGAAAGGCACAAACTGGTTTCCTCATATAAAGTCAACTCCACACATTCCATAAAATTCAAGGAATCCCAGAATGGTTTGGGGCAGAAGGGACCTTAATCTGCTTCCAAGCCCCTGCCATGGGCAAGGACACCTTCCACTGTCCCAGGTTGCTCAATGCTCAAAATTCAGTCTCAACCACTGCAATATTTTCTTTGCACTATTTTCCTTTTTTTTTTTCTCCCTTCTTTTAAAACTGACACATGAGAATGGCCTTCTCTTACCTGGTTGTAATGGAGCATGTTGTCACTGCCATAATCATAATACTTGAATTCCCCTGTTTGATAGAACTGGAAAAGGAGGAGACCCATGTTTATTACCCATGTATTGGAGGGGACCCTAAGGAGGATAAAAGAGGTGACCACAGAACTGCACAGCTCCCTCCTGCCACCGAGGCTTTGTTATGCCTGATGCTGTATTTTGGGAGGAGAGCTCAGTCCCCAGGGAGATCTCAGCACAGCCTGAGAGGTCACCTGGCTTTGCTCAGCCCTCCTCTCTGCAGAACATTGATATCTGGAGGCTGAGGCCCCAAAAACCCCCAGCAGGAAACATTACCTGGCGCCAGTGGAGCATGTTTTTTAGGGATGTTGAATCGGGGTAGCGAGACAGATACACGTCCATGCGGCTCTGCAAGAAACCAGTGGAGATATTTATCCCCTGCAGGGAGGGAAATGCCCTGAGAAATAAAACTGATCCTGTTCAGCAGCCACACAAGTGCCACTCTGTGTGGACCTGTCTCCAATTTCACTCACGTGAGCAGTTTTTGGCCAGGAATTGGACCTTGAAATCTTGGCTGACCCCAAGGAAATAGTCCTTCCCCTTGTGGTCCCTCTGGGACTACCCAGGTTGTCTGGATGTGTTCTCAAGTAACCTAGTGTAGTGCTGGTGGGAGCAGGGTTGGGATGGAGACCCCCAGCCTGGTGCCTCCAGCCTGAACTTTGCAAGTATTCCGTGTTCAGTGCAGTGGAGCACAGAGAAAGGATCTGATTTGGGGGTAAGTACATTCTGCTGGACTGGAGAGCTCTCCTAGAGGTGGATTGTAAGCAAGTTCTTTGCATGAAAGCCCATTTTGTTGCTAAAATACATGTGAAATCACAAACCAGGCAGTGAAAGAGAAACCCTGGGAGCCCCTGGAGTAAATGCCAGAGAGGAAAATACCAACACAGTGGCCAGATGTTTCTACCAATCCAAGATGTGAAGGCAGCAAACTGACAACCCTTGCTCAGCCCATGAGAAACTGGCTCCCCTAAAAGGCAAGCTGGAGTGCACATACCACGTTCAAGCTGCTGGTAAAGCCCCCAGGCAGGTAAAGGACCAAGGAGCAAACCCTTCTAAAGATGGGGTAGATGCATACGTTGGAAATCACTTTCTTCATGATATCGTCCTTGCCAAAGACCACGGTGTGTCCCAAAATGAGCTGTGAAAGCCAAAAGGGTTGGTCAGTGTGGCTGAGGTTCCTTTCTGCCTCCAGGTGCTCCCCACCTCTCCACCCACCCCTGAGAGCTGCTCAGCTCTTGCCACAGCTTTGCTGGGCTTTGTCACTTTGGCTTTTTGGAAACAGCCAAGGCTCTGGAAGAACCCTGGTCTTCCTAGGAGAGGTTTCTCCCAGGAGAAGGGACCCAAACCCAGCATCTAGAAATGGGTCTTCTCTGATTAGGGCTGGAGAGGGAGATGTTTTACACTGTTAGATGCCCTGCAGGGTGAAAAGCACAGGCACAAACAGGCAAAGGGCACCCAGAGGGCAGGGGGACGGAGGGGATGGGCAAGCACTGCATGTCTGAGGCCACTTCCCCATCACATGTCACACGTGGTGAGGACATACCTTAATCAGCGCCTCGGGAAGGTCAAACAGCCTCACCAGGGGTGACTTCATGTGGGAGTTGACGGTGATAGGAGCCAAGGCAAAAAACATCTTGATTTTGCGGTCCAGTTCAGGAATGGAGGAGAAGGCAATGAAACCTGTGTGAGGAAGGAGGGAGCAGACACTGCCCTGTTATACCTGAGGAGCTGTTGACTCAGCTTCAAAAGCAAAGAGGAGCTGAAGGTGCCCGTCAGAAAGACACTCCAGCAGGTTGGTGACTTCCCCTGAAGCCTTTGCTGCTGATGTATTTCAGCTCCCAGCCAGAGTGCTCAGCCCACCTGCAGCTCTCACAAACCCTTCTTGGGGCTCTGGCAACAACGGGATGCACCAAAAGCTGTGGCTGCAACCATGTTTGGGCTCTCATTCAAAGCTGTTCTGGGAAAGCAAGTGGGGATTAGGACCTGCCCTTTTCTCTCTGCTGTTTGGACATGCCTGGATGTTACCAGCCCTGACCAAGGTTTGCAGAACACCCCAAACTGGGGCTGTGCAGCTAATGCCCCTCTGACAGCGGTCTGATCTCCTCCTGAGTACCTGTGGTGGTGCCCTGAGAGTAAGCCACGTAGTACAGCTGCTCCTGCCCCGTTTTCTGCAGGATGTAGTTGATGGTCGCCGGGAGGTCATACACGGCCATCTCATGAAAGCTGCGGTGGAGAACGGGCACAGGACAAAATCACTGCTGCTGACCCCGGGCAGGACATGCCAGGGCTATGTGGGAGCGAGTGAGAGCTCTGGTGGGTACGGGTGGTGCTGGTTTATGCCCACTGGCAGACAGTGTGACCATCAGCAGCACTGCTCCTCCAGCCTGTGGACCCTGCTGAGGGTACCAGGCACCTGCCCAGCCTTCAGGCTCACAGCAAATACCTGTAAGCTGAGTACTCCTGGTGGTGAAACTCAAACTCCTTGTGTTTCCGTGACCAGCTGTTCCCGCGGCTGTTCCCGATCCAGACGTCATAGCCGGCGTCGGCCAGGATGAAACCCAGGCTGCTGTTGGGCAAGTTGGTGACCCAGTTGCTTCCCTCCAACACCAGCCCGTGCTGGAGGAGGACTGCGGCCTTTGGGGCTGGAGGAAGAAGAGGAGGAATCATTTTCTGTGACCGCTGGTAACACAATCCCCATTCTCTGAGCTTTCACTACCAGGTACTGCTTTGGCAGCGACCCCTTGGGTGGCAGCAACCCCTTGGGGGAGTGACACCAGTGCAGGGAGATGGTCACCTCTGTCCTCAGCCTCTCTGGAGAGGTGTTTCTGAAGAAGGCCCTTTGCTCATCCCAGGGCAGAGAAACTTGTTACAGTGAAGGTGGAAAATGAGGCTGGACTCTACTTTTAATGGAGCTTGGTAAGTCATGCTCTCAGGAAGAAAGAAAGCAAGGAAGGTCCGCCTCTGGACACTGACCATGCCCTTTTTCATGGAGGGCAGGCAGAGCTTCCTGTGGCACTTACGGGGACAGAACATGCTGGAGCCCTGTGCCTCTGCTTCGTGGGAGATGCCCATGCTCTCCAGGTTGTCTCTGCCGTGAGGAATCCTCTGCATGGTCAGGTAGTAGCCATCATCTGTCAGCACTTCATGCTCCTCGTAGGGGTACCCGTGGTAGCGCACGATTTCACCCTGTCGAAGGGAAGGACAGCGTGGGACAGGTGCCCAGGGACCTGAGGGTCTCTGTCCTCAAGGGTGTCAGGGCTTGGCTGGGCAAAGCTGCCAGTGGCAGTGGTGACTCCTGCTGCCAGCAGGAGGGTGGAGCAGGGACCTCCCAATGTCCCTTCCACCAACGCTGCGGGGATGTCATGACTTCAGCTGAAATGGTTGGCAGGTGTGAGTTCCCTGCACTCCCTGAGCAGGTCTGGTAGAGAGCTGTCTCTTTTGGTGTTGCAATCAATGCTTATGAAGAGCAGGGCAGCAATGACAGCAAAGCTCCGAGCACGAGGAAGCTGCGTTGACCAAACCTGTGGACTGGGAATGAGGCTCCCCACAAATGTCTGCCCTAAAACTCCATGTACACAAGAAGAGGGAGACAGTAAAACCCTGGTATCAAACCTTGGTGAAGACACACAGAGACTGTGGGCCTTGCCCACCCAGGCTGTGACAGCACAGGGGGCTTGCATGACCAAGCAGGAAAGGAAGGGGGAGAAGTCAGGACTTACAACATCCATGGACACCTCGGGGTTGGCATCTGCCTTTTCACTGATGCACAGTAAATAAGCAATGGTCAGCAACAGCCACGTCATGGTGCCCTGCAAAACACCACCAACACGAGGAGTGTGAGGGACAGTGATGGCACTGCCACAAAAGGTGGGGGATGCACTGGGGAAAAGCTGGGGAAGGCTTGGCGTGCACTGCACTTCCCTCAGGACATCAGCCTGACCACTCAACAGCAGGAGTAATTTTGGAGTCCTCTAATTGCTCCTAAAAACGGCTTATTTTGCTAATCTGGAGTCCAAATTCCACCACAGCTTAATCCCACGTTGTCAATCAGGCCCTTGTTTTTGGAAGCATACACATGTCTGTGTACAGCTGTATGTGCTCAGGCAAGCCTGCTTTTCCAGGGGGTGATTATGGATTATTCATTCAAAATGATACACTGGGGAGTGGGAAGAATCGATTGTTTTGCTACACTGATAGCTGAGCTAATCAGGAGGAAATCACCCAATTTTAAGTTGCAGGGCCATGGAGTTTTGTTTTTAAGATGAAATCCAACAACGTGATTCTGTTGGGCTCTCCCTATGGCTAAAAGAGACCCTGGGACACCCCCCGACTTGCTTTTGCAAGCCCAAGTGAAACCCCATCTCGGCAGACCCTTGTTTTTTCCTGAGAAGGGCTTTGAAGCGACTGTTCTGACACGCTCCTACCACAAAAACATCTTGCTCTCATTCTATTTCATAGAAACACAGAATCCCACAATTGTCGGGCTTGAAAGAGACCTTAGAGACGATTTCATTCCACCCCTGCCAAGGGCTGACCCTCCACGGTGAATCTGTTGGAGGCAGCACATTCCCAGCAGCAATAGTGCCCCAGCTCGTGTGACCCACTGAAATAGCTGAACTTCGTGTGTGGAGCTGCCAAATTCCCACCGAGGGCACGGGGAGCAGCCACGGCAGTGCCAGGCACGGTGTGCCCACCCCACCGCTCCCCGGGGGAAAGGAGGGAGAACTGGGGGCAGGTTTCTGCCTCTCCCCGGCTGACCCGCATCCTTCCCTCTGCTCTGGCGGAGGAACCGGCTTCCCAGGAGGAGGGAGGTGGTTCTGCAGCCTTGGGGAAAGTCACCTGCTCCCTCTGCAGTCGCTGGAGCGGGGCTGTGGAGGATCGCACCCGCACCGCTGCTCTCCTGGAGGGCACCCCGGGACACCCCTCGGGACCCCCCTGATGGAGGCACAAGGGCAGGGGGGCTGTGACTTGGCTCAGCGCAGCCCTGACCCCCTCCCCGAGGGGTGGCACCTCAGCTCCCACTGCTGCCGCCCGCTCCGGGGCGAGGAGGGCTCGCCACATCCATCCCCCTGCGGCCCCCGGGGTGCGATTCGGGGCCGAGAGCCCTGGCAGCATCCCCTGGCACTGCCAGCATCCCCGTGCGGCAGCGGGACCCTCCGGGCCCGGGGGAAGGCGGCTGCGGGGTCGCTCCCGGGATGCTCCCGAGGGGGACACGGCGCTCTGGGACACACGAGGACAGCAGCCACAGCCTTTAGGAAAAGGTGAGGGGGGACAGAGAGCACCTTTGTGGCGAAACGTCGAGGAGAACAGCATGCAAACGGCAGGGAAGAGCCTCGGCTGGGCTTGCCCCTTTCCTTCCGACGGCAGAGGCACCCGAGGAGGAGGCATTACCTGCGGGGTCCGGGGGCTGCAGCAGGAGCGGGCTGGGTGCCTTCCGTCCCGATGTCCACCCCGCAGGAGGTCCCTGCCGCCCGTGCTCTCGGCCACCACTCACCGCGCTGCTATTCCCTCTGCTCCACATATTGGGGAGCGTCACGGGTCGCCACTCCCTCTAATCCTTCCTCCCACGAGCGTGTAATTTACCTGCGGGCTGGAGTCTGGGCCGGCAGGAGACAGCCTGCCTACCTGGCCTCGCTTGGCAGTGTTTTCGGGGCACTGCAGGAGAGCTGAGAGATGGAACGAATTGGTTATTTCCACTCCTTGGAGTCATTCGGCATCGCCCATGGACCTCTTGGAGCCTCTGGAGTCCCCACCTGCCCTGGCACTGGTCCTGGTGGTGCCCAGGGCTGCTGCTGGTGTTGGTGACAGGGCTGGGTTTGGGGCTGGGGGCTGCTTGGGACCAGCCTAGCTCACCCCAACAAGCCTCTGTGGGAAAGCCATCCAGCTCTCTTGGTCTCTTCTCGCCTCCTTCTGGCTTGTGATGAGAAAGAGGCTGAAAACACAGAACCCCCCAGTCCCCATTGTGACCTCAGGGGGTGAGCCTTAAAAAGTGAAAAACGAATCTGTCCCCGGGGAGGGAGGAAGGTGGGGATGAAAACTTCACCTCTTCCCAGACCTCACTGCTGCCCAGCTGGCAATGCCTTTGGCCAGGAGCTGCCTGGTGCCTGAGGAGCTCCCTGCAGGGACAGTGAGGGGTGGCACAGGCTCTGGGGGTCATTTTTGGCAGCGCTGCCGTCGTGCCTTCTCCCCTCCTTGCCAAGGTGCCCACAGTGCCGTGCCCCAGTGCTGGCTGTGGGCACCCCGTGGGCTCCTGCAGCCCTCCTGCTGGCAGTACCTGCCAGCTCTAGCCCAGCCACACTTGCTGAAATGCAAACATGCATTCTTTAAGAGGCTTAAATAATTCCACCTCTCTCTGGAGCTCTAATGACTGGTGTTCACTAAAGACTAGCTGGAGGCAGTGCCAGGAGCCCTCCCAGTTGGCTCACCCTCAAATGAGCAGTGGCTCATGCAGAGTCTGATTTTTAACCTGCAGGGAGAGGAGGAAAGGTGGAAAAACAGGATCAGGTATGCCCAGACAAGAAACCACTCCCCCTTCCTCCCAGCATACATCGACACCGACAAAACTTGCCTTCCTTTTGGGGACAGGACGTGAGAGAGGCTCCTGATAGAGCTGTGGCCACTCCTGGACCTTATATCAACTTTGGGGCCACATTACTTCCCTTATTACTTGAGTCTGATGGGGAGGCAGTAGAGCAGGAGCTGAGCCTTCAGTGAGGTGTCCTGAGAGATTTCCAACCTGCAGATCACATAGCTCTTGCTGTGGGATAGAGGCTCTCCGGAGAGGATCCAGCACATCTGCTGGGGCTTTGTGCACCAGCCCCATTCCTCGCCCTTCTCTGCACCAGTCCCAGCTGGTACCTCACTCACAGGATCTCCTGGTAAAATGGGGCTGGGAGCCCCCCCAGCATGACCCCAGTGCAGGGTGAATCACAACACAGGCTGTGAAGAAAGGGGCAAATTGGGAAAATTCGGGATAAAAAAATTAAGAATTCTAACCAAGCTTATTTCATACGCTTTAAAAGTCTTCTTATTTTCCTCTCCTAACAACACACACCCACTTGAAGGGGAGGGAGAGAGGAGGGGATTACTTGCAAGCAACCCCGGGGTGAAGCAGCAAATCCTGCTGTTGGTACAGGACTGGTGTGGCCACGGTGTGAGTCACGGGGGTGAACATCCCCCACGTGTGCATGGGGAGCTGAGGGGGACCTGGGGCTGCTGGTTGGCAGCAGCTCAATTTGGGGCAGCAGAGTGCCCGGGCAGCCCAGGGGGAAAACCTCATCCTGGGGTGTGCCAAACACAGCACGACCAGCTGGTCATTTCTTTGCCACAAGCTCTTCCCTAAATTTCTCTGCACTTCAGCTGGCAAGGAGGTCTTGGAGCCATCGTTGTCCATGGGATGGTGCTCTCCCAAGGAAATGGGAAAGCTCGGGCAGTAGAGGGTGCTGTGAAAGTGCTGGTGAGGGAGATGATCTCCTGCCCAAACCCTCATGGCGAGTGTAGCCTTTCGGTATATTAAAAAAAACCCCAAAACCCAAACCAAGGTTGTCCACCTCTCCCTGAGCACATGGTGGTCCTGTAGGCTGAGCACAACCACCCAAAGCAGGAGCTCTGTGGGGATGGAGCCCTCCCTGCACCCTGGAGGATGGGAAAGGGCAGCCTGGCCGGGTCCAGCCCTCCCTGCACCCGTGTTAGGGACAGTGACACCAGCAGTGGTGGTTGTGCTGCTTCACTGGTGTCATAAGGAGGGTGTTTTAGTTGCTTTGATAAGCCATGGTGTTATTTCAGGCCCTGTGAAGTTGTCCCTGATGGGGGCCACAGATTCCCAGAGGCTGCTGTCAGCCAGCATCACCACGATGCCCTGGCTGGCTTTGCATTTCTTCTCTCTGCAGTTGTGGAGCAGCAGGAGGGGGAGAAATGAGCCCCTCTGTAAACCCTCTGTGTTTTCCAGCTGATTAGAGAGCTTTTTGGTGTTCCTCGTGATGCAGAGCAGGCGAGACATTTCTTTTTGTGTGTGTGCGTGGGTGCTATCGAGTTTAATTTAGTGAGGAACTTGAGCTCAGGTTTTGTCAGCAGCAGAGTGTAAAGCCTGTTACCCAAAAAAACCCTCACCCAACCCCAAAATCCCAGGGCACCCACATCTCAAGTCTGCTTTCCTCCCTTGTCACCAGGGGGAGAAGCAGAGCTCGGAGCAGCCTGCCCTGAGCTCTGTCCCTACCTTATCATTTTACTCCTCACATGACTAAACCCCTCCCAAGCCTCCCTCTGCAGCTATTTTGCAAACCACCACAAATCATCGGCGGGGTGGAAAGAACACCTTGGCTTCAAGGAGTGGCAATTGTCCCTTGGATGAGGGGCTGGGAGCGGTAGAGGAGGGAGGGGTGGCCGTGGCGTTCTGCATCCAGCCCTGGAGTTGCATCTTCCCACCCGTGTGTCCCCTGAGCATCTCCCAGCTCCTGCTTGGTGGGGCAAAGCACATCCTGGCCCCAGCTGTGATTGTGGTGATTGCTGGCCATGCTGAAGGCACAGGGCGCTGTTTGAACTGTGCCAACACAGGCATGTGGTATCTGATCGGGTGGTGCTGAAGCTCTGAGAGCCTCTTGGGGAGCCTCTTGGTGATGCTCGGGTTGTGGTGGTAGGCAAGGTTGTGTTTGGGAGCCCACCCTTGAGTGGACGGGCCACCACAGGGAGGTGACACCCATCACACATGTCCTGGGTGCCCTCAGGGCACAGGCAGTAGCATTTCAGCCCCGACCAGCAAAGGAAAGAGCCCAAAGGGACTTGTGCCCACACGTGGCTGCCCTGGCTGAGAGGAGAAGCTGAGTGGTTTTCTGGATGTGCCAGGCAACCTGCTGAAATGTATCTGAGCCTGCCCACCTAGTGGATACCTGCCTTAGTGGGGAATCTGCCCTTGGCCTGGAATATGCCCTTGGCAAGGGGAATATGCCATTGGGTCTGGTTGAGCAAACCCAGCTCCTCGCATGCCTTGGCCTCCACCCCCCTCCTCTGGCCTCAGTCCCATGTGGAGGTGTCTCACTAGTCCCTGGGAACACAAACATGGATGCTGCATCATGAGTTAGCCTTCCCAGGGCCAAGCAGAAGGAATAATCCCCTCCCAGGGCTTGCATGTGCAACCCAGCTCCTCTGGCTTTTGGGGAGCCAAAGGGCCGGGTATGGAGTCATTCCTGCCGGGAAGTGGCCAAGCCTGTCCAGGAGAGGTTAAGGGGGTGGGGCAGGGGCTGGAGAAATAAGGGGGGTAGGCTTAGGGAGAGTTGTGGGCTCACAGCTTGCCCAGAGAGGCGCAGAGGGCATTTCTGGAGAGGGTGTCAGAAGAAGGACCTCCAAAGGACAAAGGAAGGCTCGTCAGGTTTTCTGCAAGTCACTGAGGTAGATGAAGGTGAGCCTGGGGGCCAGAAGCTGCTTGTGACAACACAGGGACCAAAGGCAGACCTGCCCTAAGCCCTTTCCACCTGCTGCCCTTGTGGGGACTGTCCCTGCCTGCGTCCTGGTGGGAGCTGACTCTGCTGCACCTGGGGCGTTCTGGGGAGCTCCTGCAAGGAGAAGGTCTGTGCTGGTCTGTCTGCAGAGCTCTGTGCATCTCAGGAGCCTCTGCACCTTTGCACCTGCCCTGGTGCCAGCAGGTGACACAGGGACGCTGTGTGAGCACTGTGAAGGACCACAGCCAGGAGGGTGGGAAGGAGCAGCCCTCGGGGTTTTGCTAGATCAGACCTGGAGGTGTTGCTAGATTAGTGTTGGGTGCTCAGGTTGTGGTGCTGGCAAGGTGAGGGAGAAGGCTCTTGTCGTATCTGCTGGGGGAAGCTGCCCCTGATGCTGGAAGTGGTGGTGGAACAGCAGCTTTGGGTTGGGATCCAGGTTTTATGGGGTGCCTTGGCCTTTGAACAACAATCAAATGCAAGAGCTTTTTCTAGCCCATCTTTATGCAGTGGGCAAGGCAATTCCAAAGTCTGGTCTCTTCTCCTCTTGCTGATTCTGCTGTCTGCCTTGGAGGGAGCCATGCAGCTTTTGGCTCCTGCTGATGGTTCTGAAATGTGTTTGAGCTGTGACCATGGTTTGAGCAACCTGGAGCTGCCCTGGAGCTGGGGATGGCTTTCCAGCACCTGGAGGTGTCTGGTAGCCCAATATTTGGGGTGCTGGGGGAGCTGACACTGCCACCCCAGACTGAAGAGCCCCTGCTGTGGTTCTTGGAGTCTCCTTGTCCATTGCCCTCTCCCTCCAAGGTGAATTTTCTCACCTCTGCTCTGCCCACCAGAAAGGCAGGGCCTCTCCACCGTGTCTGCACACAGGGACTGGGGCAGAACCTGCTATTTGCTAACAACTTCTGCTCTATGGGGTGCTTTGGTTGAGTGCAAAGAGCAATATCTTGCATAAAAAGAGCCTTGGATTTATTTCTTGGCCAGGTTGATGATTAAATGCCTACTTTGTTCTCTGGCACTTCTCAGCATGGTTTTCACCCTCTCTTCTTGTAGGAACACCCAAATTTGCCTTGTCAGGTCCATGAAAGGTTGATTAGGGCAGGGAATTCCTAACCTGGCATTTTGCCACCTGTATGTGGCTGTTACTGAACCAGCCTCCTTCCTCCAGGACCTTGGCTGGGTGTTGGGAATGGCACCCAAGGGCCCTGTAATTAAAAGAAGCTCTTCCAAACACCCTGCTCTTTCATGTGAGCATTAAAATTTAGGAGAAAAAATCCAAACAATAATTCTGCGGGTGAAATGGACTTTTGCTGGATCTGCCCTCAGGTCTGGAACTCCTTGGGCTGGCGTGCTGGGAATGGCAGGGCCCTCCAGGAGCACATGGCAATGAGCTACAAACCATCCAGGGCAGGGATGGAGCAGGGAAGGTCCTACAGAGTGATCCCTCCCGCTTGAGGGACCCCCTGAAATCCCTTAAAGCACCCCGAGGCTTCTCCCAGAGAGGGGTGGCAGGAGCTGCTCATCCCACACTGCACCTACAGCTGGACTAGATGGGAATGGTCAGCAAGAGGCTTGGAGCTGCACAGGGTTTGCTTGTGCTGCCAGTGTCCCCCCCCACCACTCATGCTGACTCCACTGTCCCCCAGGTGCCGTGGAGAGCTGAGATGTGGCACCTGCTGGTGGCCCTGTGCCTGTCCCAGGGTCTGGGCGGTGCCATCCCCCTTGCTGAAGAACCCCACAGCCCCGAGAGGTTCATGAACATCGTAAGTTCTGGGAGGGCAAACACATCCCAGAGTCCTTCCTGAGGGACCAGCTGGCCTCACCCCATCCCTGTTCCTGGCACCTGCACCTGGTGCCAGCTGGGGGGCTTGAGGCATCCAAAGTGTCCTATCTTTGCATGGGTGTCACTCACTTCATGCCCTCAGCATGAGCTTGGGCTCGTCCTGCTCTTCCTCTAACGCAGAGGGACCTTCAGCTGGAGGTGGGAGGGGGTGTCACTGAGGCCAGGCACGGGATGATGGGTCACCCCCTCCCCTTGCACTGCTGTCCCTGCAGAGCGAGAAGATCCGTTTCCAGGGGTATCCTAGCGAGGAGTACGAGGTGATGACAGAGGACGGCTACTTCCTCAGCCTCAATCGCATCCCCCATGGCAGGGGCGGTGCTGGACACTCAGGTGGGCTTCCTGAAGCACCCGTGACCCTGCCCAGGGCTGGGGCAGAGTGCAAGGGGGGCCAGTGGGACCGTCCCTGCCCTCAGACATGGTTTGGCAGCTGGAAGACATGCGGGAAGTTTTTGTTGTCCCTGGGGATACAGCTCAGCATCCAGGATGGGGCAACGTGACCCAGAGAGCCCTGGCAGCTCCTTCCCTGCAGCAAAGCCCTTGTCCTGCTCCAAGGTCCACTGGTGGCTCAGGGTCTGGCATGGCAAAAGCCCTTCCAACAGAAAGAAGCACCATCAGACCCAGGGAAATAATGGGGTCGAGGAAGGTCTAAGGTGCAGCTTGCAGGAAATGGCATCAGGATGCATGGGGCTGTTTTATTTCCATAGGGGAAAGGCTGCCAACTCCCTGCTCTCTCCTCTCCCAGCCTCCAGGTCCCCGGTGCTGATAGTGCACGGCTTTTCTTTGGATGGGGGTGACTGGGTGGACAATCTGCCCAACAGCAGCCTGGCCTTCATCCTGGCGGACGCGGGCTACGATGTGTGGATCGGGAACAACCGCGGCAACAGCTGGTCCCGCCGGCACCGCTACCTTTCTGTGCACCAAGAGGAGTTTTGGGATTTCAGGTGAGGAGCCTGGGCTGCCACCACCTGCTCTCTGGGGCAGGCTGGGAGATGGGTCTCTCTTCCAGCCTCTCCCTGCGCTCCGCAGCTTCCATGAGATGGCCATATATGATGTCCCTGCCATGGTGGGCTTCATCCTCATGCAAACAGAGAAGGAGAGCCTGTTCTACGTCGGTCACGCTCAGGGCAATACCCTGGGTGAGTGAGGAGGAGGAGGAGGAAAGGGTGGTGGGTGGCAGTGGGGCACCAGGATGCCATGGGAAAGAGGCACCGGTGTCCACCCCAAACTGGGCACTGCTGGGAACAGGGCTGAGCTGGCCCCATGCAGCCACTTTCCCCACCTGCCTTCTTGGTCTTTCTGCATGGGAGAGCTCTTGCCCATCTCTCCTGGGCTCTGCTCACACCCAGGAGCGTGTTTTGGTCAGACTCTGCACCTCAGCCTGGGTGTCTGGGGTGCTTGTTGTGATCTCTTGCTTCTTCCCAGGTTTCATAGCGTTTTCCACCTTCCCACACCTGGGCAAGAAGATCAAACTCTTCTTTGCTCTGGCCCCTCTGCACACCTTCTACTATGCCAAGGGCCCCGTGTTAAAGCTGGCATTTCTACCAGACCTGCTCCTGAAGGTACGGGAGGGGTTTGTGTGTTCCTGTCCCAAAATCCAGAGCTTTCGGCAGCTCACGTCCCCCACCTTGCCACGGGCACAGGCGCTGGAGATCCCAACATCATTCCTGACATCTCCTTGTGCTCTTGCAGGCCCTGTTTGGAACCAAAGAGCTGAGTCTGGTAGGGAGGAAGGAGAGAGCCGCCATTGCTGATGAGTGCGGTGGCTTTCTGACAGCCGAAGCCTGTGAAAACGCGATCTTCCTTATTGGAGGGTTCCACAGGAGGAACTTGAACGTGGTGGGTGCATCACAGACACCTGGAGAGGGTCAATGAGCTCCAGAAAGGAGCATAAAAGCCCAAAAGAAGGTGGGAAAGGCAGTGGCTGTTTGGAAGTTTCTTGCAGTGGTGTTCAGGTGTTAAACCTAATGGAGTCTTTGGTAAGGGAGAATCACTTTGTGGTCCTTGCTCTGATGGAAAGGTAACTCCTACCTCATCTTCTGCTGCCATGTGACAGGTTTGCAGAAGGAAATAACCAAAAAATGACTGGACCAGTTTTATTTCCATTCTAGAGTGTTGGTTAACTGGATTACCTGTAAAAGGTGCTAAAGAATATTTAATTTTTATATACACTATGTAAGTATATAAAATATATATATATAAGTATATAGAGTATATAATTTTTATATTGCAGTTACAAGACAGAATGGGTTTGTTTGTTTGCTTGTTTGTTTTCCTAGACAGATATTCTTCATTCCCACCTCATTTAGAACACACCCTCTTTTTCCTGCAGAGCCGACTGGATGTATACCTAGCTCATTTTCCAGACTATACATCTGTAAAAAACCTTCTCCACTGGGGACAGGTAGAGACTCTCATTTTGTAACTACTGAAACCAAGCCTTTTCTTTTAATCTGTGAATGTGGTATTTTCAAATGCTGCTGGAGACATGTAAGGAGGTGGGATCAAAGCCAAGAGATAAAAGGGATTTTTAAGTTGCTGCACCAAGGTGTCTCAGAAGCCACAGATGCGCGGGTGGGGCTGATCCAGGGCATCACTTGGATTAACTCTTTGTCTTCTAGACTGCCAAAACTAGGGAGTTCAAGCAGTTTGACTATGGCTTGAAGAACTGGGAGAAGTACAACCAGGTAAATGGGCTCCTGTGGAAGGAGGAGAAGAGGGTGAGGCTGGCTGGGACCAGCACGGGGGAAAGCTCCTCCGTCCCTCTGGGCTGCCAGGGGCAGCACACCCCATCCCTGCCAGGTTCTGGGATGGGGCAACCCTGGATGGATGGACGGAGTGGGAATGAGATGCTGGGAAGAAGTGCTGGGAAAGGGCCCTGGGGGTCCTGGTCAGGGGCCAGTTGGGCACGAGTCAGCAGAGCCTGGAGCCAGGGGGGACATCCCTGTCCTGGAGCCAGAGGGGACATCCCTGTCCTGGAGCCAGGGGGGACATCCCTGTCCTGGGGGGACATCCCTGTCCTGGAGCCAGGGGGGACATCCCTGTCCTGGGGGGCATCAGGGCAGGGAGGGGATTGTCCCGCTCTGCTCTGCACTG
>JAWWEW010000166.1:2990181-3002147 GCA_035583185.1 Anabacerthia variegaticeps
ACCCTCTGGGTCCATCTGGAGAGGTGCCCCATCCCTGGGACCCTCTGGGTCCATCTGGAGAGGTGTCCCATCCCTGGCCTGCCTCTGAAGAGGAAAACGAGGAGGAGTCACTGCAGGGAGCATTGAAGGCAGTGTGTCAGTAGCTGGTGATTTGGGGTTCTTTTGGTTCTTTTGCTTTTCCCTGGGGGCCCACCAGGGTGGGAGCAGAGGCAGAAGATGCCGTGTCACCCTCCTGAGGGTCTCTGATCCCCTCTGGAGAGCCCAGGGGAGGGTTTGGGGCTATTTACTGGTTTATTCACACCATCCCTGGGTGCAGCCACGCGTGTCCCATCCGCAAACATCTCCCACTGCTGGCAGCTGCTTCATTTTCATTTCAGCCAGGATTTGGGTCACAGCTTTGTTGCGGGGTTTTAAAAGGGAAGGAAAATGTTTGGGCACAGCAAAGGCGACAAAGCAACCAGGGGAAAGTCCTCTTGTCCTTATGGCAAAACCCCAAGTGAAGCTGCGCATTGATTTGTGTGGGTTTTGGTTTGGTTTGGTTTTAATTTCTGCTTTGGGCAAATCGTTTCTGCAGGAGCGAAAAGAGAATTTGGAAAAAAAAAAAAGGAGGTGTGTTTAAACAGGATTAACTTAAGCAAGAGTTTGTACTTGCTTAGAGAATTTCTTAAAGTCAGAAAAACAAACAATAACCTAATCCGATAATCTGATCGCCCCATCAAATTTACAGGACATTTTCTCGGCAGAGAGAAAAGTGTTTACTGGGAACCGACTGTCTTGAGCAAACCGGATAAACAGATTAGGTGAAGAGCATTGCCTAAAAGGACAATTTTACAGAAAGCTTCTTGGAATGAGGCAGCAGCAACATATTTAGGAAGAAAATAGTGGGGGTGGGAAGAGGGCAAGAATGAAACCATGAATTATTTCCTGCGACCATCGTGGTACCCCAGGAACTGTAATGAAGGCAAGCTCCTTTTTCTAGCTGGCAGAAACGAGGATGGTGCTATAAAAACAACTGTCCTTCCTTCAGGTGACAGGAAAAGTCGTCGTGACATCTCTGGGGTCACCACTTTGGGGGTGCCAAAGGTGGGCTGAACCCTCTGGGGCTGGAGCTGCCCAAATCCACTGCCAGGGAGGAGTTTTTGGTCCCTCCTGTACCTACTGGGGTGGATGAAAGCACTCCAGTAAAGAAACAGGCAACACAAAGTGAATAACTCAATCTTTCTATCAAAACATCTCAGATAAACTCCAAGCTGAAGGCACTTTCCACATCCCCTGAGCCCTTTTTTTATCTGGACTTTGCACATCCCACATCAGAATCACAGGCTGGACTGCCACTTTGTAATGTCTCTTCAGGTTTTCTTTCTTTCTTCTAATATCTTTTCAGGATTTATTCATTTCTCGATTCTTTCTCCACGTTCAACCACATCAAAAGGGTGATTAATTACAATTCTTTATTGAATTTCAAAACCAGTAGCACTGCTTTGCCTCTAAGGAGGTGACCTGAAGGGGGCCTACAAGAAACCTGGAGAGAAACTATTTACAAGGGTTTGGAGGGACAGGACAAGGGGGAATGGCTTCCCACTGACACAGGGCAGGGATATGTGGGATATTGGGAAGGAATTTTTGGCTGGGAGGGTGGGCAGGCCCTGGCCCAGGTTGGGCAGAGAAGCTGTGGCTGCCCCTGGATCCCTGGGAGTGTCCAAGGCCAGGTTGGACAGGGCTTGGAGCACCCTGGGCTGGTGGAAGGGGCCAGATGATCTTTAAGGTCCCTTCCAGCCCAAACCATCCTGGGATTCTAAGTCTGCTGTGGTTTTTCTGCACAGACCTGTGAGTTCTCTCTCTGACCCACACTGATCGTTTTAAACATTGCAGCAATAGTGAATTTGTGTCTCTGGTGGAGCCAGAAATGATGGGAGTTACAAGGGGGGTGCAGAGCCCCAGCTCCCAGAGGAACTGCAGGCACTCTTAAGGCAAACTGTGGGGGATCCCCCACGTCTCAGAGAAGAAATCACTGGGATCCCACTCACAGTGGAACATCTGGAACCCCAGCGTCCTCATCTGTGTTTCCTGTCCTTTGCAAATAGACAAAAAAAGCCCCAAACCAACCAACCAAACAAACAAAAAAAAAAAAACCCACAATACCCAAGCAAAACCAAACAAAACAGGAAAAAAAGAAATGAAGGAAAAAGAAAGGAAATGCAGTGCCAGTCAGGAATAGCATGAAGGTTCTTCTCCCCCCTCTGTCACTGCTGCAGTTATCAGCATTTTAATCAGCTATATTCAGGTGGTCTAAACAGTGAGAAATTTAAAAATCCTTCAGAGACAGCATTAATGTCACAAGACCCATCAGCAAAAAAAAAAAAACGTATCAAACCAAACCCACCCCTTTACAGGTGCTTCTTCATGATGTCCAGCATCTCTGAGTACAAAACCTCGGTGGCATTGAGGCCCAGAATGAAATCCAAGTGGTTCCACTGGGGAATCAGCCTGTGGTGGAGCAGGTTCTTGATCTGGGGCACCAGGAGGGCAGTGTCCCGGGGGTCAACCAGGCAGTCCAGCCCACCATTCCACATGGCCGTGGGCACTTCCATGTCCTTCACGTCGTAGAGAGGGGGGCCCTCCTGGAGAGGTGGGAAATTGGATTTCACAGGGGAGAGACCTTGCTGGAGTGCAACCAAATATGAACTATGCAAGGGGGATGGAGGGGAATTAAAACTGGCAAGGCTTTCTTCTAGAGAGGAGAGAAACTGCAGGGAAAGGTGCAGAGCCTGATGGCACACAGCTTAACTTAAAGTAATTAATGAACCCGTTCTGGGCTGCTAGAAGTTCTGGCTCTGATGCTGCAGACAGTTCTGATGAGCAGGCAGAACTGCAGCTGCCCTGGTCTAATGCAGGGGGATCATCCTGCTTCAAGCAGGAGGTTGGACTGGGCACCTCTAGAGGTCCCTCCAACCAGCTCTGCCTGTTTGGAAGCAAGTTCTTGAGATTCCAACACCCTGGAGGGTTGTTCTTGCTCAGCACCCTGAGGACTTGCCATCAGCTGGTTTGTCAGCAACATGTCTTTTATACCTGCAGTGTGATTATTCCAGTTAAGGAGGGTGCCCCTCTCTGAGCAATGTGAATTTTCCTTCTTTAAGGAAGAAAGAAGTTATTTTCTCTGTTCCAGTGCTTATCCACTCTTTGAGCAAAGGAATTTTCCCTAATATTCCACCTGAACCTCTCCTGGTACCACCTGACACCATTTCCTTTCAAAAGTGGAAAGCACCTAACACTTCCCTCCATTTTCAAGGTATGTTCAAAATAGAGTTTAGAGCAGAAAATGCTGCCTTTCCCAGTGGAGATCCCACTGACTTTGTGAAGAGAGGGCAATAAATGCAGAGGAATCCCAGCAGGGAATGGGGTGTGTAAGCCCAAGGGCCACTGGAAGCTCTTACCTGTCTATAGCGAAGGCTGTTGTACATGGTGCCCCCGTCAAAAGCTCTCAGGGTCCCACTCTGAACTCCCTGCAGCAAAGTCAGACATGCAAAGGGCTAAGTGAAGTGCCAGGTCTGTGGGGCTGCAGCCAGTTTCAAAGGGGAAACTCAAAAGTTGGTTTCCATCCCTGAACAGGCAAGAGTTTTCAAGTGTGTCTCACAGGTCTGCCACGGGCCCTGTGCAATTAATTATTGCCATGAACTTGGAGAAATGAAGAGGAGATTACATTTATATGGTTTGTGCTTGATGCCAGGAGGGGAGGAAATGGAAATGTTCCAGAAAAGGGGATTAGGGGTCTAAATATTCCTTGCTGGCTGAAGAATTACCCTGAAATGACAGGAGCAAAGGTGTGTTGGTTGGAAGGAGCAGGTTGGAGGGGCAGGAAAATACCCTGTTTTGCACAGGAAAGCAGCTGGGAAGGTTTACCTGCAGCCAGTGGATTATGTTTTGGACTGAAGAGCCCGCTGGGTTGTGTCCTGCATACACATCAATTCGGCTCTGGGAGGACACAAGCACATTTCTTAAGAGGTGACATCTGGCTCCAAGACTCTGTCCCTCAGAAGGACACCAAGGGCCCTCTTCCTACATACCATGTTCGTGTTCTTCCAGTTAAAGCCAAAGACCTCAGACAAGAAGTTCTTGCACGCCTTGGAGCAGGTACAGAATTTGGAAAGGAACAGCTCCCCCAAGGCGGTGTGGGGGAGGAAATCTCTGGTGCCAAATACCTCCTGTAAAATTGCAGATGTGGAAATTGCAGATGTGCCCAGGAAATACAGAATCTGATCACGCTTTTCCCCCAAAGCACAGGCACTTCACAGCTTCTATTTCCCCCCTATTAAGGTATGAGTTTGCCCACGAGCAGAGCCTTCCTTGAATTCTGTTAAATGCTTCTCTTCCTCTTTTTTACATGCACGACATTCTACATTCATTATGCTTTTGTGTGAAGTGGAGAGGCTCAATTCCCAGTCTCTGTGTCAGTTTTGTTTGCCAACATTTTGGCTCTAATTCTGCCAGCAAATTCAGGACAGAAAGACTCTGCACTGGTAGGTGTGATTGTCTTCCTTATGAAAACAGGTAGAGCACATAGTTCCTCTCTGTGTAAATGATTTGAAATGCCCTGTGTAGGTAATTTCACAATCCCTATGAAAAGCTGCATGCAGAATATGGTCTGGACCAACATACCTTAAGCCCATAGTCAGAAAACAGAGCGAGCTTTCTAATTGGACTCTGAGAAAACGTGACTGTGGTCACGGGTGCCAGGGCAAGGAACACCTTGATTTTCTGGGCCAGCTGAGGCATGGTGGAAAAGGCTATAAAACCTGGGGGGAAAAAATAGTAGGAAAAAAAAATGGTTTGCCCTTTTAAGACACTCAGTAAATTTTAAATTTGGATTTAAGGGTCAGATTAAATTTCAATTCGGGTTTTACAGTCCCCAGGGGTGATGCAGACAGCCCACACTGCCCCCGAGGTGAGTCAAAACCCCCACTCACCTATAGTGGTGCCTTGTGAGTGACCAATGTAATACAGCTGTTTCTGTCCTGTTTTCTGCACAATGAAGTTTATAACTGCTGGCAGGTCGTATTTAGCCATTTCATCGAAGCTGCAGAAGGAAGAGTAGACATCCTCCTGAGAGGTGCAGCACCTACATCCCCACAACCACCACTGCCAGCAAACCACAGAAGCAGCAGGGAGGGCAGGACCACCCCACAAACTTCTTCATCCTAGCTGAGTGTGTCCTTGGGAAGGCACGTGGGTGCCTCAGTTCAGCCTGGTTCGTTCCTCCCCGAGCTAGGGCAGCACCACCTCTGGAAGGTGAAAGGATCCCGTTGTTCCTGAGCTCCTCCAACTCCCTGTTTACCTGAACGCCCAGAACTCGTCCCGCTTGGGAGAGAGCAGCAGGTGCCGCTTGGACCAAGTGCTGCCTCTGCTATTCCCGATCCACACGTCGTAGCCGGCGTCGGCGAGGATGAAGCCCAGGCTGTTGTTGGCCAGGTTGGTGACCCAGCAGCTGCCTTCTGCAAGGAGACCATGCTGCAGAAATGCCACGGGTCTTGCACCTGCAACACATGGTGACTGAGTGGTTTTTGGGGGTTTTAATGCTGTCTGGGATCATTTGGGACAGTGCAGGAAGAGTTATCCCCAGGAATTGTGGCAGGCAGGGTCTAGGGAGGTTTGTGTCAGCGTTCCCCTGGATTTCAAGCAAAAAGAGCAGGGTTGTTGTGTGGGGCTTCACATCTTTGCCTTTGCTCCCAGCCCTTCTGGGAGCACTAGCAGAGCTTGGGCTGCCCAGGGAGCTCTGGAGGCAAACACGGAGGGGCCTGGGGATGTGATGGGAAGAGATGCACCTTTTCACAGGTCTAGACCCCCTGGGTGTCACTTCTCACAGGACAAGAGGATCCCCTGGAAGCTCCTCAAGGACTGTCAAACCAGGCTGCTGCCTGGCACCACTTGGCTGCAGGACCACATGTGGGGCTCCAGGCTCCCGGAGGAAACCCAAGGTGCGTGTGAGGAACCAGGAGGGATGGGATGCTTCTCACTGCTGGGAGTGCAGCCTGACCCTTGCATGGGGCATCACCCACGCTCAGGTGCCCCCAAAAGGTGAGAAAACCTCAACTTCAAAGGGCCAGCCTTCCCTACAAGTTCTGATCCATCAGAAGTCATGCTACAGATGGCAAGCCACAGGGAACCTTGAAAACTCTCTTGCACAAGCCCTGGTATATCCCAGTCAAGAGCAGAAGTTGTGAGCCTCCTGTGTTTTGCTAATTTTACCTAAGCACCCAGCATTTCCTCTCCCATGAGGAATTCTGTTCAGCTGAAGGATGTAGCCATCCTCTGTCACCACATCATACTCCTCGCTGGGGTAGCCCCAATAGGAGACCATTTCACTCTGCAAGAAGAGGAAAGCAAATACTAATGTTTCCAAGGCTCCCCCAAGCTGATCCCTAAACGCACTATTGAACTATCCGTGTTTTCTACTGGCTGTTTTCTGGAGGATTGCCCCAATGCCATCCTACTTACGATGTTCATCCGTGCTTCTGGATTCTTGGGAAATGGAGAATTCAGGAGGCATTGCCCGGATACCATCCCATGGAACACAGGCACCAGAGCCAGAGCCAGCCACATCCTCGCTTTGCCTAGAACATCCACAGTGTCAGGGGAACACCAGGGAAAGGAGAGATGTGGGCAGGAAAACCCCCCAGGTGGGACTCAGACTCAGTCTGGTGGCCTGGGTGAGCACTGAAAGGGTGTGCAGTGGCTCAGGAAACACATCTCAGGTGGGATATTTTCAGGGAGACAGGACAGATTTCCAGGAATTCCAGTAAGGGACAAGACAGCAATCCTTGCACTGCTCTGCAGACCATTGGAAATAGCAAATGTTCTCAAATCATAGTGAAGGGACCTTAAAGCTCACCCCATTCCACCCCCTGCCATGGGCAGGGACACCTTCCACTAGCCCAGGTGGCTGATCACATTTCTGATCTCCTTTTGTGCTGTTTTTGTCTCATGTCCCTGCTCCGTTCCTTGGAACCCCAGTCTGCAGTGCAATCAGCGAGAGTGAATTTCCCTGCTTCCTACAGGCATATCAGAATGCAAGGCAAGGCTTTTCCAGCTGAAAATCACCTGGCATTTAATTACAGCTTTCAAACCAACCCATGGCAGTGCTATGGGTCCTGGTTTAAATGGTAAATTCCAGCGTTCACCCACTAACACCACTGTCCAAGCCCACCCAGGAGGGAGAGGGAGAGTAACAGGCTGATTTTGCTCAGCCAAAGAAGATCCAACACTGCATTCCCTCCCTAAACAGGAATAAAATCGTGAAAAGAAAATCTCTAATTACTTGTCATTCTCCTTGATCATCGTGGAAAAGACTAGAACTGATTACATTTCATTCAGAGAAGAGTGAATCAGGATAAACACCAGTGCAAACCTGCGTGTGAAATGTATCACCTTACTTGGGAGGGATGTATCTTCCAGCAGATCCAGACATCACTTCACAATACTGGGTTTAACAGAGCTGAAATAACTACTTTGTGCACTGGAGAGTGCACCTGCCACAGAAGGTGGTGAGGGCAATGGGGAACAGCAGGTTTTACACACAGTTACGAGCAGCAGGTCCACAAACAGATACTGGAAGGTGTGGGCAGGGCTGTTCCCTCCAACAATCATCAGTGACCATAGGTGATGGACCACTGGGCAGAGAAAACTCATCTGCACGACAGACTTTGTCCCCCTGCTCTTGGCCAAACGTGGGCCACTCTCTTGGAGTCACAAGCACCATCCACACCCCCACTTAGACCCGGCTCTAGCAATGCTTGTCCCACACTCACCTTTATAAGGGCGAAGGCAACCAGTGCAGCTGAGGGGTGCACAGCTCCTGCAGGAGGACACAGCGGGGGTGAGCCCTGGGATGGAGGGATGGATGGATGGATGGATGGATGGAGGGATGGATGAGCAGTGCAGAGGGGACAGAGGGGGCACAGGGCAGCAGCAGAGGACTGACGGTCCCCTCTCGCCAGCACACAGCTCAGTGCTGCTCATCTCTCCGGGGACAGCCCTATATGAACTGTCTGGAGGGTGGGGTAGCACCAAGAGAGAGGGCTAAATGTAAACACAGTGAGATGTAGAACATAGAAATCATTAGGCAACACCATAGTTTAGAAAGTACAGTTTCCCAGGATTTGTTTGTGGAGGCCGGTTAAATACTGTTTAGGTAGAGTCAGATAACTGTGGACATCTGGAGGTGATGCCCATTGAGAAAGTGGTTTAATTGATATTGCTGAAGAAAGTTTGCAGCATCACATTTCAGTGATCAGGTGATTTATTTATTTATTATGAGACACAATTAAGTTATTGCAAGGGGAGATCAAAGTCTGAAATGGATTTCCGGTGGCAGATCTTCGGTGGTGTAGAAATGGTGGTGTTTCTTGTTGTATAGACAGAGATGTTCAATGTGAGCTGGAGATTAAATCCCAGGCAACAGCCTAAAAACATCTGTACTGGGTCAGGCTGGGATGGAGTTCCCTTTCCTCATACCACAGGAATGGGACACGGCCAATTTGCCATAGCAACACCCTTTCTCTCCACCCAGTTTTCTCACTTTTGCTCTTCCCATTCCCTCCACCTGCCTCACTTTGGGGGGGGGGGGGATCTGGAGCAAACAAGCAGCTGTGTGGGTGCTCAGCTGATGGCTGGGGACAACCCACCACAAGGTCCTTGTTCTTCACACCCTTATGAGAAAATATAGAGAGTATCCATGAGCCCTATCCTACATGTGCCCTGCCAACAGGGAGTCATCCCTCTCCATGACCCTTGGCAGGGCTGGCACTGTCTTCTGCCCTGCTTTCCTAGATTGTTTTGCTTTGGAAATCGCGGTGAAAGGTCAGTAGGGAAAGATGTCTCCTGGCTGTCAGCCTGGAATGGACGTGAGATGCGTCCAAGGCACACACCTGGATTTGGCACTTGGTCCCACTCTTTACACACAGCCACGGTAAGGCATTGGTGATGTGCAGCTCTTGCTGAAGCATCACCCCTGTAGAGGGTGAATGGGATCAAGGAGAGTCCCTTGGGCTTCATTACATGGTCATGCCATCAAAGAAATGTTAGTGGGAAAGGATCTCTAAAGGCCTCCATCCACTGTTCCACTCCACTGCTGGGTCAGACTGGCCCTGGCTTTGAGCAGCCAAGTTTTGGAAGTCCCCCAGAATGGAGATCCCCCATGTCTGTGGTGACCATCCCTCAGGTGCTTCCTACTCCCCAGGGAAAGAAGCATTTCCACTTGCACATCTCCCGTGCCACCATCCAAAGGTGCAACAACATTTTCCCCTCTCATATTCCCTGGCCCTTCAGAGGTGTTCTGCCCTACCAGCTTTTGCCCCCTGAGAAGTCACAGGCTGCTCTCAGACCACTCTCATCCTCCCCATGGCCAGACCTGATGAACTCAGATCCATCCACTTCCCATCATAGGGTAACTGCCTGTTTTCCAGCCTCTATGGGTTGTCTCCACATCCCTCTCACTCCAGAACTGGACGTAGCAACCAGATGTGACCTCCCTTGCCCCAAAGAGCACGGGTGAGAACTAACCCAGGCAGCCCAGTCTGCCCCAGTGGCCCAGGCTGGGGTTCTCCATCTTTGCAGGGAGAGCACATTGTTGGCTCGTGTTCAGTTCTGGGCCTGCCACCCTTGCCAGGTCCTTTCCAGTAAGGCTGTTGTGCCACAGCTCCTAATCAGAGCGTTGCCATGCCCTCACCCAGGGCCACCTGCCACTGGTGCATACTTCAGGTAGGTGTTCAGCCCAAAACATGTCATGCATCCAAGAGTTCTCAGCCAACTCATGCAGCCCTCTCTTGCAACACTCCTGCTTTCTCTGCCAGCAGTGCCCATGGTGTGTGCATCCATGGGCACAGAGCTCTTTGCTCTGCAGTGGAAACCTGAGCACTACCCATCATGGACAGGTTGGATATCAGGGAGAAGTTCTTTCCTCAGAGGGTGGTTGGGCACTGGGCTCCAGCCTTTCTCCAAGAAACAACATTTTAAACATTAATATTTAACATATTAGACAACATCTGCCTTGAGGTCAACTTGGAGCTGCTGTTGAAGATGATCATTACCAACACCTGCCTATCCCTTAGGCACAACAAGCGTTACAGAAGGGACTTCACACCAATCTGCTGCTCAACATCACTGCCAAAGTGTCAGGTTCTGGTGTCCCCCATACCACAAGGATCCTATCAGAAGGTCTCTGGAATTTCTCCTCTCACCTACGCAGCAGGGTAAGGAGAGCAATCCAAATACTTCCCCCAAACGCCCACGCTCAAGGCTGGGAATGGGATGGGAATTTGTTTTCCCTGGGCAGAGGTGGTGCACACATCTCACCACCCCTCAGCACTATCTACTCCAATCTCAGCTTCTCAGGATCCCACTTTCCTAACGTGGAAATTACAGACCAGTACCATGCATGGTTACACAAACCCCCCAGGTGTTGGAGGTGGCCCATCAGCACTTTCTGGAAGGTGTCACACCCCCCCCCAGTAATTCCTTCTGGGTAGCATCTCCAGGTGGCCACATTTTCATTTGGGTAGAAGCTGTTCAGGAGGTCTGGATCAGGAGACCCAGTTCCAGAGCATTCCTGGATGACTGGCACTGGGATGAAGTCAATGTGATGGCAGAGATGGCTTATTTCAGAATCACAGACTGGTTGAGGATGGAATGACCTCTGGATGTCATTTTGTTCAACTCCCCCATGCTCACACAGGGCCACCTAAAGCTGTTTGCCCAGGACCATGTCCAGATGGCTTCTGAATATCTCCAAGGATGGAGCTCCATCCTGGGCAACCTGCACTGGTGCTTGGTCACATCCACAGTAAACAAGTGTTTCCTGATGTTCAGAGGGAACCTCTGGTGTTTCGTCTTGCCCATTGTCTCTGGTCCTGAGCACCACTGAGAGAACCTGGGTATTTATGGGACCCCCACTCTGAGCCTTCTCTTCTCCTGGCTGAACAGTCCCCCCTCTCCTGTGCCCTCACCATCCTCCTGGTCCCTCGCTGGAGTCTTGCCAGTTGGACTTCTACTGGGAAGCCCAGAACTCGACAGAGCACTGCATACTGTGTGTATGTACAGGATGTACAGGCGTGTGCGTGTACAGTTGTATGTGCACATGTGTGTGTGTCTCCAGGTCTGGGTGTACAGGTGAGTCTGTACAGGCATGCCTACAGCTGTGTGTAAAGCTGTGTGTACAGGTGTGTGTGCACAGCACAGATGTGTGTACACAGATGTGTGCATACAGCTGTGCGTACAGATGTCGGCGCACACCTCTCCACGCGTACAGCCCTATGCACAGACACCCCCCGGCAGTCCCGCCCGCCTCCTGCCCCGCTCCACCCACGGGCGGGCTCTGGCCGCTGGTGGGTGTGTTCCCGGCGAGCCCGTGTCCCGGGTGGCGTGTCCCGTGTGCCGTGGGATGTCTCGGGTGCTGGTGGTGGGCGCGGGGCTCACGGGCGGGGCGTGCTCGGCACTCCTGGCACGGGGGGCTCGGGCACGCGTGACCGTCTGGGACAAGGCTCGGGGCGCAGGTGGGTGCCGTGCCGTGTCGTGCGATGTCGTGCCGCGTGTCGTGGCGCTGTGTGACTGGCTGTCGTGCACAGGGGGCCGCATGAGCACGACCCGCGGCGACCAGGGCAGCGCCGACCTGGGCGCGCAGTTCGTCACCTGCGACACGCACCTGGCGGGGCCGCGACACAGGTGAGACCCGACACAGCACACCCCGGCCCCTCCCAGCCCACCCCGTCCCCTCCCGTCCCCTCCCGTCCCCTCCCGTCCCGTCCCCACCCCGCCCGGTCCCGTCCCGTCCCGTCCCGTCCCACTCATCCCGCCCTTCCCACTCTTCTTGTCCGTCCCACTCATCCCGCCCGTCCCACTCTTCTTGTCCGTCCCACTCATGTTGTCCGTCCCACTCATCCCGCCCGTCCCACTCTTCTTGTCCGTCCCACTCATGT
>JAWWEW010000166.1:3006249-3023072 GCA_035583185.1 Anabacerthia variegaticeps
TGCCAGCCTTCCCTCCCAGCAGAGCTGCTCCATCCTCTGCCCATGCTGGTGCCTCCTCTGGCCTCTCCAGCAGCTCCATGGGCTGCAAAATAATCACCTGCCTATCCCTTTCTATCCCCTTCACACTCTTCCCTCTGCAGTGCTGGAACACAGCAGAAATTATGTTTTCCCCTCTCCCTTGCCCTTTCAGTTACTGAAATATGCACATAAGAATTCAAATGGGCTTCTAAAAATAGGCAAAGGATAAAACTGTTTGTTTCAGCTTTTCAGCCTTTGCTTTATTGGAACTTCTGGGAGGAAAGCCCCAGAAAGTCTAGAACTAATTCAGCTGCAAGCGAAAAGGGAAAAAAAAAAGCCAAATGAAAACCAGAAGAAATATAGCCATGACCTATTTGATTTTAAAAAGAAAAGCCCAAATCTCACGTGTGCTCTGTCTGTGGCATGTGTGGCATTGTGGTACCAGCCTGTACCCAACACTGGGAATGTGAAGCTCTCACTTCTATCCAGATGTGGATCTCTGGATGTTTGTGACATGATTGGAAAGCTCACCAGCCCTGTGATGCTCCCGTGTCATGCAGTTCCACCTCAGGAATGCTGAGTCCTGAAATGGCATGGCCCAAATCCTCTGGAACTAATTATGACAGGGCAGAAAGCTGCTAAAAATAAACTTCCTCATTAGATATCATGCTTTGCAATAACTCCTCTCTTCAGAAAAGCTGCGTTTGCCTCTGGAAAGAGCAGAGTTGATGGCTTTAGTTCCTCCCCCCTAACCCCCTAAAGCACTCCTAGGCAGGCAGGTGCATTTGCTGGCTGCTTTAAGAAAGTATTTGGGGTGAATTAAAGGCTGCCTAAAAATCCTCTGAGCCAGGAGCTGGGAGATGTGATTAGGCAAAAGGCTGATAATTAGAAAGCTCCTAATGCCAGGTATTGAGGGCCCAGTTGTGGTGAATTGTGCTCAGCAGATCTTTGTTTTCCCTGGGAACGAGGTGGGACACGAGTGTCTTTGCCTGCTGTCACCTCCCTGAACATCTTTCTTACAACCTCTTGCACCTTCCTGCTTCTTGTGCTGCAGGTGAAGGTATTGGCAAGCCAGGCATGGTCCTGGGCTTAGTGGAATCTGAGCTTATCCCCTGCAATGATTTGTGTGCCTTTTTGAAAGCCTCATTGGGAGTGGAAATGTCATTGAAATGGATTCAGTGTTTAAGCTGGGGACGAGAAGATTTCTTCCAACAGCACAAAACCCCAGCCTTCCTCCCAAATAGAATGTAGTCCTTTTTTTTTTGTTTGTTTTCTTTTCCCTGCAAATATTTGTGTGTGGTTTGTCCTGAATGTTCTGGCACGTCTCTGTGCCAGTGGCATCCCTTCATTTCCTACTGGTGGCTCTCTCATCGTGATCCTTTTGCCTTTTAATGCAGGGACAACCTCAGCAGCAGGGTTGATATTGGCTGGGCTGTTCACCCACCCAAGGGAGAGTACAGGACTTTATCACATGGGGCAAACCATCTTCCTGCTGCGACTCTGCTCTGCTGAGGGGCTTCAGGACTCCTCATAGAATCACAGGACGGGTTGGAAAGGACCTTAAAGACCATCTTTAGCCTCAGGCCAGATGTGTGAGCTGCAGAGGAGCAGCCTGGAAGCCTTTTGTGTGGCAGGTAGAAATTCACAGTCATTAATAATATGAAAAAAGGGGGGGCTGTTTATGATGAATTGAGAAAGCAAAACTCCATGGTGAGCAGCAACAGCAGAAGAGATGTCCAGAAATTCCCTAGAGGTGGGTAAGATCGTTCAGTTCCCCAGTAACCCCTTTTGCTTGAATAATTGAAGCAGCAGACACGTCCTCCAGTGTTTCACAGGAGGGAAAAACTGATCCCAGGAGGAGGGGAGGGTGACAAAGCACTTCTTCCAAACTTCCCTTCTACTACCCCTGCTGCTTGAGGAGGAATGGGATTGATAATTCCCTCACCATTAGGGGGAAGGCCATTATAATTTGATTTTAACCTTTCTAGGGGAAGGTTACGTGGTCCTCTTGCAGGTCAATGTCAAAGGAGAGGCAGAAGTGGCCATGGGGGCTCCTGTTCTGATTCCATCCAGCCCAGCTCCTCCTCTCTGTGCATGCCTTGGTGGTGTGGGAGCCATCCCTGCAGTTGTGTGGTCACCAGCCCAGAAAGCTTCAGAGGTGCCCATGGGGCTGGATGGTCAGAGGCATGGAAGAGATGACGAAGGATCCTGGGATTCTTCAGCCTGGGAGAGGCAGCTGCATTGTGTTAGAGGGCTCTGGAAGTACAGACCTCTGCAGGAAGTTCATGGAAATGCTCCTTGTGGAAACTGGGGGAGGTTCCAGTTTAATACTGGGTGAAATATTGAGGAGCAGTGGCCATAAACTGAGCCACAAGAGGTTCCACCTCAACGTGAGGAGGAACTCCTTTCCATGGAGGTGCCAGAGCCCTGGCACAGCTGCCCAGGGAGGGTGTGGGCTGAGTCTGTGAAGCCCTGATAGTCCTGTCAGGGCACATTGGCCAGGTATCCAAGCTTCGTTCTCAAAAGCATAACATTCATTCCAAAAATCACTTTTTCCAGCTTTTCCCCCCCAGCATCCTCCTTTTCCACTGCACCACCCTCTCCTTTGCGTGCCACAGACTTTAGGTGATGAAGCTCTGTGCCAACTCAGCCAGGACTGCAGAGATTTGGGATAATTCTCTAAGTCCTCATGGACAGGCACACAGAGGTGAGCGCTGTGGAGGATCCAAACAGGATTATCCCCACAATGTGAAGTTTATCCCGACAGAGAGCTGCCTTCCCTGAGCATTTCAGGGCTGCCTTTAACTGTTCTGCTGCCTTTTGGAAAGCCTTTTGATAAGGAAGCTGGCCTTAAAAACTAAGCCTTTCTCATAACCTCTGTTCCCTCCCACGCAGAGGCAGAGGCAGGAACAGGCTCTCTGGGATCGGTCAGCCTGGTGGCAGAGGGCCAGTGGCTTGGATGGCCTGAAAAGCCTGTCCTTTGTCACCACGCAGCTGGAGAGCTCGAGGCAGCAGCTCCTGACTGCAGGGAGCACGGGGGAAGGTCTCTGTGAGCCTGAGGAGGGAGAGTCTGCACCCAGGGAGGCTGCATTCTGGTGATGTACCACCCTGAATAATTCACCCCTCAGCTGTGGGGGCAATAAAAGTGTCCCTGCAGGTATTTACCCGAGCTGCCCATTCTGGTGGGAACCTCTGGGCTGGATACCCAGGCTAAAAATACCTTTTGCTGTCCTTGAACCACAGAGTTTCCTCTGGAGCTTTTGAACCAGTGGTGGGCACTTGCTGCTTGCAGGGTTGAAATCTGAGCCTTCAGATTTGCTGTCACCTTCCCTGGGAGGGTGGGCAGGCCCTGGCCCAGGTTGGGCAGAGAAGCTGTGGCTGCCCCTGGATCCCTGGGAGTGTCCAAGGCCAGGTTGGAGCACCCTGGGCTGGTGGAAGGTGTCCCTGCCATGGCAGGAACGAGATGATGCTTAAGGTCCCTTCCAGCCCCCCCCATTCTGTGAGTCCATGATACTGAAATCCCCTCCCGGACTTGCAGGATGAAACCTTGCCCATCCCAGTGGGTTCTTGGCCACGGGAGCAGCTGGGTTTGTTTTGGCTTCCCTGCCTCGGTGATGGTGGGCTGGGCTCAGTGCTGGCTGCCTGCATGGCTCGGTGCCCGTGCTCCCAGCCTGCCAGCCCCAGCCTTGGCTCCCCTCCCTCCTGCTGGCCCTGATGGCATCTCTGGGTCCTCTCCTTCCCACAGCCCGAGTGAGGCAGGGAGGTGACATTAAAGCGCTGGAAGGGCGGATAAAAGGGCCTGGCTGTATTTATGGAGTGTTGCAGATAAGTAATGCACTCTGCTGTCAGTGTCTGCAGGAACAGCAAATAAAGGAGACGTGGCCCTTGCTTTGATGTGATGGAATCCCCAGAGGACACTCACTCCAGTGGCACTCGCAGTGCAGCTGCAGCTGAGCTTTGCACTGGAAAATACAGGGGTTTGCTGTCTTTATACATTGCTTTCAAAATATATCCATGGCTGATCCTTGGGTGCCGGGCACTTCTGTGGGCTGAAAGCTGGAGGGGTTTGGGTTTTTCTTCCAAAATGTTGTTAACATCATCTTAACCGTTTTCGTTGGAAGGGGGGGAAAATTAATAGTTATTTTGTGGTTTCATCCACGGCATTAAAACAACAGTCTGGTTTTCATTTAAACCAATAAAAGTATGGAAAGTCAAGAGGAAGGTTCTCCTCCTGTCCTTAGATCAACTTGTTGGCCGTGCTGAAACACATAAGGGATGGAGCAGGAGGAAAACCTCAACCTTACAACTCTTGGCATTGTTGTTGCTTGTCGCTCAGCCTTCTCCTTTCAAGCCTGGTGCCACCTTCTCAAGCTGTAAAAACTCCCTGGGTCTGCTAAACCTGCAGCAGTTCAGAACCCAGTGAACCACAGCTATTATTTAAAAAAAAAACCCTAAGTGGTGATGAAGCAAATTGGTAGGTCAGTAACTGAATTAACATGCTTTTTACTGCTGATATATCAACCTGAGTGGTTGGGCTGTGGGGCTGCCCAGGGAGGGTTGGAGTGCCCAGCCCTGGAGGTGCCCAAGGCAGGACTGGCCGTGGCACTCAGGGACAAGGTGGGCATCGGGCACAGGGTGGGCTCCCTGGGCTGGCAGGGCTTTGCCAGCCTAACTGAGTCTGTGATTCTGTGATTATATGAACTCCTCGGGGTTTCTGGGGTTCACATCTCGTGGGGAGCAGCCTGTCCCTGTCCCCGAGGTGCCACAGGCTGTCCTTAGCCCGTGTGTTATTCCATCTCCTCAAGGCTTTGAGAAGTCACCCCTTCCTGAAGCTGTGCCTTCCCTGGCTGC
Source organism: Anabacerthia variegaticeps (assembly GCA_035583185.1). Taxonomy (NCBI): domain Eukaryota; kingdom Metazoa; phylum Chordata; class Aves; order Passeriformes; family Furnariidae; genus Anabacerthia; species Anabacerthia variegaticeps. The sequence continues at coordinate 3,011,119 of JAWWEW010000166.1, forward strand.
TGTGTAGAGATTCAGGAGCCTCTGGGTTCATTTTATTGCTGCATGAAGCCACTTGGCTTTTTGTTGAGCCATACAGCCATTGACTTGGTGTGCTTGAGGCAGCCCAAACCTCTTATTCCTATTTATTCAGCCCTTGAGAAAGGATTGGGGAAAAAGTCACTGGTCATTGAAGGCAACTAGCAGAGAGCAGGGAGATGGAGCACCAGCAGCTGGGGCAGGCTTGTGTGTGAAGGACATACTCTACATAATGCACCATTAAAACTTCATGAAGAGCTGTCCCAGAAAAAAAACATTCCAAAGCACTGGGCTCAATATTAAATTCTTCATTTCAGCAGCCCGGTCATTTTCAGGAAGGAATAATCAGCTTAAACCGCAGCATTCACATATTTAACGTTCTGAGAGCAGAGAGGGATTGTCTGATTGCTTTCCTTTCTTTCTTTTTTTTTTTTCCCCAGTAATTAATGAAAGTCAGAAGCAGCAACTGGCATGTGTGAGCTACTCGTCCCGCTATGCTCTGGGACTCTTTTACGAGGCTGGTGCCAGGCTCGCTGTCCCCTGGGCTGCTCGGTACATCGCTGATAATCCCTGCGTCCGCTTCGTCTCCATCGACAATAGGAAGCGCAATATAGGTCAGTGCTCCCATTATCCCCCTAAACACGGGCACAATGGAGGGTGTAGAGCAGGGAAAACGCTGCTTAATTGAGTGTTGCTATTCTGAACAGAGCGAGGATTTCACTCCAAGCCGCAGCCGAGAGCACTGAATGTCGCGTTTGGCCCGTAATGAAACACACAATGAAAGGGGGAAGGTCCTCCCAAAATCACCACCCGGCACATGGTTTATGTTACTGCGTTTATGAAACCAGCGTCGGGGGATTGGAGACATCAAAATGTTGCTATTCCCAGAAAGAGCCGGAGTCCCTTTGTTTAAACGCTGATCCGTGCACATGCCAATTTGTGTCCCATCATCTCGCTCTCAACTCCTGCTCTTTCCACGAAGCGTGCCTGGAAGGAGTAATGAGGTCTCTAATTGAGGCTGCTCAGCCCAACTCAGAGTTAGGCAGGGTGCTTTTATAATCGTGGAGAATCCTGGGGATGACTGCTCCACGAGGGCTGGGAGAATATCCCACGAGGCAGACGCTTCCCCTCTATTTCTGGAACGCGGCAGTGGAGTAAGGAAGGATATGTTTTATTTATTAAATGTATTCCACGTACCGAGAGTGTGTTGGCACAGGATGGCTCGAGAGAAACCACCAGCAGTTGAGTTGAATCGGGGCTGTTTGGAGCTGGAAGTGCTGCCCAGTTCTGCCACCCACTCACGTTGTGGCGGTGACCAAGGTGAGCCACAAACGTGCTGTCACCTTTGTGGTGACTCCCTGTCTCAGGAGAAGGGCTTTCTTATTCAGCTGCTGCCTGGTAGATAATTATTCAGTGTTCCCAAGTCCACCTGGGACCTGCAGCTTAATGGAATCAGCTGTTGGGAAGGAGTGTCACGGTGTGACAGGGGCTTGGTGGCCAGGACCTCTATGGAATGATAGAATATGCCGGAAAGGACCCACCAGGATCATCAAACCCAACTCCCAGCCCTGTGCAGGATGCTCCAGGAATCCCACCCTGTGCCTGAGAGTGTCCCAGTGCTTCTTGAGCTCAGGCTTGGTGCTGTGCCCACTGCCCTGGAGAGCCTGTCCCGGTGCTCAGACACCCTGTGGGTGAAAAACCTTTTCCTGAAATCCAGCCTGACCCTGCCCTGACACAGCTCCAGCCCTTCCAGGGTGCTGTCCCTGGTCCCCAAAGGGCAGAGCTCAGTCCCTGCCCCTCCTGAGGATGTTGTCCCTGCAGTGAGGTCTCCCCCCAGTCTGCTCCAGTTGGCTCCACGGTGACACAGCCAGGTTCCTCAGCGGGTGACCCCTGTTTTCCTCCTGATTTAATGCTGATGAGTCCATGATAAGGCCATTCCCAGTGTGCTCAGGAGCAGGGTGGATGAGACCCCAAGAAGGAAGGCTTTTCCCCCCAGCTGAGGTGTCTGTAGGATGTCCCACCCGCAGAGGTGACCGCTCTGGAGCGTTACATAAGGAAGAGCCTCCAAGAAGTGTGTGTTGAATCCCCCGTGCTCCGTGTGTGCATCTGAAATCCTGGTGTGATTGGCTGCCTTGAACAGCCCATCAATATTTATGGCTGCTCGGGGGGACACTGGGAATTCTCCACTATCAATTATTTCTGGAGCAGCGCAGGCTTTGCCTCTCCCTGCCTAAAGATAGATGACACATAAAAATGGAAGTGGTTCCCTTCTCTCACTCCAGGCTTATATAATTTCCAGGGAAGAGCCCTCTTGCAGAGTTTTTGGGATCGGTGCGATCCTTGAGTACCCTTTTTAATTGGAAATGCAGATTCTTTTATCTTCTCAGTACTCAGGACCCTCAGAATTTGTTTTCTTCCAAGTGTGCCTCGTCAGATAGAGTAGATTTTATTCCAGGGAGAACATGGGACCTTGCAAACCACGGGAACTCCTGAGGATAGCAAAGCTTGCTTACCCTTCTGCCACATAGCAGCCAACCTCCAGCTCTCCTGCTTATTTGCTAGGTGTAGTGAAGTTGATCACTGGGGTTTTTTTTCATTTCAAGTAGAGTTTTATGAGTCCTGCACGTTGACTTCTCCTTTAGCAGCGTGCTGATCCCTCCCAGGGTGTTCCAGCCTGTCTGGAGATGTCCAGCCTGTTATGACTCCAGGTTTTGGGGCAGGAGCAGGAGAAAAATCCTTGCTGCTGTTCCTCTAAGAAGGAGGAAACCATTGCTGTGGGAGATGAGTGCCTGTCACATCCACACACAGTTCTCTTCTGGAGCCTGAGCTGTAACCCTTGGGTCGATCCCTGAGCACGCCAATGGTAGGAGTGTGATCTGCCTTTGAAGCTGGTCCCAGTTTGGAGCAGGAGGATGCACTAGAGCCCTCCAGGGGTCCCTCCTTCCCTCCCTCCCTCCCACCCCAGGTCCTGTGACACCGAGGCAGACAATGTTCTGGTGCATATTTACTGAGCACACTAATAAATGACCTGGGAAGTGAGTCCAAGCAAAGCTGCTGGCGGAGGCAGGACATTCTTCAAGCTCTGTCCACATTTGCTGTCCAGCAAGTTTTTATGTCAGCACAGCTGAACCAGGAGAAATTTTCCATCCTCTCTGTGGACGTTGTGTGGAGCCTGCAAACTGATCTGCAGGTCGTGGCCACTTGCTTTTATGGCTGCATGAAAGTGGATCTTGTTCTCCGGAGGGTCGGTGGGTTTATGGGCTCTGCAGAGCCACTTCCAGGGCATGAACATTCCAGCCCATGCTGCCATCCTGTCCCTGTCCCCACAGAGCAGAGATCGGTGCCTGCCCCTCCTCTGACCCTCCCCAGGGAGTTGTCCCTGCAATGAGGTCTCCCCTTCTCCAGCTGAACACCCCAGGTGCCCTCAGTGTCCTCACACCTTCCCCTCCAGGCCCTGAACCATCTCTGTGCCCTCCTTTGGACACTCTCCCATGGCTCAATCTCTCCCTTCCATTGTGTCCCTCCTTTGGACTCTCCCATGGCTCCATCTCTCCCTTCCATTGTGTCCCCCAGCCTGCCCCACTATTGCAGGTGAGACTGTCCCAGTGCAGAGCAGAGCGGGACAATCCCCTCCCTGCCCTGGTGCCCCCCAGGACAGGGATGTCCCCCCAGGACAGGGATGTCCCCCCTGGCACAGCCGTGGCCAGCTTGCATTCTTGCCACAGATAAAGGAAATTCAAGTCTCACAAGAAGCTCTTGTTTTCAAGCAGGGAGGGAGCTGATGGGTTTTAGCACCCCGACAGCAGGGCACCCCAGGGCTGAGATCCCCCCGTTGCTCTTGGGGAAAAATCTCTCTCAGACTCCTCTTTTAGCCAGGATTTTGCAGCAGAAAGGAAAGGCCTTGAGGCTAAAGCTGATCCTCGCAGGCTGCATATTTCAGAACTGGAAGGCTGTGACTCAGTGGCCTCTGGAAGCTCTCCAAGCTATCAGTAGCTCAGAGGAGGAATTAAAAACTCAACGAGCTGCCTGTTCTCCAGAAACTTGTTTTGTACGTGCTGTGGAAGAGATGAGAGATTTGAAAGAAGGTGGCCATTGGCTGCAGTCACTGCTGGAATCGGTGGTGGAATCAGTGGCTGCAACAAGACACAGCAAGCAATGAATGTTAATTTTATTAAAATGCTCAGATGTCTTTGAATGAGCCTTTTTGCCAAGTGTGTGGGGAAGTATTCGCCCAAATACCATGGGCACTGTAATAAATCCTTCCAAGCCCAACCACTCTTTGATTCAAGTCTTCTGTATTTCTGTGCTGCAGAGACTGTCCCCCTGGACTCCTTCACTGTGCTTTTGGTGAACACCTCATGTTGTTACTCCTTGTGGTTTTGTTTTTTCCCAGCTGGAAGAACAGGGTGGTACCACCGATATTTTCATTCTTACTGCCCTAGAGGCTCGATGGTCAGCACGTGGGGAAGGTAAGTATTAATGAGCAGTCCTTCAAAACATCTCTCTTCTGTCTCTCAGAGTCTCCTGAGGTTGGGCCCTCCCTCGTGGTGCACACGACGGTGGCATTTGGGAAGGAGCACCTGGACTGGGAGCCTGCAGAGGTGCAGCAGATAATCCTCAGGCACCTGGAGGGCATTGTGCCATCCCTGCCCAAGCCCAGCAGCAGCAAGTGCCAGAGGTGGAGATACTCTCAGGTACTCCCTGGGGTCAGCCTGGGGGCTGGGCTTTCCATCCTCAGGGAGCAAGAGCATCCTTGGGACATTCCTCCATGGCCAACAGCAGCCAGCTCATTTCCAGCCCTGTTTTTCCCTGGTGGAGCTGGCTCAGGGCTGAGTTCTGCAGCTCTCCTTGTAAGGAGGGACAGGAGCAGTGTGCAGGAAGGAAGCAAATCCCCTGTGCTTTGGTGGGATTTTCACTGGTATTTCAAAACAGGACTCGGTCCATCTCTGCACATCCGAAAGTAGGGGGTATTATTAGCAAAATTCCCACCCCACCACAGAGCAGCAGAAGGTCAGATGGGCTAATTGTTGTTATTTGATTTGGCCCGGGTCAATTGAACAGCATGTTATGCACAAAATGTTTGAAAGTAAACCACCTAAGGGTAATAATAGCCAAATGTGTATATTTTACAGGCCTCTTTTAAAAACCCAAGGAAATTGTTGGCAATTTCCTAAAGTATTGCTGTATATCTGCGTGTTTACCCAAAGCCTCTCAAGTGAAATTACACTGGTGAAATTGAACGTGGAAGTCGCTGCAAAATATTTACTTTCCAAGCAGTTCCCCTAAATGTTTTTCCTTCCCTGAAGTCTGGTAAAGTTGCTGTAGATGGCTGCTGTGAAGTGTGCTCACAGCCCTGGGTCTGTATCCAGTTTGGGATCCTGGGCTGGTGAGCACAGAGGTTATTTTACTCTGATTTGGGTATTGGTGCTTTGTTTTGAACAGGAGGAGTCCCCACCAGTCTGTGCTTCGGGGGATGAGTGTCAGTGTGTCTTGGGTTGCAGGGAAGTCAGTGGAGGACACATGCATTGCCTCAATACAGAGCTCTGTAATGCCACCCTGTAAAAGGATCACTGCCTGAATTAAATATCTGGGGCAGAGCTCCCTCTTTCTCTTCAAGCTACCTCTGCTTGCAGTTCTAATAAGCTGTAGCCACAGAGGCAAAGGGAGCTGATAAGATGGAGGTATCTTTCCCCTGACTCTTTTAGATGGGATTTATCCTCCTTGTTAATTAAATCTGGCTGTAACATCCTTCACATGGCCAAACACAAGCCTGGGATTAAAATGCAGACATTACAATGATCCGTGGCAGATGAGGGATTAGGCCTCCCCAAATTCTCCTGGCACTGCTTAGCAGCACAGCTGCAGTTCTGGACCCCCTGCCTGAGTTCTGCTGAGGCACCCGTGGCATTCAGAGCCACCAGCTTGCCAACCCAGCACGTGTCTTTGAAAGGGAATAAGATCAGCAAGTCCAGCCTTTGACGCAATACCAGTGAGGATAATTTGGGATTCATGCTGGACACCACCAGAAGAACGTGAAGAAGGGGCAGGATCATTCCTCTCACTGGCTGGGATGAGGGTCTTTAATATATTTAATACATTGCTCACACACGCAGGTGAAAAGGTGCAGGCTGAGATGTGACAATATCCACCCTGTGGTCACAACCCAGGAGCTGCTTGGTACAGTCAGCGTCAAATAGGCACTGGGCAGCCAAGAGGGAAGGATGCTCAGCCTTTTTACAGCTGAACCTTTCTTCATTCTCTATCCTCAGCTCGATCTGGAGGGGAAATTTAGGAATAAATTAAATACTGACTTCAACTTAGTCTGAGAGGGAGGGTCTCTGGCTGGATTCCCCACAGACTCTTCTGCTAAGTTGAGCAGTGGGTCACAGGTTACAACTGGCTATTTCAGACAATGGGGATGAAGTCTCCTTTAAAGAGATGCAGTAACACCAAATGCAGCCAGGAACATAAACGTGCTGATCCACACTTGGCAATGGCAGTGGCCTGCTGAGTGGGCATTTGGATCAGTGGGAAAATCCCCTGGACTTTGGGCAGTGCCACGGTGGGGCACAGTGATGGTTTGGGGCACAGTGATGGATTGGGGCACAGGAACCCGACCCAAACCATTCTGGGCTCCTCTGAAGGCTTTCCTATGGAATACAGACCTTTCTGGGGGGAAATTCAGGTCAGTGAGCTACTTCTTCCAACTCCCTGGATGCTTCGCTCTTCCAGGTTACAAAAGCTGTGCCCGACTGTCCAGGACAGATGATTCTTCATACTGAACCTCTTCTGATCTGTGGGGGCGATGGATTTACCCGCTCCAACTTTGATGGCTGCATAGAGTCTGCTGTGAGCCTTGCAGAGGCTGTGAAGTCCCATTTATAGGCATGGCAGAGTCAAGCTGCTAGACTCAGCTGAGATTTGTGATGAGTTTTCCTGTGATGGATTGAATTGGAGCTTAATGGCAGCATCACTGGCCTCTCTCTTGCAAAAAATAAATAAAGGGGGTTGTATCGATGTGCTGTAATGATTATTGGGATAGAATTAAATGGGATTTTCCAGAGTCTGTGCTGGGAGTGGTTACCTTGATTGAAGGGAAGCCTTTTCTGGCTCTGGGCAGGGGCAGGGAGCTCCAGCAGCCTTGTCAGGTCTCCTGATGCTTCTACAGCCCCTGAAAACTGTGTCAAGGAGAGGAACCCCCCTTGAAACAGCACAGAAATCCATGGAGCCACAGAGTTTACTCCTTGTCTTGGGGACAGGACAAGGGGAACGACTTCCCACTGACAGAGCAGGTTTAGATGAGATGCTAGGAGGAAATCCTTCCCTGGCACAGGTTGGGCCAGCCCATGGGGAGGCTGGTGCTGGCACCAGGAGCCCAAGCTCTCTCCTGGGTGCTCTCTGAGCTGCCCAGCGAGCACCTTGAGCCACTGGGCAGAGATTTCCCTGGAGCCAGAGCAGGTTTGGCCTCTAATCCGGGCTCTGGCTCGGATGTGCCGCCCGTAAGCGGCTTTGCACGGCCGAGCTGCAGCCCTGAAATCCCGGAGCCTCCTGCTGCCACCCTGCTCTGCCATCTCCCCATCAGCCTCCTTGGGGCTGCTGCTCAATTCCCACTGTCAGAGGGCACCTCCGAGATCAGCCAGCGCTCCCAGGGGCTGCAGAAGACAAAGACACAGCCCCACAGGGCAGCAAAACTGCCTTTCATTTCAGAGCCAGGCAAAGCTTCTCCTCGGGGGGTGAAGGGATGGGGACAGGCGAGAAAGAACCACCCAGACTTATTGCTGAACGCGGGTGGAGGGATTTTGCGTGGAGTGAGGGACGGGAGTGCAGGGCAGGTGGGTTCATTGTGGTGCTGAGATCCTTGAGAACCCTCCTGATTCTTTTCCTCCTTCCAGCCGAGCATCACCGTATCCAAACGCTCCCAAAAAACCCCCAGAACAGGTCCTTGCGCTCCGCACTGCCACCCTCGCCCCCAGCTGTTGTGCGCACATCTGGGCGAGGCGGGTTTATTGCCGGGGGCTTTGGGGGGATGTTTAACCCCAACCAGAGCCCCACGGGCGAGCAGAAAGCCTCTGTGCCGTGGGAAAACGCTGCGGTGAGCCACAGCCTGGCGTGCCACTCATCTCTCCGGCTCGGGGTTCCTGCCTTTACCTGCGCCCTGCCGAAATATCCTGCCTTTCTCAGCGCTGTCGCTCCCCGCTCAGCAATTCCTCCGGGATGGTCCTGCACATCAAGGGCTTTAAGGCAGAGCTGGAGAGGAGATGCTGGTTTTTGCCCCCCGGCGCCTTTCGGGGTTTGCAAGTGATGCTCGCAGCGTGATTTGATAGCCCTTTGCCTTTTTATTTGGGGAGGGAAAGAATTGCGGCTCAGCTGGAATATAGGTCAGCCCCTGTCCGGGAAGATGCTTTGCCTGCCCGGAGCAGGGGGAAAGGGGATGAGCTGGCAGGAAAGGAGAGGCTCAGCCATCCTCCTCTGCCACCTTCTCAGGGCACGGAAAATCCCGGCTCAGCCCCCCAAAAGCTGCAAGGGATGGTCGGGAAACGCTGCGGGACAAAGGGATGGTGTGTTGTAGCAATAGGCATTGTCGGGAGGGCTGGAGCAATTGGGCTCCAAACCCTGGGTTCTCAGCACCCCTTTGGATTTGCTGCCTCCCTCAGCACCCCTGGGTAGTGCAAATCTCACTTTCCTCTCATTTGAGGGCAGCTGGGGAGTGCAAACCTCAAACACAGCAGCACTGGAGCGAGTACAAATAAACCACAGTGCTCCAGCCAGTCCATAGGACTTGCCAAAGGGTTTGGGAGCAGGACACGGCAACTCTGGGGTTTTTCTGGGGACAAAAGTGGGGTTTTCCACCCCAAATGTGGCTGGAGATGGTTCCTGGCTGTTCCTAAAAGAGCTCCTCACAGTTGCAACCTCAGGAAGGTGTGCTGGAATTGGGAAGTGAAACAGCAGTGGAGGGGTAGGACTGATGCTGGAGAGGGGAATCTGGCCAGGCAGGGGGAATTGCAGGAATCATTCACACGTGGCCGAGTGCTGCATGGGGTGTGCAGCACCAGAAATGTGTTCCCCTGGTTGCTGGCATTGCATTGTGAGCAAGGGGACACCGGGTGAGCCTTGTCCTACAAAGCCTGGGGAGGTGTCCCCGGGAAAACCACCAAGAGCTGACCCTTCCTCTTCCCATTCCCTGGCCTGTGGCTGGAGCGTGGCTGCAGGAAAAGCAGGGACAAGGGCTTGGGTATTGCAATTGTTCAAAATTCCAGGAGCTGGTGATGCTGAATTAATGGGAACTACACCAGGCTAAAATCCATGTTGCAGAGAAGGGTTGCACTCGTCTCTTCCTCTGACCAAATAAATAGCACAGGCCAAGGTCCACCACTTAAAGTGGTTTTGCTGGTAGCTCTAGGAATGCACTTGTCTTTGCTCAAATCTACCCAAAAATAGGTGGGACTTCTCTTCTTTTGTCCTTCTTGTCTGCAAGGATTTTTTACTTTGGCCACTGAGAGAACAATCTATTTCTATACAGACAATTTGAAAAGAAAAACATAAATGACATGATCTGTTGCTTTTCATTTTCCCTGGAGGTCACAACTGGAGGTGAAATTCCCGGGCCTTATTCACTGATGCAATGGACACACAGAGGACTTGGTGTGTGTGGGGGGGTGCTCAGCCTGGCCTCGCTCCAGTCCCTCATTTTTGAAAGGAATAAGATATCCAAGCCCCAAACTAGTGAGAAAAACAGACACAGGGCACTGGAAGGCAGATTTTCTGCTGCATCTGTGAGCACAGGGGCTCACAAGGGCACTGAGGAAATCCCTGCTCCCAGGGAGCAGCCAGAGGGTTAATTTTGGCTCCCCCTCCCTCACTTTATTCTTTGAATAATGAAATTAGTTGTTCCCGAGTCTTTTGAAGGGCTGAGCTTCGCCTCCTTGCAGAACAATATGCGCTGTGCTCTCGATGTGAGTGCACTTGTGGTGAACTTTGAGCTACACATCTGCTCTGAAGAAGTAACTCTTATTCCCAGTTGGCCACGGCAGGCAGCACATCCAGGCTGCTCAGCACGGCTCAGCTCGCTCTCTGTGGGCCTGACATGCAGAGCAGGAGGGCAGAAAGGATTCAGAAACCTCATTAAAAACTCCCCAGCACGCTCGGGGCTTTCAGTGGGGCAGGGAGAGCCCTGCAGGAGGGGAGTGCCCCCCTAACCTGCAGCCCACTGTGGGCAAAGCTCCTGGAAATCCAGGCTGCAACTTCCCAGCTGTGCTGGAGGTTGCACAAGGAGTGTCCTCGGGATTTCTGGACACAAATGAGGGCTCTGGGCTGGTGGTGGGTGATTTGTGGAATCACAGAGTGATTAAGGTTGGAAAAGACCTCCAAGGTCACAGAGCCCACCCTGTGCCCGATGCCCACCTTGTCACTGAGTGCCACGGCCAGTCCTGCCTTGGGCACCTCCAGGGCTGGGCACAAGGAACCATCAGGGGCCATTGGTTTCCCTCCACATATTGCAGGATGAGCAGCTTGGGTTCATCCCAGGCTTGACCTGAGGATGCCAAGGAATTCAGTGACCTGCTTTGGGGCTTCACTCACTGCTGTGGCATTTTCCTGACGTGACTGAGTGCAGCTTGAACCCCCAGGACTCCACTGGCCTTGGGCCATTGCCCTGAGAAGACCATCAGGACACCACAATTCCAGCAAGGAAACTGCTTCATAATCTTCTTTGCAGAAGCCAAATAGGCCAACCATCTTAGTCCTTTCCTTTTCAGCCTGGATCACGGCAGAGATGCTGGACATGGAAGAGGTGTTGGGTATGGCAGAGATACTGGACATGGCAGAGATGTTGGACATGGCAGCAGGGTCTTGTAAATCCCCATGGTATGTCCCAGAGCTGCAGGACTCAACTCCACACACAAATTGAGGAGCTGCAGCACCCAGAGACCCGAGTGTGAAGGTCAGGATGTGAAGGTGGCCCAGGAGCTGCTCTTACTCCAGCTAATGGACCCGGCGGGGTCTTTTCCTCGAGTGGAAAACCCACTGGAGATTGCTGCCACGGAAAAGTGGAGTTCTGGCCAACCACGGAACTGTTTCCTGCTCTGTTTACTAATATTTGGTGCTCCTTTCTGGACGGTGTTCAAGCTGAAATCCAACTACACACGTCAGCCACTTCCTGCCCTCCTCCCCGCCCTCCGCTCCTGCACCCGGGGGAAAAGCAGGCATGGGAAGAGCTGGGGAGAGCAGAAGAGGGAGCAGGGATGCTGTTTTCATCTCCTGGAGATGCTGGTGCCCCTCAAGGGGCACAGGGAGAGCCCCAGAATGGTGTTTGCCCACAGTGCTCCCGGTGCCCGGGTCGTGGCCGGAGGACACGGGTGGGCGTTGCTCGCCCAACCTGAGCCCATGCCAGGCTGGCTTTTAATGGCAAATAAATGTGCTATGACAATTGTCTCTTTATGAAGGGGTTGTTTACAGCTGTCCCAGCCTGTGGGGGAGGGCTGGGAGCTCTGGCCAGTTCGCAGCTCCCGAAAGGTCAGTGTGGCACACGCGGCCACCATAACCCTTCGACTGCATCAGAACTGCCTGCCTGGTCAGCCCTCCCCAGGCAGACTGAGGAATGATGAACTGAGACATGCCCCTTATTCTTAGCAGGAATTATACAAAACCCAGGGCTCTTTGCACAGTCATCAAAGGCATTCACTTTTGCTGCAGGTTCTTGGAGGTTTGAGGTTTCTTCAGACTAGCTGTGAATAATTGACATTGCCCTGCCCGGTTATGAAGCAGTGGGATCCAGGGTTTTATTTCCCTACTCTGCATGGATTGTAAAATTAGAGACTCACAGACTGGTGTGGGTTGGAAAGGGCCTTAGAGACCATCTCCTTCACACCTCCCACCAGCCCAGGGTGCTCCAAGCCCCGTCCAACCTGGCCTTGGACACTCCCAGGGATCCAGGGGCAGCC
>JAWWEW010000166.1:3023172-3056117 GCA_035583185.1 Anabacerthia variegaticeps
TGGCCTTGGCAGTGACAGCAGCAAATTCCCACAGGTGGGTGGCAGAAAAGAGAGAGCAAGGCCAGCAATGCCCAGGGGATGTGCAGCTTTCCCTTCTGCTCCCTGCGATGCCAGAGTCCACGAGGAAATCTCAAGGGGGGACATACAATGTCAGGCGGTGTCTGTCCCCCTGATCCTGCTTAAACTCAGCCTGTGGGCCCAGGCCTCACACCTCCTGGGAAACACTGGCCTTCCCTGCAGGGGTCTGAAACAGATCTCTCATTCTCACCTTCAACATGGTCCTAGAGTTGCCACAAACTCTTGAAAATGATGCCTAAAATCCTGGAAAATAGGCACTCAGCAAAACGTTAATGGAGAAAGATAGACAACACCTTTATTGGGAGTTCGGAGGCTTTGGGGCCTCCGCTGGGCCTACAAAACACGCGTTGTTTCAACAAGGATCTCTGCGTCCAAAAATCCCCGAAGAACCCCGCCCTCAGTAAGGTTACAGTTTTTATACCCTTCCAAACAATTAACAGATTTCTATAACCAATCATCACTTCTAATTCCCCCAGTGGTTCACCCATCAGGGTCCCAGGCTATGCCCCCTGCACCACCTCCAGCAGTTTCTGGGCTCTTCTATTGTTTTTGCTTCAGGTTATCATGCAGGTGTCTCTGAAAAACACCATGACCTTCAGAAAGCCTGAGAATATGTAAGAAAATCACTTTAGTAACTTTCAACACCACTTAATATGTGAACAAGAAATCCCTTACTTCTAAAGCTCTAAAGATCCACAAAATACACACCCTTCCCCTTCCCTTTCTCTTCCCCTTCCCCTTCCCACCTGAAATCCCAGAATTCCTCCTGCTCAGGTGAAAGGTGCTGGTGTCTCCGGGACCAGCTCGTTCCCCGGCTGTTTGCCAGCCAGACATCATAGCCAGAGTCTGCCAGGATGAAGCCAAGGCTGTTGTTAGCCAGGTTTTCCACCCAGTGGCTGCCTTCTCCGAATAGCCCGTGCTGGAGAAACACCACTGGCTTGGGCCCTGGGTGCAAAAGAAACAGCACATTTCATTGAGTGAGGATTTCTCTATTTACTCACCCCAAACTAAGGCAAATGAAGCCTCTTCCTTGTGCATTTTGGTGATGTCTCCTGGTGCTTTGATTGTAAATTGGAGAAATCCCGTGCATTTGGTGTTTCGGTATTTTTGCTGTAACAATAAATACTCCCCCGGCCTGGTAAGGTTCATCCCTTCAACTTGCCTGTGTTAAGGCTCATTTTTTCACTGGGTTTGAGTGAAACAGAGCCATACCTCTGTTGCCAGGCTTTTCTTTGCCATGAGGAATTCTGTTCAGGCTGACATAGTAGCCGTCACGGGTCAGGACTTCATACTCCTCGCTGGGGTAGCCTCTGTGGCAGATGATTTGGCTCTGGGGAAAGAAAAACCCAGGCAGAAAAATTCCCACAGCCGAGGTGTTTGTCTGGCTTGAAGAACACACCCCTCATCCACTGGGATGCCTCTGGAAAAGCCAAGTCCTGTGGCAGCTGGGACATCTCTTTGCTCGGGGTGTCCCTGGAGCAGCTCAGGATGCTCTGCCCAAATCCCAAGGGAAGAGGAGAGGCTCAGCCCTGCGAGCAGGGTTTGAAATGGTTCCAGCCCCAAAGACTGAAACCAAAAGGGTTTAGGGGTGGCTGCCAGCGGTGGCAGGACATGGCACGTCGCGCTCTCAGCTGATGAGCGGGGCAGATAAGGTGGTGTATGGAACCTGCCCGGCTGGGCTGACTGGAAGGGCGATGGGACAAACCCCACAGGCTCCCGAGGCTCTGCCCAGCTTTATTTGTGCTCAAAACTGCACGGATCAGGAAGTTTCCGCCGGGTGAAATCCAGCTGTGATCCTGCTGTGCCCCAAGGCTGGCACCGACTGCAGCAGCTTTACTGCCCACACCTTGGGTCCACCTAAACCCACCCTTGGAGACTCCAGGGCTCCCCTGGACGTGGCTCTGAGCAACTTGCTGCAGTCAGAGGAGAGGAGCCACACATAAACCTCTACCCTCCGGGAAGACATCTGGCCAAATCCAGGCTGGGATTATCCCCTTCTCCAACCACCCTGATAATTGCAATTAACAGCGCTGGGAGGAAGAGGAGTCCTGCAGGGAGCAGGGCTTGTTCCTGGCGCTGTGGAGGCAGCACCGTGTCACGACTCAGCAGCACCAGCCCTCCCCACGTACGTACCCTGCAGCCCCCTATCCCCCAAACCTGCTGAGTGGAAGCTCAAAGCTCTCCTGACTTACAACATTCATGGAAGCCTCGGGATTTAGAGCCTTTTTCTGCTCGGTGGCATCTTCAGAGTTCGTGGGTGCTTGTACGAGAAACAGGATTGCAATGAACAGCCACATCTTGTGCCTGTGTAAACAATAATAATAGGAATAATAATAATAATAGGAATAACATCAACAACAACAACAGAAACAGTAACATGAATGTTGTTGTTGTTATTCTTGTTGATTATTATTATTATTATTGTTATTAAAGAGTGATATAAATGTCTGTTTCCGCTGTTGTTGGTTACTATTAAACAGTGACATAAATATCTGTTCCCACCTGGTTATGATGGGTTATGATATCTGAAGCCCACATCAAGGTCTGGGCTGGGGAAGGGGTTCCCAATTTCAGCTCTCATTACAGCCCACACAAGGCTTTCCATACTGCTCTGTGCAGACAGGATCTGGTGCTGGGCAAAAGTATCTCTATATTTATCCTGGTAGAAAGGGGAGAACCAGCTCTATAACACAAGAACTAAAGTGCTAGGAAACACCATCAGGGCAGTTGTTACACAGAGGGAATGAACACAAAGGAGGGGTTTATGCTACGGAGGGAACATGTTTAGGTTGGCTGGGCTGTGGCTGTTTCTCTATTGCTCGGCTCTTGTATCCAAACCCCACTATGAACAGGAGGGTCCTACGAACTGAACCTGCTAAAGCCTCACGGGAAGACAATTTACTAATTAATTGGAGCCTGAAAACCAAACCAGAAACCCTTTTGAACACCTTAGAGACTCCTGACCTGAGCAGAGATCTACTTTTAACATACACAATTAATATTATCTATGATTCCTAATGTTTTGCTGGGCTCTTCAAAGGTAGGGTGCAACTCCAGCCCAGCAGCACAAACTGCAAGTTACTCTCTACCTCCTTCTCCTCCCACTGGCTCTCCCACACCATGAGACACATCAGCCCTCTGAAATATCCCCAGCAAACCTCTCTGCGGTTTTGCCAAGATTAAAAAAGAAGCAATCAATGCTTTTGCACCAAGACAAACCTGAGCTATGTGGAGGAAGGCACCTTACCAGGCAGAGCCCTGCCGTACCTGCCCAGGCTTCTGGTGGGAATGGTGGTGGCTCTGTCATGGCCAGGGTTAAAAGGACCACGTTGTGTCAGAGCCCTGCTACGCTGGCACCTTGCTGTGCCACGTCATGTGCCCTCCAATTAACAGCTGGGTGCGCTGATCACATCTGTGGTAACTCCCTCAGCTGGCCCATGTGGTCATGACTTTCATGCTTGCGAAGGATTATGTTTCCAAAAGCAGCCGGAGCGCTGTGGGGAGGAATTTCAGCTATGGAGTTGCACCTTAAGCTCTTGATGGACACAGTAAAAAAAATAAAGATGTCAAAAGCTTTTTTTTTTTGGTAAAGGGTCATTTCTTGACTCCCAGGGTCATTTGGTTCCTGGTGCAACAGCAGAACTTGGGCTCCCCCAGCTTTACAAGCCCTGGGGAGCGTGCTGACCTCTCCATAGACATACCAGGGACAGGTGAGGCTTCACTGGGAGACACTTGGTCGTTCCACCCCTCTTGAAAAGCCACAGTGGCCCAGGCACCCTCCACGCAGCCCCAACGCCCAAGAGGTGGCGCATTTGCAATGGGCAATTTGGGGAAGCTCTGCAACACGTGCTGGAGGAGCACCAAGCTGGACGTCTTGCCACGAACGACAGCACGGGGAGAGCTTGTGCAAGTCCAGAGGCTTGGCTGAGGTGACAGGTATTGCACAGAGCTCAGGTGTTTGTTCTCCACCTCCAGCCCCCGAGTGTCCAGCCTACGCCTCTCCAGAGCTTGGTGGCCACCTAAAAAAGCAGCCCGAGCCTTTGGTTGGCTCCCTGGTGCTCTGCATGAGTGTGGCTTTGCTGGCTATGGATTAGGTTGCCTTCTAATGTTCCTCATGCCAACCATGGTCTCTGGGTGGTGCGTGAGTTGTGAAAGGCAGCCCCGAACACGCACGGGTTGCTCCATCCCTGTAATCTTCTGGCATTACCCGCTGGCACAGGGGGCTGTGTGGGCGCTTTCCTCCTCCTGCCAGGTGTGGCCAGGCCCTCCACTCTGCCATTGCCTCACTGCTGGGCCTTCCTCTGCTTGGGGCTGCTGGAAAGCTCTTCCTGCTCCTGGGAGTGCAAAAATCCCAATGCGGAGAATTATAGAACCCCAGGATGGGTTGGGTTGGAAGGGACATTAAAGATCACCCAGTGCCACCCCCTGCCATGGCAAGGACACCTCCCACCAGCCCAGGGTGCTCCAAACCTCATCCAGCCTGGCCTTGGACACTCCCAGGGATCCAGGGGCAGCCACAGCTTCTCTGCCCACCTTCACAGGGAAGGATTCCTTCCCAAACGAACTAAACCTACTCTGTCAGTCTGAAGCCATCCCCCTCTGTCCTGTCCCTCCTGTCCCTGATGAACAGCCCTCTCCAGTTTCCCTGGAGCCCCTTCAGACCCTGGAAGGTGCCGTGATGTCTCCACACAACCTTTTATTCTCCAGGCTGAGCAGCCCCAGCTCTCCCAGCCTGTCTCCGTGGGGAGATGCTCCAGTCCCCTCAGCAACTTGGTGGCCTCCTCTGCACTTGCTCCAGCAGTTCCATGTCCTTCTTGAGTTGAGGGCACCAGAGCTGTGCACAGAAACTTCCCTGTCCATTCCCATTTAGGAATGGGAGCTGCAAAGATACCCATCTCAAGCTCCCTTTAGCTCCAGCCTGCACCAGTGGACAGATCCGTGCAAATCTCTGCCTGCAGGATGAGCCAAGAGCAGCATTTTGCAAGGGAGAACCATCCCACCCTGGCATCAATTCTTTTAGTTCAGTTGCCAGCTTTGATGGCTTGAGGTCTCTGCTTTAATAGAACTTCAAGCTCACTGTGTCCTTCTCATGGTCTTGGTTTATTTCGGGCTGAAACCAGCACAGAAATTGTTTACTTTGCTGTTGTCAGTAGAAACTAAAGGTCAAATAACCAGAGCCGAGCCTGTGCATGTAACTCGGTATCTGTTTATGTTTTTTGCTGACAAGTATTAAGAAAGAGATTTGTTTGGCCAAGGAGGCTTCACGGAGCAAACAAAGGTGGACACTTAGTTGAAAAGAGGAGAAAAAGAAACCAAACTTCCCTCAGTGGAAAACACAGGGGCTAGGGAGGCTGTCCCAGTGGTCCTGCATGGGACAAACCAGGGCTCCTGGAGGAACCCATGTCTCCTTTTGAAAGCCTCTCTACCCACCAAGAAGTGGCTCCAGTGCAACCTGTGGTGGGGAAAAAATTGAGGGGAGGGAGGGAAAAGCATCCATGGAGACAACACTTCTTAGTGTTTGAACCCTCTCGCTCCATCTTATGCCATCTCTGCCAGGTCATGCCCGTGCCCCCAGGCACCCTGCACCAAAACCTCTTCCTTCCCTGTAGGAGCTGGATTAGAAAAGAGAGGCTCTGGTAGTGGGAAAAAGCCTTTATGATGTTTGGGTAAAGGTTAAGAGCGCCGTATCACCAGTAATTAAACCCACTGCTCTGCTCCCAGTGAGGAGCTGAGATGGTTCCCTCGTGTCTTCATCAGCACCAGGCTGGCCAAACCAAGGAGTCTCCCCAAAGTGGAGTAGACCTTGCCCGAGGTTGGGAGCAGGAGGAGTGCTGAGGTCTGGTTTCTAAGCCTTCTGCTCGGTGCCTCTGTGGGTTCAGAGGGGGCAAACCTACCAGACTCGGTTTCCGATTCGTTAGCACGGGGCCGTGAGTAATTCCGAAACCCTCACCTCTGAAGTGGAGCCAGATGGCAGCAAGTGAATCACCAGGAGACCCTTGGCTGCTGCCAAAAGAGGCCACAAACACGTTGCAAAAGGCACAGGTTTCTTTGCTCAATCAGCATTTTGGTGAGAGCGGTTTTTATCGTGCCGATATCGCTCACTGGTTCAGCTCTGAGAGAGCCTGGAGTTCTCCTGCTCAGAAACCTGAGAACATCATGAGTGTTCTCAAACAGAGCTTGGGGGTTGTGTTTTCCCACCTTTCCTTCTCTGCCCTCTGGGCTTCATCAGTAAACGTTCAGCTTGAATCAGGGTGCAAAGCAGAAATCACTCGTGCACCTTGCCTTCCCCATTCCACCCATCTTCCCAAGGGAACACCTCTCTGATTTCCCCTGTCAGAAGGACACGAAAATGCCTGCATTGGAGCAAATCCCCTGAACCCAGGACCACCTTGAGCTCTGGCCAAAAACCAGGGCAAAGGTTCAAGAACGAGCAAAACGTGCAGGGAAATTTCACCTCTCGCAGCTTCTGGTACTTTATGCTCAGGGGCTTTATGAAATGGGTCATCTTGGAAGCCACTGCTACTCTCGCAGGAATTCCTCATTCAGGACCTTGTTTGTCACCCTTTTAAACTCACAAAAGCTCCTCACATCCCACAAACCAGGAGATCTTGAAGGAGAAACCTGCCTGAGAGGCAACACCCACCTCTTGCCCACCCTGAGCCTGCCTCCAGCTGAAGTTGGTGCCATCTGATACACCCTGATTTCTTCCTGCAGGACAAATCAGGTCCAGCCAGAAGATGTGGCTCATACAGAACTTCCTACAGGAGGCATTCCATGTCTTTCATCCTCCCTGAAGCTTGCCAGGTGGCTGAGGAATGTGTTGAACGTTTCAGGGTCCACGATTTCAGCTGTGTGGGGGTCCTGTGGTGCCTCTGGGGCTCTCCCTGTGCCCCTCTGAGCAGATCCAAACACCACATCCCTCTAGGACAGGGAGACATTTGCGGCAGCACCCCTGGCTTTAACCACCCTATTATTGTGCTTTTCTAGAAGATGTTGAAGTTTAGCACCTGCCACTGCAGAGGCTGATGCTGTTCTGCAGCCTGACACTCTCAGGTTGAATTTTATTTTCTAATTTGGAGATGGATCTCACAGACTGGATCACTCCCCAGTTCAGTGGAAGCACCTCTTTGCATCCCCTGGGTTTTCTTCAGCTGATGCTCAATGGGATTTGGCTCTAAATCAAGAAGCCCCCTGCTTTAAGGCCATCTAGTTTTCCTGGCAGGGATTTTTTTGGCTTCCCCCTATGACTTTTAGCTGTGGTGTCTGTGCTTTGAGACATTCAAAGGATCAGGACAGGCACTGGTGTGTTGGTGGGACAGTGCCCACAGTTCTTTTTCATTAGGTCATCTTTAATAAAAACAATCCCTTTTGGGTGTTTCCAGAGTAGAAAACACAGCCATCTCCACTGAAAACAGGACAATACCCAGCACTGCACCAGCTCAGATAAGCAGTGTGAAAAGAATATAAGAAATTAATGGCTATTTTGTAATTGATCGTAGAAATGGGCAGTGAAGGGAGCAGGTTAGTCCTGTCTCAGAAGACAAACCACCCCACCCACCTTCACACCCGGCAGCAGAGATGAAATGTGGGTGAAGCAGCAGGTGAGGCTGAGCCTTCCCTCTGGCAAACAGAAGCACCTTCCCTTTGGCTGGTGGGAATGGCACCTCCAGCTGCAGATCAAACCCAGCCTTGCAGGCAAAGGCTCGGGGCTCCTGCGAAGACAATTTACTCAAACACAGAGCTCTGGGATCTTCTTCCAGCCTGAGCTGCACCACCAAGGCTCATCCTTTCATCCCCGTGCTTGTGCTCCTCTCCTGCCACCAAAAGGACAGGTTTTCCTGTGATTCCCAGGGCAGGGGAAGTGGGAGAGGACATCCATGGCCCCGGACACGTGTCCCCATGCAGCCAGCAGAGCTCATGGTGACACTGGGGCCACACCTCCAGCTCCTGCTCTGCTTTTCTTCTTCCATCACACACTCCCTTTCAATACAAAGCTGAGCCTTTCTTCCCCTCTGACAGCATCACTGAGTGCCTCATACGGTCAAGAAATGGAGGTTCTTCACAACCATAAGCACTACACACGATTTTTGCTTGCTCTAACTCTGTCCAGATGCTGTTCGTGCCCGTGGAAATGAGGCACTCTCCTCTTCCCAGCCTCTCCAAGAACCTCAGCACTCTGACTCACAACGAAGGGGGGAAAAAAAAGAATGGAAAGAATGCAAAGCAACTGCTCCTAGTATTTTATTTGTCCTGGATCTAGTGAAAGGGAAACAGAGACAATAGAGGTCGAATAATGATGCTGAAGTGTTATTTCTCCTCCAACAACACTGGGAGTTTTCTTCTCCTCCCCTTCCTTTCAGCAAGCTGGACCAAACAACCTCTGTCTCACGTGGGAGGAGCCCCAGAGCAGCCCAGGCAAGCGAAGGTACCAACAAAGGCCAAAGATAAAGGTTTCTTTGGAAACCAAAGAAGCCTTTCTCCCCGTTCCTGCTCTCCAAAATTTGCCGGAGCTGCAAGCACAGGAGGCAGGTCGGGTCCAGCCCAGACACACACACACATCCCTGGGAGCACAGATATTCCCCCTGGCACCTCTCCCGTGCCACAGGGAAGGGCTGAGCCACCCAAAGAGCCTCTCCGAGCTGCCTGGTGTGAGCTCTGGGCATGGGGCTCAAGTCCTTGGTCCTGTTTTCCCTGCACACCATCCCAAGCTCCATCCCCAACAGCTCCTCTGAGCTTCCTCCAAACCCAGGCACATTTCTACCCCTCTGCCCCCCTTCCTGCTGGAGGAGGACTTCCCAGGAAGACCCAGAAGAACAAAACAGCTGCTGCAGCTCAAGCCTGAACCCTTATGGCTCCAGCAGCAGCCACCCACAGGTTCTTACTGTGGTACATCCCTCAGGAAGCTCCAGCAGCTTCCAGCTCAGGTCCTTTGGCGAATCTGAGGGGATATCAACCTAATCAGAGCTTTTCCATGCAGGCTTTTCTTCCATGAATCCATCCCCAGCAGATCCTCTCTCTTTTGGAGCCCATGGGAACCTTGGGTTCTATTCACCCCAGCCCCTGCAGTGACCCCCGGGTCCTCTCCAGGAGAGCAGCTCATCCAACCTCAAATTCCTTTCCTCAAGAAGTGTTTTGCCTTTGGAAAAGGGGCTGGAGTCGCTGAGTGCTTCCTAGGGGGTTACATGGCATGCCTTGCCCAGTTTCAAGAAGTCCACACAAGTGGGTTTGGGTAAGGATTCCCATGCTAGAAGCATTTTCCCTTCCCATAGGTTGCTCTCCATCCCACAGCTTTCGTTGTGTTGTGCTGAAGATCTCCTGCTGAAGATCTCCTGCTTCAGAGCACAGCACAGGAGAGCTTTCCCCCTGTTTAAAAGCCATCCCTGCCCCACCACGAGGGCAGAAAGCTGAAATTTGGCAGGGAAACTGAGAGAAGTCCCTCAGAGCAGTGAAAGATTCGGGACCTCGAGGTGCCATCCCAAGGTTTTACAAGGGCCAAGCTCCTGAATTCCCAAAAAGAAGCTCTGACCCACAGCCCTCAGAGATCCCAAAGTCTCAGCCACGAAGAAGAGGAGGCTTGGGCTCTTTTCTGCTTTGGGTTGGGCTTGGGGTTGGTTCTCTGCCGGGTTTTCTGCTTGCCTGTAGACCTTGTGCAATCCAAAATAGAGCTGTAAATTCATCAGCTGCTCCTGTCCCCTGCAAGGACTCGCTGGGCTCTGTTCACAGCTCAGCCTCCTCCTGCAGGGACACTCACATGCTCCGGGTCCTTACGCCACCACAGCCTCATTCCAGAGATCACCACAACAATATTCCCAGTGTAATCCCCAAGAAAGGATTACCAGGGATCAGATCCATTCTTTCACAATAAATCCCCTTTAGGTCTTTCTCATTTCTGCCTTTCCCCTGGGCGATCAAAGCGAGTGGATTTCAGCTCCAAGGCACTGCTGCTCTACAGCAACAGAGATCCTTGCTCAAGGCACGGGGCTTAACATTTGCTTTCTTTCCCTTTTTTTTTTTTTACAGTATCAAAGGAGATTTATTTTTTTCCCCCTTGCCAAAAATAAAGTCTGGTCTAGATTCTCAGCTGCAGCTGAGAGTGCTGGGAGAGAAAGTCATCCCAGCCCATTTTTGCAGCTTCCTAATCTTGTAGGACAGTTTCTAAGCTTCTCAAATTGTCCACAGCTCGTCACTGCTGTTCCTTCCTTGGAGAGTCAGGGCTGAAGAGGAAAGATTTGGAGACCACCACAGGGTTTGTTTCCTTTCTAAATACAGGACCAGGCTGAGCACGCCAAATCCAGGGTTTTTTTTCATTGGTGTTGCCACAGTTTCCTGTCTCAATCTAAGCAGGTGATCACAGAGTCACAGAATGAGTTGGAAGGGACCCACCAGGACCATCAAATCCAACCCTTAGCCCTGCACAGGACCAGCCCCAAATGACACAAAACCCTTTGGCATCCCCCTTGTCCAGGGATGGGCCATTGCAGCTCCCATCCCATACAACGTGGGCACGGCCACCAGCCACGGCACGGGCCACGCTGAGAGGAGTGAAAGTGTTGGCACTTGCCCTTTTCAAAAAGCTGTGACAGCTTTCAAATGTCCCTCTTCATCACCCTCCCAAAAGCCACCAGGAATCATCCCCTCGTGGAGCCTTTGAGGAGGGCAGGTGGGGTTAATCTTGCTTGTGGCATGAAAATTTCCACCAAGAAATTACAGAACCACAGAATGGGTAGGGCTGGAAAAGAGCTTTAAGATCATCCAGTCCAGCCGTCACTCCAATATCACCACACTTCAAAAGAAAAAAAAAAAATAGGGATTTTTCCAACATTTCCTAAAGCAAAAGAGCTGCCTTCTTGCCCTGTGGATGCATCAGCACGTCCAGGGTTGGGACTGGGACATCTGAGCACACAACCTAAGGAGAGAAATGCTACATGTGCTGCAAATTCATCCCTTTTCCCAGCAACGGAGGCAAATTTCTGCAAATTCCAACCAAATGGAAACCTTCCCACCCCGTGCTTTGGAGTCACGGGAGCCAGGCCTCTCAAAACAAAAAAGAACTAGGAAGAGGAGGAAGAACTTACTGGGCCTTGATAAAGACCAGATGGGGTCAAGCTTGTGCCATCAGCCTCCTGGCCCCCCTCGTGCTCTCATTGCTTACAGCAGTGGTTCCAAAGTGGGCTGCACGAGATGCACTGGGCAGCAGGAAGGAATAGTAGAGCAGCAGCAGCAGCACATGGCTGGAATTCATAAATAGCTTTGTACAGGAACGTTGGAGATGCATGACCAGAAAGGTTTGGAGACCACTGACCCAGAGGGATCACCACTCCCAGCTCAATCCCAGCCCCAGGAACTCCAGGGAATGAGCTGGCACAGCAGAGCCCATAGCCAACCCTGCCAGGCTGAGGGTTGGGGAAGGCAACAATCAAACCAGCCAGGGAATCAACACTGACACAAAACCCCAAACCCAAAAGGAAACGCTTTTTCCTCACCCCCTGCTGGCCACAGAGCTGGTTTTGGTGCTACTCACAGGCTGCCTCCAGGGAGAAATGCCACATCCCAGCATTTCAGGCTGTAACGAAATAGGAATGAAGAAACCAGGAGTGGAATGCGCAGCAAAAGCCTCTGAGAAGTTGCCGTCAGCTCCCCACAAAAATAATCATTAAAATAAAAGCCCTCAGTGGACTGCCCAGTGCTCAAAAACACATCCAAAGGATGCTCTTCCACGTCACGCTGCCCTGGCACGCTCCTTGGGCATGGAATTCCAGATGGTGCATCTTGGTAGCCCTTCCTTTGTTGGCAGTGGGCAGCCTGAGGCACAGCAGGGCCACGGCACTGCTTTGTTTGAGAGCAGGGAAAATGAAAGGTCTCCTGGCAGAAAGGGACTCTTGTTCTACACATTAAAAATAAATAAAAAATAATAACCCTCAGATTTCCTTTCATTCTGCCCCACAACACCTCACAGGTTTTAGAGAGCCCAGCTCAGCAGAGATTTAGAGGTGCTTGGTAGTCCCTGCACTACAGTCACTGATTCACAGATTAGCTTCTTTTTCCAGTCTAAATCAGGCACTCCAGGCTGGGCAGCCTCAAGTGCAACAGAACCTCCACCTTTTAAATCTACTTCTTGGACAGTAGTCAAGGATTTCCAAAAGGAACCTGTCCCGATGATTTCACACCCTACTGGAGTAAAAAAAAAGGAAATTCATTTCTTGTGGTTATGCTGTGGACCCAATCAACTTCAGGAGGCAAACCTTAAATCATAGTCATTATCTACTGGTTACCTGTGATTCTACAAGGGGACAGCCCAGCCTTGCATCCCCAGGGGTTTCGGGGCTGGGAATGGAACAAGCTGCTTTTCCTGCCATCATATTCTGAAAAAAGAGGGGAACATCATCCTAGAAGAGCAAGCACACGCAGGAGGAACCCAACTGCTTGTTACCATTGCTCTCTTCTCTCTTCCCAAAAGCTGCTGGAGAGGACACCAGCAGAGGGGAGGGAAGGGTCCCCCAAAGATGCCCCAGCCCCTGGCCATGAGCATGGTGGGGCTGTCCCATGTGCTGAGGTGTTCATTGGTCAGGCAACAGGGCATTTCTCCTTGCCCTTAATCCACAGGCAAATGACACCTTCCCCTATCACTTGCCAACCCCACCTGGACAGGCAGCAGTGAATTCCAGCCTGGGAGCTCTGAGGTGGACTCGGGAATCCTCCCCATCACCAGAGTCTGCTCCTGCCAAGGAGCAAAGGAGCTGTGGCATTTTCCAGGCGCAGAGGCACTGGAGGGGTACCGAGATGCCCCTTTGCTCCGTGGGCAGCTGGGGGTGCCCAGGTGAGCCCCTGCCGTGGTTGCCGCGGCTCTGTGGCTGTTCTCCTGCTCGCCAAGAGGTGGAGGCAGAGCCCCCTGACCCTGCAGCCTGCAGGACCGGCACTGCAGAGAGCTCAGAGTCTGTCTCAGAGCGCTCAGCCAGCAGTGCTCAGGGTCTCTGCCGCAGGATGCCATGCAGAGCCTTCCCTTGCACCCTCCAGACCCCCATCCTGGAATCAGGGGAACGTGGCAGGAGAATTCCCCGAGTATTACTGAAAACACAGCGAGCTGAGCATTAGTTTTCTCAGTGAGCTTGAAGTGAGCACTCGGCTCCCACGGGTGGTGTTCAGACCCTGCTGATGGCCCACATGAAAGGAGTGAATTCATGAAACAAACCTGGAGCAGCCCAGCTCCTTGTCATCGCTTCGTATTTTTGCCCAAAATGCTCTGTTTGCCCTGGCCAAAAAAGCTCCCCAGGCAATTGCCGTGCTGCACAGAGCTGGTGGATGAAGGGAAGGGGTCTGCTGGATTCAGCCCAGGAATTAACAGCACATCATTTCTATAGGTTTGCACGCAGGGCAGAGGCTGCAGAACACACCTTTAAAAAAAAAAAACAAAACCAAACAAATAAATAAACCAAAATAACTAGAAGCCAGAGTTCCCACTGAACACTGAGGTTGCAACAGCCTCAGTTATGCAAGCACACATTTCCTGGGTGTGAACATCTGAGAGGCAGTGAATGAGGTGGAGAAGGAAGTTCATAAATGAGCACAACCAGCACAGGGGGACAGTGAAGTGGGACTGAATCTTCCCAGCCAAGATCCGTCACTCCGAGCCCCGTGCTGGGAGCCAGCCTGGGCTCAGCACCTCAGCTCCTCAGCTGGCCACAAGGGCTTGCAAGCACCTCTGGAAGATATGCCAGTGGGGGAAAAAAAGGCTTCCTGAGGTGCTGTGGAAGAGAAACACACATTGCAGGGAGCGCTTCCTGCTGCCCCTTTCCAAACCTTAGACCTACCACCTTGAAATGAAACCCCAGACATTTAGTCTGGCCTTGGGAGGAAAGCCGGGGCTGCTTTCCCCCTCCCCAGTCCCTGTGGACTCTCTCCAGTTTGCAGGTGCCTCTCTTGCACCAAATCCCTCCCAGGAGCCACATGTGGATCTCCGGGGGCAAGCACAGGGAATTCTTGGAGCAGCCTGGGCCAGTGGAAGGTGTTCCTGCCCATGGCAGGGGTTAAATGAGCTGATCTTTAAGGCTCCAACCCAAAGCAGTGTGATGCCATGACTCTGCTTCACTGCTGCCTCCAGACCAGCTGCCCACCCCGGGGGACCTCAGATCCCTTCCAGCATCGCTCTCCTTCTACCACCCCTCACTGCTGCCGGGGCTTGGGTCACTCTGCACCTTGAGTTGTCCTCCTGCAGCCTCTCTGGAAGCTGCCCCCATCCCCACGGTGGGCTTTGGCAGCTCTCAGAGCTCCCCAGCCTTCTTCAAAGCCCTCAGGAG
The DNA here is from genome assembly GCA_035583185.1 of Anabacerthia variegaticeps. Lineage (NCBI taxonomy): Eukaryota > Metazoa > Chordata > Aves > Passeriformes > Furnariidae > Anabacerthia > Anabacerthia variegaticeps. The sequence continues at coordinate 3,037,545 of JAWWEW010000166.1, forward strand.
CTACTTACCCAAAAGCCAAAGGCATTGTCACGGCACTTCTTCATTCAAAGAGTGGCATGGGAGGCAATTATGGAGTTTTGCCTCTCCCCCACTTGCACGGGGTCCCAAGGACAATTCCTCTAACTTTAAGAACCTCAACCACCTTCCTGATCAATTTATCTCACAGAATCCCAGAATGGTCTGGGTTGGAAGGGACCTTAAAAGTCATGTAGTTCCCATCCCCTGCCACGGGCAGGGACACCTCCCACCAGCCCAGGGTGCTCCAAGCCCCATCCAGTCCAGTCTTGGACACTCCCAGGGATCCAGGGGCAGCCACAGCTTCTCTGCCCAACCTGTGCCAGGCCCTCACTGCTCTCCCATGGAACAATTCCTTCCCAATGTCCCAGTGCAGTTTGTCTTCCAAGGTGTGACCCCAACCATTGAACCTCACCCAGCACGAAGCAGCTCTGCCTGCCCGTGGGCTCAGCTGTCCTCACGGGGACGGTGGCAGCAGGAAGGGGACGGGGTGGCATTTCTCTTCTCCTTTCAATCCCAGTGGCCCAACATTCCTTCTCGTTTCCTTCTCTTTCCTTGCCAGTTCTAAGCAGCTCCCAGCCTCCCACTGACATCCGTGGCTCCCTCTTTGCAGTTTCCATCTCTCGCAGACTCTTTGAAGGCTTCGTGTGGTTTCCACTTTGAAGGGAAGTCAAGCTCTCTCGACTTCCCCTCCGTGCCAACCCAGCTTTTTCGTGCCAGCACAGCCTTCCTGGCCGGGCTTTGGCCCATCTGGTAGAACATCCTTGAGCAATCCCCCCTAAACTGGGAGCACAGAGCAGCTAATTCCTACCCCCGTGCCCAGTCTCACTCGGGGTCGAGCCGCTGCCTAATGGATTTCATTTGCGCCGGGAGACTTTCCGAGGTGGAATTACTGTCTGCAGCATTTAGCAATTCCAAGAATATTTTATAATCCTGACAGCCTGCATCACCCTCCAGCCTGCCATGGTAAACACGCTCTCCCCTTTCCCTCTCTTGCACTTCAGGCTCTCGGGGAGGGTTTGTGTTTGTTCTCCAGTGTGAGCCAAACACTATTATTCCCTTTCTTTTTTTTTATTTTTCCTGGAAGGACATTGACCTGCAGGCACACAGGAGGATTTCCCCCCTCCCTCTGCCCATTTTCAGTGGCCTGGGGACAGGCACTCCTTGCAAGGGGCAGGATGCTGGAGGCCGAGTGCCCTTCTAGGCAGCTCTTTGAACTCAGTGGTCTGAGATCCCACCAAAGCCACCCCACCTGATCCCAACAACGCCACTGGGAAGCACAAGCTGGCAGCATTGGCATGAAGTGGCTTCACAGCTGGCATGGTATGGGGTAAAGGTTGGGCTAGAGACCCCCAGGAGTCTCCTCTGACCCCAAGACCCATCCTCTCCCCTCCACTACATACTCCATGGGATTATTCCCTCTTGTTCTCTGGTGGGGCTTCTCTTGGCCTCCTCATCACCATGCTCTTCTACATGGGGGCTTCCTCTTCCTCTCCCCTTTAGGAGAGAGCCTCACCCAGCCACTTCTTGCTCTAAACCAACCAAAGATGCCAGCCCAAGAGCAGAAGAGCTGACACCCCACATCCCCAACCTCTCCATGGACATCATTTCCCCCAGGAGCAGTTCCCTTCTTCCTTGGGCTCCATCTGCACATGGCATGTCCTCCCCTGCACATTCCCTGCAGTGATGGACAAGGTGCCACCACCACGGGAGCATTGGCACTCGAAGATGAGGAGGCACAGGATGCTGAGGGGACTGTGGGCAGTCTGAACTGCCACCCCAGGGTCACAAACACACCCAAAACCAAGTCATCAGATTAAAGATCCATCAAAAGACAAGAAAAAAGGGCAAAAGTTACAGCTGCAGCGAGGAAAAACTTTGGAAGAGCCTTTTTTTTTTCTTTTTCCATGACAGAGCACATTGGCCAAACCCAAGCATTAATCACCCAACCTCAGGGTTGCCAGCAAGCAGGAGGGTTGTCCTCCAAGAGGGTGGACCAGCAGGGTCAAAACCTTTGCTTTTGGGCTGTGTGGAGGTTCCTCAGCAAGAAGAGCCAGCTTGAACTTCCTCTCCGCAATGATTTCATTTGCAAAGCTCACGGGAAGTCACTGAAATGCAAACAAGCCGTGGAAAATGTGAGCCTGCTGGAGAACTTGGGAGAAAGACAACTGAAACCAAGAAGTGAGAAGCAGGGGAAGTTTCAGAGCGTGGCTGCAACCCCACAGCATCAAGGGATTTTTATTATTATGATTATTATGATGATTATCATTACTTACAAAAGGATTTGAAAAGCTGCAGCGAGCCAGGTTTGGCCACTGGAGTTTCCCAGGTCGCTGTGAGAGCTCTGGGGACAGAAGAAGCCAGCTGTGCTGTGACATGCAGAGGCATTTTGGTGGGGACAGCTCTGAGGAGCAGGCACCAAACCACAGCAGCTCTTACTGCTCGAGCAGCTGTTAAAACACACTGCAAGATATCAAAGCAGCTCTGATTGACTTCCTGCTTCAGCACTACTTCAAAGCCCTGCAGAGAGTTCTCAAGGCAGAGCTCTTGCAGGGCACTTTCGAAAGGAAAGCAGTTTGGGGCTCCTTCGTGGCCCACTCCGAACACTTTCGAGATCCTCCAGTTGCTGGTTTGGTTTCAAAAGTGGGTAAAAAAAGGCTCCATCCCTAAAACACTTCAACACATGGCATGACACAGCACAGGAGAAGGACCAACCACGTGGCAGGTCAGTCAAGTCCTTCTCTAAGCCATCACATGGGCCAGTCTGGTCCTTCCCAGGAATGTCACCTTTGGATTCCAATTCCATTTCACCTGCAAAGGTTAAAGCAATTTGGGGTTTGCCACACAAATGGGCTTGTTGGGTCTGGGGACACTGGGGACATCTGTGAGCAGCACTGGGGACATCTGTGAGCAGCTCCCAGCTGCAGCCTGGGCAGGGATGGAGGGGATCACAGAACCCCAGAATGGTCTGGGTTGGAAGGGACATTAAAGCCCATCCTGTTCCACCCCCTGCCATGGGCAGGGACACCTCCCACCAGCCCAGGGTGCTCCAAGCCCCGTCCAACCTGCCCTTGGACACTGCCAGGGATCCAGGGCAGCCCCAGGTCCTTGCTGTGCCTTTGCTGACCCAGGGCCACCTCAGGCTCCTGACTGGCTCTGGGGTTTGATCCACCACCCACCTCCCTTTCTTGCCCAGTCTTGAGCCATGGGCTTCTATGTTTATTCACCTCTTTGTTTTGATGGTTTTTTCTGGTCAGAGAGATGTTTTCCCACATATCCCAGTGTGCCTCCACTCTGTCACACCAGGATCTCCACCACCACCATCATCATCATCATCATCATCATCATCATCATCATCATCATCATCCACTTAAGGATGCCTTAAATTGCAAGTGGAGCATTAATCCCTCCCTCGTGTCCCTGCCTGAAGCTCTGCCTGGCTCCGTGCCCATCCCACACCATCCAGATCTACACACACCCCCACACACCCCAACCCTTGCCATGCTTTGTTTAAAGCTTTATTTCATTTTATTTTTTTTTCCCAGAAAAAAAAAATGAAAAAAAAAAGCTGTCAGGGCCAAAAATAGCCCATTTTTCCGCTCTGAAGAACAAGCAGCATTCCTGGGAATTCAGACAAACAGCATCAGTCAGAAGACATCCACCAGACACCAGAGACATCCCAGAGCTGCTCCCATGGCCTGGGGGGCAGGAGGGCTTTGGGATCCCTTTTCCACCCACTGTGCAGGGGGGAACCAGAGGTGATGAGCCCCTTTCCACATCTCGCTCCATGAGAAAGTGTTGCTGTTGCCCAGAGGGGCTTTTCTTATTTATTTATTTGGATTTTTACTTTATTTGATTATTGTTTTAAAGAGAAAACGTTTCCTGAAGGAAATCTGATGCCCTTTGGAGCACAAGTCTTGCCCTGCACAATCATCAGTATTTTCAGCAAGGTCCACATTTTTAATTTCCTATTAAAAACCAGACACTATTTCACATCACTCTATGCAATAAAACTTATATAATACTGATTCCATATGTAATTGTGAGTAGAATCAGGCCTGATTGTGAAACCATGTGCAACTGAAGAAAAGTCTGTGGAGAGGGGACACTCAGGGACATTTTCAGGGGGCTTCAAACACCTCAGTTGGTCCCTTCCAACTGAAAATATGTCCAATACCAGCATGTTTTACCTCGGGAAAAGGAGGAAAAAATCCTGAAAAAAGACCTGAATGTGCAGATGTGACCAAGGGAAGCCAAGGAGGTGGGACCCCAGGGCTGTTCTCAACCCCAAGGAGCTCAGTGCCCACAGCAGGAGAAGCAGCAGCCCTGTAAGGGCACCAGAGGCTCTCAAATCCCCACTGGGGCTTTGCTTGGGTCCTGAAAGCTGAGAGGAGAGCATTTATTCCTTGATTTGAGGGCTGGGGAGACACCTCTGCCAAGGGGTTAACCCTTTCCCAGCCCCACGTTGGTGTGGGGGGGCAGTACCCGCTGGCACCAAGCAAGCAAAGGGAATAAAGAGCCTGGGTCAGCTCCCAGATGGAGAAAACAGGTGAGAGGCGACCCTTGCACGAGCTAAAAAAGCATTCTTAGGCACAAGCACTGCTAAAGCAGCTCATTAATTCAAGAGCCACCGTCTCCCAATTAAACTGCTTAATGGGCTTCAATTACAAAAGGAAGGAAACACGTGCTGGGGATGCTGGAGATAGAAAGTGCTGACTCTGATCTTCTCATTTGGAACCAGAGAGAGGAAGCCTTTGAGCCAAAAATGCCTCATCCCTGCCAGGGCACATCCAGTGAAGAAACCAGTCCGGCCAGTGCCACCACCAGCAGGTGACAAAGGGGGTGACACACGTCTGTGACCCCCTGGGCAATGCAAACTCCACGTGGGGCTGGTGGGCACGGCATGGGCCTCAGGGGTGCTCCTTGCCCTGGCACAAAGCTTTGGAGGTGTCCTCCTTCTGCAATTGTTGTGTGAAGTTCAGAGCTGAATTCTTGAGCCCGGAGGTGTCTCTGTCAGGGATCTGCGAACAGGCAAGTGGCACAGGGAGGAGGAGGAGGAAGGACTGGCTCCTGCTGCTCCTCCTCCAGGAGTGATGGGCTGAAGTCAGGGAGATGTTTCCTCACTCAAAGGCTCACAGGACCTGTGGAACCCCTTGTGTGAAGGGTCAGCAGATGCAGAAAGCTCATACATCACTTTGAGGGGAAACAGGACCAGTGCTTTGAAAATGTAGGTATCGCAGATTGCTAAATAAACAACCCCCTTCAGGCTCAGGAAGTCCCACCTCAGGGTGGGGAGTGTGCACAGGATTGTGTCTGCCCATCCACCTCCCGGTGCTGGGAATTGTGTCAAATCCTTAAAAAACAAGTCCCACACTTCCCAGAGGGGCCTGGAGTCCTGTTCTTGCACTGCTCTGACCCAAAGCAATCAAAATGTCCCACTGTTTCCCCGCTGTGAGGACAGGGAAAGAAGGAATTGAGGATGAACACAGCAGGAAAAGCTCTGCAAGGCACACAACCTGAGCAAGCAACCCCAGCCAAGCTCCTGAGCACAGGCTGGGACCTTCACCTCTTTACCAAATATCTGGCCTTTCACACATTGGCCAAGAGGCTCTTGGACAAAGCTCAGGGTTGTTTTTTTTTGTCAAATGGGTGGAGTTTAATCCAGTGTGAACATAAAAGTTTGGCAGATCTGATCCTACAACTCCCCCAAAGCAAGCTCTCCAGCTCTGACTCTCCTGGAATGTAAGTTTGTCAGACGGAGCTGTGGAGGTGAAGGAGGCAAAGTGTGTTCCTTTCAGCACCTTTCCTCCCTGCCTCAACCTTCGGGGGAAGGCAGAGCATTCCCTGGAGAGCTGCAGCCAGCAGGGGATAGTTGGGCTTCCCCCTGGGGTGCCATCAGAACTGAAATGGTGAGAGAAGGCTGAAGGTGTGTCAAGGAATACTCTGCACTCAAGGAAAGCCCCAGGTGTCCTCCCCCTGTGCCCAGCAGGAAGAGGTGAGGAATTCATCCCACATGGCAAGCAGGAGCTTCCCAGGATTCATCAGCCCACCTTCCCTGCTGGGTGACCTTTACAGGAGCTCTTGGCCCCCTCCAAGGCAAAGGCCACTGTGTGCCTGGGCTGGTGGCAGCCCTAAGTGCAGGCTGGAGCTCTCGGCCACCCCGTCCCCAGAGCTCCAAGCACTTGGAAAGCCAAGGGTCCCCAAGGCAGCCTCTCAAAGGCACCTCCCGCCTCCACTCAGCCCTCCAGATGCCTCTCAGACACCTCTCCTGGGCTGTTTCCTGCAAACCCTCAGCAAATCTGTCTAAACATGTGCCATCACCCCTTTCCTCACAAGTTCCATCCTCCACCCACGAGCTTTCTCTCTGCCCTTGCCAAATGCTGCTTTACATTAAAGACTTCACCGCCTCGGCCCCAAAACTCAGTAATTCCCACTTAAAACGGCCAGCTGGGCACGGATTTCCATTACAGGCTCCTTTCCCCTTTGCTTCTGCCATTTTCCTTCCACCACAGAGATGTTTTGGGGCAGCCCTGATCTCCCTCTGTCCCCCCTCCTCACACTCCTCCATCCAGCATTTCCCACCTTCCAAACCCCCCATAACCTCAACTCTCCAAACTCCCTTGTCAAAGGCCAAACAAACAAACAAACAAAATAAAAGACAGAGCTTTTAAGCAGCCTCAATCACACCAAGGGTGTTTCAAAAGCTCAAACTTCAGCCTCTCAAATATCACTTTTTAACAACTTCAAACCCCTCCAAGGAATAGGGGAAAGATGCCCCTTGCAGGCAAAGTGCCCCCTATTCCCACCCTGGGGAGTGAGCGCTGGGACACAAAGTTATGGAGCACCAGGGCCCTCAAGAAGTAAAAATACCCCCCAAGAAGTAAAAATACACCCCACTAAACCCCTTTTCTATATCATTACAGCCCAGATAGAAACATTTGCAGCTGCAAAGCATAGCCCTTGCAGTGCCTTCAGGTCAGGGCTTGGCATGCAAAAAAGGTGAGATGAGAAAGAGGCAGAAAACAATTCTCTGTCCCATATTGCAACAGAGACACCAGTGGCTGAAAAGTTTGGGAGGAAAGTGGAAAATCAGAAGAAACACACGGAAGAATAACATAACAGCAGAAAAAAAGCCCAACCAGGAAAAGTTCTCAAAGCACAGGCAACAAAAGACAGAAAAGCAAGCACGGGGTTTTATTCCAGTAGGACCAACAGGTCCAAACAAACTGATTTTCTCACCTGCCCAGCACAGGATTGTAGGAAAAAATGGAGCAGGATGACCACGGACAGATGTGGGGAAATGGGGTTTATGGAGATACCAAAGAATAAGGTTGAGAAGAAGCAATTCACACTGTGGTTTGGAGAAGACCTCGAGCCAGCTCCTTCTTTGACCTGCCCTCTGTTTGCACCAAGTCTCAGCCTGCAGGGATGGTTTGCTGGGCTTTCTTTTGGTCCACCCCTCGTGAGGGTCTGTCTGGGTGAGCATCCCAGCTCCCACTGCACCCACGGCCACCAGCACCCCTCTGTGGAACAGCACAGGGGTCAGGCTAACACAGAAACCTCTGCTGGACACCAGAGCCAGAACACCAAATAAAATAAAAGAAAAATAAAAAGTCTGCTGCTGACATAACTCCTCCTCAGAAGAGCAGAATGCAAAGCTCTGGCTGCAGCTTGAAAAAAGAAAGATGCAATGAATTATTAACCAGCCTCCCTAAACTGGGACCTGAATAAAGTGAGCTGCCCATGCCAGGGGTAGGGAAAGCTCAGCCAGCCCCCCATGCCAGGGGGGTGGTCAGAGGGCATGGGAAGGGGTGTAGGGTCACCACCTTGGTCACCACCTTGGTCACCAGAGCACCCACAGGGGCAGCTGCCAGTGGGGAAAAGGGACCCTGTTTGTGGAGAAGCTCCTTGCAGCCACTGGGGGCTGTGGTGGCACTGGGAGGGCAGGGCCAAGGGCACCAGCACTGCCCTAGTGCTCCTCACCCCCCTCACAAAGGGCCAGGCCTTTAGAGAAGCCACTCCACGTGCTGGACACTGGTCAGACCCCTCTCCTTAAAGCTTCCCGTCCTTCCTTTGCATCCTCCCACTCTGCCTTCACTTTTGGGATGCCAAACCAGCTCACCCAAACTAAAGGCAGGGGTATGACCAGCTGGGGCAGCAGCACCTGCTTTAAACACGATGGTGCAAAGCCCTGACCCGTGCCACTCACCTGCAAGGGACAGGCACAGCTGGCACAGCTGGCACAGCCCTTACCTGTGCCACTCACTTGCAAGGGGCAGGCACAGCTGGCAAAGCCTCCACCCTCCCAGGGCACCAAACCCACTGTCACTGCTCACACCACTAAAAATCTGCTCAACCCACGTTTCTTGGAGATGCTGAGCCAAGTGTGATACAGGGCTGCCTTTAACACCCCCGGGAAGGAAGGAAGGAAGGAAGGAAGGAAGGCAGGAAGGAAGGAAGGAAGAAAGGAGGAGTAACAAGAGCTACCCAAAGACACCCGTGGGTGCAGAGGAGCTCCCTGGCTCCTCCCCGTCTCACAGTCCTGGAGGCTCAGGGGGCACCCCACACACCAGGGGGACAGCACCTGGGATTTAAGTGCCACTTCACAGCCTGGTTTGGAAACAGCAACCAGAAGCAGCCTTGAATTACACACTGGTTGCACGTGCTGAGCACAATTCCAGGATCTCCAAGGGAAAAAAAACATCTCCTGCCCTTGGACACTCCCAGGGATCCAGGGGCTTCTCTGCCCAACCTGTGCCAGGGCCTGCCCACCCTCCCAGGGGAGGATTCCTTCCCAATATCCCACCTAAGCCTGCCCTCTGGCAGTGTGGAGCCATTCCCCTTGCCCTGTCCCTCCAGGCCCTTGGGAAGAGCCTCTGCAGGGTTTCTGCCAGGCACTGGAGGGAAGGGTTTGGTATCACAACCTGCACTCCCCCTGCCTGCACTCGGTCAAAGCTGCTCAACACGGAAGGGTTGGAACCTGCAGGTCCCTCCAAATCCCTCGAGCACCCTCCAAGAATTTCATGGCTTGCAAGCAAAAGACATTCCAGCTGCCTGTTTCCCACACTCCAAGCCCTTCAATAAAACACCCACACGGTGACAAGAATGAGACTTTAATCAGTTTTAAGTGGAGTTTTAACACTAAGAGATAAAGGGTTGTTAAACACAATAACAAACGGACATCTGATTTGTATGAGGCATTATCCTGTACATGTCATACTTGGTTTTTGTGTATTCTCAGTTACACACAGAGCCACTGTTGCACAGCACAATAGTATTTGAAGAGGCTGAATCAGAGTAAGGCTGCTTAACAGACTGATTTTTTTTTCTTTTTTCTTTTAGTATCTATATATATATATGCTATATGAAAAGAAGAGTGGCGATGTGAGCGGGCAGAGAAAGGCAGCTCTGCCGAGCGCTGCAGTTGGAGCCCCTGGGAGTGCACAGTCCCACCCCATCCAGCCGCACGCACGACCCTGCCCCGGAGCACTGCAAAGGGGAACGAGGCACTTCGTGGCAACCACAGGCATCGCTGACATATTGCACACCTTTGCTCAGCACTGACCACGGGACCTGCGCACCAGCACCTGATCGGGGGGATCCTTCGGGGGGGTTCTCCTGGAATGGCGCTGGGGGGGAACTCCGCCTCGCCTTCCCACCAGCAAGGGGGACGCTGCTTTGTCCAGCTGCCCTCTGAGGAGCTGTGGCCAAGGGTTTTGGAGTGGGGCTGCCAATGAGGAGGGGATGTTTGAGGGCCTTTACAGTAAGCTCTTACCAAAGCGGTGCCTTCAAGTAGTTTCAGACATGTAAGCTGTTGCACGTCCCACGAGAGCGAAGCGTACAAGTCCAGAAACCCAAGGAGAGATTACCTACAGAATGCAGCTCAAGCTAATGGTGAATACTGTCATAAATAAAGTTTGAATAAGGACTCAAAAACCTTTCAGTCATAGTAATTCTTGTCAACTTCTATGGGGGTGGTAACTGAAATAAAGTATAGGAGAGTATGTATAATATATATTTATATATATAATATATATATATAATGCCATTTTTCCATTTCCAATGACTACACCATAAAATGTAAGCAAGGCTTCTCAAAGACATCGAAACATTCCAAAAAAAAAAAAAAAAATTAAAAATAATAAAAAAAAATCATCAAAACCCTCATTCCAACCTTCACATTCCAAAGGAAAAATAACAGTGCAAAAGCCCCTCGCGCCATGATTTCCCATCCCGCAGCCTCCCAGGCTGGAACCAACCACAGCGATCCCATGTGGATCAGCCCAGGTGGGACACGCAGCAGTGCCAATATCCCAATCCTTTTAAAGCATCAACAGGGTTTGTTTAGTCAGCCAACACAACTTTCAACTGTTATAAACCAGACAAGGTGAAACACGATTGGAAAGGGGAAGAGTCCGAATTCCCGTCCCGAGGGAACCACCTCCTGCTCGCCAGAGCACTGGGAAGAACGAGTGCTGGAACCAGCAAACTCGAGCCACAGGAAGCTATTAAAGCCTAATTAAACCTCTAAGCATTGACCAGCTTTGTTAGAAGTTAGAATCGTGAATCTGGTGAGCAAAATTGACCAACAGATACCAGACAAGAAAAAAATCAAATAAAATAAGAGCCCTTTAGACCTTTGTTTACCAATAGGAATTACTGAAGTCCTGCCTTGTGCTGTTCAAATTCCACCCATTAATGCTGTTGAACAGGGCCCTTGCAGATTCCATACATGATTCTAGGTGAGAACACAGCTCATGAACTTCACTGTCAGCACCAGTAAGTGAATTGGGGGGGTGTGGGGGGTGTGTTACATCCTAAAAAAAGCATCCATTTGGGGGCAGCTCCTCCTGATGTATTTAGAGGGCACAATTTGGGAAGCTGCCCCACGCTTGTGCCCTGAAGTCACCTGCAGTCTGGGCATGACAATTCCACCCCAAAAGGGAACCTCCAGCCCAGCCCTTGGCTCTGTCCCTACAAAGAACACCACGCTGTCAGTCAGTTTAGAAAACCCATTGGTGGGGTTTTGCCTTTGGCAGCAACCAATTTAGCCAGGACAGGTTCTGCTTTTTAATCTCCACTCACAGCACTGAGAATTTCCTGCAACAGCCGTTTCCTCTTTAGTGTGTGGGGAAGGTCTGGTTTCCCAACACTGCAGGGACTGAGGATTCAAGTAAAATTCCCTAACAGTTACTGACATTTTCATTTTTGCTGTTGTTTTTTTTTTTTGTTTTTCAAAAGAGAAGTGTGCAAAACTGCAAAACTCATTGTTATTAGAACGTGTAAGGTCAAAGGGGTGGAACGGCTGACAGGGGTTTGATTGAATAAAATGCATCAGAAACCTTCAAAGCAAACACTAACCTGGAGAATCTCCAATGACATTTCCTGTGCACCATCACAAAGTATTTTGATATTCATGAGGTGGGGGGGGGAACAAAACAAAACAAAAAGCTTGCAAGGCAGCACATGAAGTATTCACAGCAGGAATAATGATTGAAAAACGACTAATATAAACCTAAGATGTTGACTGATGTCTGCACTACAAGAGCATCTGACTTTTAGCACTGGCCTTGATTACACAGGAGATGGAGCAGCCATTACAATTCAGGAAAAAGAACCAAAAAAACCCCAAAGCCCAAGGAATCATTGTCGAATTTGGTAACCATTCGTTTCCAAAGCTCCCGTTTCCGTCGACAGCCTCCACATTTGTACGGTTGAGTCATTGTTGCTGTGTTTCCTTTGGGAAGTTTGTGTGACCCCAAGAATTCGTCTCCCTTCGCTGGCGGGAAGGTTCACTCCTGGCCCCCCTCCTCCAGAATCCCTCCCTCTAGCTGCCTTTTCTAGCACCATGACACTGGGAAAAAGAAAGGAAAACGCACAAAGGACAAGCGGTGAGAGCGGCGACTCCTCCTCCGTTGTCCCGGGCGGGTCGGGGCAGCGTGCCCAGGGAAGGGGCATGGCCAGGGCACAGAGGCCACGCTCCTTCCCCAGCACTCCTCGCCAGCCCCCAGCCAACAGACAGGCGGCAGAATGGAGGAAAACCTTCCAGAAACATCTCTCAGCCAACTGCAGACTTTGCTGTTGCCACACAAGTGCAAAAAAAGGGGCAGGATGTGAACCTGGGAATTTTTTTTTCCTCGTTGTTTTTGTTTCTCTTTTCTGTTTTGAAACTTCGTTTGGTGACAGAACACAAAAGGAAAAATTCCTACGCATACACATTAGGTCTGTCTCCACTTTTATAAAACTGGAATAAAATGGGAAAGTGCCATGTTTATAGTTCCTAATTGAAGTTTTAATGTCCTTTTGACACAAAAAGGTATATACATATAAGAGCTACGTAACCTTCCTTTTTTTTCCCCCCCGACTGGACAAGTGTCAAACCCTGTAGATTTATAGGGCAAAACAAGATTGGTCAGGAAAGAATTGTTCCTATAATTGGTAATCTGACACTGTGTCCTTTTGCCATTTAGAAAGGTCCTTTTTGTTTCTCAGTTTATTCAAGTTTGTCTCTCTTCATGGTTGGTTTGTTGTTTGTTTTTTTTTTTTTTGTGTGGTTTTTGTTTTTTTATCTCCGATAAAAAAAATATTCAGACTTTTGTAATCTGCGTATGCTGATCTTCATCAAAAGGTTCATTCTCTGGATCAGAGTCAGTGGTGTCAGAGTATCTATAATGATCAGGTTCATTGTCACTAACATCTGGAGTTACAGAAGTGGAACTGCTAGCCTCTGGGTTTGATGGCTCTTCTACTGTTTTTGTGAAAAATAGCTTCACCTGGGGAAAAGGAAAAGACAACATTTAAAAAGGGCACCTGCACTGCAACTGAGCACACGTAACAAAGCAATGTTTAACAGCTCCTCTGCAGCCCACCGGAGAGTGTGGCTCCCTCAGAGAGAGGATTTGCAGCCTCTCCCTGCCACGAGTGGCCAACAAAGCCCTGGCTGCAGCAGCAGGACACGCCAGGCCAAGCTGTCCAACCCTCCTACCTTGCAGGACTCTGCAATTGCAGGAAGAGTGCACAGGAATGACTAAAACACTCTCCAGTGGGTGACTGGGGTGTGAAAATCTGATCCAAGCACCATTCCAACAAGCAGCTCTGACCATTCCCTTCAAAGCAGCTCTGCTGGGGCCTGGTTGCTATTTTAGGAGCAAGTCAGAAAACGCTCCAGGTCTACCGAATGCCTTTCCCCTCTTTAAAACAGTTTTCACTCCCAGGTTAAGGCATTCCCAGACTCACAGAAGAGCTGGGGTTGGAAGGGGTCTCTGGAGATGATCCAGTCCAACCCCCCTGCCCGGGCAGGGTCACCTGGAGCAGGTGACACAGGAATGTGTCCAGGTGGGTCTGGACTCCACACTCTCCACAGGCAGCTGTGCCAGGGCTCTGCCTCCTCCATGGAGACAAGTTCTTCCTCGTGCTGAGGTGGAAGTTCTCCTGTTTGAGTTTATGGCCATTGCTCCTCATCCTGTCACTGGGCACCACCAAAAGGAGTCTGGAACCATCCTCTCCTCTCGGCACCTGCCTCGGGGGTATTTGTGTGGACTGATGAGAGCCCCTCTGTGTCTTCTCTTCTCCACACTGAACAGGCCCAGCTCCCACAGTCTCTCCTCACAGGAGAGATGCTCCAGGCCCCTCATTCACCATCCCTGTGGCCCCCTCTGCTTCCCAGGAAACAGGCAAATCAAGCCAGGAATTCGCGAGACAAGCTCTGAGCTTGTGGCAACACACCCACTACAGGAAGGTGCCACCTGGGTCACTGGCTCTCCTGCTAATGGCTTTGAGAAACACCTGGAAGGACCTGAAGGCTTTAATCCCACTCTCTCCACATCCCTCAGCCTCCCAAAAAGGGCAGAGAAACACCCAAAGCTGAAAGCTTTGCTAAGTGGTGGCAGCACCAGCACAGGGGGGCTGAGTCTCTGCACAGCAGTTTCACACGGTCCCTCCGCGAGGCAAGACACACAAATCAGAGCAAGTCATGCAGCTTTTCAGCTTTGTTCACACAGAATGGATACTGACCTTGAAGTTTGGAGAGAAATATCTGTTGGCTTTGTCTTTATTTGCTTTGTCTAGATCGTTTTTTGTTAACGTAAGGATTAAATATTCCTTATCATTATCTGAGCGCTCTGTACTGAAAATACCATCAAGTTCCTGATCTGCAACTAGACTTCCATTTTCTACTTTGTCTGAATTTTCATCCAGTCCTATGAAGAATGTATTTACCCAAAAGTGAAACATTTTGTCCTGGGGGAGGAAGAACACAAAAAACAAGCTTGCTTTAGTATTCACCAGTGGCACGTTCATCAGACTGATAGCATCATCTGGTCACAGACAAAGAGGTAACAACAGACTAGAGTCATTGGGGCATCAGCACATCATGGGTCACATTGGCATGCAAAGACATTGGCACCAGATCTCCTGGGCAACACACAAAACTCAGCATTAACCAAGCTCAGTTTGAGCCAACCAAGGGTTCAGGAATCACTCCTGATCCAAAGCTGGGTTTAGAACTACCACACCTACAATAAAAGCAGATGGCAATACATTAAATAAGTTTTACACTTGCAATCACAAGTGGCATAAACCAGATTTTTTTCTGTTTGTATCACACCTGGCCGAGCAACCACCAGACCCAAGAGACAACCTGTGCCAAGCAGCTTAGGTGAGTTCAATACTGATGATACAGAACAACCTCCCCCTGTACCAGAAAGCTTTTATTTTTACACAGAAATAGCTGCAATTGGGCAAAAGCACCACACAAATGCAGGTCTCCTCTAGCAGTGCATTCAGGACTGCTCTAGGGAGGTGCTTCCTGCCAGGCAGACCTTTGCTGAGCAGCACTAAGAGGAAGTGGCTGCTGTCCTCCTGCTCAGCAGCAGCTCTTTGAGCAGAACCTGAGGCAGTGGCAGCTGCAGCAGAATCAGCCTGAGCAGAACCTGAGGGATGAGCAAGAGGTCCAAGTCTGATTGTCCACCCCAACACTGCCCCAGACACACCTGTACAAAGGGTCATTTTAAGTCACACCCTTCTCAGCAGGGCTGGCAGGTGATGTCTCCCTCCATGGTGCCACTGACCAGGCTTTGCTCTTGGCTGGACAATCTCTTTGCCCAGGACCTTCAGCTCTCAGCTCAGTAGCTCCAAGGGATGCCCTTGGCTTTGCTCTCCATCTCCTGCCCTTCTGCCAGGGAAGAGCTGATGTTTCCTAGATCAGCTGTCGTTGGCAGGTTGGTCCTCACTGGCACATTCAGCACTTCCCCATCTCACACTGAGCTGTATTTACTTGCTCTTTACAATCTGATTTGAGTTTTCATGCAAAAGATCCAAAATGCAAACGACCAGTCTGCCCACAAAGGTGAGGATTTCTGCATCCCTGTGAAATGTGCTGGGGTGACAAAGCTGGCCCGTTCCAGAACCTTAACTCACTCATCTCCCTCCCAAATTAATAAAAACAAGTATTAGGAATGCAGAAGGGTCTGATCAAACAATTCCCCCCTGCCTTCTCTACCACAGGCCAGCAGCCCCATTCCCTGGATTTTAGCTAAAGCCCACAAAGCCCTTCCAGCTCGTGTGCATTTCTGTAAGCACCTCAGAGACTCCCAGCCTGTAAGGCAGGGCAGTGGCAAAGACACAAGTGAAATAATTTGGGCAGAAACCCTCCTGGAAATTAAGAAGTCACCCACTTCACCTTTGGGAATCGAGTCAAAGTGCCAAATGAACCCGTTGTTTTGGGACATGCTGGAGCTCCTGCCACTGGTGCAGGTGCTCAGTGTCCCCTCCAGTGTGCAGCACGTGGATGGGAAGTGGCCCCAGACAAGAGGGCAGGAAAGCAGTGCCAAGGCAAACCAGGCCACGGGATGGGAGGCAATGCCAGCAGAAGGCATGGGCCTGTCAGGCCTCACCTCCAGCTCCATCACGTGGTGCAGAAGCAGGAAGGATTGACTTGGCATCTGAGGGCCTGCCTGAACAAGTGACTGCAGGGAGCAGCTTCACTGGTGGGGGCTGGAGGAGAGGAGACAGATCACAGACCTCTTGCTAGGCAGCTTTTCATCTCTTTTCCTTGGGATAAATTCCCAGAGGTCTTCAGGGACTCCAACTAAACAATACAACTCGGCTGAGCTGGTCACTTCTCCTTTTATCTCCTCCCAGCTTTTGAAAGCATCAAATTAGTCTCCTTTCTTTCCCACTAGAGTAACTTAATTAGCTAAATAAACTGAATTCCTGGGTCCTGGGACATGGCACGGCCACTCAGACTGAGGGAAGACTTGGTCAGGTTTTTTGGAATTAGCTCCTGTGGGTGGGAACTGTGCCACTGTTTGCACTGAAGAAGAAACCTCATTAATCCAAGTGAGGATTCAGCTAAAGCTGCAGGCTCCAAGATATTCCACACAAGACAACGCAGAAAGATGATGTCATGTGGGCCAAAGATAGGAATTTCAAGAATCAAGGCATGAACTGAACTTGGGCTTTATAGAGCAAATCAAAATACCAGACCAAGTGCTCACAGAACACAGTTCAATGAACAGGCTTCTGAAAAAGGCTATTAGAGCCTGGTTCTCCATGTGTTTTGCTTCACTTCCAGTTACATCACAAACATCTGTCTTAACAAAAACCCCACCAAATCACAGAAGCACTTCTCCCCTAGCCAAATCTGCACCATAAAATCCACAGTGCAGTGTCAGGCACTTGAGGGAGCAGCTGATTTACTGCCCCTTTCTGACAAACAACACTTGTGCAGCCTCTCAGTTCTGAGCCTGCCAGGAAAACATCCCTCCCTCCCTCACTCCAGAGCTGGTATCTGTCTCTAACTGCAGCCAGGTCCAACCCCAAGCCCTCAGTTAGGAGTCCCTGTGCCCTCCTGAGAGATCTAGAGACACTCACAATCCCTCTGCAGCAAAGCAAGGGCTTTGGAGATGCTGTCCAAGGCATGGAGAACATGTTCCAACCTGTTCCACGCCAGCCACGGCTGAGGGAACTTCTTGTACCATGTTCAGATCAACAGTTCAAGCCTTCTGACATTTCCAGAGCTCATTCTTCAGAGTTTGCCAAACAACAAAGCACCCAAAGTCTTCCTGAACTGTGTAGCAGAGCTTCTCATCTCCAGGCTGGGGAGCTGCAATGCAACTGCTCCAAGGATGCTGGCAGCCCTGCCCACGCTGCAGTCTGGGTCTAGGACACCACTGCCTCTTCCAAATGAAACCCACACCATTAAAAAAAAGACAGGCCATGTGGCTGTTTTAAACTGCACCCTGACTCTCCAACACTGGGTGCTTCAAGTCCTTTGGCTGGTGCAGTTTGATTTGGTTTAGGCACCACAATTTATGCAAAAAGAGCTTGGTCAAACTCGAGGAGGGCCCTCCCTACCACAGAGCTCTGCAGGTGATGCTTCTGCTCTTCAGAGGGTTGAGAAATTTGGGGAGGGCTGAGATAAACACCAACCCAGGAGGACACCCAAGCTCCCTTTCTCTCCAGACACAGCCATTCCCCAGCCTGAACAGGGATTATTACCCTTTTAATTGATCTTAATAGGTTTTTTAATTACATTAAAGTTAAAATGCAGACTGGTGAATCTGTGATGCCTTTAAGACTTTCTGTATTTGACCCTGAATTCAACAGGTATTTGACTGTCAAGGGGGTTTCTTTACTCTCTGCTGAAGGGTTTCTATCTCTCAGAAAAGCTTCAGATGTGAAAAGAAGAGCTTTCACCACTTCTTGGCCCTAACAGGCCAAAACCACTGAGAAAAGGAGCCCCTTTGCACTGTCTACAGTCCACAGAACCCAGACAGTTCTGATGCTTGATAAGGACAGAAAGAAAGTAAAAAAACAGCAACCAGCTACTCAGGAACTACAAAGACTCTCAAGAAACAAACCCACAGTCTGACACCCTGAAATGGAAGTACAGCCCAGTAACACTCCTGCTGGGGTCCTGCAGCTTTGCACACTCCTGAACACTGAATCTCCACGGCAGAAATCGTGTGTGCCCAAAGAGGAGCTCCAGTTTCTGCTGCCACTGGATCTCAGGGCTCTCTACAGGGGTAAAATAAATGCAGGGGGTTGTTCCTGGAGCTCCAGAGCCAAGATCCAGCAGCTGACCTGCACACTGGTAGTCCTGGGGTGGCCAGGGCAGCACAAGGCTTCCTGTAATGCCTCTTTGCAAGCCATGTGTTCCCGGAGATGGCAAAGAAACAACAAATTCCCAGCCCAGATAGGACAGAGAGCAGATAAAACAGGGCCTTATCTCAGCTGTTTGGGTTTTGTGCCATCTCCTCCCTGCATCCCTCATGCCTAGCCCACAATACTCATCTGGGTGCACCTTTCAAAGCCTGTTCTCACAACTGGCTGCTCTGTGCTGCTGTTGGAAATGTCACTAAGCTTAATGCCGACTTCAAGCAGGATTTCCACTTTTAAATGCTTTGCTGTACAGCCCCTCTAAGGCCCAGAGCTGCACTGACCAACTCCAACATCTCATCAGACAGGACACAGCCCCACTCTTTTGCAGACACCAGCACAGAGGTCAAACCTGTTAGCAACACGTGGTACCTGAGCAAGCCCACCCAGCAGTGTGCA
>JAWWEW010000166.1:3057049-3076284 GCA_035583185.1 Anabacerthia variegaticeps
CTGTTGGAAATGTCACTAAGCTTAATGCCGACTTCAAGCAGGATTTCCACTTTTAAATGCTTTGCTGTACAGCCCCTGTAAGGCCCAGAGCTGCACTGACCAACTCCAACATCTCATCAGACAGGACACAGCCCCACTGAGACACAGTTTCACCCTTTTGCAGACACCAGCACAGAGGTCAAACCTGTTAGCAACACGTGGTACCTGAGCAAGCCCACCCAGCAGTGTGCAGGTGTGTTTACACACAGCCAGCAGCTACAGCCTGTGTGCACACAGCACTCATGTTTTCCCTCCCAATCCACTCCAGGATTTCCCCTCTCTAGGCTTTGCCTGCACACAGAGTTCACTCACTGAATGCTCTATTAAACTCTAAGTATTGATGAAGGATTTTAAGCAGCAAATCCAAAAAGGCCTTTGATCAACACAGTCTCATCCTCACCTTTGACTCTGGTAGATGCCAACTAGTTGCACAAGCACCAGAACTAATAAGCCATTCAGCTTTAAGAAGTCCCTGCCTTTGGTTTCCAAAGAAGTTCTAGATTCACTTTTTTCCCCAACTGATTAAATTCTCAGTGCTGAGTGAATTCCCTAACCCTCTAAAGTCAAGGCACTGCAGCTGGGAACAGAGAGGTGGTTGAAGAGACTGCAGAGATACTTTTACAAAGTGCGTAGGAACTTAATTATCCCAGAAATCCAACTCCATTTGACAGATGGGGAGAAATCAGCCAAGAGCACAGACAGGATCTTCTGTGCCTGCTCAAACCTTAGGAAAATTTAGGGAAAAAAACAGCTGGAGTTAACTTGCTCAGTATGCAAGTCTATTTTTAGGCAGAGAATGTTTCTTCCTCAATTAGATTACTCACTACTACCCAAGCGACTGCAATACATCGCCAGGATCATTTTTATCCAACCTTTGTGCTTAATCTCAGCAACTCTCCAAACACCCAGCTCTCATTTGGTGGTGGATTCACTCCTTGGGAAAAGCAGACACCAAAGACTGAAATCCAGCAGGATAGCCGAGGTGCCAGCCTTGCATCCAGCACAGCTCCCAGAAAGAGCAAGCACACCAACCTTTTTCAACATCTTGTTCTGCTTGTGGAAGAACTCCACTTTGATATCCCCACACACTGGCAGAGGCTGAGGGAATTCAAAGTACATGTACTTGTCTTCACGTCTCGAGGGTCCTGAAGGGGAGGTGAATATCTTTACCTTGAGCTGGTACACCACAAACTGAGGATCTGCGGGGCAAAACAGAGGGGCACTCAGTCACAAACGCCTTGCAAGTGTCAAAAAGCACTGTATTAGCAGTGGAATCAGTTCATGAATGAATTAACTAGCTGGGAAGGGTTAAGCAGCACCACAGGGCATTTTCTACATGCTGCTGGAAACAACAGGTTTGTGTCCTTCATGGCAAAGCAACCAGAGCTCCAGGGAAGTTGTTTCTTCTTAATAGAGTAAAAAACAACTCTGTGAAGTGACTGCCTCTCCTGTTTATCATATGGATCTAAAGGAGGGGGTTGTTCTCTCTCATCTCCTCTCCTCTCCTCTCCTCTCCCAATTGTAGAGTGGGTGGTCATGTCAGCACAAACTCATTTCTATTCTTGCACAGCCACAGTTGTTACACAAACAAAAACAGGGACAAAATTGAGCATTAGTACACAAAACCAACCAGCACCAAGTCAGGTCTCTGTATACCCATCACCAAAGAAGTGCCACAGCACTACTTTGCAAATTAAAGCTGCAGAGGGAACAGCAAAATCATGAGGGGTTTTGGTGCAGTCTAAAAGCAGAGTTTCTTTGGAAATTGCCAGAGAGCCCTGCAGAGCTCTGGAAATCCCTGTGGAGCACACCCACATTATCCAGCTGGGAAACTGTTACTTGCACACTTAGAAGCCCAGAATGGTTTGGGTGGGAAGGGACCTTAAAGATCATCCAGTTCCAACCCCTTGCCACGGGCAGGGACACCTCCCACCAGCCCAGGGTGCTCCAAGCCCCGTCCAACCTGGCCTTGGACACTCCCAGGGATCCAGGGGCAGCCACAGCTTCTCTGCCCAGCCTCCCAGGGAAGGATTCCTTCCTAGTACCTCACCTAATCACCCCTTGTCCTGCCACCACAGTTCCTGACAAAGAGTCCTTCTCTGGCTTCCCTGTAGCCTCTTCAGACACGAGAAAGGGCTGTGAGGTCTCCATGCAACATTCTTGTCTCCAGGCTTGGACAGCCCCAACCTTCTCATCTCCCTCAAATCCTCAGTGTGTGAAACCCTTCATTTTGCCTGGGAGGCACAACCCTGCTTGATCAGTGACTTTAAAGCAGCAGGGGGACAACAAGGAAGCCAGAGCTGAAGTTCCTGTGTTAAATGTGAACTTCCTCCCATGGCAGTCGGTAACACGAGTGAAGAAACAACACAGCCTGTGGGTTTCACATTCTGAAAAACGACTGTAAACTCCAGAGAAACTTAAAATACTGCAGTACACAAAGATGCTCAAGCTGCTGGTTAATCTCTCTTCTCAGGTGCTTGGCAGATCTATCGTTTATCCCATGCAAACAGCACACAGAGCCTGCCATGGACACACAAGTCAGTGCTCACGCGAGGGATTCAGACTTGTAGCTTCATTTGGCAAGCCCAGCAGAGTTTATCCAAAACATTAAATAAGTGGTAATTGCAGAAATCTGTAACCTCCACACCTCTCCCCTAGAGGCAGAGGTTTTTTGGCAGAGGCTCCTCCCTTCCTCCTCCTCCTCAGCCCAGCCTGACAAGTTGCTCGATTGTTTCTTCTGTGTGTTCAGGTAGTGTCTCACAACAATATTAGCAGGGCCATTTTAATCAAAGCCACAGGAGGCACTGGAATTAATTACACATGGCTGTAATCCCCACAGCAAAACCATGAGAAAGATTTTTTCCACCAACAAAAAATGAACACACAGCACCCTGTCACGCAGCCCACAGGACAGCAGAGAATCTGTATTTGTACTTCAGAGCTTTGAGAAATCTGCTGTTCCTTCCTAACACAGTGTATCAGCAGATCACATTAATCACTTCCAGGTGTAATTAGCGCTTGAGAAGCCTCCACATAAAGAAAAGTTTATTGCAGAGTTAATTACATATTTATTTTTTCATTTTAAACATCATGGCAAGAATGATGTTGCTGCCTTTGAAGCCAACACGCCATTCAGCAACTGTTTTTTAGCAATTCCTGTTTCCCAAGAGTTGCTGTGTTTAAAAAGAGAAAAAAAAAAAAAAAGGAGGCTTTTTGTAAAGCAAGGAGCAAATATCCAAATGCATGTGCTGGATGGTGGGGTCACCATTCCTGGAGGTGTTCAGGGAATGACTGGATGTGGCACAGACTGGACTCGACGGGCTTGGCATCCCCGATCTTCAAACCCTGAAACCCTTCCCAATTCAAACCTGGAGCAGAACAACCCTCAAACTGCCACCCCTGGGAGGGTCCCAGTGGCCAGAGCACATCACCCCAGGACTTCTGGGACATGAGGGGTGTAAGCACGACCTTCTCCAGGGAGCCCTCGGTGCCCCAACCACGACAGGGTGCTGGGTACTTACTGCAAGTGCCGCTGCT
The DNA here is from genome assembly GCA_035583185.1 of Anabacerthia variegaticeps. Classification (NCBI taxonomy): domain Eukaryota; kingdom Metazoa; phylum Chordata; class Aves; order Passeriformes; family Furnariidae; genus Anabacerthia; species Anabacerthia variegaticeps. The sequence continues at coordinate 3,060,626 of JAWWEW010000166.1, forward strand.
GAACATGGGAATTGTTTCAAACATCATCTTGTGAAAGAGCAGTGCCACTGGTCTGTAGTCCAGGTGGTTCTTTAACAGGTAGCTATAGTAGTACACGTAGCGTCTCTGACTGGGAATTGTCACTCCCTAAACAGAGGGAAAACAAGGGTCAGACACCTCCAGCACCCCAGAGGGCAACCCAACCACCCAGGAACAGGAACAGGTCAGCCCAACCCACCAGTGCCCAGCACAGGCAGGACACTGGTTTGCCAGGAGCTTGAGTACATCTTAGAGGGCAGGAGCAGCTCTGCCCTGGGGAAAGGCTGGGAGAGGTGGGATTGTTCAGCCTGGAGACCTAAATGGGACCTTCCAGTGCCTGAAGGGGCTGAAAGGGAAGATAGAGAGAGACCATTCCCAAAGGAAGGACAGGACAAGGGGAATGGCTTCAAACTGACAGAGGGGCAATTTAGGTTAGATATATGGAAGGAATCCTTCCCTGGGAGGGTGGGCAGGCCCTGGCACAGGTTGCCCCATCCCTGGAAGTGTCCAAGGCCAGGGCTTGGAGCAACCTGGGCTAGTGGAAGGTGTCCCTGCCCATGGCAGGGGGTGACACTGGATGATTTAAGACCCCCTTCCAACACAATCATTCCATGATTCTGTGCTCTCCCAACATCCATCTCCAGCAATGAGGCAAAGAAGGCACATTTTTCCTGTGTCTTAAGAAAGAAACACCACAGATACCTTGAGGGTCACATCAAAGGTGGTTTCATGCTGCTGCTCTTTGGGGCGGGGAGTGTGAGATGTTAAGCAGGAGGTGCCTTGAACAACTTTACTTTTTAAGCACCACTAGAGGATTCACATTTTGACAGCAGTTTAAGTCAAAAGGCTCTGATGTTTACTAATATTGCTATGCTCAGGATGGATGTTGCCTTCTATTAGCAAACATCCCTCTGAAATGTTTGCCCCAAATCAAGGTGGGAAGTTTCATCCAAATAGGCCCCATAGCCCAGAGTGTTCAATAAAGGACTTACACTGGAGGTACAACATTTGCTTTGAGAGCACATACCCTACAAATGCTTTTATTGCTGAGTTGAAATCAGCTTGAAGCTTTGAGAGGAAGGGAACAGTTGTAAAGCTCTTCTGGCTACTGTTTTCAAGGAAAAGTGATAAAGATGAAAAATGACTTCATTCCCCAGAAATGTCAGAGTTTATAACAACCTGTACTGCACACTTACAGCAGCATCAGTAAGTCACTTTTCTGATTAATTGTGGGGTTGTAATGAACCAAGATAAGCAGAAGGTTTGCATACAGGAGCCTCTGAGCATTTTGGCCACAAAACCTACACCACAGTGTTTCTATGGCCTCTGACTTCCACCTGCTTCACTTCCCAACAGCCAGCAGCTTAGGGCAGCCAGAGCACTTTTCATTTAGCAAATCTCTATTCTGCACACATGAAAATAGTCACTTCCTGCCATTATTAAAAAAAAAATGTTGATAATTATGTCTCCTTATCACTTGAGCTGCGTCTAGATTACACAAAAGACCTTTCCCTGCAGCACTTGTACAATGACCTTCCCAAGCAGCCTCCTACAGTGCCATGGTTTTGGCTCAGATGTCTCAGGAGTTATCACACCCACTTCTTAAGGCAGCTTTCAAGCCTGCTTTCCTGGGATCTCAGCGAATGCCAGGCTCGGGGCAGCCCAGCAGGGTTTGCCAACGCTGCCAACCCCAAGAGGAGCAGGTAAGGAGGACACATCCTGCTCTGCTCAGGGCTTCCCAAAGGATGTGTCCTGCAGAGAAACCCCAGCCAGGACAGCCAGGGCTGGGACCAGAGCCAAGGGAACACACTCATGGCCACAGTGATAGCCAGTCCCACAGCAAATCCAGTTCTTGTCCAGCAAGGCAGTTTTATCCCTCCAGCCAAAGAGCTTTACTCCCTGGGGACGGAATCATTGCCCTGAGAGCCCAAGAACCAGTGGCACTGAAGCAGAACTCCAAGTTCTCCATTTCCAAAGGTCTCAATTCCAAGCAGAACATTTTCATAATGAGCTGATAATATTCCAGGAGGCACAATCAACCTCTGCTCGCTTTTCCTCCAGGACAATCAGGACAGGGAAGTAGATCAAGCATGTTCTCCTCAAGAAGCTGGTATTTCCCATCACCATTTTTAAATGGATGTTAGATAAGCTCCTCTAGTTCTTGTACCAGAGCTTCCTGGGGCACTGCCAAGCAGTGTGGGCATCACAGGAATTGTCAGGTGCTGCTCCTGTTCTCCTCTCAATGTAGCAGGGGCAGTATTGTGAAGAACAAACACACTTTAGGAGGTAATATTCCCACATTCACTGTGAGGGTGAAGCTGCAGGGCATCAGGTCACCTCCAACAAGCAGAAATCACAGCTGGTGAGCTCTGACATCACACCTGGGATCTCCGCCCTGCTCAGAGAGTCATTCTGAGACTTCCCCGCACAAAAGAATTGGGTTTCATTTCCTGTTCAGTTATACCACCATCACAGAATCACAGAATGGGCTGGGTGGAAGGGACACTAAAGATCATCTCAGCCCACCCCCTGCCATGGCAGGGACACCTCCCACCAGCCCAGGGTGCTCCAATCTGGCCTTGGACACTTCCAGGGATCCAGAGGCAGCCACAGCTTCTCTGCCCACCCTGTGCCAGGGCCTCACCAAAGGGATGAATTTCTTCTTAATACCTAATTTAAACCTACTCTCTTGTCAGTCTGAAGCCATTTCACCTTGTCCTGTCACTCCAAGACCTTGCAAAAAGTCTCTCCCCATCTTTCCTGTCAGCCCCTTCAGGCACTGGAAGGCCACAATGAGGAGCTTCTCTTCTCCAGGCTGAACAATCCCAATTCTCTCAGTCTTTCCTCACAGGAAAGCTCTTAGGAGTCATTCTTGACAGTACAACTACATGAGGGTTCAAGAATGCTCCTGAATGGATCATCTCCAGCACCTGAAGAGCTGCTCCCAGCTGACCACACTATGCTTCCTTCCAAGTCTGATCTTCACCATAAAGCCCTTCAGGGCAGGAGCAGCAACCACACAGGCAATACTTTCTAACCTTCATCATTCTCTTCTTCTCAAAGAGTTCCTCCCACTACAACGAGTTACCCAAGTCAGAAGAGGCAGCTGAGAGAGGAAACAAAAACCAAGCCCCACACCAGGCTTTGGTCCCACAGAGTCCTTTTGTAGCCTTGGTTTTACAATGCCTTATTGCCCAGGAGAGCAGAGGAGCAGCAACTCTCAGCCTCACCTACCACAACTCTCACTTGATGTTGCAAAGGCCTCTGTGGAGCTGCTGCTCCCAGCAGGCACTTGGGAAAAAAGCCTGTTCCAGAAGGACTCGAGGTTGTTCCCTGGACCAATTAGTCACATTTCCTCCTGCAATCAGACTCTCACTTCCTGCCAGCACAGGCTGACCCCTCCAAGGATCACTTGGCCACGAGCGTTAGCAGCAACAAGTGATTTTAGCTGGACTATTCTCAGCAGCTCCATGCAAAGGGTGCACCCTGCCCTTGCTTTAAACCAGGGCAGTTTGGGACCTCATTCAAGGCACTTTTCCTTCATCACACACATGTTGGTCCAGGAATAAAATAAATTAAAAAAAACCCACCACAAAGAGGCATTTGCTCCCCACTGGGTGCAAACAGCGATTTTGATGCCTCATCTCCTTTGAGTTCAGGAAGTCAGTTATATGAAGGTGTGGTGAAATACCAAAGCAGAGAGCAGCACTTGCCATGTAACACTGAAATATGGGTCACAAGGGAGGCAAAGGCTCCCAGAACCTCCACTGGATACCTGTTTATAAACACTACTTCAAGGACTATGTGAATCAAATGCTGCCTGCTGGCCACATCAACATAACCATGCTCAAGTGGAGCTGGGAAGGGGGGGAAAAATAAAAATCAGCTTTTCCAGCAGAGACATGGAAAGCAAATCAGAGTTGCTGGTTACAGACAGTATTTAGAGTACAGCTAAACTAGGCTCTCTCTAGCCCTGCTCATGAAGTTCTCCCTCATCTCCAGGATGCCCCAGGGACCACTGGGGTACAGAGGACACCCAGCTGACCTTACCCCCACCACCTTTGTAAAAAGGGAAACTGAGGCACAACAAGCTTTTCACCCTGGTTTTCTTCAGCTTTGTGGTTTCCAGGCCATTTTCTGCAGCTCTTGAGATGGCCAGGAGCAGCAGGAGGAATCTGTTTATTCCCACCTCTCATTCCTACTCAGGGACTCTCAAGTTTGGATGGGAAACCTTGACAGTGTCTCTGCTCCAGGGTTACAGCACAAGCAACCCAGCAGTACGTGGAATAACAGCTCCCTCTCGCCAAGAGGGCAAACTAAGGAGTTACCTGCTCCTTCCCAGGAATCAACAGCCAAATCCTAGAATTCCTCAGGAGCCTTCAGACATGCAGCTCTGCTTTTTAGAGGTTTTCACACCGGAATGAATGCTTTGTGCAAACATTACAGGACCAGGGAGAGCTGTACTTGAGGAGGCTGAACCTGGCCTGCTGGGAGGACCCCTTTGGAATGCTCTACCAACATACTCAAGGAATAGATGGAAGATGAGCAGAGAAGCTTGTTCAAGTGCCCTTGCAAGTCACACATTATTATTATTTTTGAAGGTGATTTCAAATAAGGAGGTGAAATTCCCATTAATAAGGCATAACAATGCAGAAAGGTCCTTAATGATCCTTCTATCAAGGAGGGGCATCCAACAATCTTCCAGTATGTTCTTCCAGTAGGGATATTCAACTGTAATGACTACACATCTCCAGCCACCACCACAGAGGTTAAGACAACCTGAGGAGACAAACAGCTCCTCCACTCAGGCAAAACAAGCTGGAGCAATCCTCCTATTTGGGCTGAAAACGTGACAAAGTTCCCTCACCGCCTGCCCACGTGATGTAACACACAGCACCACTCTGCTGAAAAAGCTATTTAAAATAAACTGTCCAGGTCTCCCTGAACAGGAGATGGAAGAGCCAGGCTGTTTCAGTGCTGTGACTAATTGCTGCCGCTGATTAGGAAAGCTTTTTCATTTGTAACTGCATTGACCTGGCAATACTAAAGCTAAATCAAACCAGGTATCACAACTGCTGGCAAGTATTTCTGAAAGGGTTTGAGCATCAAACTGCCCTCCAGGAGGAAAAGCAGCGAGTTACAGGCAGGGGAAGAGAAGAACAGAGAGCAGCTCACCTTCTTGTCTCTGGTCCTTACTTCCCCATAGAAATCTAGGGCTTCTTGAGCCTTTAAAAACTTGCCTCGATGCAACAAATATGCACAAATCATTACACCAGTTCGTCCCTTTCCAGCTTTACAGTGGATTGCTGCAACATGATTGTCATCTTCACTCAGCCACTGGTCAAGGTCCTCACAAAAAGGTTTGATGAGCTCCAGCTGGGGTGGGTTGTGGTCTTCAAAAGGGTACTGTGCAACTGCAAGGAGAAGCAGGAATTCACAGGTCAGCTCTGGGACAAGCATGTTAACATTAACTCATTAAATCACCCCCCATCTTAAATATATATATTTTTATCCTAATGTTCTTTAGCATTATAAGCACTGCAGACATTTCTCTAGGAACCCCTAAGGACCCTCCTCCTCTTTCACACCTCTGTTGAAAGGAGTGGCACAGGCCGTGCACCAGGAATTTTCTAGAATTTCAGAGCGTGCTGGCACAAAGAATAGCCTTGTGGAAACCCATTACTCCAGCAATAATTAAACTACCTGCTGAGAGAGAGCAGGGCCAGAGCTCACTGACTGGGCAGGCAGCAGGAATTGTGCTGCAAAATCCCTGGGCACAGTTGGGTGTGTGTTGGGGACAAACTCTCAAAGGTGCTTTGGAAACCAAAACCTGCTGTTCTCGTATTTAAAAAATGGTCATGACAGGAGAAATGTCATGCAAGGCACTGGCAGTACCTGTGGGGTTCACAGTCCCCCTGCCTTACAGGGGTGTACAAATGCACACACACACTTCTCCCACCCAGAGGTGGAGAGAATTTCACTCAGGAAATGAAAGGCAACTCAGGAGAGCAAAAAATCAGCAGTAAGAATGGAGAAGCACCTCAGAGCCCAGGACACACAGTGTCCCAGTGAGCAGCAGAATCACAGAGGATGCTTTGGTTCCACCAGGAGAAGCCTTGATGAAGTGCACCCCAACTCTCCACCCACCCTGGGATCTTAGAAACACAACTGTGGTTTACTTAAAACCTCTCAGCCAGGAGCACCATTTCCTTTTCTGGGCTAAAAATGAACCCATTTCATTTTTTGGCAGGGGTCTGCGTTCCTTTCCTAAGTCCTGCTCTCCGGTCCCACACACAAGGCTCCTTTGGATGAATCCCCCAGGAGCTGAGGAGCAGAAGTGAGGGATGAAGTTATGGAACTGCTGAATGACTGCAGCACAAGTCTGGAGCCTCCTGGAGGCATCCACAAGGACAGTTTATTCACTTGCCCACGTCATCTCCCACAAGACTAAATAGTGAAGCCCAAAGAAGTGAATAATCTTTGCTGAAGAAGCAACAAAGGTTCCCCAACATGAACACACACTAATAAATTCTTCCACAGGGAAGATCCCAAGACTCCCCAAATGATCTTTGTATGAGAACTCAGAGATGTCATTTTTTTGGCAGATGTAAATGAAAGGAGGAATTTATTTAGAAATCCCTCAGAAAAGAAGCTGCAAAACCACTGTAAATTCATCCATCCAACTCTGAGTCTCTTGTAATTACAACCAGCAAGGCTCCCATGGAAAGGGGAGTAAAATAATCCTGAAAGGACAGCCCAAAAATGCCAAGTAGTCCCAGCATGCTGAAGATGCTCTCCAAGACGTGGCATCAAAGGCAAACCTCGTGGGAACTCCTTTGGAAATGGGGATGGAACAAGCTGAACTGGGTGCCCTGTGATGTTGTGGGGGAGTGAGAGGAAGGAAACATTCAACTGCCAAGCCTCAAGCTCCTCCATGGATTTTGGGTTCCCAACCCTGGAGCAGGGAGAATGGTTCTGATGGCCCTCTCCAAGCCCCCAGACACTGCAAGGAAAATCCCACAGCACATAAAGGAGGGAACAAAAACATAAAAAGGGAAGTGTGGGGTAAAGCAGAAGGTCATTTCCAACATGGAAGCACTCTGGAAACTGCAAAAACCCCAGACAGAAGGCAAGTTCCCAATGAAGATGAAGAGCTTTTTAGGCTTTAATTTGATGCAGGAGCATCCAAGGTGAATAATGAACTCCTCTGATGTCTCATGCTAAGTGTACAAATAAGAAGTTCCCTTTGCAATTAATTCACTCTGGGGGAATTCAAAGCAGAGCTGCTGCTCCCCTGCTAAGGGAAATCCTGAGTCACCACAGTGGTTATCTAAGGTTAACTAATTCAGGGATGAAAAGGAGAACTGAACCTGTGCAGAGCTGCTGGGAAAGGTGCTGGGACAAACCACCTTCTGGGTGGGCATTGACAGCCAAAGGAGCTGACACCTCCACCTCGAGAGGCAGAAACTGGAGCAAACATATGTTGTGGCTGTATTAGAATGCTGCCCTTTGCTCTCCTTACCCAAGCACATCTTAAAATGCTATTTTTTGTCTGCCTTGGGTGCACTGAGTGAGGTTTCAGGACATGGCATTCCAAATCAGAAGCAACGATGGCTTCCATGTGACAATTTCACTCCTCCTATATCCAGACACTAAAACAGCCAATTCTGTGTTGGTCACGTTCTAAACTCCTCTTTATGACTAGGAGGATGGTTTAAAATAGTAAGAAGTTAAAAAAAAAAAAAGAAGTTGAGCCCTTGCTGAGGTGTAGGATTAGTCCATAAGGCTCGAATTTGTTCATCTCCTGCAAGTGTGTGGACACAGGAACTCCTCCTGCACCTAGGCATTCTGAAGCTCTGCTGCTGTGCACAGCCCAAAGAATAAAGGTAAATCTGCATTTATTTATCACCTGGGGAGTAAATACTGACACAACAGTATCCACTCCCCAAGGACTTGGCCAAAACGCCCCCCTGAAAGTTTCCCCACTGGTTTTGGTAGCTCTGCAAAGTGCCCAAACTCCAGCCCATCTCTAAGAGGCACCACACGGGAATGAAGGGTTTTTAAGTTTCTGAAGGTTATGCCAGCTCTCCAAAAATTGCTTCATATGAAGTGACTGAAGTGTTCTCCATTTCTACCCTTCCTGAGAACCAGGCTCCTCCAAGCTGCACATGCAAATTGTACAGTAACTCTGCCCACTGAACTGAAGCTTCTGCACAACCCATTCTGCCAAAAAAATTTGCAACAGCAGATTACTTATTAGATCTTCATCTTTAAGTGTGGCAGGAACCATTTCTGCAAGCACCAGGAACACAGCAAGTCTTTCCACTGACTCCAAGCAAACCTGACATCATTCCTTGTGCCCAAATGCCCTCCATGACTATGCACAGCTCCTCCTTCAGTGGGGTTTGAAGGGCACACACATCAAGCAGCACAAACGTACCTCTGCAGTTAAATTTGGCGGTGTCATAATGTCTTTCAGCACATCTGGAAAAGAAAAACAGACAAGAGTTCAAGTCTCTGAGCCACTCCCAACATCTGTCACACCCTGGAACACACAGCTGGCAAAACCCTGTGTGCCCACCACCTTTAGGATTTATAGCTAAGGGTTACATAGAGAAACCCTGCTTTGCTGCAGAGATCTAAACCCACTCACTGAAAGACCAGTTATTTGACTGAAAGGCAAATACTTACCCTTGGTAATTGTAGTCCTTTGGTATGTTTTAGTTAGTGTGACTCGAGTCATGCAACAGGTGATTACTTTTTAACCTGGGCTATTAACAGCTCCAGCCACTGGAGCAGCTTTCTGCTCCCAAGCAGACAGCTGTGACCTTCATCCAACTGATTCTGAACCAAAAACACACATCAAGAAGCCTCTACAGCAACACAGCAGTGTTGGGGATTGCAAGGATGCTTCAGGACTGCCACTGACAACTCAAAGCCACACCAAATATCCTCCCAGAGATCACACTCTGCAGCTGGGCATTGGGGTTTGAATTTAGGTGAACTCAAAAGGCCAGTGAGCCTGGAAAATGGCCCATTTCTGAGGACTCTGGAGTTGCAGCAGTGTCTCTCACCACTTGAAGAGACCCACTCTGGCTAAAGCAGCAGCCCACCCCAGAGCTGTCCTGCAGGATGACCTGCCCAGGGTCAAACAGCAGGGATGAGCAGGTAGGAACAACCCCATCAGCTGGGCTCTAACACAGCCAAAATGGCACACACTGAGGGGCCAGCTGGGTCAGATGTGGGGTAAGGGGAAAGAAGGCAAGAGTGGCTACTCCATGCAATGTCCCTTGGAGCTGCTGCTCCTGGAGGCCAAATGATGGGAGAGAAAAGTGCAGTTCAGGGAGGAAAACAAGAACAATCCTGCCCTGAATCCTGCCCAGGCTAGGCTGGACAGGGCTTAGGAGCAATGTGGACTAGTGGAAGGTGTCCCTGTCCATGCCAGGGGCTGGAATGAGGGGAGTTTAAGGTCCCTTCCATCCCAAACATGAATCAACAGGAGCCCAGACTGAAGCACAGCGACTGGGAGTCATTTCAGGGGATGGAACACACGTAGATCTGCCCTGATTACAACCTCTCCTCTGCCCAGCACTGCCATTCCCACACCAGCTCCAGGACTGGGATGAACTCCTCTCTCCTTCCCAGGCATGTTAGGAGGGCAGCCTTTGGAGCCACGTGGAGCTTACTTGGCACTCTCAGACACCCAAACTTTTGGGCTCCTACTTATGGCTGGAAATGGAGCCTCAGAGAGCTGCACTGGGCTTTGTCCACAGGGCTCACACACTCTGCTGGGGCTGCCCATGCTCTCAGTCCTTCCCTTCCTCAGAATTCCAGAGCCTTCTGGACTCTACCCTCTGCTAGGGAAAAGTCTGGCAGCTTTTACAGCTCCCATCACGTTCTCTGGGTCAGGAGTGACCTGATGTGGATTAAGGTGGTGGATGGGACTCAGAGAATCACGATCTGCCCTCCAGTTTTTGGGAAGAAAGGTGGGATGCAGGATGTACCCCCAGCACGGAGTCACCACTCAGCACCTGAGCTCTGGAAGCTGAGCCTCCCAGCAAGCAAAGCATTTAACACAAAGCATCTTAGCCAAGAAAGTTTCCTGCTTCCTTTTAAAGAAACACCCAGTTCAAATGGGTAGTAAGAGATGAAAGTCCTCAAAACATTAAAAAACAAATCCACATGTGGGCAGAAAATGCCTTCAAATGCTGAAGTTTGAGAGAGTATCAAATAAAATACCATGGGGGATCAGTCTTGCTGATGCCAAGGACAGAAACACTGCCTCTTCTGGGAGCTGAACACAAGCAGAGCAGAGTTCCAGACACAGCTGCACCAAAATCCTCTGTATTTACAGCAGAGACTCCCCCACACACACTCTGGGGGGCTTAACACTTCAAATGCATTTAGGGTTTCTTTAAACACCTGTAATAGTCACAGCTCCAGATGAAACCTGAGTATTTCCATGCATTTTGGGGGTAAGGAGTGGGTTGGCACAGTTCTTACAACCCTTCTCAGGACTCCAGGGAGGTGCTGCCAGGCACCTTCCTCATCAGTCAGGACCCCACTGCCAGCAGGACTTTGGGCTTCCTCTGCCACAGAGGAACAAAGAGGCACATGAAATCCACCCTGCTCATCACAGCTCCTTCCTTCAACCATCTGCCTGCAGGACACTTCGAGGAAACACCCTGCAGAAGATGGAGAGGAGTCCAAAAGGGGAGGTAACAATCTGCCAGCATGTGAAACTGGGAGATGGAAGTGGAAGAACATATTGAAATCAAGGATACTGGAGGAACAGCAAAGGGTTAAAGGAACACAGGAGAGAACTGACACCAGTAAGGAGCAAAATGGAATGGCTCAACCACTGCCTGGGGAGTTAAAAGCAGAGATGGGAGGATGAGGCATGACTGCCACCACTTGAGAAAGATCTCCCAATCCTTTTACATCAAACTGCTCAATACCCACATTATCAGCTCCATGGAACAGCCACCTTAAAGGAACTCAAACCCCGTGACAGTTTGAAATAATTCTGCCTAGAATCACGTAACTCCCCTGAACTCCCACCTCTTCCTTTGAAACACAGACAATAGGGGATTATTTACAGCTTAATCTGAGCAGATGAAGTTCTCTGCAGTACCTGAGGGATGCAATTCCTCCCCATCTCCTGACCAAACAGTGCAACAAGTCCCCTGAGGGTGTTTTAGGTGTGTAAAGAAAGACCCAAGAGACAAGGTGGCCTCTCCAGCCAGGGAGACACAGTTTAAAAGCTCCTCTTTCCAAGTAAACTCCTCATTTGCAACTGATCCATGTCTTGGGGAAGAAGCAGCCCCTCACACTTTCTTTCAAAGGATGTTTTATCCTCTGCAAGTTTCCATCTGAGGGTGAAGAGAGCAATTTTAGGGTGCTTCCTTTGTTTTCAAATCAGCGACAGGGAAATCCATTTTCACAGGAAGAACTTGCAAACCAAACCCTTTGGCACACCTGGACAAGTTCTTTTCACCTCCCAGCAATGTGAGTGCCACGTGCATTTGTCTCATCACAGCTCTTCTCCCTTCCAAACTTGAAAGCTGTTTCTCTGCAGGGCTGGGGGACTGGGTTTTGCCTCTAATTTTTTTGTTTTTTAAATAAATTGAGGTTGCTGGCAGGCAAAGTGGAGACTTTGGAGGCACCACCTCCCCGAGGAGCCACTTGCTAAGATGTACATCAGGCTGACTAAAATCCTGCTTTCTGACCAAACCTACAAGCAGCCTCTGCCCAGAAACTTTAGCCATTGATTCAAAGGATAATAATCTTCTGGAGAGCTTCTAAGCTGGAAAACACAGTTTTGCTCCTGACCTGCACAAAAGATGGCCAATGACTGTATTTTATGTACATATCCTTCTCTGTCCCATCCAACCCTCCAGACAACTCCAAAAACCAGAAGACAATTTCTCAGCTCCTCCTGTCACTTCTCCCCAGCATCAGGAAACAGAGCTGCTTTATGCATAATCCTTCAGATTATGCTAACTCAGAGGCAGATTGAAATCCTCTTTTTTGAAAGACTTCTTTTTAATGACTGACAGATTACAATGTCATGCATATCCCAGATTTCCAGACTAATTTTCCCATTAATTGCAGATATTTAGATACATATTCATTAAAAAAAAAATAATAAAAAATAAAGCTGTAACACTTCAGAGAATCAACCTTCAACTTAGATTTCTAGGAAAAAGATGAGAGGTAGGAAAACCATGACCTACTTTTCAACATCAGCTGACATCACCAAATCATTTCCACAAATGAAATTAGCCTAAGCTAACATCCAAATTTGACCAAGGAACAGCAACAATAACAGCTTTCTGCATAACTCAGTTTTCAGAGGGAAAACATTACACTTAGAGAGGTGAGAAACCATCACCAATTGCTCCAACAGCTTTCTTAAAGTAATAAATAGGGACAGACAAGGAGAGTGAGGAAGCAAACAGAGCCTGGGTACCAATGGAGTTTGATTTTTAAAAAAAAAAAGAGAAAAAACCTAGGCAAATATTCATTTGGCAAATGGACATTAATACATGAACAGAAAGCCTGCTGTGAATTACTTTTCACTTTTTAATCACATGGTACAAGCTCCAGATGGGCTGCATGCCAAGTCATTTAAAAGCGTTCAAGTAATATGAATACACCCCAGCATTTCATTTAACCTCACTCAGCTCCACTAAATGAAGTACCAGTGCTCTCAATCAGCCTTAATTGTTTTAAGAAATGTGCAAAACAGCCCCAGCTCTGCTTCAGGACACCACCAAGCCACTTGCACTCCCAAGGTATTTTTAGAAGTCATTCTTTGGGGAAAACACATCTCAAGGAGCATACTTACAGATTGTATATCTTGTAATGGTTTTTATGCTTTGAATCCAGAAACCTTAAGGAGGAAGGAGAAAAAAAAAAAGTATTAATATACATTGCAAGCATGTTGACCTTAATTTGCAGCATCCCCCAAGCACCACCCAGCATGTGCAGCTCTGCATTCCCAGCTGGCCCTGTAGTGCCTCCAAGTCTCACTCATCCCACAACATGGACAAAATGCCCATTGCAACTCAAAAAACTGAACTATTTCTTGTGTGGACGGATATCCTGGTGCTGAAAATCCCTGCAGGTCACTGTGCTAAGCTGAGGAAGGAGGGGTGATTCTGGAAGCAGAAAGCATTGATCACATCAGGCATCTGTAAACACTTCCCATTTCAAAGTATTTTTAATGCCACAATGAGAAATCAGGGTCAAAAATAACTCTTGTGCTCCAATTTCAGCCCAAATCCTTCCTTTTAATCCCCTTTTTTAAAAATGACCAGTATCTGCCACCGAAGTCTGTCCCCAGGGATATCCTGAGTTGGGAAAGGAGGAGGGAGATCACTTTTTCACACTCATTTCACTTCCAAGCTCCCCTTGGAACAAAAAACTTCCCATACAAGCCTCGGCGAGCCAAACTGCAAACATGATTCATCAGAATTGCCGTGATTATATATGATGTGTCACCTGGCAATGTGCAAGAAAGAAATAACATACAAATGTTTACACTTAACATCATCAACAGTGTGTATCTGCACATCAGCCAGGAGGAATTTAATTAGCCATGACAGAACATGCTGTTCGCATCGAAGAGAAACGCTAGCTGCTAAAATCCTGGAAAGCTCAAGCACAAACAAGCTCTGCTTATCAGTCCCAATATTCCAGAGAACCCCGAGGAGCTCCGTGGTTAAATCCACGAGGGAAAAGGAGAACAGATGTGGGAGAGTCCCATTTCACAGGGAAAAGGCAGGGCAGGGTTCCTGCTGGTTCAGCCTCGGTGGGCATGGAGATTTGCTCCTGGAGATGTTCCTGCTTGGTGGGCACACAGAGGAGAGCAAGGACAGCTGGCTCTGCTCCTCATGGCAATATCCACAGCAGTGTGTAATAAGGACAGGATTCCACCCAAACCCTCTCCAGGTGTATCCTCTCAGTCCAGGTCACATTTCTCCTGCAGCATTAGCATGGAATTGGTGAGGATATTCCAAAAAAGCCTGCTGGGGAATCCTGGCTCAAAGCCAATTGCTCTGAGCTCGAGCACACTGCATTTCTGCATGAAAAAAAAACCTCTTGGGAAAACAAAAATAAAAACTCACAGTATAAAACCAACTGGAGCAGATGAAGAGTGCAACATGCAGAACGCTGTGTGATCACTTTTGATTCTTGTTTGAAAAGAGGAGGCAAACCAACAGTGCTTCAGCATCCAGTGCCCTGCAGCCACTTTATTTCCACCTCTCCCTGTGTTCATGTGGGTGATTCTGCTTTGAGGTGATTGCTGCTCCTCTTGATCACAGTGTTTGTGGACAGCTCCAGGATTGTATAGGCATTCCCCTTCAAAAGTCTCATTTACACATCTCTAAGTACTCAGCCAACAGAATCTACTTGCCTTCACCCAGAAGCAACTGAAGTCAATGCTGTGAATAGAAGAGGGCCTGCAAGGACTGCTGCCTATTGGGATTTATTTGGATTATTATCTAAAACCATGTTACATTAGATATCAGGAGGAAATCCTTCCCTGGGAGGGTGGGCAGGCCCTGGCCCAGGATGGGCAGAGAAGCTGGGGCTGCCCCTGGATCCCTGGGAGTGTCCAAGGCCAGGTTGGAGCACCCTGGGCTGGTGGGAGGTGTCCCTGCCCATGGCAGAGGGTGGGATGAGATGAGCTTTAATGTCCCTTCCCACCCAAACCAGTGTGGGATTTTAGTGCAGCCTCTGCCCCTATCCTACAATCCCCAAGGGAGGAATCCCTCAGGCACTGGGTATTTCACCCATCAGATGTGTCAGCTCCATGAAAACGTGGCTCTGGCTGTTGGCAACCAAAGCTGGCTAGAGAGGTTGAGTCTGTGGGTTGGAAAGGACTTAAAGCTCATCCACTTTCACTCCCTTCCATGAGCAGGGACACCTTCCACTGGACCAGGGTGCTCCGAGCCCTGTCCAACCTGGCCTTGGACACTTCCAGGGATGGAGATTCCACAACCTCTCTGGGCAACCTCTTCTTGTGTGCAACCACAGAGTTAGCAACCACAACTTCATGCCTCTCTTACCAATTCCAGCAGACACACACACACCCTAACCCAGTATCTCCAGCTTGCCACACTGACCCTCCACCAGCTCTGGAAGAGTGACAACTCCTCTCTGTTGCCTCAGAGCCCATGGTTGGTTCCCCAAGCGCGGTGAGGTCCGGGCTCTGACGTCCTGGGTGCTATTTGTGGAGGGGCAGCTCCGTCACGACGGTTAGACATGCAAAACCAAGCCCTGAGCCCAGCCAACTGCAGCTGGGCAGGGAGGCCACTGCTCCAGCCAGCAGCTGCTGCTCAGGGGGGGCAGCAGTCCTGCCAGGGTGGCAGCTCTGGAGCTCAGCTCGGGCTCTGCTCACCTCTGCATCAACCTGGATGCAAACAGTCAGCAGGGACATTGAAGCACTGCTAATTAGGGCTGTCAATGATCAGAGAAGCCCAGGACTATTTGATGTGGAAGGGACCTTAAAGATCATCCAGTGCCACCCCCTGCCACGGGCAGGGACACCTCCCGCCAGCCCAGGTTGCTCCAAGCCCCGTCCAACCTGGCCTTGGACACTCCCAGGGATCCAGGGGCAGCCCCAGCTTCTC
>JAWWEW010000166.1:3077140-3093548 GCA_035583185.1 Anabacerthia variegaticeps
GCTCCATGTCCTTCTTGTGTTGGGGGCACCAGAGCTGTGCACAGTGACCCAGGTGGGGTCTCACCTGAGGGGGCAGAATGCACCAAACACTCTGAACAACTCCATGGCACCTCCAGCCTGGGAGCAGGAGCAGCACCTTCTTGCCCTGGCACAGCAACCTGAACTCCACTGCAACCCTTCCTGCACTAACCCCCAGCCCCAAACATCACCTACCCAGCTCATGACCTCAAATGATCTCAAAAACATCACCCATGACTTCCGAGCCTTCATATAAAGTCACCTATGTTTACTGCTTTGAATCAAAATCAACACATGAAGCACTTCCTTAACGATTCAAGAAAGGGTAAGGGCAAACTTATCCTGCAGTGCCATGGCCTGATGTCTTTCTAAAAGCAAAGAACCTCCTTTCACTCCTACACAACTCAATGAAATGGATTTTTCACACCAAAAAAGCAAATTATGTGAATTTGAGACCAACCCAGGCCATCAACCTGGCCACTGTTTCCAACATTTTTCAGGAAAACTAAAAAGACAACAACTACAATGCAAAAACCTTGCCATTTCTTCCATCAGGACACACATCCTTTCCTTAGCACAGCATAAATGAGTACAGAATAGAGTATTCAAGTTTTAGAGGTGAAGAAAAATGAAGCCTTACCTTACTACATCATCAATGTTGTTCCTGTACACTCCTTCAAGCCTCTCCGCAGGAAAGCCCATGGCAATTATGTTTGGATAAATATCTGGATGTGCAAGTTAAGGAAATAGTTGTAAAGCAAGTGAAATGTCTCCAGTAGCATTAAATGGCCATTACTCCAATATTGGTTTAACTGTATCCAAGGCAGGGCAACAACTCCAATGATTCCACACAGCAGATGGGAATGTGAAAAGGATTCTATATCTCATGCATCAAAAAAAAATCCAACAATTACCCACTTCTGAACAAATCCCCTCATTTCTTCCTCTGAACTACCTGCAATTCGTTTGCCAAAAGCAACCTGAGATGACAGAATTTAGGAAAAGAACCTCTTAGCCCAAACAAATCAGTGCTAAGGAAAAAGGGGCAAATAAGAAAATGCCACGTTTGCATCTATGGAGAATTCACAGCAAATTGCTAGGAAATGACTGGTATTTATTTTCCTGGTGGTGAAATGATACACAGCTTTTTTTGTTTTTTTTTAAAACAGAACTCCAGAAAAGAAATTACTCCCAAGTTTAAAACATTATTAGAAATGATAATGTAGTGAAGAAGCCTCGGTGAAAAATCAAAGCAGAAAGGAAAGCAGCAGCTCGAACAGCCCATAGCCTGCTGCATTAACATACTCCTCCTCAAACTAATTTTAGAAGGAGCAAGAACAAAGCCTGATATGTTTGAAGTTGGCCCTGCTTTAAACAGGGGGCTGAAGGAGGTGGTTTCCACAAGGCCCTTTTCACCTAACCCATCCCACCCTTTTGGGAATCATCTGTATGGTCAGAACACCCCAACACTGCAAAGAGGGGATCAGTTGGGATGGGAGACGCTGCAGCAGCTTCCAAGAGATTCAAATCCCAGCTCCTTGGACACAAAGGAAAGCCTCAAGTAGGACACAAACCTCCTTCCCTGCAGCCCTGCAGAATTCCCACAAGCTCAGGCCCTCCCAGCAGAGCAGCACAGCCCAAGTGCTGCGCTCACACCGTTAACTGCAACACTCCAGAAAAACAGTCAGAGCTCAATACACGGAAATTATGTTTTGTGCTCTCAGAAAAAAAAGGAAAAAAGGAAAAAAAAAAAAAAAGAATTAGCATTTACTGTGTTGTAATCCAAGTATTAATAGACATCGGGCTGTTTGGACCATTCAACAGATGATTTGTGCAGACAATGAGAAAAATAGGAAAGCTTTTGAGTAAATGAAATAAATATTTGGAGCTGCCTTAAATACAGACACTGAAAGGAGTTCGTGGCTGCTTTCCAGTTCATTCTGTATTTGCCCAAACCCTAAAAAACACTTACACTGGGGGGAAAAAAACCCTAAACATTAAATTGCTTAACTTACAGAGCTTGTGGTAACTTCAAATCACAAAGTTTGGAGTTCACTCTGATTGTATTTTACTCCATAAGCAGTTCACACCTCCTTAATTAACTAAAAGTGCCACACGATCAGCAATGTCTTCACCATTTTATCATTTCCTCCTTGCCACAAGCAGCAGCAACAGGTTGTGGTTTATATTTACAGTGAATTACCTGGCTTGCAGCAGCACACATCACTCCCTCCTCCTTGGTTTCAACCTGCTTTCTCCCTCCTCCCACCTCCTTCTGGGTCCTGCTCGGAGCAGCAGGGCTATACAAATTACCACAGCCAAAGAATCCAATATATCAGGCTGCTTTCCACAGCTCTTCAGATACTTTGCAGGATTCCCAGCTGGGGCAAGATGGAAGGAAACAAGGCAGACACCCCACAAGAAGGGAACAGGACATGTCACCAGCAGCATTTCCAGTGGGCAGGCTCCCAGACTGCTCCACACACCAAAGCCTCAAACCATGCAAGCAGAGGGAGATAAAGAGGTCCAAAATAACTGGGGCTGGCTCAGGCTTTTGGGAAGAGCAATTTCTGCTTGCCTCCTGCCTCTCCTGTGTCCCCTGCCTGGCTCAAGGGTACAGGCACAGCTCACAGACAGTCCTGCTTTCAAACAGGAGCAGAATGGACAGAATCACCTCTAAGGTCATTCAAGTCCAACCCCTGACTGACCACCACCTTGTCCACTAGGAATGCTTAAGGTTAACCATGTCCCATCCCTGGAAGTGTCCAAGGCCAGGTTGGACAGGGCTTGGAGCAGCCTTGGGATAGTGGGAGGTGTCCCTGCACATGGCAGGGGATGGAACAAGATGATCTTTAAGGTTCCTTTAATTATTCCACGATTCCATGACCATTACAATTATATTGGGTATTCCAAAAGGTGTTCCACAATACGCCAGGAAGGAAAGAAAACGGAAAACCACTTCAAATGGGGCAAGGTGGGGGGAGATAAAGAATATATCTATTTCCTGAGGCCACCTCAAACACGAGGAAGAACTCCTTGCCATGGAGGTGGCAGAGCCCAGGGAGGGAGTGGAGTTTCCCTCTCTGGAGACATTCCAGACCCACCTGGAGCTGCTCCAGGTGACTCTGCCCGGGCAGGGGGGTTGGACTGGGTGCTCTCCAGAGGCCCCTTCCAACCATAACTATTGCGTGAGTCTGTGCTGCTGATTCACCACCAGAAGAGTGTTGTGTGCTCTGGGGCTTTGCAACCCAACAGCACAGAAACTCAAGTGTAGCTCAAAACCAAACATCCAACATCCCAGTGGGGAGGGGGAGTTCTTCTTAGCAAAACAGCGTTGGTTTTTTTTTTAAATAGGCAAGGCAATCTCTCCACCACCTAAATATAATCATCCTGAAGTCCCTCAGTGATTATCTCAGAGCATTAGGCTGGAATGCAGTTCACACGGCTCTGCTGACTCACCCCTGTGTGTGTGTGTCTGCAGCAGGGCTGCTGCTAAAGGACACGGCCCCAAAGCCAGTGACACCCTTTGGTGGCCCCAGGCTCCATGTGCTCCCCAGCAGAGCAAGCCACAGCTCTGACAGAGGCATTCCTAGGGCTGGTGGAGATAAAGGGATGTCTTCTCCAAATGTGCTCCTGACCAGGCAGTGAAGAAACACAGAGTATCCTGAGCTGGAGGGGACCCAGAGGGATCATCCAGGGCAAGCCCTGGCCCTGCACAGACACCCCAACAATCCCACCGTGTCCCTGAGAGCACTGTCCACACACTCCAGGAGCTCTGGCAGCCTTGAACATGGTGCTTTGAAGCTCTTTTGTTGGCTGAAGCAACTGAAGGCTGCCTTTGGCTTTAAGGAGCAGAGGAAGATGGAAGAAGGAGGCAGAGGAAGCGGTGCTGCTGTTTGTACAGATGATCTAAACCTCAGAGCAGAAACAGAAGATTCACTGCTTAATTGGAAAAGCTGCCACAAAACCCAAGCTCTCCCACCTATCCTGCGAAAAGAGAGCCCAAGGTGTGCAGCAAGTGAAGGGGATGGCTGTTCCTGCAGCCCTGCCAGCTTGTTTGGATCCCCATGGGGGGAATAAACCCCCTCTTGAGGGACAGGGCCAGCCCGTGATCACTGCACAGACCATCCCTGAGCATCCTCTCCCTGGAGTTCTGCTATCAGCAGCCACACTCAGCAGTTCACAGACACCCCTTTTCACACCTCGCTTCATTTAGCACGGCTTTCCAAAGCTGAAACGAAGATATTCCCTACCAAGAGGAGATTTCTTACACAGGAGCTTGGAAGCTGGGCTTCCATTCAAAGGAGGAACTCTGAGTCATCCTGAAACTGGTAATGATACTGCTAATTTTAGAAATCTGGAAGAACTGATCATTTAAAACACGCACCAAGTTCATTAGCAACTCCAAGCTTTTTTTTTTTTAGGACAGGCAAACAAAAATGGAACAAGCCTCAGCCATTTACTGAGGCAGTTCAACACACACAAGAAGTCTACCAGAGTGTTGGAAATCCCAAAATCTGAAATGGCCTTTCTAAACAGCAAAAAAGCAACCCTGCCACACTTTGCCAAAGTAGGTCTTTCCTAAGATACCCATTCCCAACACTGGTGTCAACAGTTACTAAAGCTCTCTTTCCTTTCTCAGTCTTGTCAAACATGAAGAATGGGATTTTAGTTAGTGCTGATAATAAAAAGATTACCTTGGGCAAACTGCTATCTTAGAATGATAGAATGTCCAAAGTTGGAAGGGACCCACCAGGACCATCCAGTCCAACCCCTGGCCCTGCACAGACACCCCAACAATCCCACCCTGTCCCTGAGGATCATCCAACCCCTCCTGGAGCTCTGGCAGCCTTGGGGCCGTGCCCACCACCCTCTGGGGGAAGAGCCTTTCCCTGAGATCCAACCTGACCCTGCCCTGGCACAGCTCCAGCCCTTCCAGAGATGGAGCTGCCCCTGGGCAGGACCTGCAGACCCCAATGAGCTCTCACCTCAGTCTCCTCTCCTCCAGCTCAACAAGCCAAGTGCCCTCAAGCCCCTCCAAACCTTTCCCCATCCCCATCTCCCTCTTTGGACACCCTCTGACAGCTTTAGATCCTTCTTGTATGGTGGTGCCACAGGATACACCACAGCAAAACACCAAATCCCCTACTCAGGTTCTTACTTCTCACCAAGCACCAGCTTCTAATGGAACCAAGACAACCCTGTGCTGTGCCCAAGGAACCTGTAAATCAAAACAGCCAATAATTTGCTAAATCACCCAGTGCCACCACCAGATTCCTCAGGATTGAAACCAGACCAGAGCAAATAATCCGTGCCACTTCAGAGGTGCTTTTGCTCTAATGCTGCTCACAGATTTAACAAAACACTGCTCTTAGAGCCTGAAATCATTCCCACATTGCTGAAGATGACAGTCTTTGCAGTTGCTATGAGAAAAATCCTGGATCATTATGCAAATCAGCAGTTATAATCACTTTCAAAAATAGCTGTCTATATATTCACACTATGCCAAGAGCAAATTAAAGAAGATGCAGTATACACTTGCAACTTTACATACATAGAGATATAAAAGTAAATTACTCATGTTGGTCCTGTAACTGATTCTGCTCACAAATTCAGCCTTTTGCCCAACAATGGAAGGTGGCCAAAAAAACATACCAAAATATTTACCAATTTTTAATTCTTAAACAGCCACAAGACCAGACAGCTGCAGCCTTTCCTGCAATGATCAACATTCTCAATTAGGAACTACAACATCATTAGAATTTCCAAGTAATTTTATGGAGGCCTATATTTTAAATATAGGATCCTCACTCCACTCATTAAGGTGGCTTTAAAGGGAAAACAAAGAGCAAACGACCTCATCTCCTATTTTATAAGCAGGCCAGAGCATGCAGTGCTGCAGAATTCACACAGAGCTTTACTTTTTAAACCCAGCACTGAGGACACGTTTGACATCAAAACGCAAATAAAAAACAACTTTCAAACTGGGAGCTCTTTGCAGTCTTATAAATATTTACTATTTCCAAGGGCCTGGAGTGCCAGGACAAGGGGAATGGGTTCCCAGTGCCAGAGGGCAGGGAGAGATGGGATATTGGGAAGGAATTGCTGGCTGAGAGGGTGGGCAGGCCCTGGCCCAGGTTGGGCAGAGAAGCTGTGGCTGCCCCTGGATCCCTGGGAGTGTCCAAGGCCAGGCTGGACGGGGCTTGGAGCACCCTGGGCTGGTGGGAGGTGTCCCTGCCCATGATCAGCTCCAAGGTGCCTTCCAACCCAGACCATCCTACCATCCTATGAACCAAAGGCTTCAGGAAGACCCACCAGGCATCACACTCCATCTTTCTTTAGAAAGGAAACTTGGCACAAGCCGAGTGTCCCTGAGGCTGTGAACGATGGCACCGTTCGTGTCATGCTTTGGAGCTCAAACCTTCCTGCACAACCACAACCTGACACCTGCAAAGAAAACCCCAACAGTCCTTTTTTATTTCCCCCCAACCTTCCCTCCCTTCCCAGCCTCCAAACACGAATGTCACTTAACAAAGAAGAGGTTTAAACCCACACCCTGCAAAAGTGCTGATTTTCACTTCCAGTGCAGGCGAGCGAGGCATGGCCTTGCTTTAAGGTGCTCCCAAAGCAGCCCACTCCTGGAGCTGCCATCAGCTCTGCCTGTGTCACCCCCTCCCTGCTGGCCAAGCTGTCACTGCCCCAGAGCACAGAAACCACAGCCCTTGGAAGTCTCCCAAAGCTGCTTTGCTGCCTCCATTTGTCTGTGACTTTGAGGAACTCTGACTTCAGGTCCGGTGGTGCAGCTGAAAGGGTGACCTCCAGCCCTTGAAGTCCAGCTTAAAGGAGTCCATATAGCAACAGCAAGGATTTTAAAAACCCCACACTGTTCTTGCTGCTCAACAGCTTGACAGCCTGAAGCTACGGGGGGAGTGTTACGAGAAGTGTCCACACTCCATCCTCAAACAGATTTAAGAGCCCTGACAAATGGCCAAGCTCTTATTAGTGCCATTTTCTTGACAGCATCCCTGCAACAAAACAAAACAAAAAGGAAAAAGCAAAAGACATAGGAAAATATCCCCAGATCAATCTGGAAAAGCTTCCTAGCAGATGTGCTGTTTAAACTGGACCCATGCAGAAATTTTTATTCGAGAGGCAGCAATTCCATGAGCCAGCACGAAACATAAAATAAGTTTACTATTTTTCTACGAGCCTGGATCATCAGGAAGTAGGGAGGAAATGAGCAGGAAGAAAGTTCTTCAGAGCAAAGGAGGATTCCTTGTAGCCAGCCAGCTGCACTTGCCAACTCTACCATCTGTGCCTTAAAGAACAAGAAAAGGGACCAACTCAGATGTGGCTGAAACATTTTATGATTTAGAAGAAATGCATTTAACCCCTTAATGCTCCATCTTTCAACTATGACCTTTTTTCCCCCCTCCATTTTTTAGTTTTTTGACCTTTCAGCTTGCAGATTAAATGCAGCACCCTAGAGGAGGAACAGCAAACGTCCAGCTCCTTCCTGCCCAGGAGGCAAACCTGTCCACACGAGGTCATGAGGCTGACAAGAGGTCTGGAAGGGAACTCCAGTTCCTGCAGGCAAAGAGGGAAACCTGAAGATGCCTGAAGAGGACACTGAGAGGTTGTCTACATCCATAACTCACTTCCATCCCACAGCAGGGCTTCTACACCTGCTCATTATATTGCATTTGGGAAAGCATTCCCAGAGCAAGAGTCTCTCCTTCCTCTGTGAGGTCCTGGAGCTCTCAGCCATATGGAGGCTTTGCTGAACAGCTAATGGGGTCATTAAGATTGGGAAAAACCCCACAAACCTCCCAGCATAGATACAAAAAGTGCTAACAGAAGCATGAAAGGTGATGGCTGCTCTACAGAAGACCCAAGACTGAGACAAGGATGCCTTAACCTTTCATTTCCAAATGCTTTGGAATCATAAATACAGGAAAGCATGCAGATAATAAAGGAAACATGAGCTTGCTGTGCAGAGCTGCAAGAAGTGTTTGGGCAAACACTCTCAGGCACGTGGTGGGATTGCTGGGCTGTCCTGGGCAGGGCCAGGAGCTGGACTGATGGTCCTTGTGGGTCCCTGCCAGCTCAGGCCATTCCATGATTCTATGAAATCCCTCTAAAGTAGCTGATGATATTACAGGACCCTAAAAAGCTGCCTCCCCATTAACAGCACAGAGGAACATACCAAATGATGCACCAAACACTGTATTATTCATCAAATTTGACAAAAAGAAGTCTTCAGCTGACGAGGCAGAGACTGGGCCTCAACTCCCTAACTCAACCTCGAGTCCAGATCCACAGCACTGAACAAAACCCTACAATCCCCACCAATTTCCAGAGGGGGCCAGTTAAGAAGGTTCTTTTGTTTGTGCTCACATTTGGAAGGAGCTGCATTCCATCTTACCATCCCAACCAGCTGCAGCAACACACCGTGGCCCCAGACCAAGAGCTGAGCCACTGGGGGAGGTCAGTGGTGCACTCACAGAATCATTAAGGCTGCAAAAGAACCTCTGGGATCAGAGTCCAACCTGTGACCCATCAGCACCTTGTCAACCAGAGCAGACAGCTCAATCTGAGCTCCTGAAGTGCCAAATTTGCCTGTTCTAACCCACCCACCAACCTCAAGAGGAACAAGTCTGAGGTCTCCCCAGTGCATGTTCCCAGCACACCACCCCACTTGGCAGGATCTCCTCCAACGGAGCACAGACGTGTACTTAAGCACATCCTAACCTCAAACACCCCCAGAAAAAGACAAGAATTTTATTCAGTAACAAGAAGTCAGCACAGAGGAGTCACTACTTTGATATTTACTGACAGGAAGTGAAAAATGGCTCAGACTCAACTTTCTGCAAGCCTGAAAGAACATCCAAAACTTTCAGAGACAAGGGAATTTCAAAGAGCTATCGGGCTGGAGGACAAAAATGGCACACTAGAAGGCTTTATAAAACAGAAGCTACAAAAACTAGGATTTGTATGGATTTATCAGACCTTAATTTGGGGGGGGGGGGTGGACCCAAAAGAAGATAAAGGGGAGTGGTAAAACAAGACACAAGGCCATCCTAACAAACTGTTCCTCAACCAATAAGCCCCAAGTAGATAATTTCATTCCTGTGAGATCTAGCGGTTCCCCCACTCTAAATGTTAGTATAAAAAAAGGACATTACTTCTCTAAGTCACCCACACAAGAAATTAAAGAACAGAAAATACACAACTGCTTCAATTCTAGCCCAGCACACACCCAGGCAATGCACCGAATTAAGCAGAGGCCTCTAAGAAAATTAATCATGCAATTAAAAGCTATTCTACTACAGCTCCACAAAGGCAGAATTAAGTTTATAAAGACATTTCTTAAGCACTTGACTACAAAAAACTGGATATTAAGCAGTTTTTCTGCACTGCTGCACGCCGGGGCTGTGAGGCTGGGAGTTCATCTTTAAAGGGAACAATGCCAGCTTTTGCAATAGTCATCATCCCAAACACAGAGCAGTTGAGTTTAATTTTTTAGCTGCACACTCAATTACCATTTGAATCACCGAGCCACTACTTGAGCTCTGTTGCCTAAAAATCGTTATTAAGATAACCTAGATTTATGCAGCATGATACAGGGCCTAATTGCACCATTATTTACTTCCATCCTCCCAAACTGCCTTTTTTTTCCTTTCTTTCAGGGCCTCACAGGCGAGACAGCAAGCGAGGCAGATGACGACAGGAGCAGAGAGGATGCTGGCTTGAATTAGAAACTGGAACAAGGATTTGTTTACATCTGAAATATCAACCTGGGCCTGAGACACGTCCAAAAACTAACAGAACCCCAAGGAGAGTGAACCACCCACAAAGCAGCCGTGTTTCAGAAGGGCTCCTGCCCTAGAGGAATTCCTTTTCAAACCAATTCCCTTCTTCCAGCCCCGAAATCAGCGCTCCTGTAACTCACAGGACGTGCATGGCTTCAAACCCAAACCCCTTCACCCAGGGGCCAAGCCAGAGGAGCCCACACCCACCCCAGGAGTCAGGGTGAGGCACTGGGCATAGCCAGCAATCACTACATGCAACCCCATCTTCCCCCCCCCAAAAAAAGCCATGCAATAATTAACCTCAAATGTCCACCCTACAGTGGGCACGGTAAATGAATACACATCACACACAGCTATGATTGCTTAGACCAGAGAGGAGGTGGGCTTTAAAAGGGACTTAGTTATGAGTAATGACACCACCTCTGGTCTCTAATGTAATTAAGGGATTTGACAGCTCAACTGTTTGTTCCCTCCCTTTTCTCCCAGTTTGCCAGAACACAACTATTGTCCTTTAAATCATCATATGGGAACCATCTTCATGTTTAAACCCGTTGCAGGGGAAGACTCTAGGCTAAGGTAGCAGAGGTATAATTTGTCAGCTTATGCAGTATTAATGTGGCAACAACATTAATCCATTAAAAATATAATTTCATTTCAGGAACGACTCAGAGACTCACAACCAGCAGAAACAACACAGCAGACAGAAACTTGGCGTGTAATATTTGAACTCTGGAGTTATTACATCCTGAAGTTGAGTTTTGGCTTGATGCTTTTTAGCATGGGCTGGAGGGGGTTAATATAATGTGTTAAAGAAACACATTCTTGCAGCCATGTTACTACTGCAAAAAAGAAATCAAAGAGGATTTAAGTGTCCAAATCAACCAACAAGGCAGAAAATGGGAAGGACAGAGGGAATTCAGACAATTCTCCGTGTTTAAGACATCATTTAGCAAATACTCCCCGTCCCTACAGCAGTCACTGTGCCTCAGGCCATGCATCCAGGACATAAACACCAGGTCCTACAGGACATAGACAAAGTGCAGCAGCACTGCACGGGCACAGGAAACCCCCAGTTTTGTCCCAAAGAAACCTGCTGATCCCAGGCTGGCAGGCACCAGGAGCCAGCTAATCTTTGTGCCTGTGTTCCACTCAGCAGCCAGAGCCAGTTGCAGGGTTGCATAAGCTGCACACTCAAGGCTACATCCTCTCCCTCAACGCGCCGGCACCGCCTCGCCGAGGCACTGCGACTCACAGGGAATTATCCTGGGCACACAAAGGCCTTCCTGGCTGCCACCAATTCCTAGAAAGATGCACTTCCAAAATTCCCCACCCTTCAAGGCTCCAGTTGGACCCAGTGCTGACACGTGGCCAACCAAGCACACCGAGAGTGAACAGGTGGGGCTTTCAGGGGTCCTGACCACCAGCAGAACTGTCCCCACCAAAGCCACCCAGCAGACCCCCCAAGACAACCCCTCCAGTGCCAACAGCCCAGCAGGCTTCCTGTAAGAGGAGGAACTGGGATTTTTCCCTTGAATACTGCTCCTGACAAAGCTGGCACTGAATTCAGCATTACCTTCTGGACGTTTAATGGCAAAGCTTTGGATGTTCTGAAGGTTTCACGCACTTAACTGAGCTTCCAACCAGGTTTCCATGATGATTCACCTCAGCTGGGGTTTTCTGAAAGGGTCACTGTGCACCAAGTGTTCTGCAGTGTCCACACGAAGTGTACTTGTTCCTCTCCCCACCTGGAGGGGAGCACACAGCCACCAACCCCGGTGTGACACCAAGGAGCAGCTTCTGTGTTTCTGAACTTGGGAGTGTAGCTCCTGCACACAGCATCCACGTGGATTAAAAACTCCTGAGGATCCAAGGTGAAGCAGCAGTTCACTAGGAAGCCTGCACCACACTTCAACAAGGACAAAGATGAGCTGGAATGGGTGAAGCTTCTTTCAAGCCCCCTTCTGAGGAGCAGCAGCCAAAAAGGAGGGCAGGAAGGGGCTGGGTGACTCAGGGATTGCACCAGAGAAGCACCTGCTGAAACGGTGGGGTTTGTGGAAAAGCTTCAGCTGTCACAGCCCACCATCCACATGTACTACAGCAAGAGCTCAAAGGCTTTGGGGTTTCTTTGGGTTGTGGGGAACAGCAAATGGCCCAGCCCCTGTGTAACCCCAGAAGGGGAAATGCATGAACACACCTGCAGCGACCACCACCTCGCCCTCTCCATCTGGGCACTTCAGAACATCCTTCCCCTTGCACAGGGCAGAAGGAGCCATTTTCCTGGGACCAAACACATCCTACAGCGAGCAGGGAACTGCAGCTCTGAGGACACCCCAGCCAGCAGGCCCACTGTACTGCTCTCTGTGCAAACTGACTTCTTAGATGAATTCACAGCAGAACTGGCACTAATCTTCTTGTCTAAAGCCCAAGATCAGCCCGGGCTCCAGAAGCAACACCAGCCCGTCAGGCTCCAAACGCCACTAAGTAGCACGGTTTACTTCGGAACAAAGAAATACTTTCTCACCAATAAAACATGTAGCCAGTTGGTCTCTTCTAGTTTCTTCTAAACCCTCACCACACCGGGGTGTGCACCAAAAGCTTGCTACAAAAACTCTACCAAACTCCAATTTTAAAATGAAACCAAGTCCCTTACACGAACAGCCTTCCCAACCCGGGCTCTATTTTTAAACACGGTATGTACCTCATGCCACTAATTCATTTTTTTTCCCCTGGAAGCTGAGCCATTTTGAGTCCAGTCCCATAATTTCAAATTGCATTAAAAATGCAAAGAGCTTTAGGACTGCAAACAGCACGAAGCAGTAGGAGACTGTAAGAAGCTTCCTCTCGCCATGTGAGCGTTCTCTGCCTTTCATTCCCCGAGACAAACGACGTGTGAGACGTGTAAACTGCACCCAACATCTCATCTTCACTGAATATTGCTGCAGTTTGTACCACTATGTAGGTCACGAGCTCCACATGCTTCAGTCAAGCCCCGAGCTCAGCCTAGCTGGCCATTTCCACCCCAGCCACAAGGCCTGGAAACACGAGACACTTGAACCAAAGCTAGAAGCAGCCACACCATTTTTTTTTTGCCAGTCCCAAACAGTTAAACCACTTGCTGAACTCGGTCCCACGCAGAGCTCTGAAGACACAGGTAGCCCAAGCACAGTTCCCTGCAGCCAAGGGGACACCAAGCAAGCTGCACAATTTCAGAAATACCTCAGCAAACATACTGGTGGTTGCTGCATCAAGAAATGCAACCATCGGAGAAGGAAGCCATTAATCCAAACTTTCCTTCTCTCCCATCTGCACACTGAGGCATCCAGTATCACAGAAATTAACTGGAAACCCAAATAAATCAGGAATAAATACCCGAAATAAAGTATTAAAAAGCTTATTTAATGTCTCCAACCTTCAAACCCCTTCCTTCTTCTGAATTCCAAACATTTTTTTCCAAGAGGTGCATAAGACGACAGAGAACATTTGATTAGATGAAGAGCAATGTCAATGTGGATTTTAAGGACACACAGGACTACTCTCAGACTGTACACTGATTCTGGGAAAGTGCTCTTTCTCTTTGCTGAGATCCTACATTTTCCACACAAGAGGAATTCTTAACCAACTCCTCAGGAACAGAGAGTTCCAAGCACAATGGCCTGCACTGTACCTGCACCAGCATCAGTTTTAAAAGGATCTGACGCAGCCCAAGCGAGGAAAATGGGTCCTCAGAGGGAATTCTGGCACTCCAGCAACCTAATCCAGCCTATCTTTGGCACTCAGGTGGGTCCTGCAAGGCCTTGGGAGATTCAGCCACCACTGAAACACAAACACAAGGCTTTGTCCCCCTGGGCCACCACTACACAAAGATTCCTCCCTCAGAGATGGGTGGAAGGAAAGGGCAGTTCACAAAACACAAACTGGAGATCACCTGGATTCACCATCATCCCTGTGATTCTCCACCTCCCAAAGCCCAGGTAATCACCAGCTCCTGAGGATTTTGGAGCCACAACCAGCACACTCCTCTTGCAGGAGGAATTCAGGCCTCCACTTCCCATATCCCACCCAGATGCCCACCCAAATCCCTGGGCTCTCCAACTCACCTCAGCCTTTCCTTTTCCACTCTCTGAACTAGCCATAAGCTGCACCACCTTGTCCTCCTGCCATGCCTTGCTGAACACCTCACCTGGCCTTCAAGTTCTCTCTTCCTTCCCCTAGTATCACTTGCTTGGAGATTGAACTCCCTGCCCACAAGTGTAAGGAATGAACAGGTTATTTTCCAGCTGTCAGGGATGATGAGCAACAATCCCACCCATGCACTGCAAAACTAAGCCTGCAACAAAGTGAACAAAAAATTCAGCTTTCCCTTGGTGCAGCCTTCAAGCAAAGCTATGGCACTCTACAGGCAGAAGTCTCCATTCATTAATTATCTGCTCAAAAAGTGCAGCTGAGCAGAAGCTTCTTGCTATTTTTGAAAACTAACCCACCTTTTCTGCACTTTTCATTGCAGAACTGCAGCCAGCTGCTCCTTTTTTAGAAAAGCCAGCCTAAGCCCACTCTAGCGGCCTGTTTCTAACACAAAATTCTAAGAATAAAATTGAGGAGACCAGGCAAAAGCCAAGCACAAAATAAGCAATAAATTCCATTTGACACATCACTAGCAACCTTGAGCAGGAGAATCAGGGTTCAACATTCACCAATTTTCTTGCTGGGAGCACAGGGCTACTTAAAAAAAATCGATTTGGGTCAAAAAAAATCTCTCCCTACCAACAGCACATCTGGGCAAAGATACCTGAAATACCAAACCCTTTAACCGTGAAGGCAAAACCTCCTGGTTTTGCCACCACACAACTCTTGTGGCCAAGTGCAAACACTTCAAAAATCCAGGCCTAAAATGACATTTATCACAGACAGAACACAGGAATTATGTACCAGAGCTGCTGCTTTTGAACTCAGAACTCAGCAGCCACTTGCTGAAGTGCAGAACCTCTCAGGCTGTTTTAAACCACCGAAACTTTAGGCCAAGGCTCAGGAGAACACCAAGAGCTCTGTGCTGGTTCCAGCTGTTATCAGCTCTGATCCTGCCCAAGAACCGGATTCATTTGGAGAACTCACTCAAGACATTTCTGCTCCCAAATCCAGTCAACTTCCCCCCTGCTCCCGTCGCAGAACAGAAAGCTCTCTCTATAGGGCTAAGTCCAGCTCTGAAAACCACTGTCAATATTCATTTTTCCAACTTCCAAGCGAGGTCCTTGCTGGAAAACCCCTCCCACACAGCGCTGCTCTCTCCACACGGAGCAAGCCCATGCCCACGGCAGAACCCCTGCACACCATTAACCCTGCAAGGCATTCCAAGCCAAACATCTGCCCGCTCCAGCACATCTGTTCCAAAGGCCACCAAAGCTCCACGCTGCCTTTTGCCTCATTAGTCCTAATTGCTCGCTAATTACTTATTCCAGCAGAAGCATTCTATGCCATCCTCCTCCATGAGTTCTGTGACACATCCTCGTGCCGGTTCACCGGGGGAAAACGGTGGGGGTTTTTTTGGTGGGTTTTTTGTTAAATTTGGAAGGAGCGATTTGCCACCTCTTGCCACGGAGCATCCTAAAGCGAAAGGATGGGGGAATCAGGGCGCACAGCACCCCCCCGGGGAGGGGGGGGAAAGCCGCAATTTAAAACGTTAAAAATAAAAAATACGAATATAAAGAAGGACTAAATAAAGCGGTGCGGGCCTGAGTGGCGGCGTGAGCACCCCAAAACCCAGAGTATGAATGAAGGGGTGGATGGTGGGGCTGCTGCGGGGCGGCGGGCACAGCCCCTCGGGGGGGCGGCGGGCCCGCAGCGCGGCCTTAATCCCGCAGCTCCGCTAATCTGCGGGGCCCGGACAAAAGGCGGCCGGGGAGGAGGAGGAGAAGGAGGAGAAGGAGAGGGGGAGGGCGCGGCGGGCCGAGCCGAGCCGTGCCGGGCCGGGCCGTGCCGGCGGAGCGGCCGCGGGGCAGCGCGTTAGGTAACGCGGCGCGGGTCTGATGCAATCGCGGGGACGTGCGGGGAGGGAGAGGGGAGCGGGAGGGGGAGCGGGAGGGCGGGCGGGAGGATACAGGTCAGGTCCAGGTCGAAGCCATCCTCCTGGTATCGCCTTTTGTTCCTGCTGACGATCTCTTTGATGATGGCGGTCATGTCTGGCAGCCGGGGGCCGCTCCGGGGCAGCGCGCAGGGCGCGGGCGGCGGCCCAGAGGCCCCACCGGGCGGCCCCGGGCGCTGCTGCTGCTGCCGCTGCTGCCTCTGCCTTTGCTGCTGCTGCTGCTCGGCCGGCTCAGCCCCGGGCGGGCCCGGCTCCCGGCGGCGGCACCGGCTGCTGCTGCCGCCCGCCGCTCCTCCTCCTCCTCCTCCTTCTCCTCCTCCTGCGAGCGCGTCGGGAGCCGCGCCGAGCCCCTGCGGGCGGTGCCGCCGCCGCCGCCGTGTTTGGGGCGAGCGCGGCGGCGGCGGGGGGAGCAGCTCTGCGGCGCTCCGGGCCCCGGCAATGGTGACAGCGGCGCGGGGCGCTCCGCCGGCCCCGGCCCCGCTCTCGGTGGCCGCCCGCGGGG
>JAWWEW010000166.1:3113410-3142136 GCA_035583185.1 Anabacerthia variegaticeps
GCCCAGGTTGGGCAGAGAAGCTGTGGCTGCCCCTGGATCCCTGGGAGTGTCCAAGGCCAGGCTGGACAGGGCTTGGAACAACCTGGGCTGGTGGAAGTCTCCAGTTCCAGGCAAAGTTCCCCCCACAAAAAAAATCAGAGCCACTCACATGTATAAATATTTATTTGTACTAAAAGTGAGTGTTTCATAGCAGAGTATCGAGTTCAGAATATATTAAATCATGAGATGAATCAGTTGAAGTCCAAATTCCAGTCTCATGTCTTTAATAAATACACTACACAATCCCCACCCCACATACTCTAATCAGAGGTAATCAGGACACTATGCTGGTTTTCAGGGATAAGACAACAGCTGTGTTTGGCTGTAACCACCTGGATTTACCACAGAGTCTTCTCAGAGCTGGATTATTTTCTGCTGAACAGCAACAGTGCTATTTCACTCCTTAAAAATCCTAAATGGGAATATTTTGGCTCCCAGGTCCCTGCCAGAGGGCCTGAACAGATGAGGTGCTGGTGCTGAGGTGCTGCCAGTGCCCACCACGGGGGCTGCAGCATTTCCTTGGGTTCAAGTCTTTGGTACAAAGACTTTAAAAAATGACTTAAAAAACCCACCCAACAAGACTTTTTGGAAGGGTCTTTTCCAGTCCCACACAAAGGCCTGGATGCTGGCAGTGTCGCTCCCTCTCCTGCCTGACGAGCAGGAGGTGGTTTTGATGAGTTTGTCACTAAAAGTGGAGCACAAGAGGAGGGGAAAGCCGGTTCCAGTTCATTGGAAACACATCCCAACTGGATTTGGGGCAGCTACTAAAGGAGGCACAGGCTCAAAAATCACAAATTCAGTGATTGCAGCGAGGACCGAGGCACGGCTGTTTCCCCCTGCTGCCCCTGACACCTGGGAAGGTGGGGTGGTGGTGACTCTGCTGTGCTGCCTTTGATTTGCCTTCTGGATGGGAGGAGTGAGGGCACAGGGAGGATGCTCAAAGCACGGGGATGGCATCCCCAATGTTTTCTTGCTGCCCAGAGCTTTCTCAGCTCTTCAAGGTGCCTCCCAGGACAGGTTCCCTTGCCAGGCTCCGAGCACAGGGCACAGTCCCCACGGAGAGCTGGAGTCAGAGCACCAGGAACACTCAGCCCAGGCTCAGTTTGACCAGAGAGCTCCAGCAGGAGGAAGGAAGCAAGGAATGACAGTGAGCCATTGGCTCAGCCACAAGGAACTGGCGGTGGTCGAGGCTGATTTAAAAAAATCCTTTTAAAAAAGGGCATTAAAAAGATTCCCCTGTTCATTAGCAAAAATTGTCTAAGGCACAAGGTGGAGGGCAGTGACTGGATCTGGGCATTGGGTGCCCCTTTCCCTCTCCCACTCCTCTCTTCCAGCCCCTGCTCCTGCCAGGCAGGGGGCACTGCAGAGGCACTTCTTCCTTCCTGCTCCAGCAGGGCAGGATTGATCCTGGGGCTGAGGTCCCACCTCTGCACTGGGAGCTGCTGCGTGGCCCCGGCAGCACCAAAACATCCAGAGGCTGTGCTGGGCTTCCTGCCCCCCAAGCTCACCTGGGAATGAAGGCCCTGCTGCCTTCCCCTTCCAGCTCCACGAGGATGTTCCCAGCAGCTTCAGGGGGAGAAGGACCAGGCTCAAAGTATTTCTGATTAGTACAAACCATGCTGAGCCAGGTCAGAAAATCGCCCGGTCAGAGCATTGGGAATGCCAAGTAAGTGATCCGTGTCATAGGGAATCAATCAATCATTGCTCACTCTTAATACAAGTATTTCTAGAGAGGAGGAGGAGGAGGAGGAGAAGGGGTGTTAATTCTTCTTTTCCAGTGACTGGTAGTACGTGGTGAGCACTTTCCAGGCCTTGGGGGCCATGAAGCCGTCCGGAGGGTTTTCACCTTCCCGGGCGAGTTTCCTCATGCGGGTTCCTGAGATGAAGTCAAAGTCATCGTGCCTGCACCAAACAGAGAGAGGTGCCATCAGCACGGCTGGCCCAGCCACCCCCAGGGCTCCTCACCCCAGAGGAGCTGCAGTGCCCATAACACTTCCCCAGCTGCGAGGGGCTGTGTTTCTGCTTGTCCCCCTTGGGGGCACCTTTAGTGCCACGTGACCCATCCCTGACCTGGTGACAACCCTTGGAGGGGACCATGGGTGGCTCTCCCGGGCTCTCCCTCCCTCCTCTCCTGAAGAGGAACACCAAGGGCTTTTCCCTGTGCCCTGGCAAGGCCGAGGTGACCACAACCACCAGTGCCATGTCACCTTTTGGGGTCGTAGAAATCCATGGCCCTTTTGAGCTTGTTGTAGGCGGCCACGCGGAAGGGGATGATCTCCACCGAGGTGAGCCCTGGGGCCATGCTGAGCACCTTCCCTCCGTGTGTGGCCTCGTAGAGGTCCTTCTTGGTGTCAGGGTGGGGCATTCCTGCAGGGTCACGGCCCACGATGTAGAAGTTGGCCCCGGCCACCATGCGGGCTCGGCAGTGCCACTGCACCTGCAGGCAGGGAGAAAGGCAGGGAGGAAGGCAGGGAGAAGCAGACGTGTCAGTAGCCTTGCTGTGGTTCCTCACAGCTGGGCATGGGAATGGGGTTTGTTCCAATCTGGCAGTAAATGGAGGTCCCACTACGAATTTGCGACATGCCAAGGCTGCCACACATCCCTCCCTCCCTCCCTCAGGGGACACCCAGCATTTACCCCTTTCATCCCACTGATTTAGGGATGGATGGGAAACCACTGGGGGAACACAGGAGAAGGTGAAGTCTGTTTCTACCCCTTCTCCCGAGTGGGAGGATGGCAGCCCAGAGAGCCAAGCTGTGCAGGGACACCGTGGAGGGAACCAACAGCGAGGCAGTGGCTCCGGCTCCCTTCCCAGGGCTTCCCAGAGCTGCAGGCACGGGCTGGCAGCAGAACCCCCATGGACAAGCTTCACCCCTTGCCCTGAAGAGCAGCCAACAGCTGTGTTACCTCCGTGGGGCCGGCGTAGAGCATGGGAGAGGGGAAGATGGCCACGATGGTGGACTTGGGGTCGAGCACTTGCTCCTCGAGCACGGCGGCGTGCTGCTTCATCCGCCACTCCAGCGGGACGTCGTCGTCCTTGGTCCACCCTCCCAGGGGGTGCAGGAGCAGCACGGGGTTCTTGTAGCCCCTCTGCAGGAGCTGGCGCCGCGTGTCCTGCATGAGCAGGGCGTGCCCGTTGTGCACGGGGTTGCGCAGCTGGAACGCAAAGACGGCATCTGCAAGGGGAGGAAGAGGAGGGTCAGGGGCTGCACCCGCCCTGGGGCACTGCAGCTCCCTTGGCACGCTTGGCGCTGCCACACGGTCATGAGAGACGTGTGTGTGTCCTGTCTCCATGTGAGTGAGGCCTTAAATAGCTCAGGGGAGCGTTTCACATGGGTTATCCCCATGACACAGCCCTCCTGCAATGTCTGTACAGCCCAGTTTCCCTCGGTGACCTGCCACTGACCCCAAGCTCAGTGGCACCTTCAGGAAGGTCAGTGCTGTCTCCCCAAAGGGAGGGTGGGTGTCTGACCCCTGCCAGGCTGCTGGGACCTGGTTGGACACGGCTTGGAGCAACCTGGGCTGGTGGAAGGTGTCCCTGCCCATGGCTGGGGGTGGAATAGGGTGGGCTTTAAGGTCTCTTCCAACCCAAACCAGTCTGGGATTCTATGGGATAGACACCTGGGAGCAGACACCCGAGCTGTCCCCACTGTGTGAGAGCCAACTGTGTCAGTGCAGAAGGAGAGCCTCTGACCTGCCAGGGAGGACACAAGCAGGATGCTCAGCACTTTCCAGCCCATCACAAGCACTGGCCTGGACCAGGGAGACACTGCCTTCCTTTCCGTGCCATGCCCTGGGTCCCTCTTGCTGCTCACCCCACCCCACCAGTCCCATTTTGGGAGTATCCAGAAGCAACTTGGCAAGGAGTATGAGCTTGGGAGCACATCATTGTGGATCACACCAACTTCCTGGTGCTGGGTGGGGCAAGAAGGGCTGTGTCACCAGTGCTAACCCAGGGCACTCACCAGCATTCATCTCCCTGAACTTCTGCTTCAGAGCCCGTGGTGTGAGGCGGTACTGGTCCAGCCCATCGTTCCACTTGATCTTCTCCAGGACCTGGAGGTCTCCACCAACCAGCCAGTCTCCGCTCTCCATCACCATCTGTGAATCATTGTGGGTGGAAAACATTGTTACAGCGACCACATGAACTCAACATCATGAGCAGCAAAACCTCACCAAGTGAGGCATCAGTCCCCCAGTCCCCACCACTGGCAGCCAGGAGTCTACAAGGTATGGCACCAGACCTTCCTCCACCTCCCTCTTTGCTCTTTCCTCCTGGGAATATGCAGGAGGAAGCAGCCT
The DNA here is from genome assembly GCA_035583185.1 of Anabacerthia variegaticeps. Classification (NCBI taxonomy): domain Eukaryota; kingdom Metazoa; phylum Chordata; class Aves; order Passeriformes; family Furnariidae; genus Anabacerthia; species Anabacerthia variegaticeps. The sequence continues at coordinate 3,117,752 of JAWWEW010000166.1, forward strand.
GTTGCAAAGGGAGCACCTGCTGTTGATTAATTACAGGAGGCATTTTAAGGGAGGGGGAAAGAATTAACTCAGCTTTAGCCTCTTCAAGCAAAATCCCAAGTTCTGACAGCTCGAGAGACCGGGTGGAACCCGGAGCTCTCCCTTCCTGAGGGATGAGGTTCCTTGTACTGCCAGAGAGTAAGTGGGAAGAGGGGGAGCTGTAAAAACACAACACCCCTTTCTGGCTGCCTGCACAGCACAGCCAAACTGAGGAGCATGGATTTCACAGCACCACAGAACACCCCGAGTTGGAAGGAACCCACAGGGATCATCGAGCCCAACTCCTCCATCCAGGAGTCGCACGGACACCCCACGCCCCTCCAAACCCTGGGAGGGCATTTCCCACCGCCCCGGGCAGCAGGAGGGGCACAGCCCACCTGGATGTGCGGGTGCCTGGGGCAGGTGGTGCCCCAGACGCGGGCACAGCGCTCCTCCTTCCTGTGCTCGAAGAACTCGGGGCGGCGCAGCACGGCCAGGCGGCGGCCCTGGAAGGCGAGCGCCAGCGCCTCGCAGCCCTGCAGCCGCTCCTTGGCCTCCGACGACACCGGCAGCACGATGGGGACGCTCAGGTTCACCACGCCATCTGCCAAGACACGGGCACAGCTTCAGCTAAAGGAGGTTCCCGTGGCAGTCCAGTCGCGGCGTTGGATTTTTTCGGCGCTGCTCAGGAGTAGAGAGGTCAGTGGGACAGGAAACTCCTCATGTCCCCAAGACACCTGGAGCATCTCACTGCTGCCCTGGTTCCTCTGTGTCACTTGTAAAGTTGATCCATTTAAATGTGCTTGGAGAACGCAACCCTGCAGCCTCCTCCTGCAGGGAGGTGGCCCCGGCATGGTGCTCCCTGCAGCATCTCAGTCCCTGCACACCTCCTGGACTGCCTCTTCCAACAGGGAGAGCACCACCACACTCGGTTTCTTGGGCTTTTTTCCTGGATATCTCTACACTGCTCCTCCTCCTCCATACCTCTGCAATGTCCATTTTTACTGTGTGTGTGTGTATACAGCAAGTCTGTATTTGCTCAGGCAGTTTCTCATTTCAGTGTTGCTGCCCCTAAATATATGTCGAAATCATGTTGGTTTTACCCCCACTCCCCCGATTTCCCAGCCCTCCACTAAGGTGCTCCCATGTCTCCTTGGATATATCCCAGCGTTAAGACAATAGAATCAGTCCCTCCCATAAGTTTCCAGTCACAAACAAATCACTGATTCAATTTGTTCTGATCCAACTGAAATCAGTGTGGGCCATTGAGAATCTTAATTTGAGGATTTCGACTATGATGGAGATTTTTTAATCCTTATTAAAATATTTGCATTTACTTCTAATTCACAACTGAGTATCATTTGCCTGCCAGGCAGCAATTTGCAGGAATAATCAGAATTAGAGTCGCATGGGATCCGATCAATATCAACTTTGTACATTTAAATCATATTAACAGTGATCAGTCAATGAAGTCAGCACCGGGATAAAAAAAAAAGGCTGGATTAGGAAACCACCAAATGCTGCTGAAAGGGAGGATCTTCAGGCTGCATTTCCAAATGCAAGATGGAGATTTCACAGAAGATCAGCCCAGAGATGGTAATCACAACATGGCCCAGCTGGGATTTCTGTGCAGACTGGTTGGCAGGACACGGGCCGTGTCAGGCCACGTGTAACTGGCTGCATCATGAACAGGCCCAGTTGTGCCTAGCCTTAATAATTTCCTTTTCTTTCTTTTGTAAATCTCAGAAAATTATAGCCCAAAAAACCAAAAAGAATCTCAATTGAAGTCATTTGTGTTCAGCCTAAGAGCAGTCACATACATACCAGCTATCGAGCGACTCTTTCCTGGGAGAACACAAACACAATTAAGATAATTAACACTCACAGGCACCTCACAGAAACCATTGCAAGAACCAAAGCATTTACAACCTCAGCCAAGCACCTCCTGACCACGGGCAGGGCTCCTGCTGCTGTGGCCTTGGTTTTCCATGGTGCCAGCCCACCCAACAGGGATCACTCTGGCCAGGGGTGAGGTGCAGAGGCTGCCCTGCCACTGCCACCCCATCCCACCAGCTGGAGGGGAGGGCAGAGCACTGCAGGCCCCACAGCACTCCTGCTGATCCTCCTCTCTTCTGGTGGCCACGGTGGCCCTACAAAGCTCACCATCACCCAGCTGCCGGGACATCTGGGTGGGATTTACTGCCCCAAGGCTCAGCAATAAGTTGAACAAGTGCACCAGAACAGCCAGTGGAGCCGCAGAAAACATCACTCACAGCCCAGGGCAAAGGGCTGGACTGACAACTCTGGAAGGACCAGCCTCCAACCTCTCTTGGGCAATGCCACAGCCCAGTCTCAGCACTATGAAGTGGAATCTTCCACCACTCTGCCTAAAGCTCATCCAAGAGCACCTGGGATGTTCTCCTTCCTGCCCAGATGTCATCCTGTGGGCCTGACCATGCACATGCTGAGCTTGGAGACCTCCATGGAGACAAGCTAAACCAGGGACTGGTGCTGGTGCCCTCTGCTACAAAGACCTTGCTCCAAAGAGTTCATCCCCCTGCAAAGCTGCTGTCCTGGCCTTTGTCCCTGACCCCGTGGAGCTCTACCAATCCTGCACAGGTGCCCACAGACCTCAGGGGAGCTCTGCTCAGAGATACCTGCAGGGTTGGGGGCACCCCAAAACCAGATGCTCTCTGAGATGAGCCTCTGGCACGCAGCATGGAGCTCTGGAGCCACGTGGTCATCACAGGGTGCCTCTGTGACCTTGTCAGGCCCAGCAGGCAGCTCAAAGACCACAGATCTGGCTCTGATAACAAGGGCATGTGTCTCTGAGCACTCTTTGCACCCTGGGAGGAGGTGAAAGGTGAAAGAAGAAGCCCCCATACAGACACTCCTCCAGTCCAAAGGGAGCACTCCTGAGCTCTGCCTCTGCTGCACGGTGACAAGTCCCAGGAACAGCAGCAAGTCACTGCCCTGCCTGACCAGGGGATCTTCCAGAAGGAAGGCAAGGCTCAAAGGGACTTGCCCACCAAGACCCCAGACCCCGAGGGCAGAGCTCACTACCAGGTCTACAAGTGAGTGTCCTGTGTGCAGGTGAAGCCACAGTGACAGCACCTACAGCTGAGAAACTGCATGGGAACATCCATGGCCCACTCTCAGCTGTGGATGGCCACTACCTGAGCACTCCCTGCCTTTTCCAGGGATGAAGCACATGCTGCTAATGGCCAGAGACATCTGATTTGCTTCAAGTTGGAGAAGCAGGAAAATGAGGTGAGGGGAGCAAAATTAGGCTTTGCTCCTGCCCCCAAGGAACAGGTGAGCATCCCATCCCATCCCGTCCCACAGCAGCTTCCCAGGCAGCATTCCCAAGGGATGTGGGGTCCATACCATTGAGCAGGGTGTCAAAGTGGAGCACTTGCAAGTACTCTGCCTCACGCATGAAGCCCGTCAGCGGAGTGGCCCAGCCTTCGCTCAGCACCTGCACCCACTGCAGATCCAGCTGCAAAACAAACCCAAAGGCCGCTCCTGTCACACTCCTGCCACCACTCAGGGGTTGCTTTTCCTTCCCTTCTGCTGCAATGGCACCTTCCTTTTGTTTTGCTTTGAGCACAGGGCATTCATAAGGGGCGGAAAGGCATAGGTGGGTTTTTTAAGCCAGGATCACACACTTTGGTAACACAATTTAGAACCACAAAATCCCAGAATGGCTTGGGTGGGAGGGAACTTAAAGCCCATCCAGTGCCACCCCCTGCCATGGGCAGGGACACCTCCCACCAGCCCAGGGTGCTCCAAGCCCTGTCTAACTTGGCCTTGGACACTTCCAGGGATTCAGGGGCAGTCACAGCTTCTCTGGGACTCCCCACCCTCAGAGGGAACAATTTCTTCCCAACATCCCATCTGTCAGTGTGAACTTGTGGGGCTGTATTAACACCACGAAGGGGACTGACTGCCCTGGCTTCCTACAGCACAGGGTGGACACATGGCAGAAGGTGGCTGAGGGTGAGGATCACACCTCGGCTCACCATAAACCACAGCCAGGAAGGGATGTGGCCATCAGAGCAACACAGGCCACCCTGGAAGCTTCTACCCTTGGAACAGCTAAATAATGACAGGACCCATGACGGTACCTTAGTGATCTCCACACATGGCAACTTCTCTGCCTCAGCTCGGACACTGCTGAGTTTATTTTCAGGCACAAACAGCTCAAGAACATCCTTAATGGAGCCTTGGGGGACGATGTTCTGAAAGAGAGGGAGGACAGCACTTGTAGGAAACACACTGGTTTTCACACACCAAGGAGTCCACGTCCCCAGGCAGGTTTCCAAAGCTGCCAGTGACAGTGACCTACCTGTGCTTGGAGGAGCTCCACAACCTGCTGGATACATTCAGACACCGATGCAACGTTGGTTTTCAACACTAGCTCAGGAGCTTCGGGTTTCTCGTATTCTGAGTCAATCCCCGTGAATCCTACAGACCATTAAACCCCAAATTAAATTTATTTAGCGTGGTACTCGGCGCCCCAGAGCCAACAACGCTGTACAAACAACCAGTGGGCACTCAACCATGCTGGGTATGACAAGTGACACTTGTGACAGCAAGATTAGGGAAACAGGATCCTCTTGTGCTCTACAAAGAGCCTTTAGAAACCCACCTCTACATGCAGTGCTGCCACCACAAGGTGTCCAAAGCTTTGGAAGGTAAAGGCAGAATAAGATCTCACTCCTCCATACCTTTGATCTCTCCAGCTCTCGCCTTTTTGTACAGGCCCTTCACATCTCTGCTTTCACAGATGTTTAAAGGAGCATCTACAAAGATTTCAAAGAAAGGAAGCCCAGCTGCCTCGTGAATTTTCCGTGCGTTTTGACGATCCTGTCAGAAGAAAGATGGGAAAATCCCGTGTGGCCGAATTGCAGCAAGCACCTTCCTGCTGTGTGATGGTAAATTTATCTCTACTATAGATTTATTAAATTTACTCTAATTCTAATACAGGTTTTTCATCTCTCTTCCCTCCTTTTCTTTACAGATACTTGAAAAAAAAATTGTAAAAATCTACACGTTTGATCTGTTTTCGGCTTTTTCCATCCAAAACCTCAAGATCTTTTCGTTAAGCAGGACAGAAGAACTTGACTGTGAATAATTATCTGCCCTGTATCAGAACAGCTGGACTTGGTGATGTAAGAGCTCTTTTCCAACCTTAATGATCCTGTGATTCTACAAAAAAAGGAACTGCTTGCACCAGCTTGATAACAGCAGCTACTCGGTCCCCTCAGGAAGCCAAAACCCACAATCAAATCATCTTCCAAAAGAGCAGTGACAGCTCTAGGACAGGCCCCTGCTTGGGTCCCTCTTTTGTGCCTTCTAGGGGGTTAATAGCAGGAGCCTCTGCAGGGAGATGTTTTAATTCCTCTGAGCTTTCCCCCCAGTTTGTAACACTGCACATATCCAAGGGGGTCCTGTCAAAGTGCCCTCCTACAGTTGGCACCAATGGCGTGTTTTACAAAAGAGGAGAGAAGAAGCAGGACAAAGCTCAGGGAGTTCTCCAGGCCAAGCTCCCGCCCCTGAGAGCAGCCCCGGGGTGCAGGGCAGGGCAGGCTGTGCTGTGGGCAGGGTACCTTGGTGAAGGGAGAAATGAAGCTGGTGATGCAGACGAGCCCCGCGTCGGCGAAGAGCCGCGCCACCTCGGCGATGCGCCGGATGTTCTCCTCGCGGTCCTCGGCAGAGAAACCCAGGTTCTTGTTCAAGCCGTGCCGCACGTTGTCGCCGTCCAGGGAGTAGCAAGGGATGCCGTGGGAGACCAGGTACTCTTCCAGAGCAAAGCCAATGGTTGTCTTGCCAGCTCCAGAAAGGCCTGTTGGAGACAGAGGAGGGAGGAGCAGGTCAAAAAGTGAGAGCGATAACAGAAGACCTCCTGGGACACCGGCAACAAAACTCTGTCTGAAGTGGCTTTGGGAAGGAACGAGGTAGGGAAGTTGGATTCAGCTTTTTAGCATGCCTGGATCAACCTCCTGTGGTGGTTTGAGCCCTGGCTGAACTCCTGTCCTGTCCTCCCACGACACCTCCTTACTCATGCCTTGAGAAAAGCTGCTATATCCCATCATCTGGAGGGGTCCAACCCAGCAGTGCTGCAAAAGCACCTCTTGCTGGGCCGTGGTGGGACAAATAGGCACCAGTAAGTAGGGGAAGTTTGAAAGGGTGCTGTTGCCTGTAGGTCTCTCAGCACCTTCTTCTTCCTCCCTCTGTTCCCACTGTCAACTGCTCTCCCAGCCTGAACCCAAGGGAAGCCTCCTGCCACAACTGTGTGGGGTGGGACAGGCTCCAGCAGCAACAGCCCCGCTGCATTCCCCACACACACTCCTTCTCCAGGTGCATGTTTAAAAGAATAATCATCAGCCAGAGAAGCTCAGACGCTTCAGACATGAGATTCTTGAGTGATATTGGAAAGAGAAGGAAATTGAAGTGAAGAACAAAACAGGACTGTGTTTTAGTCTAACACCCACCACCTAAACTGACAGGAAGGTAAATCAGAATGGCTTTACAAACCCTTCCAAGCACGTCCTTCAACATTCTCCAACAGGCAAAGAAAATGCCAATATTTAACAAGCAAAGGAACGACTGGACAAGTGGCAAAAGACAGAGTTGTCTAAATATTGGAGATGAGAAATGCAATTGTTATTTCCGGCAGCCCCTAATCCCCAAACACTGAGTTTATATTTCAAAGCACAAGAGAAGGGCAACAAAACAAGTGCAAGGAATTGCATCCAGTGTGACTGGCTGGGAGTATTTATCCTCCAGACAAGGAGACTGCCTTGTGCTGCCTTCAACATAGCAAACCTACGTGTCCCAATAAACTTCCCACCACCCCTTAATGAAAACATCCGCATTTTGGACAACCCTGGGCACGTTCCACTGCCAAGGACTGGCTGGATTTGAGCCAGGGCTTCCTCAGCTACACACTTGGGAACAACAAGTACTCCCTTCTGGCCTCTGACGTGTTCAAAGGAGCCTGATAACAGCTGGGAAATTCATAAAAACATCAGTTCTGGGCAGCAGCTGCCAGGGAGAACATCTTGCTGCGCCAGCACCGCGTGTCTGTGTTTCCCACGTGGGAATGTTTTGCAATTGCCTGTTCACAAGGAATGCTGATGTTTCCAAGGCTCCCAAATCCCCACCCCCGAGCCATGCTCATGCAGGGAGTTGCACAGGTGAAGCCACGCTCTCACACCCAGAAATATGAAAATACCTGTGAGCCAAACGGTGCAGCCTCGAAATCCTCCTCTGGTACCGACAACTTGCCCTCTCTTACTCCTGCTCACGTGGTGGGCTTGGTAAACCACGTTGGTTGACCCCTGAAGAGAACAAAGCAAAACACTTCTGTACTGAGAGCAGCAGAGAAAATCTCTGCTGGGGCTAATATGAGGGAGAGAAACACAAATTCATTAAGGAACTTTGGTGTAAGCTGGATTTCTGTCTCAGGAGCACAGGCTGATTTTTTGAAGACTCCCTGCCCGTGCCCAGAGTGCTCCTGGTGGCCATGCCTTGGTGCCCGTGCCAGGTGACTGATCCACCCATGGGCAGGCAGGGGAGGGAGGACACAGTCTGGGCACAGACACACCCCCTCTGCCTCTTCCACGTTTTACAACACAGACTGACTCGCCAATTATTTTAATTGTGCTTGGAAAACAAGGGCAACGTCAGGTGCTCCTTCACTTGCTGTGTTTAACATCAGGCAGCTGGCAATAAGAGGGGCAAGAGACGGTGACACAGCAACACGGGGAACACACTGGGATGGGAGGCAGAGGAAACAACACCTGAGGTCTTGGTGTGCTCTTCCCAGGGCAAACAAGGGACTGGCACAATGCTGAGCCACAGGCCTGAGTTTTGGAGCATCTTGATGTTGCCCATCCCAGCCCCTCTGCTGGGATGCAGATGAGACAGCCTGTCTGTGCCCTGCAGCTCAGCAAAGGATTCTGCACATAAAATACCTGCAAGACCTTAGTCAATGCATGGATTATGTTTCCAAGCAAGGAATCCAAAGGAAAGTAGCAGGAGGGAACGAGGATACAAATATATCCTGGAGAAGTATATATATTGGAGAGGGAAAAGTTGTGTGGGGACCTCACAGCACCTTCCAGGATGTGAAGGGACTACAAGGAAGCCAGAGAGGGATGGCTGATCAGAACTGCAGTGCCAGATCAAGAGGAATGGTTTCCCATTGCCAGAGGGGAGGGTTAGATGGGATATTGGGAAGGAATCCTTCCCTGGGAGGGTGGGCAGGCCCTGGCCCAGGTTGGGCAGAGAAGCTGTGGCTGCCCCTGGATCCCTGGGAGTGTCCAAGGCCAGGCTGGATGGAGCTTGGAGCACCCTGGGAGACTGGAAAGTGTCCCTATGGCAGCAGGTTGGATCAACATGAGTTTAAAGGTCCCTTCCAACACAAATCATTCTGTGCTTCTGTGAAATACCCAAAACACCCCTGGGCCTGACCCTGAAAAAGTGAGTGAACACTACACATCCTGTGACTCAGAATACAAGATAAGTAGCTCAAGATTTGGTTTTTGTGGTTTGTTCTGTTTTGTTGTTTCTTGTGCGGTTTTTTTGCAGGGGGGTTGTCAAAAGCTTGAACCCTCTGAGCTTGTAAAGGTGAGACAGCACCACCAAGGTTTAATTTTCACCCATCCCTGGGGTTTGGGCTTCAGCAGCGAGACCAAATGAGCACACACAGAAGATCCAGCTGACACAAACCATCCCTTCTCCCGAGGCACACGGGTGTGTTTCTGCTGTGTTTACTCCTGGCTGAGCTGTGTCACCCGGTCAAGGAGCCTCAGCAGAGCACAAGAGCCCAAACTCCCCTTCCCAAGGGATGTCCCCACTGAGCCCTGCAGAAACCTGCAATGCCCACCCAGTGACTCCACTCCCCTCAAGTGCAGCGCTCCAGAGAACACACAACTGGCGCTGGGCAATTTTTTTGCAAACCACAAGGGGCAAGACTGATATTTCTGCGTGGAGAAACAAACCTGCACTCTTCAAACCTCTCTTTTGCACCAGCAGGGACCCCAGCCTTTGCAAAATGTTGATCTGGTGGCTGTGTCCTGCAGGAGATGAGCCACGACACCGATGCCATGCGTGCCTTGGGAAGGTGCAGGATCTAACACATTCCTACGGGGCTGACGTAAGGAGAGAGTTGTAAGTACATGTTGCTGTGCCATAAATCTCTGCTGTGAGTGCATCTCAGAGCTGGTGTTTTGCACACTGGCATCTTTTGGGAGCTTGGGGAAGCATCACTGAGGGCATTTGTGCAATTCAGCAGCACTGTCAGACCTCTCCTTCCTGCCTGGAGCTCCACGTGGTACCAAACCCTCAGATTTTCTGCTGTTAATAATCTTTCTGGGACATTTTTCCTAACCTTGAGCAACGGGATGGCTGTGCTGGAGGCTTTTGCTTGGCTGGGAATGGGCTGTTCAGGGGGCAACATGGACCTTCCACCTCATTATCCACCAGCCCAGACATGGCTTGGGAAGCCAGAGCTGAAACAAGATCGAAGGGAGCGAAGGCAGCAGGAAAAATAAGCAACAGTGGCCTGAGAGCAAACCCTGGAGGGATTTTATCTCAGAAGAACATGCCCTGCAAGATGGTTGGGAGGCAGAGAGAAGTGGTGGACAGGGTTTAATCAGATGCAGGGCTGTCCTGCTGATTTTATTCTCAGGGTTTTCACCTTGTCATCATAAATCAAACTATTTAAACAAATAATTCAATCATCGTCCCAACACTTACACCTGGATTTTGGGTCCTCCAGCAGGGACAATTTAGGGACACTGGTCAGCATGTCTTGGAATAGTCTAGATCACAGAAGTGAGGTTGGGGAGAGGAACTTCTTACCTATAGTTCAGCCCCAAACAAGGCTCCAAGCAAGGCAATAAATGACCCAGCAGCACCTCCAAAGAAGAGCCATGCAGGCTCTGCCACACAGATGGCTAAAGAGGACACTGCCAACATTCTCTCCTTTCCTTGGAAATCTGCTGTTTGGCCCTGTCTGGATGATCTCAGTGCTCAGCCCACCCTGCCTTAGCTCATCCAGGAAAATTGGAAAAAAACTAAAGACAACATTGCTCCAAACCTTGTACTGAGGCTGCAGCAGACCAAGAACCCAAACAGGAACTCTGCTTTTCGTCTTCCCTCCTACTGACCCCTTCCCTGAGGATGGCAAACTGGGACACACCAAGACCTCAAGTCTTTAAAATGAGGTACCTGCCAAGTTCCTCCTCAGCTGCTTTCCAAAGAAAATAAGCTTTTCATCACCCATCCTGATGGGACAAAAAGCTCCCCTGCTTTGTGACAGCAGCAGGTAGAGGCGGGAGGTTTTTTCCTAGTGCTCCTCCCAAATGTCTTCTTGGAAATCAGGAAACATCAGTGTCCTCTGCTCTGAGCTACTGCTGCACACTGTCCAAAGCAGTGACCTCAGCTCTTCCTGCAGCACTTGGCCCTGGAAGGGAGTAGCTGTGTGTTATAACACTGTGCTTGCCCACAAAGGTCACGTGTGACTATTCCCAGGAGATGTGTTGTCAGGGAGCACCTTCTCTCTCACCTGACAGCTAAAAGCACGAGGTCTGGGGGACCACCCCCAGCCACTGCTGTTTGTTGGGAGCAGAACCACTGCATGAGTGACAGAAAACACTCCAGACAAACATTGGCAATCAGAGAACTGTAGAATCATTAGAGTTGGAAAAGACCTTTAGGATTACCAACTCCAACCTCAACCCAGCAGCACCACCAGGTTCATCACTAAACCACATCCACACATTTTTTGAACACTTCCAGGAATGGTGACTCCACCACTTCCCTGGGCAGCCCATTCCAATGCTTTCCATGGAAAACAATTTGCTAGTATTCAAATTAAACCTCCCCTGGTGCAACTTGAGGCTGTTTCCCCTTGTTCCCTGGGAGCAGAGTCTGACTTTCCCTGACTCTCCCCTCCTGGCAGGGACTTGCAGAGCCAGAAGGTCCCCCCTGAGCCTCCTTTTCTCCAGGCTCAGCCCCCCCAGCTCCTTCAGCCACTCCTGCTGCTCCAGCCCCTTCCCCAGCTTTGTTGCCCTTTTGGGTTTAGGTTATCCTGACAAATCATACGGATGTTTTGCCATCTCCCACCAGAAATTCCAGTCCCTGAGGACACAAGGCAGCACCTGCTCCTGCCCCCACATCCCCACTTCTTTAACCAGCACCTGCACCATGAACAGGACCAGGGTGAGAACTGGGTACAAGTGCCACAGCTGAGGGGTGCAAATGAAGGAGAGATGGGAGCTGAGCGGGACATCCCAGAGACCCCCTAAGTGCACACAACACCCTCAGGCCACCCACAGGAGGCAGAGCCCTCTGATGTTGCAGGTTTGTCATCGCCACAAGGTGCTCCTCGTGCCCTGAATTGACTGCCCTCTCTGTGCCCATTGCAGCTGGCACAGGCAGGGCACTGGAAGGTGTCCAAGAGCCCCAGCTCATGGCAGGCAGCACCACCACCCCACTCTGCAGAGGGACTCCCTCCTGACAAGGCGGATGGGCCCGAGAACAAAGCCAGTGCAGAAGGGCTATTAAGGGCACGTTAGTCACACCTCCGGCTGGCTCAGCAGAAGGACCTGCCTGCTCCAGCATCCAGCTGGAAGCTGGCAGCACTCAGGGCTCCGGGGAAACCCTGACCCAACAGCCAGGGGAGGGTCAGGGCTCCCCCAGCTGCATTTTTATTTATAGGGTAGCTCACATCGCTAGCATTATGATTCATTTCTTTCCAGTCAAGCATTTCATACACACCCTATTTCGGTCCTGCAGCCTGGACATGTCTCCAGGAAGGAAAAATAAAATCCAAATAAAAACAGAGGCTTTCCAAATGTCTTTGGCTGATCATGTTTGCCAGTGGTAAAATGGGCTTTTGAAATGATAAAATGATCAAGCAAGCTTTTGCTTGGTGGGATTGCTGGGGTGTCCTGTGCAGGGCCAGCAGTTGGACTCCATGGTCCTCGGGGGTCCCTTCCAGCTCAGGAGATCCTGTGACTCCATGAGCCTGAAGTCAAACACTTGCTTAAACCTCCAGAGACAGATCTAACATTGTTTAAAATCCCCTGCCAGATGCTGCCATCTCAAACGAAAAAAACTCAAATTTAACAACTCTTCTGTCCTGCGGGTTGCATTTGAAACAAAAAAATTAAGTTTACCAGATTTTTTTCTTAAAAATTAATTTGTTCTACCGGGGCAACTCCCAGGGGTGCTCTGGCAAAAGGGTGATACTGAGTCCATCAGCAACAACGGGGAAAAAAACTCCTATCAAAGACATTTGTTGAAGAAGAGCAAAATAATTATACTCAGTAGAAAAGGAGGAGGAGACGAAAGGGGTGGGGGTTTGCCCATGGAAGCAAAGATTTCATTATGACCATACTGAAGATGGAGAAACCTCAGGGTCTCTTAAGTCCCACTTTAGCTCTTGTAACCCTAAATCTATGGATTTTCCCAAATACTCATTTAATGAGCTAAGGCAGTAAACGCTTCAAAATCGACCCCAATCTTTCCCAGGGGAAAACCCCACCAAGATGGAGTTACCCTGGAAATTTTGCCCATTTAACCTCCCAGGACACAGGCCCAGATGGGGAAGTGGAACCTTCTGCTGTGCCATCTACCTTCCTGCTCCCATCCTGCTGTTCCTACCATGCCATCCACCTTCCTGTCCCCATGCTGGTGTCCCCCCTCTTCCCTGCACATGGGATGCCTCTCCTCTCCCACCACCTGGACATGAGCAGGAATAACACTGTGTTTTCCCTCTAGACTGAGCTGGGCACACTGTGATGCACCCCCAAACACCCTGCTGAGGCTGAGGGGTTGCCAGCATTCCCCTGCCCAGGCAGGATGCAGGACTGGGCTCCTTTCTTTGTCCAGCACTCGGATTAAACTCCAGCAGACCTCGCTTGCTCCTTGGCAGCCGCCCCCTTTGACGCCTGTTCCTTTTGGCCTCACCTCAGCCCCTGGGCCCTGCCAGGAAGGTAACACAGGAGACCTTCAGGAGAGCAGCAAAGCCATCCCAGTTTCCCCAAACAAGCAGCCTTTCAGCTTGGAGACAGACAGTTGGAGATGCCAAACGTCGCTACCACACAGGATTTTCAAGCTGCTGTCAAGCTGAAGTGGTTTTTTTCCTTAAGCCACAAGAATTTTTGAGCTCTTGGCAAGACCTTGTTTTTTGATGGCTGCTCAAATATTTGTCTCTTGGCACAGATTTGCACGGTTTGGATCGCCACAATCAAGTTTTATACAACCCTGGCACAACAACAAAAATGGAGAAAGAGAAAAATCAACAAAATCAGGCTCATGTTCCAGTAACTTTGTAAAAATCAGATGGTGATTTCTACTCTGAGTCCAAATCAGGGGGCTGGGCATTAAAATCTGCCTCTCTGAAGGCTCCCAGCTCAGGCGTTTCCTTATCTCGGAATTAGATGATGTCACTACTCTAATTTCCTCACAGAAAAACTAGTGAGTCATCCTATGCTCCTGCATTTTCAGGATGAATTTACAAGGCCAGGCCAGATGTTAGAGAAAGAATCTTCCCCTTTTCATTCCTGGAAGCCCAAGGCACAGCTGCAGGGGTAATAAATATTTGACAAACAAGGCATCTCTCATCAGCTGCTGACAAAAATAACAATTTAAACATGAAATCCTTCCACGGCTGCCCAGTTTTTAATATTCAGAGCAGTTCTGCTGAGTGACCTCCCCCAGGTGAACCCTCCTGAGCAGCTGGGCTCCTGCTCATTTTGCAGACAGGAGGTTTGACATTGCAGAGGGAGAACTGCCTTGCTTTGCTGCCTGGGGTCTGTCACAAGGCAGCTCTGGATCGTGCCAAGGCTACAGGGCCACCTTCAACGCCAAAATCTTGCAAAAAGAGGGACCATAAACATTCTACAGAGAAGTTTGGGGATTGAACGTTCATAGACAGCAATCAAGCACATCTACTTAACCTCCCAGAAAGCCAAAAAGAGGGGAATTAGGTGACTAGTTAAAAACCACAGAGATGGTTGGCAAATCCAGCTGTGCCCAGTGGTGCACAGAGCCATGACCAACAGCCCTGAGCTCCCTGCATGGAGCAACAGCCTCTGCCTGGGAAATGTTGCACCAAAACTCCAGTCCCCTGGCAGGAAAACCCACCCAGAACACATGGCTGTGCCCCTCTGTCTTCTTCTGGAGCAAAACACCCAGTAGTGGAAGTGGTGAACTGAGGATCAGTCCCTCGGACTCCACAGACAAGAGGGAAGGAGGACAAAGGTACAGATTTTGACTACACATTAACTTCGGTATCAAAAAAGTTCCCAGGTAGGAGTTGCATCCACATGTAATCAATTTTTTTAACTTGGATATGAGATTGAGGGATTTAATTAATGGGTTGTGGTTCTCTCTGGTAAATACACTGCTGTACATGTCCCACCTCTTACTGTGGCAGGACAGGCACCCTCTCCCTGCAAACACGCCAGGGCTCCTGCTCCAAGTACCACGCAAGGAACACTTTCAGCTGAGCTAAACTTTAAGGCACGACCAGAAACACCAGCTCTGCTGATCACAGATGGCATGTGAGGCCAGAGGGTCCTCCAGCCAACATGCCTGTTCCATCCAAACCACCCCCTTGGCAGCTCCAGGAAACAGTGTGACAGACCAGGAGGGTCCTTAAGTCACCTGTAAAAGCAGAACGGGCTCTGCTCTGACACAGAACACGGCAAGCCACGTTCAGCAGTTCTGTGTCCCCAAGAACTCAGCCTGCAAGAGGTTCTCCAAGCTGGAGGCCAACTCCTACCCATGGCTAGGAGCAGGCAGGTGGGACAGCAGCACCAGCTCCTGCTAAGTCAGAAAGCAGACCCTCCCTCCACCCTCTGAGCTAGCACAGGTTAAACCCATCCCAGCCCTAAATGCAATGGGGATAAGTTACCCATTTTTAATGTGCCCAACATATCCCTCTCAGCAAAGAAATCCTGTACCTTTGGAGAGGCTCCAGTGGTTTCACAAGCAGTGGCAGCTACGGAGGATGTGGATTTCAAGCAGCTCCATCAGGGTTTAAAATACATATATTCCTGAGTCCAGAGAAGGGCACTGGAGGCTGAGAAGGGTCTGGAGCACATGCCTGATGAGGAGAGGCTGAGGGGGGCTCAGTCTGGAGAAAAGGAGGCTCAGGGGGGACCTTCTGGCTCTGCAAGTCCCTGCCAGGAGAAGGGAGCCAGAGGGGTCAGGCTCTGCTCCAGGGAACAGGGACAGGAGCAGAGGGAACGGCCTCAGGCAGGGCCAGGGCAGGGCCAGGGGGGACAGCAGGAGGAATTTGTGCCTGCAAAGGGTGATTAGACATTCGACCTCAGCAATTTTGTCAAGGTTTGCAAAGTGCAAAGGCAGCAGCAGGAAGGACCACAGGGGAACACGGCCAGAGCCACCACAGAGGACACAGTTAAATGGGGAACTCTGCTGGGCAGGCCAAAAGTTCACTTGGCTGGAAAAAATCATTAAGATGAATTCATGGAAGGAAAGTTCATCAAGGACTATCAGGAAGAAAGGCACGGCCTCTGGTATCTCAGGTCACAAATCAGTGGAAGCAGGAACAATGCTCTGTGGTGTCCCGGCCATAAACTCTTCCCTGGCTCCCACTCTTGGCTGCTGCTGGAATCGACAGATGGGGTGAAACAAACCCCCCCATCACTCAGAACCTCCTCCATCCCCTTGGAATTTCTGCTGGATGAACACAGGGTGGTTTCCACTGTCACATCACTGGATGTGCCACCCTACACAACGAGCTGCAGGAGACAAGTCCAGGTTTGGAGACAGCAGGATGAAGGTTTCCCACCCCATCTCCCAGTGCATCTGACCCCTACAAGCTGCAAGATGGGCTTTTAATTGTGTGAGTGCACAAGGGCTTACCTAGAGCCTGGCCTAAGGCAGCACCACGAATGTTGTACTCTGTCTGAACAAGTGGCTTCAGCATTTCCATCTGCCCTCCCTAACCCAGGTGTAGGCACAGGTCTCACTCACTGCACACTACTCAAAGGCTGGCTGAAGGGCAGTTACACATTTCCCTTGGAGGTGACTGCTAACTGGTCCCTCAAAAGTTCATGCAAACTCCCAGGATCTCTCTAAAGGTGGCATCATCCCCAATTTCATGGCCATGAGAGAGTAAGGCCAACAGCAGATGCAGACTTGAGATGCCACACGGTATTTAGGAAGTAAAAATGCCACATATTTGAAGAGCAGCTCCCCTGCACTTCAGACTGCACCTCTGGGAGCTCGATGCTCCTCACATCCATCCAACACTCTCACATACCACATCTCTCACAGAGAAGAGGGCACATGCAATGAGTTGCCCCAGCCATGGCTTTGGGGACTCATCCACATCATTCCCAGAGGCAAACACACAACTCAGACCCCACACAGCAGCCCTCTAAAAAAATTCTCCTCTAAAACGAGGTTTTTTCCCTCTTCCCACACTCTCTGGCAACACGACCCAGTGATCTTCCCACCAGAAGGGCCAGGCAGGCCTGAATAATGACCTCCTGCCTGACATACTTTTTTGCACCACAGTGGGAAGCTAAAAACTGGTTTGATACTGAAACAAACATTTTGTTCTGCCAGAGAGGCCATGAAGACCTCGAGGTCAGAAAGTCTTGGAAATGCAGGTACGGGTGGTTGTTCTCCAACAATGCACACAAAAAAAGCTCATCCCAGCAAACCACAAAGTGCTGCATCTAAAAAAAAAAAAAACCCCAAAAATCCAATCTGTGTAAACCAGCTCCTTTCTCAAGCTCTGCTCTCCAAACAGGCCAACACATTTTGTCCCTGGGCCAGCAGATAAAGCTTTTGACACATGTAGATGGAAGCCAGCCAAGCTGTAAGTCAAGGAGCAAGGACCGCTCTGTGAGGGATGGGAGGCAGTGCTAGCAAGGAACTTGCAGCCCCACAGGCAAATCCCAGCTCCCCACGTCCCATTCCGTGACCTACACCCAGCACAGAAAGCCTGACCAGGCTTTTTGCATCTCTCCTTTTGTTAATGATACACTCGGTGTAAATTTTCCCTTGGAAATCATTAAGCTGTGAAACCATTAAGGAACTGTTCCTCACTTCCTCCAGCTGTGATTCAGAGCTGGATCAGAGATAACCATTAGTCAGCCCACTCACGATAATGGCATTTATGAATTTACTAACCTGAATTATATGGCCTTTCTCTTAATGGACTTTTTCAGATACCAAAGTGTGTGAGCAGCGTGACCAAAGTACAAGTTCAAGGCAGGGCAGATCATGACAAGCATTAACACAGGCCCTGCACACCACTTATCTTTTGGGGGCACCTACAGCTGGGAGTTTATCTCAAACACCTGGTTTCAGATAGGCAAGGTCCTTTTGTTTCTATTTCAAGACACCCTCCAGCATCAACATGAGCCCAGTAAATATAAAATAAATAATAAAAAAAAGGCAAGTATGCCAATATTTCTCTTGAAAACCCTCCAGAAACTAAAAAAAAAATCCCCATGGCCTAAATCTAAGCTGCAGCTGCAGTGCACATGTCTGGGTAGCGTGGGGTCTCCAACATCATTTGTCTTGCCTAAAAGCTCTTGTGGGGGCTGCCCAAGGAGGGCATGATGGAAACCTCTGCCTGTGCTACAGGTTTTGGTGTGGATTTGTAACTGGCTGTGACTTCATCTGTGCATCCTGAACACAGAATGAGGCCAGAGCCTGTGTTTACCCAGGAATGCATGAGGAACAGGCTGGCTCCAAGCACTTCAGCTCAGAGCTGGAGGAGTTACAGTGGGGTTCTGATGCCTTGGACACCACCCCAGAGGGCATCACCACACCAAGCACCAGCAACAGGGCTCAGCTGGGGACCCCTGGGAGATGGAGATATCCCAAAGAGCCACCACTGCTGTGCTCTGAGCTCACCTGCAGGGATCAGGCCCACCAAGGTACCCAACTCACAGCTTCTGGAGCTGGATCACACCAGGATGGTTATTTAACTCCCTAGCCCCTGCAGGCCTCAACCATGGAAGGAAAAAGGCATTCATATTTAGGAGCCTGCAACTTTTCCTGGCTTTTCTTCCCTGAAATTTCCCCAGGTTGACCATGCCTGACCTTATGGAGCAGAATATGGTTACTAAACACAGGTCTTGGGGCAGCCCAAGTGAATGAAACAGCAAGGTGGTGGGCACCAGGCTAGAAAGGGAACTTGTTAATAGCAAAGGGCTTCAAAAGAAATAGGCAGGAAAGGGGAGAGAGCCACAGTTAACTAAACAACAAGAGTTACCCACCCCACCTTTCCATGAGCTTCAGAGAAAAGAGATAAAAAGACTAATGGAAAGTAAATCAAGCAATCCTAAACATATGATGACCAGCTGGAAAACAATCCCCTTTGATTGTCATGGTGTGCCATGGGTTAGGCACTGTATTCCACACAATGCTCTAAGAACAAGGCTTGTGACTTGCTGGATAAAACATGAGAAATACTTCCTTGAGTAACTGAACCCAGAGCAAGGCATGTTAATTCCCTGAAATCAGACTGTCACCTGGGCAAGTGTCACACTGCTGAGCTCCTCAGAACTGCCTTGAAAATGAACATCTTTAAAGGTGTTTTGCTCTTTGTGTTCAGGGCAATAGTTATGAGTAAGCGTGAGAGGAGATGAATACGTGGTCTGGGGTTTTAATAAGCTTTTTCTTGCATATTGCTTAGCAATTCCATTGGTGAAGCTGTGCATATGCTACTGCTCAGCCTGAGATATCACTCTGTCCATCTGAACTCTGCCCTGTGGCTCTACTTTTTTCAACATGAGCATAGTTTTTAGGCAAAGAAACTAAGCCTCTTTCTTCAGGGTTGTCATCTGATCTTGTGGGGTTTTTTTCCTTCTCTTTCAGTAAATTTACATAAGCCCTACACAAACATAACTGAACTAGCAGAAGCCACAGCTTTGTGACCCACTGGGCTACAAAAGCAGCATCCCAGCGAAGGTGAGGGATGCCACATGCCTTCCTGGAGGTGCTGTGACAGGAGCAGGGGGGTGACAAAGCTGGGACACTTACCCTGCACGAGGCAGCATCAGTACAGGGCTCTCCTTGTCCCCTAAGCACCTGTAAGAGAAACTCAGGGCATTGCCCTGCCTGAGGCAGGGCTCCCAACGCCTCCATCCCACGAGATACACTGAGCCATGTTTTCCATGAGCCCATAGGGGACACAAAGCCACGCAGGCAGTCACCCCACCGAGGGGCCAGCCCTCGCAGGGCCGTGCCTGTGGCTCTGGGCTCCATGGCCAAGTTCCCTGGAGCACACTGCACCATCTGTGTCCTGCTGGAAACGCCGCTCGGCACAGAGACGGAACGGGCTGCGGAAATACCAGCGGCGCCGCAGGTGTGGGGAGAACAAGCTGCTGTTTCCACAGAGCTAAAAGAACCCCTCCTGGGCCCTGAATGCCACGCTGTGCAGGAGCCCACACAATAAACAAGGGCAGTCCCACAGCTCCACCTTCCTCACTGCAATTCCTTGACAGTGTACTTGAGTGTACTGAGAGCTGGATTTGGCCACTGAGGTGCACAGGAGGGCCGTGTGAGGAACATTAAGTCTTTAAGGTCATTCTTCTCCCCCAAAAGTCAGTCCTGAAACAGGTCAGTAATAAATGCTTTCTGTCAGTGAGGTCTGGGAATGAGAGGACACTGCCTGGCACATAGAGGACTTCATGCCTCTTGCAACAGCATGAGCAGAAACAAAGAGAGCAGAGAGCATTTCCATACTAACCAGCCAGAGAAAGATTCCTGCACACCAAGTTTTGGGTCCTCAGACCAGGCAGAATTAAGGAGCTGCGTTCCTTTTTAAGGACAACACATGCAGAAGCAAAAAAAAATTAAGTTTTCTTCTTTGTACCCTACCAGAAGCTTCTGTTACCAAATGGGTGTGCAAATAAAGCATCCCCAGAAGAGCTTCAAACTCCAGAGGGCATTCAGGCTGAATTCAGGATTTAAACACCAGGTTTCTAATTATTCAGTTTTCAAAATGAGAAGCACAGTCAAACAATACAGCGGTCCATCTTACCACAGGTAGCACTGTTATGCCGTTCAAAAGCTAAGAGCTGATGAACATCACCCACAAAACCCAGCTCTGATATCCTCTCAGCCAGTGAATAATGCTGGTAACATCCAGCCTCACAAAGCCTGGTCTGGGGGAGAAAGATTAACACACCACCTGTTATGAAAACATGGCAAAACTAAGATTTGACTCGTAACTAGGATTTTTAGGAGTAGTAAGGAGAACGAAGAATGGGGTTAAGAAGGGGACAACAGAAGGATGATGCCTATTGCTGTACCAACTTTACCAGGACAAATCATTGTGTATTTCCTCTTCATTTTCTAATGGATTGCCTTGGCTGTTGCAGCTACCAAAGGTGTCAGGAGAAACCATCCATATGCACATGCAAGTCACCGTGCTGATCAAAGGATCCCTATGAAAGTGAAATTCCTTATCCCATGCCTTTGATACCAGCTGGAGCTGGCTGAGTGAGGAGAGAGCTCTTCCTTCACCCTCTGTGTAACACATCTCCCCGGGACTGACAGCGAGAGCGCTAATGGGACATCACCATTTCATCACCATTCCCCAAACCTCTTGCAATTAGTGAAATCACACCTTTTCCCGGTCCATCAGATACCTGGCAGACAAGCACACCAAAATCCGCCTCCAGCTGTCAACCAGATAGGATCTGTTTTGACAGTCCCGGTACAAAGGTCGGCCACAAACTTGCTTATAAAGGTCATTTTTCCAGCCCAGGGTGGAGGCAAAGGAGAGGGATTATTCTGGAAGTTCAGTAATGCCTCTCTCCTGTCACACAGCAATAAACAGACCTGCTATACACAGCTCACGGCTTGCACCTCCCCTCCCTGAAATAATCCCTAAACCACAGGTTTTCGCGTGCCCGAGAACACCCTGCCGGCACAGGCACGCTTTGTTCCGCGTGGTTTTGCTCGCATTCCGACCCGCACAGATTACCAGTGTGCTCTGCAAGATCTACGATGAAGGGAAAAAAGAAAGAAAATCAACCAGCAACAGCAGCCTGAAAGACTCGCGTCAAGACTTCTTCTGGTTCTGATTTAAAACCTGGAAAACGCATGTGCAGCCAGAGGGACCCAGGGCTCGCATCCCAAATCCAAGAAGTAAGGGAGGGCAGCTGGCAAGCGGAAAACGATTTCTGGCTACGACTGTGATTTGCAATTTTAATTTCTAACTGAACTCTGCTCTGGCCACGATTATTTTTCTTTGCTGCGTGTGTCGTATTTTGAAAAGGCTGGCTCGGCAGGGTGCTGGGAACCCACCGACGGTGGCGACGGGCTCACCAGCTTCTTCCCCCGGCTGCGACCGGGGCAGGGGACACCCAAAAAGACACGAGCGAGGCTCAGCCCTCTCCCGCTGCCTCGACCGGAGGGGCTCCGCGGGGATGGATGGACGGATGGATGGAAGGAAGGATGGAAGGAAGGCGGCAGCTTTGGGCACAGCGGGGCAGGTGCGGGACATGGTCCCGGCCGAGTGCCCGGGGAGGGATGCGGGACGGGCGGGGACACACCTGCACGGACCGCCCGGTGGCAAGAGCATCCCTCCCATCCATCCGTCCCTCGCTCCATCCCCACGCCCCCTCGGGTGCCGGGACGCCGTGCCAAAGGGGCAGGATGCCCGTGGGAAGGCGGGGATGGCGCAGGGTCCCCCCGGCGCGTCCCTACCGTGTGCTCGCGGCTCGACATGGTGCTGGCGGCTCGGCTGGGCTGCGCTCGGCGGGGCAGGACGGGCCGGGCCGGGGCTATAAGGACTCCCCGACACGTAGCACGGCCCTGGGCCGGCCCCTCCCGCCCTGTCCCGCCCCCGCCACCTCCTCCGGCCCGGCCCCCGTGGCACCGGGGGGACGGGGTGAACCCTCCCGGAGAGACGGGCGAGATCAAAATGACCCCAAATCGACCGCTCCGGGCTCAAGGAGGGAGGGGAGGAACGCGGAAAGAATCACCTCTGGAGGATGGTGGTAATTACAGTGATGTCTAAAACCGAGCAGTGCTGGAGGCTGGTCCAGACTGTTTGGCCAGAAAGCCGACAAAAGTTCCAAAGAAGCACGGGGGAGTCTGCCAGCACACCAAGCTCAGCGGGTGAGGGGAACACAAACACCGTGCCTGACAGCATTGCCCCAAATCCTCAATTTTCCACCGCTGGAAAAGCTCAGGTCCCAGAACGCTGCTGAGCCAGAGGGCAGGCAACGTGCTGGTGGAGGGAAAGCACAGCGACAGAAAGAAATGACCCCTGGGTGTGTAACTGTGCAGCTGGGCATGCAGAGCCTCGCCCAGCGTGGCACTTGTCCTCTGACCACTGTGTCCTGATCCGTGCCCACCCATGCAGGGCTCCAGCCCAGGGCTACGAGGATGGCTGTGCACACTGTGCTGCCTCTCCTCTAGGAGGAGATCGCTCCCTGCTCACCGTGCCCACAAGAGCAAGTGCTCTCTCCGGGTCCAACACGCCCAGCTTACTCTGGGCAGCTCCCGGTACCTGTTCAGCACACGATCACCACCAGCATGTCCCTCTCCATCAAAATACTCCTGTTTCAGCTCGGTCCTTCATCCAGAAACGATGCCTGCTGAGTGAAGCCCCTCGATGGAAAAGGGAGAAGGTGGTGGGGTTTTGCATTCTCCTGAAGAAACCTTAAAACAAAGTGGGAAAGCCCAGGGGAGACGTAAGACAGTGAAATAAAGGTCCTGTTGGAGGAACAGGGCCCGCTGTGGGAGCAGGGAAAGCATGGAAGGGAAGGAATGGGGGTGGAAGGAGGCAAGCAGCACCTATTCAAACAACTCCTGAAGCCAGGCAGCTATTAGAGTGTGATCAGCTATCAACTGAACTAATCCCCAGTGTAATTCCAGTTAAACCCGTGGCATTACATTCAGGATTAACACAGCTAAATAGTACCAGGGTTGCTTTTAGCATCACTCATTTCATGCTTTTCCTTACATGGGGGTTTTTGGGTTTTTTTGGGGTTGTTTTTTTTTTCAGTTAAGGACAGATTAAATTTCTGCCATGAAATAGATAAAGCAAAGGTGGAAGAACGGGGAAACAAGCCCCAACAACAGTATCCATTGAGAAAGCTCATCCTGGCAAAAGGAACCCTCTCACAGCCTGGACAGGACTACATCTCACCCACTGGAGGATACAGAAGGAAGACAAATTAAGTAACTGAAAGTCATCTCTGTTGAATCACTTATGTATTTTAATTTCTAGAAGTATTATTTTAGGTGGGTGTTTTGGATTTTTTTTGTTTAGTTGGAGGAAAACATTTAATATTCTGGTTCTGCAGGACAAATTTTAAATTCGCATCTTTACACCCTATGTTACTTTGCCTTTGTGTTCCTTCAGAAAAGCAAAAGGGTTGAAAACGTGCCCAACAGAGGGGGGAAATATAATTACTGAAGAATGAAGTGAGCAAGAAGGGGTCTGCGAAAAAGAAAAATCAAAGAGGGACTTCTGCAACCACAGGCCACTCTAAACCATTCTGGCCTGACACACAACTGGTTCCAGGGAGGGCATTTTTGAAGGAAAAACAGCTCTTTGCCATTAAAAATGGGCAGCAGAGAGGTCAGGGGAAAGACAGAAAGCTTGTGTTACTATGTAGCAGAAAAATTAGCATCAATAACATGTAACACCTCCATGTTTCTCTTAGATATCTATCAGACAGAAAATGAGTCAACATTATCTCCCTTTGTTGCATCATTCTTCATTTCTAACTTCATCAAAGTGATTTCCCTTCTAGGAATTAAATTGACTGCTCACAACCAATCTCAGGACTGAAGCAATTAGTATTTTGTGTACAGAAGATCAAGAGGTTTTTCTCCCCTGTCTTACCCAAGTGTAATGCAGAAAATGGTATGAACTTCTGTGACATTGACCTCTAATAACTAAATATAAGTGGCTACTGCCTCAAGTTTTAAATTGTGTGGGCTTTTCAAGAAAGTAATTGATGAAACAGAATCAGAAATGAAGCAAAAAAGAAGAAAATCCAGTTGCTTACCTCAGGAGACATACAAAGTAGTGACACTCAATTCTCATGGAAGAACTTCCTGGACTATTGAAAGAGCTGTAAGAGCTTCAGTCCAGTGCAGAGGGAAAAGCAGCAGCAGCCCAGCAAAGCATGCAGAGAGGCAAAATCCCTCCAGATGGAAGAAAAAGGGCATTTGAGCAGTCTCCTTTCTTGACCAAATGAATGGAATGATTTGGCAACTTTTGGCCCTATTACATATGGGCAGCAGGGCAAGGGGGGATTGTGCCCCTCTGCCCCCCAGGTGAGACCCCACCTGCAGAGCTGCTCCAGCCCTGGGGGCAGCACAGCAA
>JAWWEW010000166.1:3155288-3167575 GCA_035583185.1 Anabacerthia variegaticeps
AGGGAGGGTTGGAGTGCCCAGCCCTGGAGGTGCCCAAGGCAGGACTGGCCGTGGCACTCAGGGACAAGGTGGGCATCAGGCACAGGGTGGGCTCCCTGGGCTGGCAGGGCTTTGCCAGCCTAAATCATTCTGTGATTCTAAGCTGTAATAAATATAGCTAGGCTAGAGCTAGAGCCTAATATGTTTAACAAAAATAAGAAATACATTAACAGTGTGCATCCCTAGACTCAGCAAATCTGACTCCCTGTGTGAACCCAGTCACTTGTGCTCTTCCCAAGTCTGGGATGATCCAGTGACCTAACTACAGTGAAGAATGGGTTTGAATTAAATGCAAGATCTTGAAATAGCACTGCCTTCTCCCATCAGAAGTTAGAGAAGGGCAGCAAATCACCAAGCCAGGTGCAAGGCTTTGTTAACATAGAGTCAAGCCCTTGATCAGGTGTGAGAGAGTCCTCTTCAAATCAACAGCAGCATTTCCCAAACTCAGTCTGAAGACAAGTGGCCTAGTCCTTGTAGGAAAAAACTTGTCCCTCCTCAGTTTATGAGTCCAAATTATAAGCAGGAATACTGCTATTCCTAAGTCTTGAGGATACCAGCTGGTGAAGAAGGATAGGATCCTCCCTCAGCACACAGGCCAGCCAATTAAATCACTGATTCATGCCAAGAACAAAGCCCAAAACAAGCAGAGTGTGTGTGGCAAAAGGTGACACACTCAACCAAAGGGAAGGTAAGAGCTGGCTTGCTGTGCCAGGAAGCACAGCCAAGAGGAAAATCTGACCCTTGCTCCAGAGCAGGATGATGGCTTTTGGGAACCATGTCCAAGTGACACACAGAGCCCAGGTCACTTGATCTGGCACATGCAAGTACAGGTTTAGCTTTCAGGAGGCACATCTTGATTGGCCTGAAAGGGAGGCACTCCCTCTGCTCCAACCTAAAGCAATGGAAGAATTGTTAGGTGCCTGTGGGTTGGAACATTGGTCAGATAAGCAGGAACTCAGTGCTGCCACTACATCATAAATCCACCATACACTTGTGAGCTCTCCGTTTGCTAAATTCCTGATATCTGCTTAATTCCTGATATCTATGATGGAATCATGGAATGGTTTGGGTTGGAAGGGGCCTTAAGGATCATCTTGTTCCAGCCCTTTGCCACAGGCAGGGATCCCTTTCACAGACATGGTTGCTCCAAGCCCCATCAGCTTACAGAAGTTTGAGATATCTCCCAATGACCACAACGACCTCAAAACTCAACTCCTGAGCAGTAGCTTAACCCGGATCGTACCTGACAGGGGATAAGATAACTTTTCCTGTGTGGATTACTTGACAACTCTGCAGTTTTCCAGCCCAGTTGGTCTCACCAGGTCCTTTTACAACCCTTTCAGCAGAAACAATTAATCCTTCTTTATCTTAAATAAAACTGCCGCATTTGCAGTGCCACTGAACTTCTCACCTCTTTTTTCTGGGTCATTTACAACATGCCAATCCTTCCAGATCATCTCTGCTAGGAAATGAAATCAATCAGCTGTCCCTACCCTTCATTTCTTGTAACTTGGTTCATTTTTACCCATGGGAGGACCTTTTCCCTTTAATCCCACCTGCTTGATTTCTTTAAATAAGGAAACCTGTTGAAAGATGTTTGGAAGCCATGACTGTGGCTCACAGATCATCCTATTTTTCACTTGCTGATCCTTCCCAAGAGCTCCAAGAGCCACACTGACACCAGCCACATTCATCAAGGTGCTCAGCAATACCCGTTTGTGGCTTTGTTTCTACAAGACTGGCCTCTAATTCTAATTCTCTCCTGAAGCTGCTGTTTTCATTTTTCCTTTATTTAATTATTTGTAGTGAAATCATCACACCTGCCAGCCCCCAGAAGCTTCCTGGCTGCTATTTCAGCTCTTTCCTTCATAGTTCTTTTAGCACCCTTGGGGAAGTATCACCCAGCTCTAGCAACTTGGCACATTTTCATGTCATCCCAGCTGCATGGTGGTCTGTGTTTTATAGTTTACTAAGCAAGGAAGCCAGTAATGTAAATATGCTGCTCAAGTCTCCAAAGTGAGCATTACATAGACATTATTCACTCCACAGGGAGTGGATTTCACATCCCACCCCTCCAAAAAATGTTTCAAAAATGCTAAGAAAAAAAATAAATTAACATTCTGGCTATCAGTGCTGCCTTTAAGCAAGGTTTGGCTCTACTTTCCAGCTAGCAGGAATGTTGAAAGGGAAGTCAATCACCAAAAACATGGTGAACATCTTCGTTAAAGAAACAGCAAGACATGTTTCCAAAGCAGGAAACAAATTATAGTATATACACACAGGGAAGTTTTTAAGAGCAAGCAAAGAAAAGCTGAAGACAAAAGAAGGACTAAACCAGGTGCTGATCCTCATTGTAACTTGAGTTTTTACTTCACCTGCTTTAGTCTCCTGAAATGCTCATGCTGACACACCAAACTGCCCTGGGAGGCAAAGCAAACCTCTCCCACTCACAGCTATCCCACTGGATTATTTTAACGAGGACTAAAAGTGTTTCCTGCTACAACCCAATCCTGAGCCTTGCACAGCCTCTAACCCAGCACACTTGATGTCTCAGCAGCATTGGGCAGCTCATTTGCCAGGCTCCTCCAGCAATCCCTCTTCAGCCTCCAGGGTCACGACTTCATATCATCCAACAACGACAATAAAAACGGCCCTCAAGGGTCAAACAGCAATAGTTTTAATTGTGGGCAGAATGATGACAGATTGCCTCCTCAGAGCATGCACACAGGCGAAGGTTAGCACTGCCCCTGCATATCTGATAAAGGGCAGACAAACAAGAAGACACTGATAAACTCTAAACAGTAGCACAGGCTAATAAAATATTAAATGGCAGGCCTGACGTTTCC
Source organism: Anabacerthia variegaticeps (assembly GCA_035583185.1). Lineage (NCBI taxonomy): Eukaryota > Metazoa > Chordata > Aves > Passeriformes > Furnariidae > Anabacerthia > Anabacerthia variegaticeps. The sequence continues at coordinate 3,158,174 of JAWWEW010000166.1, forward strand.
ACACTCAATCTGCTTAACAATCAATTAATGACTCAGCGTTGCGTTGGAAGCATCAAAGTTCCCAACTGCTCCTGGTATTTCAATTCACTTTTGCCTCCCTTTTCCTTAGGAGCTGATGAATTGGGAAAGCCCACTGAATAAACCTCATTTCCACCTCTGAAGGGAGATGAAGAGACTGTGCATAGAACTCTGCCACAAAGCATTAAGAGCTTGTGTGGAAGTGACTGCTGGTGATTGGTGTGCACTTCATGGGGCACCTCTACACGAGCAGCAGTGGCTGTGAGTGGGCAGAACACAGCAGGGTTCACTGGAGACATGTGGCAGCTCCAGCTACTGAACCACCCACACTGGGTTTTTGTATGGTTTTTTACCTTCTAAATAAATCTCACCACAGCTGAACATGAAGGTGCTGAACAATTCATCAGCACAATCCCAAAAGCCGAGTCCCACCACAGGGGAAAAATAAGGCATTGTGGAGAAGCACAGACATGGGATTTATCACCCAGGCAAGTTCTACTGGTCCTAAATCTCAGCAGATTCTGGGTTAGCCCCAAATGTTCTGCACCACCTCACCCATCCTCAACAGCAGATCATTCCCACCCTTCCCAGGACTACTGATACATGACTTGGAATATGGAACAAGTGAACTTTCTTTAAACCAAAGTTTATTTCCTGAGCACTGGTCTGACTTTCAGGTAGAAATACCCCAAAGCCCAGGAAACAGTGGGATAAGAAGAAACATTCCCTCCAGCACAAGCTTGAAACCTCATGTAAAAATCCCTCCAACAACTTCAAAGAAGGTAAGTTTTCACACCTGTTTAACGAGTAAGCTTAGACTGTATTTTGTCCTTTTTCTCCCTAATAAAAAAGCCAGAACAAAGGGTTCCAAAACCTGTTTTCAGCTATAGGATCAATTCTTCATCCTTCCCACCTCCAACTGTGATTTATTTCTGGGAAAAACAGCTGAAGAAGCCCTAAACCTACATGGAAACAGCATGGAATGCAGGGGCAAGGGACTCAGAGGGCAGCACAAATACTTAAAGAGTGACTGTTCAGAGCATTATCACCAGTGGGAAGAAAATAAAAATTTAAAAAAAACCCCAAAAACTTGTCAAATAGTATTAAGTCCTCATGTATCAAACTTCCCCCTTAGACAGTAGAAGAGAAGACAGTTGTGCTCATTCATTCCCCAAATCAGCATCAACACAACAAAATGCCACTACAAATACTGAGAAGGTACAAATTTTCTTCTTTTCCAAGAAGGACACACATGAGCTCACTCATGACAAAGGCAAACTCGGAAAGCTGAAGGGACTACATAAAACTCATGAAAAACTCCAACTAAAAGGCAACAGCTCTTATTTAGCTCTGAAAGGGTTAATCACTCAGAGCTAACCAGGCTTTACTGCATTTCACTTCAGAACTTCTGCACTTCCAAGGCTCTTTTTCGGATGATCCCACCTCTCTGTTATCTCACACCACAGAGATGAAATTGCATTAGTGCACCAGCACCACATTGATGATGGATGTTGATTCAAACCACATCAAGAGGGTCATGCCACTGGTCAAACTCTTCACTGGTGTGTCAGTTGCCAAGCTCCTATTTTGGTTAGGTTTTTAATTGCTTACATCAAACGACAGGACTCTACAAAAGTTGCTCAGACACTTTTTTGGAGCAATCCTGAGCTAGCACACATTAAGTAATTAATGTGAGCTTAAGTACGTCCTGGGGAGGGTGAAAGGCACAAGAAACATTTTCAATATCTAGTTCCAGGCAGACAGAGGAACAGCCACATTCCCAGGGGAGACCCCTGGGAAAAGCCAGCAAACACACACACACAGAGCAGAGACATGGACACAGGGATGCTGCTGGACATGCCACAGGGATCTATGGGGAATTCTGGGCTTCCCCACAAGCACCCTTTAAATCAGGTCACAAGTGCTATCTTCAAAAGATGGGGCTATCAAAGCGAACCATACACTATGAAACAAAGCTCTTCATTGAGACACTGAGAGTTTCTTGGCGAAAGTCATCCCATCGCTGATTTTCTGGAAGAGAAATCCAAACCTGCCTATTTCTCCAGGTGGACTGGGTGGCCTACTGCCCTGCAGAACTGGCATGTTGTCCTGTGATTACACGACCACCTTATCACCAGGATCAGTTTACTCATCACACACACAGCACCTGTTCTCCTCCCTGAACACATCCACTTCACTCTAGCAATCTTTCTTTTTATTATACTATGTAATAATACATGCTAAGCAATTAGCAGAGGAGGTGACCTAGTCCAGAAGTTGTCAGCACAGGCTCTGCCAGCACCCCAAAGAGCCAGGGGACACAGTGGGGACACCAAATGTGGCATTCCAGCAGCAACAAAGGGCTTTTCATATAAGAAATGACTAAACAACTTGAATCTGAGCAAAAGGGTTTTTTAAATCTAATTATTTCGTTTCTGCTGCATACGTAGAAGCTTTTTGTTCTGTTCCCTTTGTCCATGCTATAAAAAGAGTTCTGAATAATTAAGTGGGTTTAGATCATACATTATATTCTTTTGTAGTGAGTCACAGGTTTGGAAGGAGCAGTGAGGGCACAGTAGCAAATGACTACTGAAAGGTTACCAATTGGGTTGGGAAGCGACCTGCAAGAAGGAAGGCAAGTTACACAGAACAATAAAAACTATCAATAAATTGACAAATTAATCTATTTACCTTTCAGCTTAGCCTGATGTAACTCACAAAGATCACCTTCATTTAATCTTGAACTGCATTCAAATAAGGTTTGGTTTCATTTGAACTTGCTTTCTCTCAGAGGAAACCACCAAATATTTTGCAATGCATACGTGCAGCCTGGCTGCTCTTTTCCATACACACTATAAAGACTGAGAAGACTACCCAAAGCAGGCTTCCCAATTTCCAGAGCCTTATGGCAATCCATTGGGACAATACGAGTAATAACTGGTGTTTCACATTCTCTTTCACAAACAAGAAAGGCAAACTTGTTGTGTATTTGAAGCTAAAAGGGAAACAAAAGCATAAAACAGTTTTAATGAACAGCTGATATGCTTAGAGTGCGCCGCAACCAATTTTCAAACCCACCCCTGCCCAAGTGTGTAGCTACAAAGGTTTTTAAACCAATTAGCAACTTCATATTATATTAACTACCAAAATAAACAGATTTCTCACCAACACACACTGCTGGCAGAACACTCTTCACTAAACAGCTGGGAAAACCAACAGGGAAGAGGAATTCTCAATTAGTTTCTTTGCTACAGTTGCATAGCCTGACTGGTTTCCATCCCTAGCAGGAAGACCTGGGAAAACCACATTCTTGTGCCTTCACAGAAATCAAGTGCTTTATGGACTAAGACAATCACCCAAGAATGCCATTTCAGTACAGCTAATCACCTGGTCTCATTTTATAAGCCATGCTTATGACACATTGTATTTTTTTTTGTATTCAAGAAAATTTGCATGGAAAAGAGTCCTGCTCCCCAACCTCTCCCTAGAAGTGACACTTCCTTACAGGCTGCTAAGAAGGCATGGAGGAATGTGGGTCTGAATGGTCCACTGAGCCTGTGTAAGGTCTCAAGGAATGTATTCTTTCTACTAAAGAGTTCACCTTTATTAGACACTGATACTGCATGGCTCCTGAGAGTGCAGAAGGATAGAGCCTATGCACTGGGCCAGCAGTAGATGGTCATTAATTAACACTACTATTAATAAACTCAACATCAGACTCCAGTCCCTGAATAGATATTCCAACACCTTTCCACATCCTCTGGCTGGCTGGGAAAAGCTGACAAAAAACAAACACAGTGAAAATCCCATTTTAAAGCCTTCAACATCATCTTGCTGTACAGCAAGACCTACACAGAAGAAAATTTTGGCAGTTTAAACCCAAGAATTGTAATAGAATTCACATGATGAAATATCCTGAAAATGTATGAAACTTGCACTGCAAATCAAAGGTGGGACTAATTAGCAATAGGTATTTGTTACCACCTTCATAATTTTCTTAAGGACACATTAGTCAGCAGGTGTTTTCCCCAGCAGAAATAAAAGCAGGCTTTGATAAAGCAACTGTGTTTGGTGAGCAGGCTGCAAGGTCAAGAGTCTCCATGGAAGAAAGAGGGTTACAATAAAAGCAAGGTTTCCCTTTTTAATTCTGCTGTAGCTGAATGAAAACAGGACAGAGCTACTGAATAGAAATACATAAAGTATTCCACAAAAATACAGCCTTGCCAACACTGTTCTCCTCTGCCAAGCCTGGAGCAGAACAGATAATCCCCATCCCTCAGCTTCTTTCTGGAACAGAAACATTTCTTCTGCTTCTGGATAGCCCAATCTAAGCTTTACAGAAACAAAAGAGATCTTGGAGCAAAGAGTGTGCTCTGGAAGTAAATGTCTCGTTCTTAAATGTTTAGAGCAAACAGCCAGGTACAAATCAATGTTAAACATTGTTAAATTAGAACAGCATTCCACTAAAAAACCATTTCATATCACAGAAGTTCATTTTCTGAGTAAGGAGTTCCTGCAAAAATATTTAACCTGTTGCCTTGAAGTAGAACACCACCATAAAGAGAAAGAAGAGACACTCGTACACAGCCAAACATTTTCTGTCATTAATTATAAGGGGTTTTTGTTTCCATTTGCCCTCTCACAGTGCACAGGATCTGGGCTAAGACTCTCTCCCCACATGAAGGAGGATCAGCTGTGCCTGCCCTCCCTGGATCCCAGGAGAGACAAGCAGTTCGTGCACCCTCTGCAGGGTTACCCAGGTCGGGTTATTGCCGTGTCTCCAGTGCTTTACGACTGCCACCTTCTGTTGTGGAAGGGAGTAACACCTCCCTCAGCCTCCGCCTCCTGGCCAGGGGGATGTTCATCCCAAAGCGCCTCACTCAGCTCGGGAAGTTGCAAGATTTAGGGTCCTGGCCCTTTACCCTCACTGCCTGCTTCCCTCTGTGGGGCAAAACACCACGAGAGCCACAGGGATAGCAACTGAACTTCCACAGCCGAGGCTGAAAGACAGGGAAGTTGTTAATTTGTCCTTCAGACACGTGCTCTTCCCATCTCCTAATTTACCAGCTGCTGAGCTCAAAACATCTGAAGTACAGCTAGAGATTTTGTTTACCTACAGCTGAATATGATTTAACAGACAGAGATGTCTTTTACACAGCTGAGACCAGCACATGTAATGTAAGGACTGAAAGGCTGTCCCTGTTCAAAGAGTAAATTCCACTAGAAGGAAACAAAATTGAGCACTGCCCTTGCATGAGCCAAGGTACATCCACATATCAAACCCAAAGCTGAATTTGTTGGTTGCAAGTTAAAGTTACTTATAAATTGATTTCATAGCACAGTATTTATACAATCTTATAGTCATATCCTTGATATTGTGTACTTTTCTAAATATTTCCACACTAATCTGCTAAGGTATTCATTCGTGTGACTGATCACTGAACTATGAATTTGTAATTGCCCAGTTTGCACGAGGAACATGCACACAGGTTGTAAATTACCATTTAAAACAGCTCTCTCTCTAAACAAAATTGTATCAGCACATGAAAGCAAAGGCATCTAACTCTGTGGCATAAACATCCCAACCTGAAACTGAAGCCTTTGTTTTCTGTTTTACTTCTCCCTGTCAAAACAACTCCCACGAGACAAGAACAACACCAAACAGCTCCCAAACCCCAACTGCTCCAGGCCCAATGGGATAAAGAGCACCCAAAACCAGCCCAGGCATCTTCCCTCTCATTCTTGAGAGGGATGGCTGTACCTGTGACACTACAAAGGCAGTGTTGAGGACTGCACAACACAGTGCTTGGAGTGCCACTGCTACTGCTCTTCCACTGACACAAAGGGAGTGTTGTCAGATCCTGGGAATAACCCAAGACAAATGACTTTACCAGGGCACCATCCTTTGAAGGAATCTGGTTATTCTATCCTCGAGTCTACCAACAGTTACTGGGAAGGCCTAACATCTTGCTATAGCAACAGTGTTGCTCTGAAATTATGGCTCTGCTGTGAAAGGATGGGAAACTAAATATCCTAAGCAGCAAGGAAACTAAATATCCTAGGTAGAGGTCTCAGACTGATGGGCTGAACTCCTGACTTTGGGTTCATGTAACAAATTAAGACATTTACAACAATTTCAGAAGTGTCTCTTCCCTGGTCTTACAGGGCATATCTCCTGAAGTTTGCCCTTCCTTACTTCCAACAAAGCAGGTTTGGTACAATTCTCCTGGATCCTGCAACAGCCTGTTCTGGTCTAAAATCACTGTTGGGATTATAATAATTGGAATAATTATTGTCTGCAATTACATTTCAACACCTTTAGTGTTAACAGAAAGCTTTAATAACACAAGAGACTCAAACCAAACACATGCAGAAAGACAGATTGCCATGGTGATGTGTTCAAGTAACCAGGTAACAGTGTCACAGGGATGCTTTCAACCCACAGTCTGCCATTTTTGCCACAGATGGTTTTTAACAAGAGTATTTTAAACAACAAAATACCTCCCTGTTTTAACTCAACAGTCTCTTCTCAAGCTGTGCAGGAAGAGAACACCACTATCAGACTGGCTGTTCCCTGAAGGTCCATGTGGATCAGCAAGTTAAAAGATGGAGTTATATTAGCTGGGCACAAGAGCATCAGTGGAAGAAGAAAATAGAAGTCTTTAAAATAATACTACTCCATTAAAAATGGCATTCTCTCTGTTAAAATTCTCCGAGCTCAAACTCTCCTAATATTGTTTGAAAGTAAAGTACTGAACTTGTACTCACATGAAATCCAGCTCAGGACTGACCACAGAACACTCACACCCAAAGCACTGAAGCATTCTGATTTACCTTTTGCTCTCTTCCACTGCTTTGTCCAAATGCTGGAAGATGTCCTGGAATAAAATGCAGCTGGAGCGACTATTGATGTCGTAGCCATATCCTCTCTTCCAGTATTGCTTCAGGTCATTCAGGTATTCCAGCACCTAAAGGTAGTGCAATAATAAAAACCTGTGAGCTCTAAGGGAAAACAACCCCCCCTCCCCAGCCTGAAGCAATGATGTTGCCACATGCTGAATGAAGTGGACAAACCTGACACAGAAATCAAGCCCAAACATCCAGCCTCCATCTGAAACCACTCCAGCTGAAACCAGACACAACAGAGCAGCCTGAAGAGCCCCCACACTCAGCATCTGACCACACTCGTAGTCAGGTGAGGTGCTGCACATCACAAGACAACCACTATCCTCTGCTTTTTTGGTATTTCTGATTTTGCCCTGAGCTCACCATCATTCACAGGGAAGCCAACCCACACCTTTAACTCAGCTTGTCTGGTTTGACATCCTAGAGATGTGCACACAGCTCAGACAGACAGAACTGTGCCTGGGTTTTATGCAAGAGCACACAGTGCTCTCCTTGTTCTCCTTTCTTACAACTCCTGCCATCAAGGCTGTTTCCCACCTCACCAATGCATTATTTATAAGTACATTTAACAGGGCAGGTCTCAGCAGAAGCCCATGGTGATCCTGATCCTAACTCCACTGCCTACCTACGCAGAGGTCTCCCCTCTTTCCTAGGGGAAAGTTTCCTTAAAGCCTTTCCTTAAGCCTCAGGGGAGCCTTACAGACATCAAAGAGTACATCAACCACGTTTAGAAAGAAGAAGAACAAGCACTTGTCTCATTTATCTGGGTTCTACTGGCTTTTATTACCAGGCATTTGGTTTAGAGATCTGATAGTCCCCAAAACCATATGAAAGGAGTCTTAGAGGCCCTAGAAGGCCTCATTTGATGACCTCTGGAATCAATTTTATCATATAATTCTATCATATGAAAGCTGTCCACAGCATTTCTGATATTAGACAAATAAAAGCATTATATGAATTAAGCACAACAGGAAAAGACAATTTATACTAAGAAAAATCAAGGCCATACTTAAGTCTGAATCAAGAAGGATATTTCAGTCTTGCTGCTTTATTAATCCAGAGCAGTTCAGAGCGCAAAATGTTTTGTTAAGAATAAGAGGAACAAAAGTTACAACTTCTAACTATGCAGAGAGTTAAATCTGAACACTACATTTTTTGAAGGCTTCTCAAGTATCTCTTCCTTTTAGCACATTAGAGAATGGTTGGGGTTGGAAGGGACCTTAAAGATGATCTAATTCCAACACCCTGCCATGGGCAGGGAAACCTTCTACTAGACCAGGTTGCTCCAAGCCCCACATACCTTGGCATCTTCTTCAGTGAAGAGTGAACACCATGGGGAGGTCACATTTTTTATAGCCAACTCGTATGAGCAGGTGAGAAAAGCCACTTGAACAAGATCTGCAGTAAATCCAACAAACAAGCAAAAGATAAACCACTGCTGCACAAGTAGCAACTCTCTCTCAACCTGCCCGCTCCAGAAAGCGAAATTAAAAGAGTAACACTCAAATCCCAACAAAGATAAAGCTGATTTAGTCTACAGGAAAGATGTTTTCAAACATCTTTCTTCAGACCAGTAACAAACAATCATTCATTACTGCAACACCAACATACACTTACAGCCTCATGCATTTAATTAGAGACTGTGTCTCCAACTTACAGCACACCTGAAATTACCTACTCTGCATAACTACAAAGTCTGGGAAGTTGTTCTTGGCCAGACTCAGAGCCAAAGCCACCTGGAAGAGGAATTCCTTACCTGCATTTAGCTCCTCCACTGGCAAACACAAGGCACTTGCAACCTTCTCCAAGACCTTCTTCATCTCAGGCCCCTCTTTGAAGGCGCTCACCTGGCACATGGCTGCGTCATTCTCTTCCACCAAGGCTACAAACTTGGCACAGTGGTCAAAAAACCGCATCAAGGAGTCGTTCACTTGAACCTCCACCTCTGAAAGGAAACGTGGTCATCAGGAGAAGCACCACCCCAGCACCTGGCTGCTCCCACACCCTGCTGGGGACAGCCCACCCACCGCTGCAGTGTCCCCACAGAGGGGACAGAGTGCTGGGTCCCACCAGCCTGGGCATAGGTGATATGGGACCGGTCTTGTGGCTTCACTCAGCCACGGGGCAGTGAGGAGGGCAGGGGGCTTTTCCAGGCCCCAAGGGAGGGCGCGGGGACACCTGCAGCCCCTCAGAGAGGGCGCGGGACACCTTAGTGAGGGCACTGATCTCCCTCAGCTACTCAGGGGGTGCTGGGGGGCTTCCTCAGGGAGGGCGTGGAACTCCTTCAGCCCCTTCAGGAGAACCAGGAATCCTGCAAGGAGGGATCGGGAGTCTCCTGGGGGGGCACGGAGCTCCCTCTTGGAGCCCTCAGCCTCCCTTCTCAGGGAGGGCATGGAACATCCCATCTGCTTCGGGAGAGGCTGGAACCCCTCAGAGAAGGTGGGAGGCTGCCCCAGCCCCACCGGGGAGACACGGGAA
>JAWWEW010000166.1:3173848-3188709 GCA_035583185.1 Anabacerthia variegaticeps
ACGGGGGGTTTCTGGGCTGGGCCATGTCCAGCCTCTCCCCACCAGCACCCCCAGCTCCTTCTCCCAGGGCTGCTCCATTTGCTTATCCCAGGGTTTGTCCTGACCCTGGTGCAGCACCAGCCCTTGGCCTTGTTAGTTGTTGCCAGCCTTTGAGCTTCACTTCCAAAGTGACAGGGGATCAGACACACAGTAGTGATGCTATTGGGACACCCTGACCTCACATGGAGTGTCATCTTCACCCCAAGGCATTGCCCTGGTCAGCTTGGAGCAGAAAGCTGTCCCCAGTTCATCTGGTGTTTAGTTACACTCCCTCAGTAAGGGAATTCCAGCTTTTGCAGGCAGACAGCAGCAAGATCCAAATGCATCCTGCAGACAGCCCAGCTTTACCTTGACCTGAGGAGATGAGCCCTGCAGACACCCTGGCACTGGCTCAGCCCAGGTGTGGAGATGTCTGGCAGTGTGTTACTGTTCTGGCTCTGGGTGGGGCAGGGTGGGGATGAGCTGATGGGACTGATCTGGCATAAAGAGGGGCAGAAAGATGAAGGGGTGTGGTGGAGACTCGGAGGGGGTGGAGGGTGTGGGCTTGGAGCAACTCAGCCTGCTTTTGGGTCACACCTTCCCACCTGGAGATGATGCACCAGCACATCAGTTGGGAAGTTCCTTGTGCCCTTTGTAGTATCAATATCTGAGCTGCTTTTATTTCTCCCACGAGGACGGTGACCCTTTTCCCCATGAACTTCCCTGGCTCACAGGCAGCAGCTTGTGTTTGTGCTCAGCAAGCAAAGCTGAGTTGCTGCTGGTGGTGGGTGAGGTGGTGGCATCCAGAAACCCGGGCTGTTGATCCTCTGTCAGTTGGCATCACATCTCAGCTCTCCAGTGCAAAGCCACATCAGCAGAGTGGTGCTCGCTTTGGGTGCGTGCTTTGTCCCCTGGGTGTAAAACTGCTTCGATGTGGGGACACTGCCAGGTGCCTGCTGCTCCTTTGGAAGTGTGGGCTCTTGGGAGGCACTTTGTGCTCTTCTGGAGAGCCCTTTGTTTTCTGTGCACGGGAGCAGGGAGCAGAAACACAGTCACTGCTCACAAGGAACGCAACAGGCTTTTCCTTAGCTCATGCCACGTTTTGGTTAGCAGTGGGAGAACTGGAAAGGGAACAACACTGCACTGACAATTACTGCTTCCTGAAGAAAGGGTTGAATTCACACCTCATCCATTCTGTCCTAATGGAGAGAGAGGCACCATCTCCTAATACTTTTGGTTGCTATCTGGCCTGCATGTCATTCCACTTGGGGACTGGGAACACTGCGGCTCACCAGCAGTTGTCACTGGGAGGTCTCTGACAGCTGTCTAGTGTGGAGATCACCTTGCTAGTCCCTTCTTCCGATTGTGAAGGGTCATTGCTTGAGAGCTGGTCCCCTCGAGGAAGGGTCAAAGTCTTTGCAGAAGCTTCCCAGGCCTGCTTTTCCATCTGGCTTGTTCATTTAATGGCCCGTAATGAGGGCAGAGCCACTGGCTGATTGCTGTGGGGAATGGCTGGAGCAGTGCAGCCCTGTCCTAAGGAGCCTGTGTGTTCACATGCCTTGTTCTCCTAGAAAACACAGAAACCTTTGGGGATCCAAAGTGGTTTGGCCTCTTTGCAAGCAGAGTTTCTGGTCTTGCAGTGCGGCTTCACCCTGTGTGGGCAATCCTGTCAGCGTGGCCACCCCATAATTATGTGGTTGTCTTTCTGGAGCAGGTCAGGCCCTTCCAGTTCTTGAGCAGTGTGACACCACACAGCAAAACAGTCAGGCTGTGGAATGGCCTGAAGTTTCAAAAATGCAGAGATAAATTCAGAAAGCCTCAAAATCCAGCCAAACTGGGGTTTCCAAGAGTAAAAATAAATAATAAGAGTTTCTTCTTCCATGTAAGTAACAGGAGGACAGAAACTACATAATGTGGATGTTTGCTCTATATATGGAAAAGGAAAATTTCTGGGTTGTATTTTCACCAAATAAGAGGCACAAAGAGACTCAAAGATTCTAACGTGCTCAAGGCAAGGGAATAGTCAGAATAGTGAATCAAGAAAGAACTGTGCAGGGCAAGAGCACATGGCTTCAAGTTGCACCAGGGGAGGTTCAAATTGGACATGAGGAAGAATTCCTTCCTGGAAAGGGTGGTCAGGCATTGGGAGGGAGGTGGTGGAGTCCCCATGCCTGGAGGTGTCCAAGGACATGGCCCTCAGTGCTCTGGTTTATTGTAAGGTGGTGGTTTGGGACAGGTTGGACTGGATGACCTTGGAGATCTTTTCCAACCTTAATGATTCTGTGATTTTATGTACTGACAAGAGCAATTAATTAACTAATCAATCCAATGGCATTCTTTTTACTATAGTTCTGTCAGACTGGGTTTGGGCTTGGATGGCCAAAAAAGGCCATAATAACTAAAGTCTGCTGACAGCACAAAGCTTGACAGTGACCCACAGCAGAGAACAAGCCAAGATAGCGTGACTTCCCCTGACTGGTGCCATCCATCCCCCGCAGGAAAAGAGGGATGGAAAAGCTCTGAAAGAGCTTCAGAGAAATTCGGTGTCAGGAGTTGGCATGAAACAAATCCAACTGTATCACGCTGCAGTCAAAGCCACATCTTGTTAAAGCATTCAGGGGGAAGAACTGGAAACAGGGGCAGTTTGCCAAGTTGTTCAGCAGATGTACAGTCACGGCTGGTCAGCAGCTTTCTAAAATTACAACAGTCAGCCGAGACAGACTTTCTTCATGACCAAGGCACCTTTTTAATAGATTCAGTAAATAAAATATTGGCTGGTGACATTTCTCCTAATCCTGAGCCAGTAAATTATCCATGTGATACCGCATCCGAATTCCTGCTATGTTTTTTTATTGCTGTTCAGAGTTTTTATTTTCTTTTAAAAAGTGTTGATCAGCCACAATACCCTTAGAAAAACCGAGGCCATGTTAAAATTTATGCCTGCCAGTGGATGTAAGAGGCTGTTTTACAGATACTTCTTTCAAGAAAGCAATTTAAGTGCCATTCAAAATTTCTTTCTTATCTGGACTGGTTAACTTTGTCACTTTATGTTTTCTGCAGGAGGTAACAATTCTCTGCTGGCTCACTTTTCTTCTCTGCGTGTTCTTCACTGCCCTGTTTTGTGAAGTTTAGCTTTCATCTCTTCTAGACTTGAGAGATGGTGAGGCATTATGAAGCCAAAGAAATTACTGTACTTGCCTATATCCTCAAACCAGAGCCTTCCTGCCCTGCAGGACATCAACACTCCCACCCAGCTTGGTGTTGTCTGCAAACCTACTGAGGGTGCAGTGGCATAAATCTCACCCTCAGAGTGACTGAAATCTGATCTCAGCTCACAGTCTGTTTAGACTCAGCTCTTACATCTTGAGCTGGTTTTGTTTCCCAGGCAGTGTGGGTTGCAAACAAATCATATAATCCACGCATGCTTTTGGAAAGCTTTTCCTCCACCCAAAGCCAGGCTGAGAGTGGTGGCAAACAGAGCTTTGCAGAGGAAAGATGTTGTCTTGCTCTGCAGCTTTGCCCAGAGCTCAGCTGATCCTGCCTGCGTTTCAGAGCACAGATTTCAATAAGGGGAATGAAGGGGCATGCCAGGCATCAGGCTCTTTCTTTTAGCACCATTAGCAGCTACAGCACAAAAGGCAAATGAACAGAAAGAGGCATTCAGCTGGGTTAGCTGAGTCTCAGTCCTTTGTCTGGAAAATCCTTAACTTCCCCATTGAAGCCTGGAGTAACAAACGAGAAACTTTTGTCTGCTTGCCCCTCCGAATCAGTGCGTGTCAGTGACACTTTGAGTTTGCACAAAGGAAAAGGGAGTTGTAGGCTGGATTTACCATTCATTAAGGTAAATTCATTTACTCTTCTTTACACAGGGTTGCAAAAGGCTCCCCAGTATAACAACAGTGCTCACAGCATGGGCCTGGAGAGAGGGAGGGTGGAGAAATGGTGCTACCATGTCCTGCTCTGGGAATGCCTTTGAGTCTTGCGCATGGCAGGAAAAACAGAGATCCAGGCAAGTTTTCTGTGTTGTTGTGGCTGAGGAAATGAATCTCTGTGCACAGAAACAAGCTGTATGTGGGGAGTGCTGTTTGACAACGTGGTCAAACCAGCATTTTGGGGAGGTTCCAAGGGCTGTGGTGGTTTTGTTGAAGGCAGTGGGCTGGTCTGTTCAGGAGCCTTGAAGTCAGTGTCATAAGCAGCAGAGTCTCTTTTTTAATCACTGCTTTTATGACTGTGGAAATGGTGCTGTGCAGAACAGAGTTCTTATTTCTCTTAGCTTTCCTGCCACTTCCTCTGATTAAATGTCTGTGCGTCTTTCACTCCTCTCCGGATAAAATCTTTCCTTTTTGGCAGATTTCCCTCCCTGGAATTCACTTTTGCAGTTGACACATCAGTGGTGCAGGGCTGTGTATCGATTTTGTAAAACCCTCTACTTAAAATGCCATGGTAATAATTCACTTTGCCTGTCACTGGATCCCCTTTTGCTCAGGCACTGACTGCATTTGTTAGGCTGTGGATGTGAACTAAGCCTCATTGGAATTTGGCCAGATCTGAGCTGCAGCATTACATGCACAAGGTGTTAGTACCCAAACCCATCATTGGGGAAGTTTTCCTAACACGTGTGCCTTTGAGGGATGGAAAATGTTCTCCACTAGACCCACAACCCCTGACTGTCGAATGAATTCACTTGTGAACTCATTTTGTGTAAAAGGGAGTCTTAGAACCATTTATCAACTTGAAAGGAATTCCTTAACCATTATGGAAAACAGCCACCTACAATTATCACTCAGTAATTCAAAATGCCAGTTGCTTTCCTTTCTGACACAGAAAATACATGTCTGTGCGTGTGGTAAAGGTAGTTAATAATCACATGCTGCATTAACAGGATACGAAAATTAATCCTATCCAATATAAAAGTATAAATATCATTAGCTGAATCAAGATGAACGTGATGCTCCTGGTGAGTGAGTCTATTTTTGGGAAATCATGGGGTTGGAATAAGATTAAAATAAAAAAGAGGTGACACTTGGCTCTTCTCACTAACTGTAAAATATTCCCTTTTCTATGCAGAGGTTGCAGCTTGTTCTTTTCATAAAACCTCTGGTTTGGCTTCCCTATAATTGCAGCCTGAGAAATTCCAGCTAAACTCTGAGGCTGAAGCAGATCATCTCACTGCAAACAGTGTAGTGACAGGACAAGGGAGAATGGACTCAAACTAAAGAAGAGTAAGTTTAGATTGGATTTTAGGATGAAATTCCTGGCTGGGAGGGTGGGCAGGCCCTGGCCCAGGTTGGGCAGAGAAGCTGTGGCTGCCCCTGGATCCCTGGGAGTGTCCCAGGCCAGGTTGGACAGGGCTTGGAGCACCTTGGGCTGGTGGGAGGTGTCCCTGCCATGGCAGGGGTGGAACAAGATGAGCTTTAAGGTCCCTTCGAACCCAACCCAGTCTGTGATTGTATGGCTCTGAGAAACAGACACCTGGTTTGAAACAGTGCCTTGTGCCACCCTTACAAACCCCCCTGAGCTCCAGGGCTGTTTAAACTTTTTACAAGGTAAAAGTCCCTCGGCTGGACTTAGCCAAAGCTCTTGTTTATCTCATGGAATATTTTAAAAGTCAATCTGTTCCTTCTGTTGTTGGTGTATTTTTACTCTGATTTAAATAGACACAGAACAAAACACTTGTGGTCTGTGTGTTTAATGGTCTGTGTGTTTAAAGATCCTGCCTGGGCTTTTTTGGTCCTACCAAAGCTGCTGATGGCAGCCTGAATACCCTCTTGTAGCTTCTGTAGCCATTATAAATCCTCTTGCTAATGAACAAGTCTGTTCTTAGGAGCTGTTTATTTAATAAAGAGCAATGCTGGTTGCATCTGAAACTATCATGCCATCACCATTTAAAGCCCCTATATATTTTGCACAGGGAAAACACCCTTTGCAAAAGCTTTGGTTACACCAGCCAGGAGCAGAGATGTCCCCCTGGAGGTTTTCTCCTCCCAGATCAAAGCACTGTGTGTTTGCCTCCGGAGTGCACGCTGGCATTTGGCTCCTGAGGCAGGCAGAGCCAGGGAGCCCATTATAGCATGTGGTCAGGACAAGGGCTAATTCATCACCAGCAATAACTTCCCACTGACACACAAAGTCAGCACTCCTTCTGGCCTAGGGAAGCCAGCTAATTCTTCCAAGGCCTTAGAGCACGTTATTTTTAGCTGAAAATAACCACAGGCTGTTAAACACCAAGGGAACCTGTGAGAAAGTCTTGCTGCAGCAGCTCTGTGCTCTGCATCCACCGTCAGAGCCATATGGGCCTGCACGTCTGGCTCCCTGTGGCCACTCCTATATGAACTAGACATTTGTGCCACCCAGGGCAGATGAACAGTCCTCTCTAAACACCCCTTTTTAAATGTCCTTCAAAAGGACAGAAAGGAGTGACCAAAATTGCTTCAGTTTGCTCTGTGCTCTCCATGGAGATGGCAAGCGTGGGTCCCTTCCAACTCAGAATGTTCTGTGATTCTATGAAAGGCAGCCTGGCCCTGCCTTGCAGGAGGCAAACCCACCTGTGCTCTCCTTGGCTCAGGGAGAAGGAGAAGGGATCAGCAAGTCAGAGGGAGGATTTGGCCCACCGATGTGTTTGGATACAGTAGGTAGCAGAAGGTGGAGAAAAATGTTCTTTAATCAGCATCTTTTACTTTTTCGCAATTAACTCTGTTATGCGAATACAGTGTTACTGATTAAAGACCCCAAGCTTCCCTGTAATAGTCCCAAATTGCTGTCAGGATAATGAGATCTCCATTTCCAAACGTCCTGTGCCTGCCATCCAAATCACATCTGCATTCATGTAAATAGCCAGCATGAATTATTCCCCCACCATTTACATCAAACATCCTTCCTGCACCAAAACCACTACACCACACTCGTTGGAAACAGCCTTCCCCTGGTTCAGAGCTCAGCTCAGGACTATTATTATCAGCCCTGTGTTGTTACTGCTGTGTGTTTCAGTGGGTGTTGGAGGACGTTTGCCACACTTGGTGCACAAGGCTGAGCTCTGAGGGACAGTGGGTGACAGCAGATGAGCTATTTTATTAGTTGTGGCTAATATATCCTCATGTACAGTAGTGACAGCACACCCAGCATGGAAATCAAACTGCTGTTTCTAGCCAGGGCAGAGACAACAGCAGTGTCACCACAAGAGCCAGGGCAGCAAAGAAAGTGACTGCCAGGAGGTCTGACAGCGAAGCCACCACACTGACCACGGCATTTGGTACAGCCAGGTGACAATCCCCGGCTCTGAGTGTGAACCCCAGCACAGCCCATGTAACCAGAGGCACTTCAGCCACTTACAGCTCGTCTGAGGATGAGGCTGCTGTGTTGACCTGAGCTTTAGATGACCTCTTGTGATGCCACCTCCATGATGTGACTTTTCATCCAACACACTCCTCTCAGCCTGCCGGGTTACCTGGTGTCACAGCCCCTCCAGAAGAAAGCCCGTGCCTTGGCCAGCTCGAGGAGCTTCAGATTTAATTTTGCTCCAGCTCTCATCAAGAGCAAAATCTTTCTGCCATGATTTATGATGCATTAAATGTTAACAAGATGGTAGTCATTATTAATGACATTGAAGACTTTCTTAGCTGTAAGGTATCCTAAAACTGGATCTGAGCTAATGCAATTTCAAGGAGCCATTCTACGCTGTGATCTTAGGTACCAGCAAGAGGCCAAACACTTACACATCCTCCTTTATGGTCTCACGGTATTAGCCCAATTTGCAGAACAAACACGCCGAGCCCTCAGCCCTTTGTGCTGTGACCCATGAATAACACCGCTAATAGGATTGACACGTCTGACCCGCGGCCGCCACAAAACCCCGGCAGAATTTGACGGGAGCTGCTCCACCTCCCGTGCTCTTCCCACAAACCCTGTGCCATCGCCTCCTCCCAAAGGCACTGCCAGTCCGAGCCCCAGTAATGCCTGAACAACTCCCAGGACCGAGCTGCTCTGTTCTTAGCAAAGGTGTCAGGGACATTTTTTTGAAAGGGTGAGGAGGTTGTATCACTCCGAGTTTTATATGGTTTATACTATTCTGCAGTCCTCCTCAAGTAAAGTATGTGAGCTCCACTTGGATTTTGGTGTTACATCTTTACCATACCAACACGTGCTATCAAAATGAGAATCTTAGCATCAGCTTCTCCCCTTGTTTCCTTTCTTTCTAAAGGCAGCCTCAGATGATTGTGGCTAGAAGCTGCTACAGGGAAAACCGTACAAGCACCGAAGCTGGGATTATGTTTGATGCTTGTCCTCACATGGAGAAGCTGGTGCCCTATAGATTTCTCTGATTTTATATATTTATCACATCGGTAAGAGGATTTCCATCTGTTTTATGAGACCATCTGGTGCTTCCCTGAAAGGTATGAGGGGATCTGGACAGAGATTTATTCTCTTTTAAAGACAGAGTCACAGAATATCCTGAGCTGGCAGGGACCCACAAGGATCACCAGTCCAGCTCCTGGCCCTGCACAGACACCCCAACAATCCCACCCTGTCCCTGTCCTGTTGTCCAACCCCTCTTGGAGCTCTGGCAGCCTTGGGGCCGTGCCCACTGCCCTGGGGAGCCTGGGCAGTGCCCACCATCCTCTGGGGAAGAACCTTGTCCTAATATCAGGTCCTTAGTTTCCCTGGACTGCTGCATGACAGCAGTGGTGTTGGGAAGGGGGATCTGGATCTCCACTCCAGGGCAAGCCTATTGCCTGCACTTCATTAGGACAACTACCAAGTCTTTATGTTATTATTATTATTATCATCATCATCATCATAAAAGGAAGCTTGATTTATAGTCCTTATTCTAATTTGAGGAATCAAACTAGCATGGCTGACACAGGACACAAATCACTGAGCAGCTTTAGGCACTGAGTTGAACATAACTACTAAACCCACTTAGCAGAGGCTCATGCTGACATTAGTCCCGTTATCAGAGCTGCAGTCACTGGGATCAGGAATTAGTTTTTAAAATACAGATTTTTTTCTTCCTTTAGGCTGGCTTGAAAGGCAACTGCTGCCCCTACAGGGAAAACTGAGAAAATCCAGCTTGGGAAAGAAACTTGTGCCCTCCCCCAGTGCCAACACCACAGGAGGACAAGATCCCCAAACCCTTTGGCAACAGCAGCTCCCAAAATGCTCTGAGGTGAAGGCCAAATACAGGGTGTGACCAGAAAAAGCCTCCAGGACTGGATCCCAGGACTGAGCAGGAAGGAGAGCTGTCACTGCATGACACCTCTGGGCTCAGCAGCAAACCACACAGAGCGTGATGAGGAGCATCCAGGTATCCTTTTGTTCCTGCCCCTTGGACTCTGAGGAGGTGATGTGGTCCAGAGCTCAGCCCTATCCCTTCACTCCAGACAGGTTCTCCTGGGTCTCCACATGAGCTGACTTGAAGACAATCTGGAGGCATCATCCTGTTTTTCCACATGACACAAGGTGGGTGGCAGGTTAAGCAGGGAGCATGTCCTCCTGCTCCACGCCAGGAAGGCCATGGCTGGATGCCAAGCCCAGTGTGGGGCTCCAAGGGACACCCTGGCAGTGGCGGGTGGCAGCCAGAGCAAGCCAGGAGAGGCTGTGGGAGCTGGGCTTCCTCAGCCAAGAGAGGAGGAGGCAAAGGGAGATCCAGTGGCATCTCCTGTCTCAGAGACATCAGGGATGGACTCTCCTTGGAGGAGCACAGCGGGAGCCCCTGAGGCTCTGGCACAACTGCAACATGGGAAATTGCAGCTGGTCCCAAGGAAACAGCCCAGCTCCATGCAAGAGGTGGAGGATCCCCATCCCTGGGATGTCCCAACCCACCCTGACACAGCCCCCAGGAACCTGATGCAGCTGAGAAGGGCCAGACACCCCCACCCCAAGGTACCTCCAGCCTGTAATGGCACATCTGGGGACATCAGTGTCAAGGTGCTCTCTCTAGGACTTGCTGGAGAGTGGAGAGCTGCATGCTGGTTGGGAACTAGTCCTAGCAGCTGGATTCAGGTAATCACTGAATGACTATGGTAGGATGGAGCAGGGACTTCACTGCTGCTGCCTCTGGGAAGCACCCAGTTCCCACACGTCTTCTTACAACTTCACTATTACACCCTTTGCTCCAAGAAACCTGCCTCTTCCCAGCCTCTGCCGTGCTGCAAACTCAGCCTGCAGCACTTACAAAGCCATTTCCTCCAATTCTCCCAGGATTTTAGCATGCTGCTTGGTGAATAAACCTGCTGGCAAGTGAAGACAAGGCAACCTTCTCTTCTGAAAGCTGGGAGCTCATCGGCTCACTGCAGAGACACAGCACAAGTGAAACCCCACCTTGGTGCTGGTGATTTCCCAGAGTAAGGTCTTCTTCTTCTTCTGACTCCTGCCTGGGGATGTAACTGAGTTTCAACAATTCCATAATTAATGTCTCTTGGGCTGCTGGACCTGCCCAAGCATGCAGGCACCATCTGTAGGGAGGAGGATGCAGCAATGCTGGCTTGGAGTAGGTCGGCTCCAATCCAGGATCACCCGAGCCTTGCTACTGTTTGTCTGCAAAACCCTTGTGGGGATAAGCACAGGTTTTCCAAGGAAACGGGCATGCAGAGACATGGGAGCTTTTGGAATGGTGTGAAAATCCATTTGCTCCTGGAATGGGTGCTGTTCTGAGGAGTGGTGTCTGTGTGGGAAAGCCTGGTGAGTTTTGACAGGCCTCAGTGGGAGCAGCAGTAGCTCCTTGGAAGAAGAGGCAGCACAGAGCACCAGAGCCAAAGGTGGTGAGGAAAGGGGGTGAGGGATATGGAAAGCCTGGGAGCCACCACTGCCAGGAAACACATCTCTTTCTGGAGAGAAAACAGCTTTTTTCCCTAAGAAGAGCAGCAAAGCCTGTTAGCAGCAGGACACTCCAGTTCCAGGAGGGATGTTCCAGGCAAGGCAATGATGGCCTGTGCCTCTGGGAAAGCCACTGGTCCTATATTGAGGGCTGCTGGCTTGTTTTCTCCCTGGAATTGTCTTTTCTTCCTTCTTTTGCCATCCTCCACGGCTCTTTTTCATTTTTATCTCTCCCTCTATATTAGTGGGGAAATGGCTTTTGCCCTCCCTCTGTTAAGAGTTTCTCCTTTCACTTCCAGTTTTGACGCATTTTCCCCCAAAGACACGTGCTATTTTAATCAGGAGCAATCAGCCATTAAAACCAGATTAATTAAAGAAATGAGTTTGCGTATTTTCCTAATGACCTGAAACGAACAGGAGGACAACTCTATAATCTTGCATTTACAATGCTGTTTGTCTGCAACAGATCAGCTAATACTGCTGATGTGAGAGGATGACGCCATCCCCCCATTAATCACTGCTGCAATAATAAAGTAGCTGAATTGGAATCTCCTTCATCCTTTGCAAACAGGTCTTTTGGTCTCTTTTCCCATTTGTCCTGCAGCTAAGAGCCCTGCTCTGCAGTTCCTTAAAGCCATGGCACCTGGATTCAGCGTGCCCTGTGCTCAACTCCACTCACCATGTATTTAATTCTTATTTTTCACTCTGCTGCCGTGTTCTTAACACCACTTGACACCATCAGGGGACAGGGACAAAGCCCCGTGGGACTGTACCAGTTTGGAGCAACCTTTATTGCTGTTTCTATTTCTCAGGCTTTTAAAACCATCATAGTCAGTACAACCCCATCAAACACTAGGGTTGGAGTAAAGTCACAGAATAAATAATGCCCCATGGGGTCAAAATGATACCAAAATAACATCACAAAGGCACTGAGCTGATGATGCCATTTGGTCTTAAATGGTATCATGGATAAAGGCACTAAATAAATGATGCAATCCACAGTAATGATGTTACATGATGTGATGTCATAAATACCATCAATGAGTAAATGATGTCATCAATTGATGTTACAGGGTGCAGAGTCATTGCTACACTGAAAGATGTACCTATGGTGAGTGTGATGGTTACTGAAATTTTACTTTAAGTTAGTTTAATATTAGTGTGCTAATAGTCAATCTATCCTTTCTAAACAAAAATAATACTTCAAGCAGAGTATCATTAATTTATGAATTATTGATCAATGCCTAATGACAGTGATCTATTAGCATTTTACTGTTGGTCCATTCACACGTACCCTGATTTTGATTAATTGATTTAATCAAAGCCCCAGGAGGAGAAACCCCCAGCTGAGTGATGTGGGTCATCCCCTCTCACTCCTGAGGGCACCTCAGTCCCACAGGAAGCCCCCAAAATGATGAAATGATGGAATGGTTTGGGTTGGAGGGACATTAAAGGGACATTAAAGCCCATCCTGTTCCATCCCCTGCCATGGGCAGGGACACCTCCCACCAGCCCAGGGTGCTCCAAGCCCTGTCCAACGTGGCCCTCGGCACTTGGGGCTGGTTGTAGCCAGGCAGGAAAGGTTGTTTTCAGGAAGAGAAGTGGCTCAGCAGGATTAAGCAGCAGCCTTTCTAAGCCTATTGGATGGCCCTTTGTCATTCCCAACAGAAAGGTCAGGATCCCTGGGAATCAATTTGCACAGGCTTCAGGTTCATATTATTTGCTGGAAAATGCCCATAGTAGGGGAACAACCCCGGAAAGGGGGGATTTATTGTGCCATTACCCCAGGGGAAGCATCAGCAACATTAATCCTATTAGAGCATTAGTAAAATGGGATGGCAGGAAATGATAGTCAGAGAGAAAACAGAGCCCTGCTGAAAAGCAGGAACCCCCGCCAGGAACATCTGTGTCTTGATGGCATCACACACGGGGAGCAAATGGGAACATAAATTAGGGTTGGGATTGGCAGGTCCCCCAAAGGCTCCACTGCCCCCAGGGAGATGCACCAGCACCCCCACAAGCCTTTTTGTTGCTGGTGTGGCTGGGTGGGTGCTCAGGGGAAGGTAAGCTGGCCCAGTTCCCTGTTTCTAAACCCTTCCTGGTGCTACCAGGCTCCTGGAAGCCAGCCTAGTCAACTTGGAAAAAACCAGAACTGAGCTGGTGTTAAATCTGCTCAGAAATAAATAAATCCCACTTCAGGGCTCAAAGCATCTATCAAAGAATTATCTGCAGTGACTAAACCCACAAAGAGATGAAGTGACTGAACTAAAAACAATGTGGCAACCAAAGTGAAGGGGAGGAAAGGACCTGCAGGGATGGAAGCAGGAGAGGAGAGTCATTTGTAAGCTGTGATGGGGATACATGTGGCTTTTGGCCTCTCTGGAATCTCGTGGTTAAGGCAGTATTTTGGTAGCTCAGAGGGTTCACAGGGTGTTTTCTTGTGCTGTGGGAGAAGATCACAGAGTTCTGGCTCTGGCGCAGCCCAAACCTCTGCCTGTGTGACTGGCTCAGCACTGCCGAGAAGTTGGGTGACCCAGCTGGGCACCCGCTTTTCTCACTCATTTCCACAATGACTTTCAGGAGATGCTAAGCAAAGAGTGGGGAAATAGTGACCAATACCATGCTCAGACTCTGCTTTCCTATTCACACAGAAAAGACACATTTATATTTAGCCCACGAGTGCTGTGCTCAGACAACCAGGTGAAAAAACATATTTCAAATGATTTGCCTGGAAGAAAAGGTCCAGTGCAATCTTGTGCCAGATTTCCCCAGCATCCATCTCCAAAGCCATCCTCTGCCACCTGCATTTCCCTTCCCAACTGCTACTGTCACCTGGATCCTGAGGTTGAACTAAACTCGTCCTCTGATCATCAGCACTGATGAAAAACTGATGAGCTGCAGGTCGTGGCAGATCTCAAAATAACTTTCACACTGGCTCTGAATTTGAGTTTCATTACAGAGCACTTTCCCTCAGGATGGCTCACCTGCCTTTTAAGGAGGTGCAGGATTTGACAGCTCCTTACAGAGGGTTGGGACACTGTTGTGTTTCACCAGTCCCAGTGCATAAATTACTACTTATTCATGCTTAAATCTTACTTTTGCTTGGGTAATGTCTGCAATCACTTGTTGATCAGGATAAGTCATGAGGGTTTTTTCCAGATTTTTTTATGTTTATGTGCCGAGATCAGCAAAAACTGTCTCTTGCTTGAAGTTACCATAATGCACTAGTACATCCAGTCCCTCCCACGTGTGTTTTCATCCACCCATGCCTGGAAGAGGGGTAGCTGGATGTGTTATCTCCATGATCTGCTGGTTAGCAACAGGCATTTATCTCTCACCTTGGTGAGATAACAAATGCCTGAAATCAGAGAAAACTTTTAATCAGACCTTGCAGATCTTCCCACGCTGGGGAACTGCCCTGGAGGAAACACACAGGCTCAGCACACGCAGGAATCCCTCTGCGGGCACCACAAAATGATTCTGACCTTTTTGAATGGGAAAAAATTCACCTTTTGTTGTTGTTGTTGGTTTTTGGTTTTTTTTTTGTATTTGAGGTCAAAATTTGTGAAGTGCAAGGTTTGAAGTAGGATGTAAGGTGTTAGTGTTTGTGCAACAAAATTCAAGCCTCTTCCTACCTGGAGATGGTGACACCCAGAGGTCACTCCCAAACTAAACTGTCCGGTGATTTTATGTCAAGTAAGATTTTATGAATAGCATCTGACTTCTCACATCTCCAGAGCTCTGGATGTTATGGTTAAAAGGGTGAACAAAAGCCCCTGCAAAGTGAAATAAAGGCAGATATTAGTTTGCTCCTGTACTGTACACCCTGGTCTCATGGATCTCAGGGCAGGACGTGCCCTGGATCCCAAGGGAATGGTTCTCCTCAAGGGGGAGGATCACAAGATCATGGAATAAATCAAATGGTTTGGGTGGGAAGGGACCTTAAAGCCCATCCATTCCACCCCCTGCCATGGGCAGGGACACCTTCCACTAGCCCAGGGTGCTCCAAGCCCCGTCCAACCTGGCCTTGG
>JAWWEW010000166.1:3200472-3215735 GCA_035583185.1 Anabacerthia variegaticeps
AGGACACCCCTCCAAGTTCGAGGTGTGTGGGACTGGGACACCAAGTCCCGGGTTGTGGGGACTGGGAAGATGCTTTGCCACCCTTCCTGCCCCTTCCTTTAACACCCAAAATCCAGTTTGCAGAGCAACACGTGCTTGGGATAATCCCCCCGCCCCGCCCCGAGGGCAGGGCAGGGCAGGGCAGGGGAGGGGAGACACAGCTGCCTGCAATTCCTGCTGCCCCTCCCTCGCTCCCTCCTAGCAATTAAAGGGTTTCAGCAGGGACAGGGTGAACTCCAGGACCTTGTAGGTGGCTTTTTGGGAAGATGGAGCAGATTCCTGCCCCTGAGGTGTGTCTGGTTGTGGAGCCTGTGTTTGCAGGGAGGTGCATCCGGAAGCCACGGTTTTGCCAGGTCTGAAGCCAACAGGTTGGTCCAATCTGCTCTGTGAAGGTTTCTTTTGCTGAGAAGTGGAATATGTGCCATTGCTGTCGTGGGCTCTTCTGTGCCTTTGGCAGAAGGTCCTTTCCACTGACATTGACTCCTTGCATGGGGCTGGTCTGTTTTTCTGGGAGAGTTAGCTCAACTCTCCTCCTTGTTTTCTGTCGCTCTTTAAAGAAAATACATTGCTTTGTTCGGGTCACTTTTGTGGTGTTTTTGCACTGCTCACAAATCCTCTGATGAGGCTGCTTGGCGTCTGAAAAGCGAATGAAACTCTTGGGTAATGGGTGCTTTACAGAAGGTAGCCCTTTTCTCAAAAGGGAAGTAGTGCCCAAGCCAGTGGTGTGTGCCTTGTTCACAGCCTCGTTTGGGAGGGATTATTAATGCCCCCATCTGTCCAGGTGCAGCTTTCACACTCCCAGCTTAGTGTTCCTCCCAGGAGCAGGGAATTCCCCCCTCCCTCTCCCATCCAGTGCCTTGGGTTATTCAGGGAACTGTCCCTGACCATTTATTGAACTGCACAGGCCGGCTCTTGCAGCAATGCCCGGCAGGAACAAGATTAAAAACCAATTACTGTAGCCTGGCAGGGGTGTGTGGTCTAGAAGATTCCTTTTCCGACTTAAATTCCTTTTCTAAGTTGATGATTTTTAGGCCAAGACAGAGGGTAGGAAACTTTTAAGTACGTGGAAAACATTTCTTCTGCGAACTATGGGAACCTCTGAAAGCCGAAACAACTTTTGTAGCTGGAAGTTTCAATTTATTTCATTTATTTTGCTTTCTTAGGGCTCAGCTGTAGTTTTGTTGCAGCCGAACTTCGAGTTAGTTTATTTATGGACACATTGTTCTGTTCTCCAGCAGAGAAACTCTCGGCTCCTCCCTGCCCTTAGCAAGTCATCTGCCACTTGTTAGTGCGTGTTAAGCCCATTTCAAACCCCTTCCTGAGATGTAAAGATAATTTGCATCACACTAGGCATGTATTGATGTTTAACACAGAGCAATTGCTGCCCATCAGCCTCTCTTATACCTTGCTTTCTTTACTAATTAAACACAAGGTACCACCTGTAACTTGACTTTTCTTTGCAGCAAATCAGTCAAGTGCGAATCCAGCTTGAGTTCCTTGCTTTCTGGGCAGGTGGGAGTCCAGTTTATCCTTTCCTTGCAGTGACTGGAAGAATCTGTTTTCCCAGGAGACTCGAGTCAGGAGGAGGGAGGTGTTCCTGCTGAAGTTGAGGTCTGTGTCCCCTCTGAGCAGGGTGTGCTGGCGGGAGGTTTGCTGCTGTTTTTTACAGCCAGGACGGAATAAACTGACTTATTTGCCCTCTGGAGAGCCAAGGAACAGGCCTGGTTTGTGGAATTTGGGAGCAGGCTGCACCTCAGCCCAGCCTCCAGCCCCTCTGCAGCCCCAGCTGTGGAATTGAATGCTCCCAGAGGGTGGGTATGGATTGAACTATTGTGCCGTTACCCCTGTGTGCTGCTCTGGCTTCCTCCTGCTTCCCACTGCTGGCTGTGGCATCAGCAGAATTGGCAAAAAGCAAGTGTAGTGGCAGAAATGCTGCCTCACTTGGGCTCTGCTTAACCCCGGCTTTAAGTGGCTGTGAGAGATGTGTTTGATATGCTGAAAAAGTAAAAAGCCTCACGATGAAAGAGGGGAGGGAGGAACTTTGTAAAGAGCTTCACTACCCTACAGATTCTCATACCACTCAGGAGTCACCTGCTCAGTATTCCTCCTCCGTGCCTGATCCAGCTTGTTCAATCCTCTTTTTCCCTGTGAAGCAAGAGGCTAAAAAGCAGTGTTTAGTTCACAGGAAAAAGAGTTGGAAAAGAGCTCAGAGACCATGGAGTCCAGCCTGTAACCAATCCCCACCTTGTCAGCTAGACCAGAGCACTGAGTGCCATGTCCAGTCTTTCCTTAAACCCCTCTAGGCACAGTGACTCTGCCACCTCCCTGGGCACTCTATCCCACTGTTTGATCACCCATTCCATGGTGAAATTCCTCCTGCTGTCCGACCTGAATCTCCCCTTTGGGAGGCAGTTTTTGGGGTGGTGGCAGGCTCTTTGTGAGCAGCTTGTGACTGTGGGGAAACCACGTGTGAAGGTGACCTCCATGTGCCAGTAAAAATCCTGCAGCCGTGACTCCAGAAATCCTGAATGTGAGGTGTAACAAAACCAGGAGTGGAACTGTGTCCCTCGTGGTGTTTCCAAGTTTGCTTGCAGCTGTTGTGCCTGTCCTTTCCTTGCCTCCTGCATCAGAAGGTGTAATCTAAAAATAAACTGTGTTGTGCACAGAGGAGTGGGAGACCAGGCAGCACAACTGATTTCAGGTTTCACTACTGTGCCTGCCCTGTGCTGAGACCAAAACCCAGGTGGGTCTGGGTGGTGCAGGCTGTTATCACCCAGCTGGGGCTGAGCTAATGCTCCCCAAATTAAAAGGAAAACAAGGATTGAAGCAGGCTTAAAAGGTTGGTAGAATTTCTTTGAGGTGAGGGTAACCCTTGTAAAGTCTCTGAATGTGAGGGGAGTAGGTTTATTTTCTGTGCTGCCGTCTCCTGCAGTGGCTTGCACAAGTCTCTGGTGAGGTGACCGTGAACTGTTCTGTCCCTAGTTTAAACCACTCAGAGAACACTGGCAGCAGTGGTTTGTTCTGTGTGTGGTAGAGCCATGACCACTGTGATAGCTGTGTCACCTTACTGGTGTTCCCAGAGGGATTGGAGTAGACAGGGAGGCTCAAAGTCACTTTGGTCTCCTTTAATATTGACACAAATTCGGTGGTACAGGCAACTTTGCCTGTTGCTCTTTGTCCTGGCTGGCAGCAAAGCCTGAAACCTCTGTGGCTTTGGCTTTGGAGCTCCTTGCAGCTCTGGTGCTGCTTGCACAGGCTGTTTCAGAATTTGGCATCCTGTCCCTGCGCTTTGTAAAGTGTGTCTTTGGAGAAAGAAGGGAAGAAATCTCATTTGTAAAGGTTGCAGGGGCCTTGTGAAAGCCGGAGGTGCTGTGTGATCCTTCTGGTCTATGACAAGGCTGCCTTTCTGCCCCTCCTGTGCTTTCATGGTGTGCACTACAGTTCTTTTCCTCCTTTTTTTTTTTTTAATTTTTCTGAAATTAATACTTGAAAACCTGGTGTGATTTGCTGCTTTTGTAGTTCATACCTCAGGAAGTGCTGCAGATGGGTTTGTGTGTTGTTGCATTTAGGCAAGACAGCACTTGGTATGCCTGGTGTAACTTCTTTCCTCCCTGGTGTAAGGAAAAACTGGAAAATGAAGTCTGTTTGGTTTAAAATCATAGAATAGTCCAAGTTGAAGGGACCCACGAGGATCCCTTCAGTCTAGCTCTTGGTCCTGTGTAGAACAGCTCAACAGTCCCACCTTGGATCCATCTTGGTCCTGCTACTTGTTCAATTACTGAGCAATGATGCACTTTTTGGCTTTTTAAAACAAGGCTGAAATTACCTGTGTTCTCACATACAGGCTGGGATTATTTCTTATTACTTCATGGGCCTCATCAGGGACCTGTGATAAATTTACTCACTTTTGTTTAGACTCTTGAGCCTCACTTAGTAATCTTATATTTAGGTATTAGCAGCAGAAGACTAGGCTTGAAAAATAGTCCTGTAGGGCTGAAGTTAATTTCATGGAGGGTAAGCACTGAGTTGGTCAAAGTTTATTCGATCTTACTTTCTTTGGAGTTTTTTTGGTGTATTGTATTGTCTGGGTATCATTGCTTGTAGCTCCTGTTTGAGGTCTCTGACCACAGCAGACAAATTCCAGCTTGGAAAGCAGCAGGAGTAAGTGAAGGTCCCTGTGGGTTTCTTTCTGTTTATATTTGGTTAATTCTACTTTTCCAGTGTAGTTAGAGATAAGGCCATTATTGATTTAATAGGCAGGTTGTGGAAGTGAAGGACTGGTACAGAGCCAGCTTGTGGTGGGGAATTTCCTGGCAGGGTGATCAGAACAAAACCATGTCCCAGGAAAAGCACAGACCTGGAGCTCTGGGATGGTGAGCCTGCAGAGATAGATAAGGAGACAGCACAGGAAAATGCACTCATTGATAACTGCTACAGAACCAGTAGAGTGGGAGATCAATAGATAACTGTGCTCCACCCCCTCCAAAAACTTGCCCAAGGTGAGTATCCTGGCCTTAGCAAGTGTCCAGCATGTTACTCACTCCCCTAAACCAGGGATGGTGTCCACAGCACATCTTCAAATGGGAAGAGCTCTGGCTGGAAAACGAGCTGCTGCTTTGCTGCTTTTAAGCAATCACGTTCTAAATATTCCTGTCTTCCAGTTCTGGGATAACTGGGGTATGGCAAATTGGGGTGGTTGTTTGACTGCCGTGCTTTTGTCTCTGGTGGTTGTTGTGGCTAATTCCTGTTGTCTCAAAAACAGCCTCACTGGTGTGCTTGGGGCACAGGTGTATTTTAGGGGGGTGTGACTGTTGCAAGACTCAAGGGAAGCAGGTGATCTGCTGGCTGGGTTTCACTGCTGCAAGGGAAATTGTGGTCCAGCCTGCAGGGAAATTCCCTGTCACAGGAGTTTTCCAGAGCCTGCTTACCAGGGAAGGCCCCCTAAGTTTTGGGGTTCCCTGCTGCCCCATGAGGTTTTCCCACTGAATAATCAACGATCTGCTGTGGGCAAAGTGAGCAGGAGTGAAATGACACCATGGCTTTGTCCTCTGCTTGTTCCCAGCCCTGCTGTAACAACCCTTTGTGGGCCTTTACTAAGAGAATACACTTTGCTTTTTGTTTGTGGCTTTGCTTTAGCAAAATGGCCTTTTATAGCTGGAAAGGCTTAAGAAAGAAAGCTTCTGGCAATATCTGTAGGAGTTGCAGTTCTTTACTGTGCAAATGCTAAAACCTATGTCTTGCTCTAATGTTTCTTGGAGCTTAAATATTTTTGGATGAACAAAGCATCTGTATAAACTGCTTACAGGCAACCTTTCCCCTTGGAGTGGAATGCAGCCATCAGGAACGTCCCAGTGGGAACAAGGACCTCTAACAGAGCTGAGGGTCAGGAGTGGGATGTAGTGGGGCAGCACGTCATATCTAAATGTTACTTTTGATTGGCATATCACATTCCAAGCCATTCACTGTCTGAAAAATTACTGGCATCCATAAGCAGAGTATTTTTGATTTCTGGAACAGCTTGCAGTAGTTTTACTCCCCCTAAATTCCACTGAATGTTGCTGGGTTGGAAGTAGGGACCCCTAGAAATGTGCTCAAAAATGTTAGCATGGCACCTTAGGAATCATGGAGGAACCTGTAGAGATCAAGTGTGTTTCTGTGTAACTTGCTTCCAGAGGAAAATCCATATTTCTGGTATTTGTTATTTTATGGTAAAACATTTCTAAAACCTCTCCCACGTGTTATTACAGAGGGGGGAGTGTTCTCAACCTGTGGATTGTAACGTGTTGCCTGTGAGTGAGAGCTGAGGGAGGAAACCCAACAGCTTGTGACAGCTCCTGGGTTAGGTAGCAGTGTAAACATACCTGTTTCTGGGAGCCAGGAGCAAGGATTTCTTTGCACCCCACCTGGCTGGGAAGGACGGGGTGCAGCAGCACCTGGAGTGCCAAGGAGTGGGCAGTGGCACGTGGGTTCCCCTCTCCATGCAGTGACACTCCTTGCCAGGTCATGTGGTGCATATAAAGACTTGAAATGGGAGAGGGGGGCATGCCAAGCAACTATTTGGATGAGTTATTCCCAGAGAGTTACTAAATGCAGGCTCAGGAAACTCCTGGAGCTGAGAGCAGGTGGAGCTGAGAGCAGGCGAAGCCTCAGCCAGAGCCTTCATGCAGGGCAGTTCAGCTGCTCTCACATGTTGATTGCACTGATGGAGCAGAGCAGCTTTCAGGGGTTTGGGTGAGTGGCTCTTTTGCTTGTTTTAATTACTTTTTTAATCTTTTAACAGTTTTAAAAATGTGGATATAATAAAGAGCCCTGAAGCTTGGGATGACCGATTTTTGAGGGCTGTAATAGTGGAGGCAAAAGGCAGACTTTTCACTGGGTGCTGGCAGTGCTGAAGGGAGTCTGTGAAAAGTTGTCCCTGCTCCTGGGTGTGCTGAGTCCAGCCCAGAGGTGCTGCAGGAGCAGTTCCTTCCCTTTCCCTGCTCTACAGCCCGTGTTTGGCATTTACCTGGGCAGGGAGATGAACCGAGAAGGTTAAAATGTGACAGCTGCCCAAAGCATTGCTGGGCTGATATCACTGTAATTATCTTGCAAATGTTCTGTTTAGAAGAGACCCACGTATTGAAAGAGCTCCAAGAAGCCTATCATAAATTTCATTGGGTGTTTTTTACACTCAACAGCCTGATGTTTTCTAGCCTAGTCATAACTTGCTTTTTTAGAATTAACTAAGCTTTTTCTCTCCAGCTCAATCTGAAAATACTTTGAAAAGTTCTGAGCATCTCACCCTTTGGGGACAGTTGAAAATATCAGTGTGTCACTTCTCAGAGTCCTGGCATGCATTTAGTGCAAAGATTTCCAGCTGTGTCACGTTGGGGCCAGATTTGGGGAGAGGGGCATGTCCTGCAGGTGTTTTTTGGGAGGATAAACAACAAGAAGGTGGGAAGGAGGTCTGAGAAGAGGAATGATTATTTTGGAAACAGGGTCTGTGTCTGGCAGGGGGAATTACCTCTGAATCTTCCCAAAATGGAAATGGGTGCTAAGAATATTCTGCTTTTTTACAATTAAAGACAGAAATGTAAAATGGCAGTTACCCTTAAATATAATGGCAAAAGCTGGTGGGGACAGTGGTATTTAGTGGCTCCCTCCTGCAGATCTGCTCCAGCCAAATGAGGGTCACTGTTTCCTTGCAGACCCTTTCCCTTGCTGTTCCCTGCCTGATTTTATTGCCTCCACAGGAAGAGTGCAGGGACAAGCCACTGTAGATTAGGATCAGTTTGCAAGAGACTTCAGTGATTAGCACTGCCCGTGGAGATGTTTTTCTGTGTCAGAACTGCATCCCCAATTTTGCTGCCTTCCTATGCTCAAAGAATGAACCGTGAGGAGGATTAAAATGCCATCTTAGACATGGGCTAAACATTCTCTTGAAATCCACTATGTTGTCTCTAAATCAATTAATTTGATTTCTTTAATCCACAAGCAAACTGGATTGGTGAACTGGGAGCATTTTAAGGAGTGCTTTAGTCTGGCAAAGGAAAAGCAAATGTGGGGGGGGGTGTAAAAAAAAAAAGGCTGTTGAAATGTGGAAATACCCCGTGCTAGGGTGTGAAATGAAAATGCTCCTCTGATCACCGAGGTGCCTTTCCCAAGAAGTCATTAGCTGGCTAATCCAGCCTTCAGAGACTTCCTGAGCCTTGCTGGCTCTGTTGGGTAAGAGAGTAAGACAGCAGCCTGCCCTCGCTGCTTCTGCAGTGGTGCTGCTTGAAAGGGGATGATGGGAAGTGGGAAGGAAAAGATGTCTGTGCTGATGGGCAGCACAAGGAGACACTTTCCCTTCTGTCAGGTCTCCCAAAGTGGCCCTTGGCACTCACATGTGGCCCCTTCACTCTCCTAAACCGTATGGATGGTTGGTGTGCTTGTAATTCCGCAGGGATAATAAGGAGGGTGGCATCCACCTAAAAAAAATTTGAATTATTAATTAAGGGATCATGTGCTCTTTCTGGAAGTCCTACAGGTTCCCAGTGGCTGTAATCTCTTCAAATGCATTAGTCAGAGATGCAGCTCCAGCTCTGAGCCTGCTCCAGGCTGAGTTTATTGGGTCAGGTGTTGTGAAGGGGTGAATATTTTGTGAATAAGCCAGCGATGCTCTGGATGCTGTTCGGGTCCTACTGGCTGCTGGTTCTTGGCCGTGTTGTGACGTGGAGAACAAGGCAGGGATTTATCTTTGCAGCATCAAAACCTTCAGCTTTCTTCTCAGCTGGTGCTTCTGCATGAAAGAAATGCTGTGGCTGTCAGAGCAAGCGGTGGCACAGCCAGAGCTGGGCGTTGTCACGTTAGATGCTAAAATAGACCCGGCTCTCTCTCGTGCCGCTCGGGCTCCCCATCACTTAGCAACTCCAGAAACTGAGGTGTTCTCACAAGGATGGCACCCCTGTGAGGACACGGGGATCTGAGCTTGGCAGCTCATAGGCCAGCAGAGCAGCAGAGAGAAGGGTCTTCCTCGGGGTGGGGGACTGTGGCACAGGGGCTGAGATAGAGCTGTTGTTTCCTGAGAGGTGTCTAACACATGTCAGGGCCTGTGAGATGGCACAAGGCAGTGCTTTGTGTGCCACAGGAGAGATAGGAAGGAGCTCTAATCACACCTCACCACGCTGCCCCGCTATCAGCAGAACCGGTAGAACCCAAAGCGAGCTGTCAGTGTGGATTCCTTCTGAGTGGCCCATAAATAATTGTGTCTGTGGCAGGAAATGTGTCCTTACGGGGTCTGGGTGGCTCTCCAGCAGAGAGGAAGAGGCTGCAGCTGGGATGGAGCATCTCCACAAGCTGATTCACGCCTTGCTCATCCCAGTGTGTGTTTACATCGGTGCTCTGGTGTCCCTGGGACTGGGGACACCGTCCTTCCCCCAGGAATGGGGCTGTGCAGGGTTTGGAGCTGTCCCTCTGGATGCAAGGAGGGCTGCAGCAGGCTGGCTTGGCCCTGGGTCACGCTCTTGGCAGGCCAGGTGGGTTTGGGGGGGCTCAGGAAACTTGGCAAGTGAGCTGGCATGATGTGTTTGGGAGGGCAGCTGCTCTTATGAGATAAGAGCTGGTTACTCATGGCAACAGGGCCTTCCTCTGTCCTCAAGGCATGGGGTGGATAACTCCTGGGGTTTTGTCAGCACTAGCTCCTGTTACTGCAGTCCTGCAGGAGGCCAGCAAGGCTTGCTTTCCCTGTGCCATGGCTCCATCCCCATGCAGTAAAGCTGTGTGACTTCCAGCCTGGCGCACAGAGGAGTCTGGTGGGTGCAGGGAGAGGGAGGCGCCTGGTGTCACCCTCCACAAGCACTTGGATGGGTTAGTCTCCTAGATGAGGCCAGATAGCAGTGGTGTAAACCCCCAAAGCAAGTTTCCAAGTGATCCTAAACATAGCTAAGGAGGAGTCCAAGAGAGCAGAACTGCCGTGCTTCCTGGCACGCTGTTCCTTGGATTTGGTTGTGCTTCAGCAAGCACCATGTGAGTTATTTAGCCCCTTTCCTCCCCAACTAGTACTTGGATGGGAGTGTATGAATTGCACTTTTCTGCCTGATGTGAATGGAGCAGGGAGACCCTTCTGGTTTTCCCTTCTCTGAAAGTGAAAGCTTTACTGGGAGAGCCCTGCAGAGTGTAGGGGGCTGCTTCTGTTCCAAACCTCTGCCCTGGTTTTGGCTCCCTTGGAAGCTGGAGGGGTTGGATGCAGAGTGGATTTGCTTCCCGGTGGCAGGACCGAGTGGTTTGTGTGCTGCTGCTGGCTCTGTTTAGCTATGCAGAGAGAAGTGGGATGGAAGGAAACCTGTTCACCCGAGGATTTTGGCCATGTGCATTTTGGTTTTCAGGTTTTGGTTTTGCTTCAGTGCAAGTGCTTCCCTCCCCATGTAAATGATCTCTGTTATCTTGAAGGCTATCAGGAAAGGCTTTCAGCCTGCCTCAGCTCACTTGTCAGCAAAACACGTGGTGTGCTGTTGGGTTCAGAGCCAGGGTGGCTTCACCAGCTCCCTTCAGAGCCGAGGCTGGGGTTTATTCCTTCAGTCTGTGCTCCACGCGGCAATGTGTGTCCCAGGAGTGCTGCTGGATTCAGTTCAGTGCAGGAGGAGGTGCTCTGGGTGTCTCTGCTCTGTGCTGCCCCTGGGCTACAAGGTTCTTCTCTCTTTCTGATACTCCTTTTGGTAATGCTATTTTTCAAAAAGCAGCTGTCCATGCCTGGAAGTGTTCAGGGCTGGGTTGGTTGGGGCTTGAAACAACCTGGGCTAGTGGAAGGTGTCTTTGCAGGGCTGGAACTGGGTGATCTTTGAGGTCTCTTCCAACCCAAACCATCCATGGTTCTGTGTTAGCATGGTCATTCCTGTATATCCCAACTCTCAGCAGACCTTGAGGTCATCTTCAGGCTCTAACAACTCCTGGTGCTTTAATGAAGGCTCATCTTATTTGATTATTTTTCTTTCTTTGGTGTTTTTTGGACAGTGACTCGTGACTCTGTGAGAAGCAGCCAGCAGTAGGTCTTCTAAGCTTTGACTCCCCTGTCCATAATGAGCTTCTAACCTGATGCATCGAGTGCTCTGGGTAGAAAAGCAGTTTCAGGTAAGTCAGTCACCTTTGCATTTTGAAGCATGTGTGGTTTTGGTGTATTTAGTCAGTACTTTGTTTGCTGTGACCTGGATTTGGGCAGGTTCTTGGTTTGGATTTGGATGGGCAGAGATCCATTTTCCTTTGGGTATTACCCAAACTGTCACACTCCTGTACTAAACTGTAAAATCTTAGGGAAAGGCAACTGAAAGATAACTGAGCTCAGTTCCTTTTTCCTGCCTCCAGGTGAGGATAACTAAGAGCAAAACTCGAGAAGATGTAGGTCGTGGATAAATGCTTCCCAAATCCTATTTATAAGGAAATTTTTGCCCTTCTGGCTGTTGAAACTGAAGGGATATATTGGGTAGACAACCCGACTGGTGGCTGGAATACCTGTTTTCTATTCCCAGTTCTGGCTTTGACATAGATGAATGACCTGCAAAGAGAAAATGTATGGGGTATATATCTTTTCTTCCTGCTTGTAATTATATTTTTGTCTCTTAATAATCCTTTGAAGCTGTGTGAGGATTTTCTGACAGGCATCTCCTAAGATTTGTTGTGGTTTTGTTGGGTTTGATCCTTGCTGGAAAGCTCCGTGACTGATGGAAGAGCTGGAGGGGGGGAGGTGTAGTAAAAATGAGAAATAAAAGTGGAGCTCCTGGGCAGAGAGATTTTGATCAAGAATGTGTTTTAAGAGCTGCTGTTGGTTTGTGTGTAGCCCCAGTGACCAGCACATTGAGTGAACCAAACCCCCTGTGCCTCCCATTCCTGGCTGGCCAAGCTGTTCCCTTTTTTCCCCAAATGTTCTGGAATATCAGTGAGCCTGAACTGGCTGATTCTGAGAGGCTGTGCTGAGAGACAGGGCAGAGAAGCAGCTTTCAGTTGTGATTCTTCCCAATGCAGTTGTAATTCCTGTGGTGCCCTGAGCAAATTTGGTTTTGGAAGGGTTGGATTTAGCCCCTCTGCTGTTGCTGTCCCATTACTGCCTCTATCTGCATCTCAAGGGTTGGATAATTAACATGTTTAGTGGTTTTTCCACAGAAACCCCAAGAAATATCATCAGAAATAAGGAGGAAAATGCTGTGACTAAACATCACAGCTGCTGAAATTGAGGGAACTGATTTTTTTGTGTGCACTTTGCAGGTCAGGTGAATAGGTCTGAGCAGGTTGTTGCTCCCTGAAGGCTGCACCTATGTCATAGCCGTTCAGGACAAACTCTAATATCTAGGCTTGTTTCAGTCAGTCATGAAAAACTCCTATTTTCCCCACCCTCCTTCAACTACATGAATATTAAGAGCAGAAGACACTTAGCAGACACAGGAGCTCCTGTCTCTGCATTGATTCAGCTCCTGTTTGCTGTGCATCCAACACTGTGAATAATGTAGTGATCTATTACTTAAAGTTTAATGCAGGTTTAACAGGGGTCAGACATCAACAGGTGCAGTGCAAGAGGCTGCTCTGGAAAACATTCCAACCCAATGTTGTGGGGTCTGTGTGCTTGGGTTGTTCCCTTTGACCAGGGCAGGGATTGTCCCCCTGAGCTGGCACTGCTGGGACCCCTCAAGGGCCGTGCCCAGTTGTGGGACAAGGTGGGCATTGGGCACAGGGTGGGCTCCCTGGGCTGGCAGGGCTTTTCCAGCCCCAGGGATTCTGGGATTCTGTATTTCTGTGGCATAGCTTGTCATTTATGTGCAGCTTCTCATGTGCAGGTGCCTTTGGTATCTGGGACCTCTGTTTTTTGTTGTGTATTTATCTCAGTCTATGTTCTGGACTCCGGGGGTCACAAGGCACGTGGATGGCTGTTTGCTGAGATCCAGGGATCTCACATAGTAGAATATCAAGACACTGTGTCTTTTCAATGGCTGCTTTTCTTTCTTTCTTCTTGGTACGAGTATTATTTTTTTAAACAAAGGAAAAACATCCCTTTCCTCAATTGTTCGCTTTGCAGAACTTGAGCCTTAAAATAATCCAGGAAGCCTTTTGTTATATAAATATACTCATCCTCCTCCTTGGCACACAATGTGCTTTATAGAGCAGCTTGCTGGATTCCCTTTTAAACTTCAGTTTAGGTGGCTGTGAAGGAGAAACCCAGGGCTCAGAGAGCAAAGCAAGCTCTGGTTGCTGTGTAATCACAGTGTGACAGTGCCTGTGTAAAGCAGTGGTTTGTGCCTGGAACTCGGTTTCTGTACCTCAGTGAGTTTTGTTAAAGCTTGTTACAGTCAGGTGTGCTTCTGCCTCCCAAATTTAGCTCCATGGGAACAGAGCCTCCATGTCTGTGCTGCGTCTTGAAAATACTTGTGCTTAAGTTGCTTGTCCGGAAAGAGGAATGTGTGTGAATACAGCAAGGGCTTGGAATGGTTAAAAGTAAATTTCAGGGCAGACGACTCAGTAGTCAGATTACCCAATTAAATGGGCAACAGTTGGCTAGAGCAGATGTTTGGAAAGAAAATGAACAAGAAACCCCCACTACCTACCCCCAGCAAAAAAACCACCACCCTGGGAAATGTCAAATGATCTCTGTTCAAAGTGGTGGCTGCTTTCTGGGTGTTGTCTTGTGCACGTAAAAACACCTTTGGGGGAATATATGAATCATGCACAGAACTCAGTGTGACCTCAGAGTGTTCCTGTATCCTCTGGAGGCCATGACTTCATTGTGACATGGATTTTTTAGGTGATACCTTTGCTTTGCCTGAGCTTGGAGCTGCTGCTGACTGGGGACAGGCTGAAGTCCAGTGTCCCAGTGTAAGCACTGCCCTGTTTCCCCTCTGCACCCAACAGGGATCACCTTTTCCAGCACCACCAGCCCAACCTGCTGCTGGCTTTGTCCTCTGAGAAACCATGGGCGTCCCCCTCAGCTCCTGTTTGACTCCTCTGCTAACCTTCAGGGGGGACAGCAGGGGGAATTTGTGCCTGCAAAGGGTGGTCAGGCCTTGGCAGGGGCTGCCCAGGGAGGGTTGGAGTGCCCAGCCCTGGAGGTGCCCAAGGCAGGACTGGCCGTGGCACTCAGGGACAAGGTGGGCATCGGGCACAGGGTGGGCTCTGTGACCTTGGGGGTCTTTTCCAGCCTTAATAATCCCATGATTCCTGAAGCAGGAATGGCAAGTGGATTTGCCCCAAGTGCACAGGCTGTGTTTTTAAAAGCAAGGAGGATCTATGAAATCCTGGGAGTGCCTGAACCCAGTGCTAGGTGCTGCTGCTGCCTCCCCCTGTGCTGATGGAGGGACAGTGTACTGAGGGAGGAGTCCAAGGAGAGAAATGATGGTGTAACTTGGAATTACAGAATGGTTTGGGTGGGAAGGGACCTCAAAGCCCACCCAGTGCCACCCCTGCCATGGGCAGGGACACCTTCCTCTAGCCCAGGGTGCTCCAAGCCCTGTCCAACCTGGCCTTGGACACTCCCAGGGATCCAGGGGCAGCCACAGCTTGTCTGGGCAGCATCATCTTGGGCACTTAGCCAAATGTGAAAGGTTTGCTGGAATTCTGGAACAAGGATTGTATGTTCCCTGTGTTCTGTTTGTTGGCTCTGTCGTGCTGGATTTTGGTACATTTCCGAGCTGCTTATTAAATGGCTTGGCTTGTTCTGGGGGCTGTTGATCGTTTCTGTCTTGTCTCCTAATTCATTTGCCTTCAGACACGGGTTTCTTGGAAAAGGCGAGGAATGTGCTGGCAGGAAATGGCTGCAGTTAATGAAAATAGGCCGTACCTGCTGCTGATTAATCCTTAGCCCAAAGAAGGAACCTTCCTAGTGCAGCTTTGTCGCCTGAATTAGCAAATGACTGTTGCTTTGTCCTGGGGCTGCTCTGGCTCACCGTGGGCTTGATTCATGGCTTAGGGGCCCCAGCAATAGGATTTCCCGTCAGGGTGTGCTCACTGCTCCTCACAGGGCTTCAAAGAGAAAAACGCGTTTTCCCTCTCGCTTTGCATCCTCTTGGCTTGGGCTCCTTTTGGCTTCGGTTTCACTCCTCGAGTCTTGCAGACGTGTCGTTTCAGCTGGGGTTTGATGGTTAATGCCATGCTGAGTCCTTTCAAGTGTCACATCACCTACCCAAGAAGTGTGGGGATGGGACAGGCCGGGTTCTGCTTGGGCTCAAGCGCTTGAGCAGTGAATGTAAATACATTTAGCCTTTATCTGGAAGGCTTTGAACTCCAGCACGGCTCTTTTGCAGTTCTTTCTGCTTCCTTTGAAGGCTGAGCAGCTGATGTTGAACTCTGCTGTTCGTGACTGTTTCCTTCACATGCAGTTAAAACATCAACTATTACATTGACGTGCAAATGTTATTTTGTGCTGAAGTCATGCTGGAAACGGTTCAAAATGTCTTGTTTATTTGGATTCACCGTCTCGCTGAGCTCTAATCTTGTTTTGCTCTCCGGTTCCTTTGTTAATGGGCAGAGCTGTATTCAGGCAGTGCTGGGGCTTTTGGGGTACCTGGGTACCTGTGGGGCTGCCCCCGGCAGGCACACACTGATGGCAGCACCCCTGGGGCCTGGGCCTTTGGGGGAGCTGCATTGTTAGGGAGTTGTGTTCCCCCAAATTCAGTCACGGATGCAACAGGCTGAGTTAGACCCTCTGTCCTGCCCCAGGTGAGACCCCACCTGCAGAGCTGCTCCAGCCCTGGGGCCAGCACAGCAAGGACAGGGAGCTGCTGGAGAGG
>JAWWEW010000166.1:3220382-3232424 GCA_035583185.1 Anabacerthia variegaticeps
GCAGATGTGCCTGCCAGGGCTGCCCACAGGGGCAGGATCCCCTCCTGTCCTGCTGCCAATGCCCCTCCTGGTGCCCCCGGGCTCCCAGTGCCCTCCTTGCCCCAGGGCTCACTGCTGGACAGGCACAGCTGGTTGCCCAGCAGGACCCCCAGGTCCTTCTCCAGCCTGTGCTACTCCCTGGGGTTGTCCCTCCCCACATTCAGGACCTGCACTGGCCCTTGTTGAAGAAAGTGACGCCATCTGTGTTAAACTCTGTAGAAACACAAAACTTCCTTCTCTAAGCAGGTCACAAATAACACTGTGCTGTCTTCACATGTCACGGAGTTGTGTAACACAGGGGCTGCAACCTGGAGTAGCACATGAAAGGAGGGTTTCTTGGCTTCCGTGCTATTTCATACTTCTGGGAGGGCAGGGGAAGCAGGCAAGTAGCAGGGAATGATTCAGGTGCTAACAAGCTGGTGTTTGGGAGCAGATGACTGCAGCAGGTGTCTTGGCTGCTTCCCTCTGTTCCTTGACCAGAGTTTTGCAGTGTGCAGCTCCAGGAGTGTGCCGGGAGCCGGGTGGGTTGGAGTGGCAGCGTGCCAGCTGGTGCCTGGGGTAATGATCGGGTTATGCATGCCTTGGAGACAGATGGGCTCCAGCATTGCCCTGGAAACTCAATTTGCAGCGTGATGTAATGTTTGGGTGGAGCTGGAGCCCTGGGAGTGCACCTTCACCCCGTGGAGGACCAAGGTTTCTTATGCTCTACGTCACTTTTTACTACAGAGAGGTGGTTTGCTTGGCTGGCACGTGAAAGGAGTGAATTTCCCTGGAGATTTTGACGTTCAGCAGCATGTGGGTGTTAGGAGGCTTTGGGAGGTGGAGGAGGATGGAGATGGAATAATGTCCTTTGAATCAGAGCTGTTTTGATATGCTAGAAAAAAACTGGCAGCTGTAAAACAAGGGGAGGAAAATAAACCCCTGAAATGTTGAACCACTCACTCTATGATTTTGTGTAACTCGGGGCAGGAGAGGATTAAGGGATGTTTAAGGGTTTATATTAGACTGAGAGGGGTGAAAACCCACGTGTGGGTCAATGTGTGTGGGGTCTCTCACAACAGCTGCTCACCAGTGGTGCCTCGGAGATGAAAAGAGTCCTGGTTCAGTGGGCTCCATCCCAAGGTGTGGCTTTGGTGACCTGTGTGATAACTGGCTGCCCGTGGCTGTTGCTGTCAAGTGGCTGCTTCTGTATTTATGAGCAGGTTGGAAACTACTGACCTGCTTTGCCTCTCGTGAAAGGCAAGGGCTGGTTCTCGCTGGAGATGGCAAGGGCAGGCTGTCTGGATGTGCTTGGCCTGAATTTACTGCCAGGAGCTGTAAAGTGTGGATGCTGCTGGCTCTTGGAAGGAAAAGTGAGTATTTACTGCACCGTGGTAATGGATTTATAGACAGTTTGGTTTATAGATAAATATTGGTGCCTCTATTTCTGTAGCCATAAGCAGTAGATTTTAAAGCCTAAACTTTGCTATAATCTAGAGACCTTTTTCCATTTTTTTCCTATCCCATCTGCTGAGTTCTTCACTCACGGCTGAGCTATCACGTGGCACCACGAGAGCCAAGAGAAGTGACGCATCTTGGTATCCCATGGTAACTCTCCCTTTCCTTCGTTTTTAGCTCCTCTGCTTTGCTCCCAGATAGAATAGCCTGCCTGTGGGATTCGATTTGCTTTGCTCATAAATAGGTGAAGGTTAGGTTGCCTTGTTTTCAGTCTTGTAAACGATTTGCACTCGGTAACCCAAATCGCTCTTTAAAAAAGGAAACAAACAGCACAACAAAGCACAAGGCAGAGATCTCCAAGCTCCCCACCCAAACTTCTCGACATGCAGGAAGCATCGGTGGGGTTTTTTTTACTCTTTGTTTGCCAGTCAGGGTGTTGAAGCTTGTCTGAGAAGTTTTGGCAAACCACAAATAGACACCCCACGAGCAGAGGTAAAATTCTCCTCAAAGCTCACTTTGCAATTCAGGTCTTGCAGTTCACACCGGCTTTGCTGCTGGAAACTTGTTAGGTGAGGATTTTTTGTTCCCCCTGCCTTTCTTCACCACCCCCACCAGTTGTTTTCAACCTCCTGTTATGTGCCTGCAACTAGGAATCTCCAGCTTATCTCTCTCGAAAAGCTCGTGGCTTTGCATTCAGCTATGCTGATATTCCTTAGAATTCTGATTGGTTTTTGGGAAATGGGTCAGATAATCAGAGAATTGTAAAATGGCTTGAGTTGGGAGGGACCTTAAAGATGCTCTTGTTCCACCCCCTGCCACAGGCAGGGACACCTTCCACTGGACCAGGTTGCTCCAAGCTCCATCCAAGCTGGCCTTGAGGCATCCCCAGCCTCTCTCTGCCAGAGCCTCACCCCCTCAAAGAATTAATTTAAATCCATTTTCTCTTCTCTGCCTGTATATCCACTGTAATGTTACTGTATTAAAACAGCTGTGGTATGACCTGGCGAGACTGCAGTTAAAGTGGCTCCTCACCAGGTGTAAACAGTGAGTAGAGCCTTGCAGTTACACACGGGAGAACCTCTTGCATCCTGTTCCCCAACTCTTCTGGGCCTGTTTTCTGTGTGCATGCATTAAAGCCCAGCTGAAATGATGTGTGTCTGGTTGAACTTTGCCCTGCTGGTTGCATTTCAGCTTTAGGGAAGAGCTTTCAGATACCCAATTTATCCTTGGGGAAGGGGGGCACAGAAATCAAGAGGTGTTTTTGCTCACACACACAGCTCCCGTGCACTGGAGGAGACTGAAGTTTTGCAGGATTTGCATTTGCTGTTGCCACAGCTACAAGTGAGCTCGTGGCATTTCAGTTCCCTTCGCCCAGGCACAGAGCAGGAGTTTGCAGAGTGAAGGTGCCCAGAGATGACTCATTTTGCCGTGTCCCACCGATCTGGAGTCCCTTTTTGAATGAGAGAGGATGTGCCGGCCGTGCTGGTGCGAGGGGGAGGCGAGGAGATGTGGGCCTGAGTGGCTCTGGGCTTCCTGCATGTGCACCATGGACTGGCTGCTGAGCTGTCACCTCACACCCCACAGCCCTCTGGGCGCCTGGAGCTTGGGAAGAGCCACGGGACATCTCTGAGGAGCTTGTGCCAAAGCAGGGGACGGATCTCGCCGTGCTCCAAACAGGTATTTAGGAGAAATCTCTGCTCTTCTTTTCCTGGGACTGAAATCCCTGCTGTTCTGTTTCAGTGGGTTTGCACCAGGAGTGCTGCTGCCTGGCTAATTCCAAACAGTAGCCTGCTTGTGGCAGCTGAAAGTGGTGGTGGCAAAGAAATCCCTCCTCTGGAATTGCAGGCAGGAAAACCAAGGCTGTTTGCAGCGGGAATCAGCAAGTCTATGAAGTCATACTTGATTTTTTTTCCCTGTTTTCTGCATAGTTTATGATGATTTAAGCATAAATGGCTTAGAAAAAGTCCTTGGTCTGCCTTCTAGTTACTGGTTGCTTCCACAGCAGGGGAGTTGGAACAAGATGTTCCTTAAGGTCCTTTCCAACCCAAGCCATTGCATGATTCTGGGATTTGGGTGGCCCTGAGGTCGATGTCAGAGGGTGGTTACCCTGTAAGGAGATGTTTGCCACTGTAATCATTGTAAGAGTGGAATGTTTAATAAGTATATAATTGGATTTATACCTTTGTCTAGATAAGAT
The DNA here is from genome assembly GCA_035583185.1 of Anabacerthia variegaticeps. Classification (NCBI taxonomy): domain Eukaryota; kingdom Metazoa; phylum Chordata; class Aves; order Passeriformes; family Furnariidae; genus Anabacerthia; species Anabacerthia variegaticeps. The sequence goes on from JAWWEW010000166.1 coordinate 3,224,056, forward strand.
TTAGAAATTATGAGCTGCCTTGCAAGTCAGGTTTCTTCTTTTCCCAGGGAAAGCCTGACTGGCCTGTGCCTTTCACCTCCAGCATTCCCTCCTGCTCCCATTATCAGCTGTGTTTCATAAGCTGCCTGCAGTGGCTTTTACCTGCTACAGTGCTGCTTCTTAGTCCTGAAATGCTTAACACTAAGATATTTCCTTTCTCTTACCTTATGCAAAATGCTCCTACAAGCAGCAGCTGTAACTTGTCCTACAGGTCACTTCACTGGTGTCCTGTCTGTAAAGGTTTTGTTATTGCACTTTATTATGGTGCTGTTGGGGTTTTGGATTTCTGTGCGTGCTCAAGTTTTTGGCTGTGTTGGAAGGTCTTTGTCTGCTATGGCTTTTTATTTTTGGAGCTATGGATATGTAGGTTTATGGATTTTAAAAAAGGGAGAACCCTCAAAACAAACCCAACTGTGTCCTCAATAACCAAACGCCAGCTCTGACACAGAGGGAGGATGAGGTTTAAGGCCAGCACAGATCCCTGGAGCATCAGCAGCTTGTTGGATGGTTTCCTATGGAAGTGCCACTGTGGGTGCTGGGAACAGCTGTGGAACTGGGAATTGTGCACAGCACCTTGGGGTCGTGAGATGTCCCAGTCCTGCTGTACCCTGACATCTGCTCCTGGGGATCTGCCTCCCTCTGAGAGCTGTCCCTGTAGTGGAGTCGAGCTACAAAACAATCCCATAGAGATTGGCAGGTCCCCACACTTCTTACACTGTCCCTGTGCCCTGTTCAGGGCCTCAGGGGCATCCAGGCAGGAGCTGATGGATTGGAAAGGCAGAGGGCTGCTGGTCACCTCTTGGAGTCTTGGGATAAGGAGAGGACTGGGCAGGCAGGCAGGGATGACATCCCCGGAGGACAGTCCCTTCTCTGAGCTGGAGGCCAGGGGCAGAAGAATCTCCAGATCTCAAGTATGCCCTGCAGACTTGTAAATAGGGAATTTGGCTTTTATTTACAAGAAAACACCTGGTCCTGTGGCAGGTAGAAGGAAACAAGCAGCACATCTTATCTGGCTCAAACTGAAGAGCCTGCGGACCACAGAAGGTGTAGAGAGTGCATTGTGGGAGCCCCATCAGTGTGTGGAGAGAGAAGGTAAATTAGGGATGTGCTACTTGGACTGATAATAACCTGGAAGAAGCCTTTAGGCTCTGGTGCAGCCAAGAGTGCCAGAGCTGACACCCAGGAACGCTGCTTCTCCCTGGGTGAGGCTGGCCAAGGAATAAAGGTCAGAATTCCTGGGGAAAGCCTTTTTGGCACCAACTTGGTGCTGTCTGCAAGTGAAGTTCATCCCTGCAGCCAGCTGCTCGCCCCAGGGACAGGCCAATTTTGGCTTTGGCTTCTCTTGTTTGGTTGCTTGGGATTTTTTTCCCCTCTTGGCCTGGTAACTGTCCAAAACACACCCCAGGGGTGTCTGGTTGCATCTGAGGGCTTACCTTTTTGGGAGGGAACTGATGGAGCTGTCTGAGGCTGAAAAAGAGCTTATATGGGGTGTATTGGTGTGAGGCATTCCCGTGGTCCTTAAATCCCACAGCTTTCACCCTGGAAAGGCAAAGGAAGGAGGGGTTTCTGCTCCCCACTGTGGGTACTGGTGAAGTGTTTATATTGGAAAGTGTTGCTTCCCATGGGAATCCATGTCCCTTCCGTTCTAAGGGACTTGCTTTCTTCCACAGTCTGGTGTAATTTAATGCTTCCAGTACAGGAGGTTAAACAGTGATTTTTAAAAATAAGCATTAAAAAAAATCCCTGGATCTCTGACTGACTTTTGAACTAGCACAGGCAGGGGAAAATCCCTCTGTGGATTATTTGGTCTCTTGGGTTTTGGTTTTGTTTTTCATTGGCCCTAAAAACATCCAGAGGTTAAAATTAGAATAACAAACATTTGCAAGGGAATTTTCTACAGCCAGCTTTCATTTAGCACTGAAAGCCCTGGAAAGCTGTGGTCCATTTTGGGATGCTGAAGAGAACCTGACTTTTCTCCTAGTTTATTTTGGAGGTGCCTGATGGATGTGGAAGCTTGACTTTTCCTTTTCTTAGTGGTGTAGCAAATACAGTCTTCAGCTGTCGTAACAAATGGTCACACTCACAACAGCAAGAGCCACTGAGCAGTGACTGAGAGGCTTGTGGTGAATGTGTTGACACTGTAAGCATTTTGTGAAGGTCTTTGCTGCTGAAATCTCCTTGAATTGGTAACATCACTGATCACAGAAAGTCCTGTGGCCTCCCTTACGCAGGAGAAAGAGGTGCTGTGTCTGTCTGAGGTGCATTTAAGGAAGTAACGCTGTCATTTTTGTCAGTAGAGGAATGACCCAAAACTCTGTTGGGTGAGTCTGTAACAAAACTCTGGCTGTCCTGGGTTGTTTTTATTGCTGGTCATCATTCCTGCAGTTGGGGTTGGTATGAGGATGTTCCCTGCACCTCAATTTATAGTCTTTTGATTCAGGACTGCTCAGAAACTGCATGCTATCAACAGGTTGTAGCTGCTTCAGGTGTGGTGTCCAGGCTCCAAATGTGCTTCTTTGGAGCAGGATGGAGTCCTGGTTCCCTCTGGACTGCTGTACTGTTTCCATATATTCTTTCTTCCTTTCTCTTTATGTGTGTGTGCCTGTCTTGTGGGTTTTATTTCTCCACTATCCAGGAGAGCCCTGAAGCTCCAGCCAAATCCTCATTATTGTGCCTGCAGCATCACAGACTGCGCTGGGTGGATCTCACAGTAACGTGCTGGACATGGAGGATCCCTGTTCCCCTGGTTTTGTTTGCTCTCTGAGTGCCAGATGCAGTCTGCTGGCATCCTACAGCTTGAGTGTGGCTCTTGTAGAGCATCCACCCTCTTACAGCTCTACAAACCCCTCCTGGCTGCACCCAGGTGCCAGCTTTAACCAGTGAACAGCCCCAAAACCTGCTTCACGGAGCTCCTTGGGAATAATGGGAGTGCCAGGAGCAGCAGGAAGGTGAAACACAAACGCAGAGGCTCAGGCCAGGAAAACATCCCCAGCTCGTTAAAGCAGCTCCTGGGGCTGCCCACAGCCCAAAATGCATGGTTTGATCAGGCTGCTGGTGAGGTTAAGCTGCAGATTAATTGATTGGGAGTAACCATGGAGATTGGAGTTGCTCATGGAGAACAAGCAGCCTTCCCTCTTTGACAGGGCACATGGGTTTTGGGGGTGCTGCCACGGCAGCTGCTTCCATGAGAACCAAATCCCCTGCCTGAAGGAAGCCAGTGCTGATGCATGTTACAGAGACAGGGCTCTGATGCTTTTATGGCAGTGAGGAGCTGAGTTAGGCTGTAATTAGCAGCCTCTCTTTTCCCTTGCAAGTCCAGAGAGAATTCTGGAGTTATTTCTGTGTTTAGCTGGTTCTGCTTTATTTGGTTTAATTCAGCATGAAACAGAAGCTTATGGTGCCCAGGAGAAAAGTGTCATGTAAATGGGGTTTGTGGTGTGCTGAGGGTGCTGCAAGTGTAAAGCAACTCCTTTGCCTCCCTAGGATGAGCTGCTTTGATGTTTGGAGGTGCTGGTCTAATCTTCCTGTTCACAGCTGCGGGGTTTTTAAAGGCAAAACCCTATGTGAGCTGAGAGCCTGAGCCCCTGTGCAGACCAGGAGAGCAGGGTAGGGAGTGGGGTCTTTCAGGGCTGCCTCTTTGTGCACCTCTTTAAGCACAGAATCCCAGGATGGTTTGGGTTGGAAGGGACCTTAAAAATCATCTCAGTCCACCCCCTGCCATGGGCAGGGACACCTTCCACCAGCCCAGGTTGCTCCAAGCTGGCCTTGGACACTCCCAGCGATGGGGCAGCCACAGCTTGTCTGGGCAACCTGTGCCAGGCCCTCACCTCCCTTCCAGGGCAGGATTTCGTCCCAGTATCTGCCCTAAATTTCCCCTCTTTCAGTTTGAAGCTGTTCCCCCGTGTCCTGTCACTCCATTTCCTGATGCAGATCCCTCTTCAGATACTGACTGTACCACAACACGTACCTCTTTGGAGCAGGGGCCGGACCAGGTGACCCCCCAGACATCTCTGGTGACCTGGGATGGTCAGCTGGGCCTGGTGACCCAAGGCTGACACTGGAAAACACCCATGGGATGCAGCCAGGCTCGTGGATGGCACTGAATCCCTGTGACCAAACACAGGCAGTTTCAAACTGTAGTGGTGCCTTTCTTTGCTGGCTGAGGAGCCCACAAGTGGTGTGGCCACAGCTGTGCCAGCTGCTGTGCCACATCTCAGCGGGGCTCTCCTTGGCCCTGCTCAGCCCCCAGCCTGCTCACTCCATTTGCCAAGGGAGGAAAAGGAGGAGGAGGAGGTGTGCTAAACTGAGAACCAGGCAAGGCAAGTGTGCTAACACAGACATGTGTTTTCTCCTGAGCTTTCCTACAAAAGCGTTAGTTCTGCACAGAGTCTTCCCTGGGCCTCCTTTTTAGGGTGAGATCTTAAAAGATAGGGTCGGTTTTGTCCTTCTCTCCACTGCTGGTGACTCCCACTGGCCCCTTTTTGCCAGACCACCTCCAGCTGTGGCAACAGGGGATGTTAGAGATTTAAAGGAGTTGCAACTTTAATTTATCTCTTGCCTTAAAATCAAAAACTTTAGCATTTCAGCAAGAAGTCGTTGTCTACCAAGTTAATGAAGGTTTTTAGTTAGTAAACCTAGAGGATATCTGTGTTATAAAAGAAGATAACCATCCTGTGGTTTTCAGAGGTGATACAGAACATTTGTGGAGCTGAGGGCTTTTTTAAAGCATTCATCCCAAAGGTGATGCTTAGAAAAAAAACTTAGAAAAAAAACAAAAAAAAAAAGGACAAAAGGGAAGAAAAAGGTGAGATGGAAACTAAGGGAGCTTGAAGGAGTCTGGTAATCCCAGGGAGTGTGATCAAACACCTCTTGACTGGTCCCAGTCTCTGACCCCTGTGGCACACTGAGGAAGCAGGATTTGAGCCAAACCATGGCAAAAGCAAAGTTACCAAGTGCTGGAAACCAAATCTTGACCTCCAGAGTGAGACAGGGCATGTGTTAGTTGTTCTGCTGAGCTGGGCTGTGACCTGGCAGTGCTGTGACACTGTGGGGTTAGCCCTGGGTGCTGCCGTAGACAGGACAGACACTGCTTCTCAATACTTGTGTGTGTCATAGATCCCAGAATCACAGGCTGAGCAAGTTTGGAGGGCACCTCTAGAAGGTGTCCAAGCCACCCTTGTTGAGCAGGGTCAGCCAGAGCTGTTTGCCAGACACTCCCCAGTGTGTCCCTGTCTCTTTTCCATTGAGGAGCACAAAGCTGGGCCCAGCACTGCAGGAGTGTCTTACTAGTGCAGTGTAGAGGGGAAGAGTCTCCTCCCTCAGCCTGCTCCCAGTGCAGCCCAGGATGCTGCTGGATGTCCCCTGGGAGGGGACATTGCTGCCTTGTCATCCCAGCTCCCAACCTGTCCTGGTGCCTGGGGTCCTTCTGCCCCAGGGCAGGACTTTGCCTTTCCTTTGTTTGAACACCATGGCCTTCCTGTCTGCCCTTTGCTCCAGCCTGGCTGAGTTCAGCCAAGGGGCAGTGTGACCCTCTGGTGTCTTGGCTGCTCCTCCCAGTTTTGTGTTACCAGCACAGGTGGTCCAGGTCATTGACAAAGAGGTTGAGCAATTTTGGCTCTTGCATCACCCCCTGGATGGACCACTGGTGTGTCTGTGCTCCAGCTGGACTTTGTGCCACTGATCACAACCTGCTGGGCCCTTCAGCCAGTTCTCCATCCACCTCACTGCCCCCTTGGCTGGTCCCTGCTCTCCCAGCTTCCCTCGGGGTGTGACCAGAGGCAGTGTCCAAAGTCCTGCCAAAGCCAAGCCAGACAGCATTCTCTGCACTCCCCTCATCCCCTGAGACAGTTGTTCTATCCTGGGAGGAGGTCAGGCTGGTGGAGCGTGACTTCTTCTCCTTCATAAATCCATGCTGACTGCTCCTGCTCACCCTCTTGTCCTTGAAGTGACTGGAAGCGCTTTCCAGAATGAGCTGTTCTTTCCCAGGTACAAAGTGAGGCTGACAGATGTGTAGCCCCCCCAGATCCATTTCTGTTCCTTCCTTCAAGGCAGGAGTGGTGTTTGGTTTCCTCCACTTGTCAGGAACCTCTCCCAGTCCCCACAACATCAAGTGTGACCTCACAGTGACACTCGCCAGCTCCTTCAGCACTCGTGGGTCCATCCCATCTGGTCCTGTGGGCTCCTGAGGTATGTCCAGGCTGCTGTTCCTTAACCAGATCCTCTTCTCCTCAGGCTAAGTCTTCCTTGTCTGGACTTCCTTGTGGTCTCAGGGGCCTGCAGTTCCTGAAGGTTGGTCTTACTGTTGTCCTTTACGTCCCTTGCCAGATTCAACTCCCCTATCCCCACCTGTGCATGATCATTGTTCCCAGGTTCCTCCTGGCTCCTCTGCTGCAGGGAGCACTTGGCTCTGATCAGGAGCTCCTTGCTCCTCCACGTAGTCCTCCCGCCCCCTCAGCTTGCTTACCTGCTTGTTGGGATGGATTGTCCTCCAGCTTGGGAGAGCTGATCCTTTAGTATCAACCAGCTCTTTTGGGCCCCTTTTCTCTGCAAGGCTGTAGCCCATGGGATTCTTCAAGCACATCCCTGCAGATGCCAAAGCCTCCTCTCCTAAAGCCCATGGCCATGAGGCAGATTTTTCCCCCTGCTTCTTCCTCTCCAGGTCCCTGCAGGCCCTTCCATGTCTGTGTGCCCTCCCTGGGCTGTGCTGGGGACAGGAGGCACCTGAGGTGGAGCTGCCAGGCTGGCAGAAATAACACATCTCCTGGCAAGAGCCTGGAATTGGTGAGAGCCTCCTTATTATTGGGTGGATGGGATGTTTCTTTTGGACTGCTCGGCCTGGCTTTCTTGTCTGAGTGGACGCTGTGCCTGCAGCTTTAGGAAAATAAAGGCTTTATTTCTGTCTGATATTCTCCCTCCTTATGTCTTTCCTAATGTAGCCGAGCCTCTCCAGAAGGGCTGCTTCTCCCTCCTTCTCCTCGGGCTATTTATATCCCCGGTGACGTTGCAGGAGTGTTTGCTTTGGAAAAAATCTCTGTCTGAGCCAAAGCGAAACCAAACCTGCAGGATAAAGCCTTGCTTTCTTCTCCTCTTGGTCAGAAGGGAGGCCTGGAGAGCGGTGGAAAATGATCACCTGGGAAGGAAGGACAGGGAGCCTGTGAAGGTAAAGGGCCTTTTTCTGTTTGACTAACCCAGTGACAAACACCCTCCCAGAGCTGTGAACTTCTCCTTCTGGGGGTGGAGGTGTGAAACACTGGGGTGATATTTTAGAGAGGACCTGTGAAATGAGTTGCTGGCAGGCTCCAGGCTGAGGACAGTGGTTCTTTAATAATCCAGTAAGGCTGTCTCATCAGCTGCCTGCCTGCACAGCACCAGAGCTCAGGGCTGGCTGTCCCCACTCCTCAGGTGATGCAGACATGCTTTGCCTTCTCCTGCCCCCTCCCCAAATATCGGGATTGCACCAGGGGGGCGATTTCACTGCAGTCAAACTGAATGTTAACCCACCTTTAGCTTTCCAAGCAAGTCGGAGCCCTGGCTCTGACACTTGCCCAGCCTTTCCGTTTTTGTTGTGCTCGGTCTGAATCTAAAATAAGCAGCTTGGGTGACAGTTTTATAAAGGTGAAGGCTGAATAGTCTGTATTGTGCTTGCAAAATGAGGGCAGTTACTTTTGGTTAAGGGCAGGTTTCCTGAGGTCTGAAGCTGCATTTGCTGCTGTTTTTGCTGCTTGCGAGCTGTAGAAGACACAGAAAGTAACACTTCAAGGTTTTTAAGTTCTCAGTGTGAAGCTGAGAGTGTTTGAGCACTGGATTTTTGCAGAAATGCCAATCCCTGAGCAAACCCAAGAGTCCTGCATAAATAAACAGGCAAGAAAGCAGGTCTGCCTCTAGAAAGTTCAAGTATTTACCTTCACCCTGTTGTATTCCCTGCTGGATATTTTCAGCTCATAACAGGATTGCGTTTTTGTGAACTCTGATTGCAAGGTAAAACCTGACAGGGATTTTTAGGAAACAGAGCTTTGTGGAAGTTCAGTGGCAGTGTTTTGTATTAGTGCTCTCTGGTGTGGATGGGGGAGAAACTGATCTCTTCTTACTCTCCAAAACTATGATGTGTACCACAATGGTATCCAAGCAGTGTCATCCTCAGTTATTTCTGAGTTTGGCTGATCCACTAGGAATGACCCAAGAGGCAGCAGGGTATCATGGAATCCCAGGATGGGTTGGGTTGGAAGGGACCTTAAAGCCCATCCATTCCACCCACCTGCCATGGGCAGGGACACCTTCCACCAGCCCAGGGTGCTCCAAGCCCCGTCCAACCTGGCCTTGGACACTCCCAG
>JAWWEW010000166.1:3233843-3247558 GCA_035583185.1 Anabacerthia variegaticeps
CCCAGTCCCTCTCCAGCTCTCCTGGAGCCCCTTTAGGCTCTGGAAGGGGCTCTCAGGTCTCCCTGGATCCTTCTCTTTTCCAGGTGAACCCCACCCAACTCTCCCAGCCTGGCTCTAGAGCAGAGGGGCTCCAGCCCTTGGAGCATCTCCATGGACTCCTCTGGACCTGCTCCAGCAGCTCCATGTCCTTCTTACATTGGTTTCAAGAACAGTGATTGCTCTTGTCTGTGCTCCTGAGGAGAGGCTTATGCAGGTTTGGGGCTGGAAAACATGTGTGTGGTGTTTCTGGTGTGACTGGTGTCAAGGGCAGGAATGTGAGCGTGAGCACAGTAAATGCCAGCCAGAATATATGTGTTGAATGCCAGGCAAAGGGGTTTGGCCATGGCTTGATTCAGCTGCTCTGTGTGTGCTGCAGCATAGTACGTTTATGGTGTAAATACAGTCTAGAAGAGGAGAAGCTGTGGCTGCTCCATCCCTGGCAGTGTCCAAGGCCAGGTTGGATGGGGCTTGGAGCAACCTGGGCTGGTGGGAAGTGTCCCTGCCCATGGCAGGGGCTGTCAGAATGAGATGAGGTCCCTTCCAACCCAAACCATTCAGTGATTCTTTGCCTTTTGAGGCCAAAGCCACTGAGACTTGGCTTTGGTGGGAGCAGGATGAAGTTCTTTGAGGTTCTTGTTCAAGTTAGTGCTTAGCATTGTAGCCAAGGACAGGTAATTCAGGTGTTTGTAGGAAAGTGCCCATTGAAGGAATATGATAAATTGGGATTGCAGCAAATGCTGAATTTTTGTGTGCTGCGAGGCAGAGTTTGAATGGTCCTGGTAGAAGGACCAGGCTGTTACTTTCAATGCTTGCATGGAACTGATGCTTGAACATCCTTTAGGAACAAATTGGGCTGGAGGTCAGGGTTACAAAATCAAGGTCTAACAGGCCAGTGCCTGAAAATACGGACTGGGAGTGGTTTTATCACACTTTGAGCAGTGGTAGAGATTAAAGTGCAGTTAGATTTTATCTGAGTTACACCAAACCCAGTCCAGGCCTGTGGTGAAATTGCTGTTTGTTTCCTCTTTTTTGGGGTGAGCATAAGGGAAGGGGACATATAAACATGCTTCCCCAATAAACCCTGTGAGCCTTTTGGGATTAATGCTCTGACTTCCTGAGCATCATTTGTTCTTTCCAGCTCTGAGTCCACCTGGTCATATTTTGAAGCCAGGGGCCACTTGCAGTGGAGGATGAGTGCTGGAATGTGGGGATAGCACAGCCCCCCTGTGTGTGAAGCACTGACACAGGATGTTGGGAATACAACACCCTGTGGCCCTCACAAATAGCTCCTTATCGCTTCTGGTGAGCTCTTCCCTTTGACCTTGGAGTGGAGGAAGTGGATATTTGAAGCCCTGCTCAGCAGTATTAATTCACATCTTGCTTATTAATGAGCTCTTGCTTATTAATAGGTGTGTCAGGGCTGTTTAACCTGTGAGTCTTGACTTCCAGTTACACAGGGGAGAAAAGGAGAGCTGTAAGCAGGGATTAATCAATAACTGGCTGGTGTTTCATCTGAGAGTCTTGGAGTGGCATCTGCTAACCTGGGTGTGAGAGAGACAGGAGGGGTGGGTCACGTGTCTGGGACAGCAAACATCCTGCTGAGGTGCCCCAAGAGGCTGAATTTCTGTGCTCCGTGACTCTGGTGACTGCAAACAAACACTCAGGACGTGGAGACGTGGTTTATCTTTGCCAGGAAAGAGCCCCCTCCAGCCCCAGGAGCCCCGGTGTTGACCTCCAGCACAAAGCATCATCCTGTGTTAACTCCTGCTTCGGTTTTTTGGCTGGGTTTATTTCTGGGTTTGGGCTTTTTAAAGTGTGCTAATTTTGGTGTTACTGGAAAGTGTTGTTTCCTTTAGATCTTCCAGATGAGTAAGAAATTCCTTTGGAGAGCAAGAGATAGCATCAGCAAAGCCATGCTTAAACCAAGCCAAGGGTGTTTTCCTGGCAGGTCCTTGGTTGCTCCTTGGATGGCAGCAGCAGCCTTGTGTGGGGCAAATAACAAAGGAATTATCTCTTTTGATGGAAAAATCAGTGGGACACCAGTCTGTGTCCCATTCCAGTATCTCTGGAGAGGAAAGAATCTGTTGCCTGCCTGTAATCAGAGGCCTTTGGGTCGAATTTTTGGGTTTGGAAGAAACATACCCAAATTGGTGTTCTGAGGCAGTGACTTCTTTAACCCAGAGGGTTTTAACACACCTGGGTGGTGACACTTCTCAGAGGACAGAAGAAGTGGACCAGAGAGTAGGAGTGGCACTTGCCAAGCTGGCTGGATGTGGGATGCAGTCACTTGGGAATAACACCCTGCCCTGTGGACAAGTGTCCTTTTACTTGAGTTGGGGGAGTTTTGGTGTTCTGTTTTTCTTATTTATGGAAAGCTTCACTCTTTCAGGTTAAAATGTGGGATTAACCACTTGCTTTGAACTGAGTGTGTGGCTGCAGATGCCCTGAGTGGAACTGAGCTGCCATTCCAGCTGGCCACTGTTTTCCTCTGCTCTGGCCTTTGGAGAAGTGCTGGGTGTTCACCCCACGGAGGCACCCTGAGAAAACGCCTGTGTTTCTCCAGGCATCCCCCCCAGGGTTGAATGGGGAAGAGCAGAAGGCTGGGCACACCCTGCAGCCCATCTTACCCACCTGCAAAAGCTGGGTGAGAACTCGAGTGGCATGGAACCAACACTCCCTTCTCCTGGTGACCTGCAGGACGTGTGGGGATCCCCATGTTCCTCCTGCCATCCTTTCCACAGGTCCTAGCCACAGCGAGGAGGGGTGTGATGCCCCAGAGCTGCCCCGTGGCTGGGGGACAGAGTACAACCACGTGTCCGAATCCAGCCCCACATTCCCTCCTGAAGGAGGAGGCGGCAATTCCCAGCCGGTTTGCTGCCAGGCTGGGTGATCCTTGCTTTGCCAGGGGTTTGGAATACACCTTGGCTCCTGCCAGGGATGCTGGAACCGGAGGGATTGTGTTCAGGGAACTCGGTTCAACTTGCAAGCAGGCTGAGCTTTTTATAGGCAAAGAGAGAGGAGTGTGGTTTCCTCGGACCGGGCTCTGTGAGTCACCCCGTCCATGACACAGCATTCCACGGGGGAATCTCAGTTGCTGGAACTGATGAGCACATCAGCACTCTGGAATCTCCCCTCCTGTTGTTACCAAACACACCGAAACCCTCACCTGGCGCTGCTGGGAATGGCTGTGGTAATTAACGCCTCAGACATCTCCCACTCAGCCGGTCAATGGGGTTTAGTATCTAGCACAACCCCATTAAAGTCCACTTAATGGCATTTTTAAAATTTATTTTCAAAAGCATCTGTTCATTAGCACCCTGCATTTAAGTCGTCGTGATGGCTGTTAATGCTGTAATGCAGATTAAATAATTATTATATATAATGATAGCCATATTTCAGTAGGAAAGGTGATAGATTGGGAGTGTCCACTGCACACTTTTTAATTTCTTTTCCCCTGGTGGTTATTTTTGCATCTTTAATATGAAGGGTTTCATTGCCCATGGCAAAGGGGTTGGAATGACATGATGTTGAAGGTCCCTTCCAAGCCAAACCATTCTGGGTTTTCTGGATCATAAAGCAGATGTGCTGAAAGGTCTCTACCAAAGCTGTTCAAAACACCACACTGTGTTTCCTTTACAAAGGTGTTTCAGCTTAAGAAAAGGGGTTTAGAAACTCAGTTTGCAGCTGGAAAGGATAATATTGATGTAAATGATAAGCAACAGGATTTGTTTCCTTTAATTGAGCAGAAAGTCACTTTGTGCTTAAGGGCAAATTTCTTCTCCCTGAAGAAAATTGCTTATATATTTCAAATAATTTGAAAAAAAAATTTGGCTTAGAGTTGTTGAGTGCTAAGCTTGGTAGTAGCTATTTCTCTTCAGTGCCAGCAATCACCCCCAAATCTGGTGTTGTGTCACATTGCTTGTGTCCTGGTCAGGAAAGGAGCAAACAAATCAACACTTGGGGACCATCCCTGTTTCAGGAGTGGTGGTGGTGGTTGCAGCACGGTGTGGGAAGGTGGAGGTGAAAACAGAGCACCAGCCACTGAACCGAGAGCAGTACTCTCAGATATTCAGTCCTATAGAAAGAAAATGATGTCACCGGCTCGGGCTGTCCTCTGGTTCAGCCCTCAGGCTAAATATGTCCTGGCTGGATTGTGGAGGGGGAAAAAACACCCCTCTTTGCATGTCCTGTGCAGGAATTCGTTGTGTTTCTCTTTATTTGTTTAGGGCTTTACAGGGTGTTGTGTTGCATCTGTCTGGACACACGCAGTATTCAAATGCATCGTGGTTGACAAGATGTTCCCAAAGCTCGCTTTTAATTACCTGAAATACTTGTCAAACTGTCCTCTCTTCTCCCTTCTGGCCCCACCTGAGTGTGGGAAAACAGGGCTGGCTTTGTTATGTGCCTTGAGGTCACTGAACTGCTCACACAGTCCTGGATCGGGGGGGAAGGTATTGCCGAGATAAGACCTGCTGGAGTAACAAAAGAGCATTTCTGTTAAATATGAGCACCTTCATTGTCAGAGGTGAGTCATTAGGCTGGCCTCTCTCCTCACCAGGTGATTTCTGCTGTCCCAGGATGTGTGTGGTGCCCCAAAGCAGGCTCTGCATAACGAGGAATCCTTCGATTCCTCATGTAAAGGCTCTCCGGGAGGGATTTACAGGACTGGTGCTGATAGAATTACATCTCAGAAATCTTTAGGTAATGAGTAATTACCAGTTTTGTCCCAGAATCCCTCCTGGAAAGCAGGGTGAGGTCAGGCAGATGCATCTGTTGAGTGTTGCAGAGCTCAGTTACTAAGACTGCAGGAAAAAAAAGGCACAGGGAGCTCTCACTGGTGGCTCATCCACACTCCCTGTCTCTCCTTGGATTTTAAATGGAATGTGCTTGACCATGGGCCATTTTTAGGCTTCTGGACTTCATGGAGGGAGCCGATGGTGAACATATTTTTGCACTGGATACTCGACTTTGTCCATGTGTTAGGAACAAGCACTATTCAAAAACCCCAAGCCAGCTACTCCTTAAAACCCCTTGTTTTCTGCGTGACGAGACGAGTGTGGAAGGATTTCTGTGCGTGGCTTCTGAAAATACCTTTTCCACCCTGTGTTTCTTGGATGTGGCTCCTCAGATTCCTCGGTGTTCCTGGCAACAGGCTCCCTCTCTTGGGATGGAGTTCAGAAAACCTGCTGCTGCTGGTTTTTATTTTTTTTTTCCCCCCCATGATTTCATCTGTACAGTGGAAGCAGGCTCTGACCTCACTCCTGGACAGGATCTGTGCTGCGCACAGTGGCCAGCGGGCTCCGTGGGCTCCTTGTTCTGGACTGGAAAACACCCTGCTCAGCCCATCAGTCTTTCCAGCTTGTGACTCAGCCGTGGTTTTGTCCTCAATTACACGAAGTCCCCGCTGTCCCAAGGCCAGCAGGCATCCCCTGCTCCCTCTCAGCCTCCTCTGGGATGCTTGGCAGCGCTGCGTGTGTGTGCAGGAGGTGCTGCCTCCCTCCCTCCCTCTGCTTCCAGTGCTGGCTGTGTGTTTTGGGAGAGGGGCTGGCTGCCTGCCTGCCTTCAGGGGCTCTGCTCGTGCTGGCAGCAGTGGGATCACACAACACTCTGAGTTGGAAGGATCATAAAAGTCCAACTCCCAAAAACTTTGCTGCAAGCTTGGGGGATTTGTTGTTCTGCGTTGGTTTCATGGGGTGAAATATGATTTGGTTATTGTTTCTTTTTTTTTTCTTGGTGGAGTTGTGTGATACTTTTTTAGGGTAGGACTTAACATCTGGTGTTTATATACATGGGGGAAGTGAATCCTTCCTCCCTGCACTGACACTCGGAGCTTTCCCGTGCCACGGCGAGGCTTTCCAAGGTCCCGCCAATCCGAGGTGTTGCTGACACGTGCTGGGCACGGACAGACCTGAATTTACAGCCTCAGCTCTCTCCCTCCCTTTGGGGTGGTGTTTGCTGGGAGCTGTTGCAGCCCTGCTGTGGCCGTGCTGGAACTCCCAGCCTCCTCTTCCTCCTCCTCCTGGTCTCCTGCTGCTGACGCAGGGAGGGAGATGGCCAAGGAGGGAGCAGTGGGTGAGCGCTCGCTCCGTCGCCTCCGTGCTCCGCTCACCTCTCCCGCTTTCCCTTTGCAGGCGGGCAGTGGGAAGAGGAGCCCGGCCACAGGGCGAGCTGGAAGGCAGCTTTGGATGTGAAGGAAGCTGAGCTCCGTGGGATCCTGGGCTCTGGGAGCTGCTCTCCCAGGAAACTCAGAGGGGCCTCTCCGCTTGTTCCTCTCCTCCCGCGTCTGGCTGGCAGCTGGGAAGAGGAAAAGTTGACTGCTGGTATCTGGATTTCCATGAGTGAGTAGCTCTCTGGATGATCCTGTTGGCTGCTGCTGGGGGGCTGCCTTTTGGGAGCAGGAGGACTGGGTGACACAGTTTTGGGGGAGCCAGTTCTTTTTGGTTGGGTTTTGATTTGTTTTTTTTTTTTAAGGTGACACTTGAGCTTGTGGTTTGTCGCTTGTTTGCTGCTTGGGTTTCGTTGTAGTTTGTAGTTTAACTTGGGATTTCTTTTAGCTGTCTGGGTGAGTGCTCCTGCCTTGTGTCCCTGGAATCGTGTTCAGAATCTGTCAGTGGGGGTTTGTGGAACAGTAAAAGCAGGGAGGGATTTTAGTTTTTGTGCGAGGTTTTATAGCAGCTGTGCCAAGGCAGTGCCACGTGAGTGTGCCACCCGCTGCCCAAAAACCTGACTGCTTTGGTTGTAGAGGAGGGTGGCCCTGGGTGTGGAGAAGAGCACAGTGAGTCACTGGGAAACCACAGAAATCCTCTTAGGGAGCTGAAGGTGCTGCAGCGAGAGGAACAGCACTTTATCCCTGAGCTGTGCCTTGGATACCCAGCAGGCTCTTCCCATGGGCTGTGATCCTATTTGGGTGTTTCGGGCACAGCTGCCTTTCCTTCTCATCCTAAACCTCTTTGGAACACAATGCTTTAATCTGGAAGCTTTCTAATAGATTTATAGTGATGAATCAATTTTATTTTACTTGGCTGCTGGGGAAGAAACTGAACAAACTGCTTGCAGTAGCTCATTTGTGTATGTTTTTAATACATACATATGTGCACACACATTAATACACACAGTAGAGCTACTCCAGGCATTGGTTGTCAGTCTGTGTGTGGGTATGGGCATGTGTGTCTGTATAAAAAGTGGTTTCTTTTAAAACAGGATGGGGTAAGCAAGCTTAGAGAAGTATGAATTTCTTCCTGCTCTGCCTCCTTCATTTGGTTATGCAGACAAAGGCAGGAAAGCAAACCAAAACAAAGCCAGGCATATCAAAACTAATCTGCTTACAGCACTGTCAGGTAAATCATTAACCCACAGGCCCAGTGCTTGGAAAAGCTGGTAAGGAGGTTTCTTGCCCCTGAAACTCCTGTTTTCCAGGAGGTAAGAAATGAAATTACTTGCAGATCTTGGTTTCGTGTGTGGGTGTTTGCTGCTGCTGTGGTTTCTGTGCTGGTTAATAAAGTGGTGTTGTCCAGGGGATTAATGATGGGAGAGGACCTGCTCCCTGTGCTTTGTCCTGAAAGAGCAGCTCCAGCCAAGGCAGAGGGGAAACGCAGCATTTACTTCCTGTGAGTACCATCACTCATTAATGAAACTTCATTTTGAATGGGTTAATCGCTCATGGGCTTTGTTTCCCTGGGTCCTGTGATCTGGTTTTGTTTGAGCCCTGAAGACTTGCTGTGGGGCTTGCTGCGCTCAGTGCCACACCAGCCTTGTGTTTTGGCTGACTTCTGTTTCTGTAGGCATGTAAGAGATGCATTTCCCTGTGGTATTTGATATTTAGAGTCTGGACAGTCCTACCTGCGTTTGCTTTACGCTTTGATCAATCATGTTTGCCACGAGTTCACTTTGTGCAAGTAACTTGACCTACAGAAAACATGCAGCACGTGGAGAACAGCAAAAGCAGCTTCATTTGGGATGTTTGCAGCCGTTGCCTGAGCAAAAGGAAAAGGGCTCAAGAAGGGCATAAGCTGTTCTGGTTGCCCACATGCAGGAGCATGACTCAAAACCTCCAGCTCACCTCTAGCCTCCCTGAACCAGCATTGCACTTGTGCCTTGCCCTTCCCGAGCTGTGCCCTTTTAGGTGCCAGGCTCTCATCCTGGCTGTCTTATGCCAGAGGTCCTGCAAGGCTGTTTTCAGGCATCTCCTGGTGGTCCTGCTGAGCCCTTGGAGGGCAGATCTCAGCAGGCTGGAGCTCGCTGTAAAGAAAGCCCCAGCGCTGCCGGGTGCTGTTCTGCCATGGCTCAGTGCCCTGCACAGCCTGTGCTCCCTGGGCCCGCCTTGGCAGCCGCCTGGGAAAGCTCCAAACTGCTCTTGCAGCTCAGCAAAGTGCCCTTTTTGCTTGGTTAACTTTCCAGCCTGGTTGCACGGTAGCTTTTTAAAGCTGTCCTACCACGTGAGGAGGGAGGTCGGGCTTTGCCCTGCATCTGGGTTACACCTGATGCCAAGTGCCTGAGGGAGGAGATCCCCAAAGCTGGAGGAGAAGGTGAATCCAGACCTTTCTGCAGGAGGTGTGCGTCTGTGGAAGGAGGTCTCTGAGCTGGGGACAGCCCAGCAAGTGCAGTTTCAGAGGGTAAACTCTGGCATGCGAAAGGCAGGGTGCTCCCTCCCTCTCTGCCCTGGGCAGCCAGGTCCATCTGGATTCTTTCCTTAAACCTCTCTCCTTCGGGACACGAGAGGTGCCAATTGGCATCCCAGCCAGTTCAAATGAGCCAGGAGGGGGTGGCACTCCTTGGGGCAACCAGGTTCAGTAAGAGCTGCTGTGGCCACAGGGACAAGGAGACACCTACCCTGGGAGTGCCTCTGGCCTGGGCATGACTTCTGGCCAGGCAAAGCAGCCTGGTGGGGCACTGTGTCTCCAGCAGGGGAGGTGGGGGGGCCACGGCTCCGGGTAAAAAGAGCAAGGCAGCTTAGGAAATTCGAGGTATGATTTCAACACTCTCACAACTCGCTGCTGCCACCGAAAGGGGAAGGGCTCGCTCCTCTCACTGTGCCTGCAGAGCCGGCAGAAACGCAGGAGAGGAGGGTGGGGAAACGAGGCGGGAAGGAGGGGAACTGCTGGGACAGGTGAGTCCAGCCGGGTGTGCAGGGGCTGCTGCTGCATCCAGGTCGGGAAGGTGGGGTCTGGAATCACAGCTGGGCTCCCCGGGTTCAGGGCAGAGCCCTAAGGGGATTTACTTTGCTGCTGGAATTGTCTGTGTTTGTATTCTACGGGAAGAGTTTTATTGGGGAAAAGCCCCCAGAAAGGACCGGGAGTGTAGTTTTGTGTGCTGGATGTGAATATCCTGCCTGGCTGTAATGTTACACTCTGGTAAGAGGCTTGGGTTTGCAATAAGTGTGTGAAGTGTCAGGAGAAAGGGAGTCAACAGACAAGCCAAGGGTAAATAAATATCTTGTGCTTTGGAAACCAGGAGCTTCTGGAGTGTTGGCTTTAGGAAGTGGTCATTGTGCAGTGTTTTGCCAGCAGCTCCTCAGTGTTTATCACTGTTCCTTGTGGTTATTACTGCTCCTTGTAACTTTTGATATATTTTCGGTTGCTTTCCCTAAAACAAGGGCAAAATCCAGTTAGGAAAACCATTCTTTTCTTCGCTGAAAAGTTTCTTTGCTCCTGCTTTTTTTTTTTCTTTGTTGTTGTGGGTTTATTTGCTTTCTTTTTTTTTCTTTTAACTCTTTGTGAGCCTTGAGAAGAGAAGGGTGTGAGTTCTGCTGTTCCGTGGTTCTGCTCTTGTTGCTTTAGCACTCCCAGCCACACACCAATAGCCAGTGATTCATCCTGGTCACTGTTCAGAAAAGAATATCCAGGGGGATTCCAGATATCCTGGATATCCATCCTAGATGGATCCTCAGTGTAACTAAAGAATGTGCAATATTTAGTTCAGAAAACCTGTAACACAGCTCTCTTCCTGGGCAATTAACCCGAGGACAAACAGCATTTACTGTTTTCAAGGGGCTGTGGATACAAGCTTTAGATAAAAGCCTATCCAGACCTCACTGGAATTCAGTATCAGGTCAGGTTTTTCCTTTATCTGGAATTGTGCTGTGTTTTGAAAGAGATTGTAAGAATTGAAGTTACTCTTTCAGCCCCTGGACAGAAATCCTGAAGACAAGCAGGTGGTTTTATTCAGTTAAGTTTCAAATGCTTCAGCATTATCCTGGATTACTGGGCTGCTTTTCATAACCAGGAGGGAAAATTCATTGGTCCATTGATATCTTTAACAGTTTCCTTGTATATTTATGAGATTACTCGGACATTCAGGCATATTTTTCACCAGGAGAAATAGGGACATGTAATTTTTAAACCCAAGAAGCGGGATCCAGTTAACTCCAATTTATTCCTACTGGACAAGCTGATGCTTTGGGATTGTTGGGTTATTAAGCATTGAGGATGAGAGGGATTCAATAGGAAGACAACCAGCCTAGTGAGTTTTGGTGCAACTTGGATTTCAGTTTCTTAGACTTCTCAGCTTTCTGGGTCTCTTCCTTATTAATTCCAACTCCTTTGGTGTTTGGAAATGTTCTCTTTTAATCTCAGCCACCTGCTTTGCTTTGGGGACATTGGGTTGTCTGTTCTAAACTAGTCACACCCCACCTAAATCCTGGCATTGTTCAGCTCTCTGCAACGTGTTTGCATATTGGACTTGGGCTAAAGCAACAAAGAACAACAACCTCAGGGACCAGCACAGGTCTTTGGGTGGCAAGGGGGTCTCTAGTGCTGGGGAAACTTGAAGCTGTGAAAGGGGAATTCATAATGCAAAAACCAAAGGAGAAACGAAAGCAACTTTGTGCTCTGTTACAGTTTGTCCTCCCTCCTCGTTGCAGTTTCGGGGAACAGAAGTGGTGCAATTGTTTTCTGGGAATGGGGTTTCAGAGGAGTGGAGAAGTGCTGGGAGCAGGATTGGAGAGGAGTGGAGAAGCCCTCCTAGGGAGGTCACACTGAACCTCACAGCCCAGCAGAACAGTTTGCCCCGGTTTGATTTCTGTGCTCCTCAGTTTCCATCAACAACTCTCTGCCGAACCAGATATATTTCAAATGGTAACAATACAACTTGTCTACTTGCAAACATTTTTTCCCCCCTGCGTGCCGTGGCCTGGCTTTTGCAGGTCGTGAGGGAAGGGTGGGGAAACAATTGGTCTGGTAATTCAGGGTTACTTAAGCTAAAAGCACTGGTAACCAGATGAGATTTATCTGGGAGAAAAGTAACCCGGGCCCAGGCTTTTGTTAATGTTTAATGTTCTGTAACGCTCTGCCCGGGCTTAATTGAGCCATCAGCACAGGAGTGATCCCGGCGAGGGGTTTATTTTGAGTGATTACAGAGCCCGCTGGGACTTTGATTTCACCGCAGCCTGAGCTAATTGATGAGCAGGGCCATCAGTGATTTACAGGGCTCGGGATCCTGGCAGCCTCATTCTCCTTCTTTTCCAAACTCTTTTCCATCACAGGGTTAACTAAGATATCCTGCCCTCTGGTTGGGGAGCTGCTTTGGCACTGCCCTGGGTTCAGCAGCCTCTCCACTTTCTCCTCAGCCTGGTGACCTTTAATGTGGAGTGTGTGCCACTCAGCTGGGCAGGCTGTGGCACCTGGGGCTGGAGCAAGAGCAGGGGGACTGAGTGGATGCTGCTAAGATGGAAGGGAAAAGCCAGAGGGCACAAACACCCCTGCTGGTTTTTGTCTCAGTCTCAGTTTGAGGTGAATACTCCTGATTTTTTTCCTCCTGATTTTGTTAGATTCCAGCATAATACAGTTTGTCTCCATGCTCTACTGATGCATCACGGGGCTGCATCAGTAAATCCACTCTTATGCAGAGCTTTGGAACAGGGGAGGAAGTCCTGTCTATAAGTACTTTGAAAACAGGCAAGCAGAAGTTGCCCAGAGAAGCTGTGGCTGCCCCTGGATCCCTGGGAGTGTCCAAGGCCAGGTTGGACAGGGCTTGGAGCACCCTGGGCTGGTGGGAGGTGTCCCTGCCATGGCAGGGGTGGGATGGGATGAGCTTTGAGGTCCCTTCCAAGCCAGACCATCCTGGGACTGTGCCCTGCCATCCCATTGTGAGTGCTGTGTTGGGTGAGAGCCACACCAAACCCATGAGATGTTTGTCTCCAGGCTGGGTCCTGCCTTCCTCCCGATTGGCCTCACTAAATAATACATGGCCTGAGGCAGTGTCTGCTATTTTTAGGCAGTGTGGATCACAAAGGCAACTACAAATGCAACATTTCTTAATACTAAACTTCCTTGCCTGCTGCCTGGCCCCAAATTCGTGCCCTCCATTAGGGGACATGAGTCCCCCTGTCCTCAATGATTCATGCAGTATCTGCAGTAACAGGGCCTGTTGCTTACGGACATGTGTGCATTCATATTTTATGGCTCTGCCTGCCCTTCATGTTTTATTTAATGAGGAGTGTAGGGAAATTGGTTACTTGGCAAAACCTGGCTTTTAGTGAGCTGAGGAGACGCAGGTTCCCTGGTTCCTGGGCTGGAGCTGTGTGTGTGCTGCTGTCCCACTCCTCCTCAGGAGCTCTCTAGATATTGATCCTTCCTCATTGCTCCTCCAGGGAGCCAGGAGAGCCTTCAGCCCTGCTGTTGGCAACCTGTGCCCTGCACGTGGTGTTGTGCCCTTTGGGGAGAGCAAGAAATCCCCAAACCGGGTGGGAATGTGAGGTCTTTGTGCTGTTTGAGAGGTGGGGGCATTGCTGGGCTGACATCAGTGGTCCTTATCCCATTCAGTCTGAGCTCACACGGTGCCAAGTGTGGCATGTCTGGCAGTTCACAGCCATCCAGACCAGCACAGGTTTGTCTCAGGATCAAATTAATTCCAGTCCCTGCATTGTTTGACTGATGATGTGAAATAAAACCTAGAATTAGACTCTTTTTGTCAGTGCTGTTGTGGTGTCACATAGGGTGAGCTGCATATTTCATCAGGATATCTGCCAGTACTTTTATCCCCTCACCCACATGAAATATTTGTGAATTTAGGTTATTTTCAGACCCACTGAAAAGGTTTTGGAATGCCTGAGGACAGATAATAATTTATTTACTTTTAAGAGAATTTCATGGGTATTTATGTTCTCTGCAATCTCTGGTAGCCCCTCCCTTACCCCTAAAACCCACACAGACCAAGACCCCACCACAGCACACCGCAAACTCAACCTTCTGGGACTGTTTAATCTCTTTGGTAAGAAATAGTACTTGGTCTCCTTGTTTCCAGAATAATTCATTTATTTTCCCCATCAGCAGTCATTTTAACAGCTCTGTGCTGCTTGCAGGGGAAGAACTGCCATTCCTGGAGAACTCATGATGAATTTTCATGATCTTTCTACACAGAAGACTTATTTTTTTAGGGGCTCTTATTAAAATGTTGTATTTCCTCAGATTTAGGAGCTCTTGGAGACGGTTTTAGTGTTTACCTGTAAGATGCATGTGAGAGCACAGCTCAAGGGTAGTCCTGTAGAGCAAGTCTGACTGTGGGATGAGCAGGTAAAGCAGCAACTGTGGCAAACTGGCCCTTACTTGGTTTTTATTCCTAAAATATTCTGGCTGCTAATGTTCTCAGGAAGCCTACACACATTTCCCAGGCTTTGAGGGAATGCTGTGTAGTCATGGAGCCTGTGGGCTTTTACCAGGGTCAGATCACAGAATCCCAGA
>JAWWEW010000166.1:3263782-3276784 GCA_035583185.1 Anabacerthia variegaticeps
GGACGGGGCTTGGAGCACCCTGGGCTGGTGGGAGGTGTCCCTGCCCATGGCAGGGGGTGGCACTGGGTGGGCTTTAATGTCCCTTCCACCCCAAGCCAGTCTGTGATTCTGTGAATGCCAGAACTTGCAGCTTGAATTGATCATGACTGCAAGTAACGATTTCAAATCAACCAAACCCAAGAGGGTGTGTAACCAGTAGAACACAAAGGGTGATAAACTGCTGGAACTGGATTTGCCCTTGATTTCTGTAGCCCTGGCAGTGCTGTCTCTTTAGGGTCCCTCCCGAGGTGTCCTGATGGATGTGCCAGAGGTGGTTTACTTGTTGTAACCCTTTCCTGGAAGCGAAACCCAAGAGGCCAGTTTTGGGGTCCCTTCTGCCCTCCTTTCCCCCCTGTGCTGTTGCTGGTTTTGCAGAACCACCTCACTGTACCCCAGACGTGCACCTGCCCTCTTTGGAGAGTGAGTGGTTTCTCCTGCTGTGGCCAGGGCAGCTCTGCTGTTGTGTTTTGGAGGTTTCCTTGCTGATGTGAATTGCTTCCTTTATAATGCTGCTCAGGAATGATGTGTTCTCACTCCTTTGGGTTATCCCAGCTCTTTCTTCTCAAGAGACCCTTGGTAGTTACTAAATGTGTGTGTCAGCTGGAATAAACTTCCTCCTTTTCATTTTAGAATGAAAACCCTGTAACTTTATCCCCCGCCTTGATTAGGAAATTGGTGACTGGCCGCAGCTGATGGAGGGGTGTGGGGTGTGAAATCCCCCTTAATGTCTCCAGCACCCAATCTGCGCAGGGCTTTGTGTCCTAATCCTGAGATTTCCTGTAATCACCTCTGTGGGTCACGTTAGTCGAGTTGCTCCTGTGTTGCTGACCTGGAAAGCGTGGGAATGTTTATGAAGTGGTTCAGTTTTCTCAGGTGTAAGCTGACACTGTCACGAGTTTCCAAAGCTCCAGAAGAAAACAGTTGGTGGTTTGTTTTATTTACCTTTGCGTATTTTGTTGGCCTTAAGTGACCTGCTTATTCTTTGCTCTTTTTCCCTCCTAGGTCTATAATTAGCAGAAGATTTTTCTGTATAGTTGGCACACTATACCTGTACCGGTGTATTACAATGTATGTGACCACGCTCCCAGTACCTGGAATGCATTTCAAGTGTTCTCCAAAGGTAAACTGTGGCTGGCTGCCTTTCCATGGTTTAATCTGCATGTTTTCCCCTTGTCTTACTGGTCCCAAAACGACGAGCAACAGTTTCTCCAGAATTGTTCCCAGTGGTTACTCAGGGAGGGGATTCTGCCCCTCTGCCCCCTGGGTCACTGTGCACAGCTCTGGTGCCCCCAACATAGGAAGGACATGGAGCTGCTGGAGCAAGTGCAGAGGAGGCCACCAGGTTGCTGAGGGGACTGGAGCATCTCCCCACGGAGACAGGCTGGGAGAGCTGGGGCTGCTCAGCCTGGAGAATAAAAGGTTGTGTGGAGACATCACGGCACCTTCCAGGGTCTGAAGGGGCTCCAGAAGAGCTGGAGAGGGGCTGTTCATCAGGAACTGGAGGGACAGGACAGGGAGGGATGGCTTCAGACTGACAGAGAGTAGGTTTAGGTTGGATGTCAGGAGGAAATCCTTCCCTGGGAGGGTGGGCAGGCCCTGGCCCAGGTTGGGCAGAGAAGCTGTGGCTGCCCCTGGATCCCTGGGAGTGTCCAAGGCCAGGCTGGACGGGGCTTGGAGCACCCTGGGCTGGTGGGAGGTGTCCCTGCCCATGGGATGATCTTTAATGTCCCATCCAATCCAAACCATTCTGTGATTCTAATTTGAGAACACCAGTTCGGCATGACAGGGCCATCCTTCAGCAGATGATCAGCTTCCCTCTCAGCAGAGGTGTTGGCAGGTGCTTTGGGGCAGCGCAGGCATTGCCACCCTTTTCAAAACGCTGATCTCCACAATGGCTGTGGCATTCTCAACTAATTTGCACGATCAGCAGTTTCCTGTCTCCACCGAGGCAGTTGAGGGGGTGCAGCCTGTGGAGGTGCCATGTGTGACACGTTTATTTCTAACCACCCAAATATGATTTGTCTTTGAAAACTTTCTGAGGCTGGTGGAACTCTGTCTCCTGCCTATATTTTTGCAGTTGTAGCACAAGGGCTTGTCACCTCCTCCCCAGTGTAGGTTTGTTGTGCCGAGGAATAAACCTGGGCTTGTGAAAGTTGTGGGTGAAACCAGGCTACTGGGACAGAGGTGCTTGGACAAGGCCCTTCTGGTCAGCCTGGAAGGGTGATTCACGTGCTTGGGGTGGAGATGGGGCAGGGGGGGTGGTGGTGCATCCATGTCATGTCACACAGGCATTGCAGGAAGTGTGGTCCTTACTGCAGTTCCCGGGGTTTGTTGTGCTGTGAGTTGGTTTAAGCAGGAGAAAGGGGGTGAGAAAGTAATTTGTGTAAGGTACCTTTGTGTGCACAGCCCTAGGTGAGGTGACAGGTGGTGACCTCAGTGATGGCCAGGAGGGAAGTGAAGTCCTGCTTTGGCCTGGTGTATGTGCTGTTGTTGCTCTGGTGAGGATTGGCACCTACAGACAAAGCTGAAGTGCTTTGGTTCCTCGGGGAAATGCAGCCAGTGAAGGTACTAACACCAGGACTTGGCCAAGCCACAGGTGGCTTTTGGAGGGACCCATAGCTTTTGGAAAGGGAAATGAGTGGGAGAGGAGGCAACACTCTGTTTGATCAGTCGGCTGCTGTGAAATTAAAAGGGAAAGAACACAGGTATTTATGGGCTGCAGTGAATAAATCTGCCACTTTGGGGAATTTATGGCGCTGGCAAACCCTTCTCGTTCCTCAAGTAGAGCCAGCTTGTGTTGTGCTCCTTTATTGCCCTGGTAAGACTAAGACTTAGCTGGGTTTTCCTGAAAGCTATAAATATAAATACACTGGTGGGAAAAGAATAGTCTCTCACCACCTTGTTGAGTTATATATGGTTGTGAAGAGTGGGCTTTGGGGAGCATTCTAATGTTTGTAAGGAAGAGTGAGCAGGAAATATTTAATTCCTGCAAAGAAGCTGCTGCTACCTGTCAGAAATTATTAATTTCCACTTCTTAAAGCTGGCACAGGGGTTCGGCACCCTGCTCTCACAGACACCACGGGTGTTTGTGTTGGACTGGCAAGGGGAAAGGGATCATTTTGAGGCTTTTCCAGGGTGGCCTTAGGGGTTGGAGTGAGATACTCTTCTGTTCATCATATCTTGGTTTTGGCAGCTGGAGGTATCAGTTCATCCTGGTTTCTGTTGGATTATCATCAATCAGGCCTGTGCTGTTACCAGCAAGATGAATTAATTTATTTTAGAGTGCACTGCCTCTTGAGCAGAAGGAAAGCCTCACATGAGCACCAGCTATAATAGGTGCAAAGCCTCAATAAACTCACTCTCACCTCCAGTCTATTTCCCCCTAGAAATGTGCTGTCAGATTTTGGGAATGATGTGCTGATTGAGCTTATGGATCAAAGCAAAGAGAGGGAAGAAGCGAAAGGCAGAGCTGCTGGCTAGACCCATTGCTTCAAACTGTGACAGGTTAAAGGTGCTGTCTCACTGTGCTGTTGTGTTTTCCTCTCCCACCAGCTCTTTGGAGACTGGGAATCCCATCTGCGAAGGATCATGAAATTGATAGCTGGCGGAGGATTGTCCATCACGGGATCCCACAACATGTGCGGCGACTACCTGTACAGCGGCCACACCGTCATCCTAACCCTCACATACCTGTTCATCAAAGAGTGTGAGTTCTGGCTCTTCCCGGGGCTTGTCCTGCTCCAATTCCTCCCGGATTCAGGACTTAGGGCTGTGCTCATTGGTAAAGGCAATCGAAGTTAAAATATGTGCATTTTCCAAGGTGAGAGGAAATGGGCTCAGGTTGTGCCAGCAGAGGGTTGGGTTGGATAATAGGGAAAATTTCATCTCCGAAAGCGTTGCAAAGGTTTGGGTTGGAAGGGACCTTAAACCTATTCAGTTCTGTTCTTCTGCCATGGGCAGGGACACCTTCCACTGTCTCAGGTTGCTCCAGCCTGGCCTTGGACACTCCCAGGGATCCAGGGGCAGCCACAGCTTCTCTGCCCAACCTGTGCCAGGGCCTGCCCACCCTCCCAGGGAAGGATTCCTTCTCAATATCCCATCTAAACACAAATGGGTTAATTTGATTGAGCAGGGTGTATTATCCCTTTCTCAAAGAGTTTATAACCCTTCTCTTGTCCAAGGGCCTCGTTACCCCTGAGTACAATGTTAAGTCACACCTTAGGGGAGTGGGACTTACTTTGTGATCTCAGCATTCCTGCTCTTAATCTCAGTGCAGGGCTGCAGTCCATGACCTGGACTAATCACACCATTAGTCCTGATAACACTGTGCTTTGAAATAACCGCTGTTTGTGCCTCTTTCCAGATTCCCCACGGCGACTCTGGTGGTACCACTGGCTTTGCTGGGCACTCAGCATGGTTGGGATGTTCTGCATCCTCCTTGCTCATGACCACTACACTGTGGACGTGGTGGTGGCTTACTACATCACTACAAGACTATTCTGGTGGTACCACACAATGGCCAACCAGCAAGTGAGTTCCTCCCACCTGCCGGGTCCCTGGGGCTCTGCTTGCAGTGGGGTGGTGGTGGGTGAATATCCACAGGAGTGAACTCATCCATGTCCCTTTCTTCCACCTGCCATTGTCCTGTAGTTGGATGACAGGTGTCTTGAGGAATAGTATGAGGGGCTCACTAAAACTGAACCAGTTAAGTGTTTCCAAGTGGTGGTAAGTTCTCCTGGCCAAGGGTTAGGGTTAGGATATTGATTCCATGAGAGGCTCTCCCATGGATAACAGCTGTAGTGAGTTAAGAGAGATGTTTGTGTCCCTAACAGTATAGTGGTGTCCAAATATTTTGAAAGATTTTAGCTTGTCTGTTGCACGTGCCTCCTGTTAATTATGTTTAAGAAAGATCATGATGGGAAATGGATTATCATAGAATCAATATTGAATGGCCTGGCTTGGAAGGGACCTGGGAGTTCATCTAATTCCAGCCCCTCTGAAGGCCTTATGGCCACCAGCTCCTCATTCCACTGGTTTTGGTGCTACACCACAGTCAAACCCTGTAGTATATTCTTACTCCCCACTGCAAATTAGATGCACTTTGGTGTTCAGTGAGTTTGGGAGCTGCTACGTCCGATGGCAATCTCTGCCCAGACTCCGTAATTCATGTCATACAACACCAGCTGGACTTCCATGCCTTGGATCTGCTCCTGGGCTCTGTCAGAAGAGGTGCTGAGTGGCTGTGCTTCCAGGCTGGAAGTGCTGGAGTCAGGATTGCTGTGAGTCCTGCTGAGGGCTTGCTTCAGCAAAGCCTTTGCATAGCTGTGTGGAAACCTCCCTGTTTGGCTGCAGGACGTGACTCAGAAGGTGGCTCAACATTGCTTCCCTAAGCTGCTGAGCTGTTGGGAAATGCCAGTCCCTGGATCCTTCCCTGAGCACACCTTTGTGTGCTGGTCTCTCCTTCCTCGTGCTGCTCCATGTGCAGAGGGCTGGGGCTTGTGCCTGAGCTTACAGTTAAAAGGAAAAGTGGCTTTATTTTACATGTGAGCTCGGCCTGGAGATAAAGCTCAGTGAACAGCCCTGTGCTTGCACTTTCCCGTGGGTGGATTCAGTGGTTCCTGGCTGTGGTGTGGGAAAGGTGAAGCAGGGTGGTTGGTAACTCCCTCAGGGCCTGCCCACTCCTTGTGTCTTGTGGCTAAGAGAAGGAAAAAGGTGGGTGGGAGCAGTCTGGGAGCATGTGGAGGGCAGAGCAGGGCAGGGCTCTTCTGACCTCCTCCAGATGGGTTGATGTGTGCCTTGCTCATCACTCCATAGGCTCCGAAGCCATTGTTGAGCTGTGTGGAATTCTGGAGATACTCATGGTAACAACTGTGGTCTGGGTTGTGCTTTTCATTCCCCAGGGAGAGCATCTTTGGGCTGTTCGTTTTTCTCCTGTGAGTGAGCCTCACTTGGGTGCGTGCAGGGAGGCTGTGGAGGAGTAGCTTGGCCGTGCAGGCGTGTCTGGGAGGTGTGTGTGGCTGTCAGGAGGCTTTTGGAAGCAGCAGTGAGCAGGCTGTCCCTGTGGCATTAGGGATGTTGTGCGAGCCGGTGACCCGCTCTGCCCTAACCCTGTCCTTTCGGCCTCTCTTCCCACAGGTGCTAAAAGAAGCTTCCCAAACCAACCTCCTCGCAAGGGTCTGGTGGTACAAGCCCTTCCAGTACTTTGAGAAGAATGTCCAAGGGATTGTACCTCGCTCCTACCACTGGCCCTTCCCCTGGCCGGCGCTGCAGCGGGGCCGGCAGGTGAAGGTCAAGTACAGCCGCCTGGCGAGCGACACGTAACGGCCTGGCCGGCCACGGACCTGCCCCAAGTGCTCGCAACCCCCCCAGAAGATGCCATATGGAAAATCAACCCACTGCTCCCTAACCCTTTCTTTTAACAGCTCCCTCGACCTGACCTATTCAGTTACCTGGTAAGCACTGTGATCTTTTTTTCTCTCCAAAGGATCTGCGTTGGACAACAATAAAGAAAATTTAACTTATCATGCACTGTTATACATTTCTTGTTAATAGATTTGGGATTTACATTGACCCATCACCATGTTCCTTTGTATATGATGCGACAACATAAATGAAAGCTTTTATATCATAAGTTCTGGTCTTTCCAGTCACGTCTGGGAACAAAGCATATTATTTTCTTGGGAAAACATACTTTTCATATCTCTTGCCCCAAAGATTGGGCTGTAAGCCATTTTCTAGCAAATGACTATATGAAGGTTTCTAAATACCTGCCTTGGGTGAAATCAAGAAATCTTTCTACCTGTTGCACCACGCTACGAATAAGATGATAGACACAGAAAGGTTTGGTAATCCTGATTTTGTAGAATCTGCAGTGACTGACTGTGTCAAAAAGTGCAAAAAAAAAAAAATTAAAAAAAACGAAAAAAAAAAATGTAAAGTGATTTTCTAAGTATTTCCTAACTTTATTTTTCAAAATGTGTATGAAAAAAAATTAAATTTAAAAAGATTTTTACATGTCAGAGAATAGAGAGTTAAAATTTAAAGAAAATGCTTCTTGGGAGAGAGAGATTTGTCTATGTTTCTAGTGCCTTTCTTGTCTTGATTGTATGGTCAGTAGGCAGTCTTAAATGTTTTTATTTAAAATAAAGTATTCCATGAAAGCAGAATTATATATATACTATATAATTACTAATTTTTGCATTTATAGCTAAATTAAACTGGAAATTTGCTTATAATGTTGAAATTGCCATGTGTAGGGAAAAACCCACCCCACCAAACAAAAAAGGGTCCGATCTTGCTCACACATTGTGGGCGGGTCAAGCTAAAACGTATCACTTTATTCTTGGTAGCTGGATTTTAAAAAGCAGAACAGCCATGAATTCCTGTTTTCTAAGAATTTTACAAATGATCACTGAGTGAACTACGAATTGTTTCTCCATCCCCTATTGAAGTGTTGTTGAAAAACAACAAAGATGATCTATTTCTTTAAAATATTTGTGCAGAAACTGCATGTAATTCTAAGTTTCACTCCTACCATACATACTGTATGTTTGGGGAAGTACCCTATGCTAAACTTGCCAATGTGCAGAACAAAATAGTTTTTTTAAAAAAGAATGAAGAAGAGAAAAATATATATATAAATATATATATCCATTCTGTATTTTACGTGAAGCAGAGTTATCTTCTGTAGGTTTTTTGTGTATTCACAAGGTGATATTTGTATTGTAAAACAACAATGGTGAAGGAAAATAAAAAGGCTTTTGAAAAATGTAGTTTCCTTTATCTTTTTACTATTAAGTTGAAATTTAAAGCTGGGTTTATTCTTCCAAACCTTGCCTTTAAGTTGATGTTATTGCACTGTAGGCCATCCAATCTGGACTGTATGGAAACTGCATTGATTTGGAATTGCTGTCGGGCGAAACAGTGCCTTATGTGAAATAAATGCTATGCAATCGATTCCGACCGTGCGGGAGCCGGGGCCGGGTGGGAGAGCCTTCCTGGGAGCCATCACCAGGCCTTGAAAAATCTACCCCAGCCTCTGGGATGGAGCACAGGGCAGGGGGAGCACCCACCCCTCGCCAGCTGCTGCTCCTGGCTCTCAAGCACCAGGAAAAAAGAAAAGAGGAGCCAATTTCTGTGCATCTGTGGTGGTGAAAGTGTCATTTCTTTCTTCTTTCTTTTTTTTTTGGGGGGTGGTTTATCTCGGCTTCTCAGCCCTGCTCCTCAACCTTGGCCAAAAGCTTCCTGGAGGAGCTGAGGGGGTGTTGCTGTTGCTGCTGTTGCTTGGGATGCTAAACAAGACCGACTGGTTCCTTATCAGTTCGCTGTCTCCCTGGGAGGGAGGGGGTTTCTTGGCCAAACCCTTTGTGACAGCATTTGCAGAGCTGCTTGAGAATTTAGGGCTCAGCTCTGTGTGCTTTGCCTTCAATTCACAGCTTTATCTTGGCAGCCCTGGGGTTAAAAGTGAATTTTTAAGAAGCCCAAGCCCACCCTGAGGTGATTGTTTCTGGAGAGAGCTCACGCTCCCAGACGTAAACCGGCGAGTAGATTTTTCAAGACCTGGCATCACGCACATCAAAACCATTGACATAAGTAAATGTATGGATATATATGCACATGACATTAAATGGAATCTGCTGAATCCTGCATTGTAGTGTCTGACTTACTGCATGGATCCTGCTCCACATGGTCCCATCTGTCCCACAGTGGAGCTGTGCTTTGGTAGAGCATGTTGCCTTGGGAAAGGAATCTGGGCAGAGGGGCCAGGGTGCTCAGTGGTGTGGCCTGTGCTGGATCCCAGGGAACAGAGAGGGGACAAACCTGCTGTGCATCTGTGTCACGGTGCTTGTGCTGCCCTGTCCTTCTCCTCCCCTGGGAGCACCTGCTGGGCAGCACCGTGTGCTTTGGGAGGGAGACAGCTCGTGCTGCTGCAGCCGCTCGTTGTTCAGCCTTGCAGAAACAGCCAGGGATGCCAAATTTCCCTCTTCAGCTGCCTTCCCCCCAAGCCTCTCAGGTATGGTTCATCTACAGGGATTCTTCAGCCTCTGCTTTCTGGGGTGTGTAGCCAGGGGTTTCCTGCGGTGCTCTGCAGTCTGTGAGCAGCCCGCTTGCCTTTGGGACTGTGTATTCCTGGGCTGAAACCCTTGGGCAGTTTCCAGGAACAGTCCTTTCCCCAGTTGGAGGCCGAAACACTTCCCCTTCCCTTCCCATCTGCTGACGAGGGAAAATTTAGGTGGGATCTCAGGGAAAGGTCCTTCCCCCGGAGGGTGGTGGGCACTGAGCAGGCTCCCCAGGGCAGTGGGCACAGCCCCAAGGGTGCCAGAGCTCCAGGAGGGGTTGGATGATGCTCTGAGGGACAGGATGGGATTGTTGGGGTGTCTGTGCAGGGCCAGGGGTTGGGCTTGATCCTTGTTGGTCCTTTCTAGCTCAGGATATTCTTACACTGTCCCCTTGCATTGTTGCATCTGCCTTATGTAGAGAAGCTTGTGCTGCTTGGACACCTGTGCAGCTTTGCTTGGTGCTGAAATGGGAAAGAGGGTTCTCCACCACCAGGAAAGGTTGGAAAAGGACAGTTTGAGGTGGAGATGCCTGGCTGAGACCCGGGCAAACAAGATCTCTTTGCCAGGAGGGTGGATTTGATGTTGCTGGAATCCATCCCCATTTAGCCTTTAGCTCTGCCATGTGGGCAAAGTTTTAAAGCTCCTTAAAGACAGGGATGAGAGGTCTTTGAGGAGCATGAGCCAAGCAAGGACAATGCTCCCTTTGCTTTCCTGTACTCTGGAAAGAGCAATTAATTCCAAATCAACCTTCCCCCTCCTGTTTTACTCAGGAGACAGCTCAGCGCACTGACTGTTGGCTTATCCTCTTCCTGGTCCCAGGGGATCCAGGTGCCCAAAAAAAGCCCAAAGACAAACCACCACAGGTTCCTGCTTTAGCAAGCTTTCCCATCCAATTCAGCAGGTGTTGGCCACAAATATTTGCCAGAAGGATTTATTGTTTCTTTTTACATCCTCTAAATGCCTTTTCTGCCCCTGGCTCTGTGTGTGCACTGTAGGTAAGTCAGGGAGTGCTGGTGGGCACCGGGATTTGAGCACAACACCCTTTGTATGTCCCTTCTGCAGACTTGTTTAAATAAATGAGTGTTTAGACAACACTCTTAAGGCACATGGTGGGATTGTTGGGGCTGTCCTGTGCAGGGCCAGGAGCTGGGCTTGGATGGTCCTTGTGGGTCCCTTCCAAGTAAGGGTTTTCTGTGATACCACGGTGGAGAAAGAAGCACATATAAGGTTTGGGAGCAGACAGGGGTCCCACAACTCCCCTGCAAATTCTCATTTTCTGACTTTTTTTTCCCCCAAAGAAACCCACTGGGAATTACCTGGATTTGCTCAATTCTGCATGGCCAGTTTTGAGACTGGGAAGGTTTTCCCAGTGTTGTGCCACAGCTCTTCTGCTTTGCACTTGCTGCTTGGCTCTTCCTCAGAGCGATGCTTCCCTCGGCTCTCCCACATCCCAGGTAAGTGCTGTGTCCCTGGGGCTGCTGCTGTGCCTGTTTGAACAAAACATCCATCCAGGGCTCAGGGAGGACTGGGATGAATGCTCCATACTGTTGTCATAACCACTGATTTTTATTTTCCCTGGGAGAGAGAAACACCTGCAGAGAATTTACTTGAGCAGCCCTTTGTTTCGCAGTAAATTTGGTTCATCTCAGCTTCTTCCAGGTGGAGCAGGTCGGGCATGAGGAGTCTGAGCTGCCAGTCTGAGTACAGACAAGGGACTTCTTGTACTCACTGACCTCTGCCCAGAAACAAACCTCAGCTCTCCCACCAAGGTGACTCTTTTGCATTCCACTCGATATTTTATAGGTTTAAAGGAAGGCAGAGTGGGCAGGGAGCAGGGGACATTACCCATTTCTCTGCCCTGGACTCCAAGGGGCAGCTCTGTGCCTTCCATCAGTGAGAGACGCTCGGGTGTATGGGGCAATGATTTCAAACTGGGCAGAGTCAGATTAGATCTTGGGAAGAAATTCTTCACTCAGAGGGTGGGCAGGCCCTGGCACAGGTTGCCCAGAGGGATTGTGGCTGCCCCATCCTTGAAGGTGTTCAGAGGGAGGTTCGGTGGGGCTTGGAGCAACCTGGGCTAGTGGAAGGTGTCCCTGTCCCTTCCAACCCAAACCATTCTGGGATTCTGTGTTGTTTTTTAGCCCAGGTACTTCCTCACCTCACCTGCATTTTGACAGGATGATTGAAACATTCTTTCCCGTTCCCTCTGGCAGCCAGGTCACTTTTATATATATTTATATATATTTAAATCCACAATCACCTTTCTGGCAGTGCTTCTGATACTTCCTCCAGTACTGCCCTCACCATCCAGCCTGTGCTGCTATTCAGGGAAATGAAAATCTGGTACTTTTCCATGTCTGTTCATCCCATGGAAGGGATGACCTCCCCGTGCCTGGTCACAAGATCTCTTTGTGACATCATTCTGCATTTTACCTCGTGGGAAACCTCAGCCAGGCTGGGTGTGGAGGGGGAGCAGCTTCAGTTTTGAAATCAATAACGTTATGTGTGAGACAGAAAATGCATGTTTAGCTTTTTCTGCTGCTTTGGAGGATGGATGGCAAAATGTTTTCCACTTCTGGTGAAGATTTAACCCATTTGCATTTACTCTCTAGACAGATCTAAGGCACATCATGTGTGGAATTTTGGGGTGTTCACATGGCTGAACATAAATTATTAGTCAGCAGCAAAAAACCACCAGGACTTGGTTGTCCAGGCAAGGCAATGCAAGGGTGAGGTTGGCAAGGCAAGACACCCCAGCACAATATATAAATAATATTTGGTAGGTATCCCTTCAGTTCAGCTGTCACCTGGTGATCTGAGTTCAGAAACTCTAATTGTTCCAATTTTGCTACCTTTCCTTTCCACCTGTCCAACCTAAACTTTTCATGCATGTTCCCAGGTGTGTTTTCCAGCACAAATAGGTCTGACCCCATTTCCAGGAGCAGCTTTGTACCCCGCTGTGGGCTCGTGGCATTCCCACAGCATGACAGGCAGTGTCCCGATGAGCTGTAAGTACCCAAAAGCCACGTCCTGCAGAGCTTTGGGGTCTGTCCTGGAAATACCCTCACCCTCCAGCTGTCCAGCACATGTGCAAGGACGAGTGAGAGGTGGGACAGCCCAGTGCTGGGACTGCAGCTGGTTTATGTTGTACAGCTCTTTATGTGCCTCCTTTTCTGGTTTCCTGTCCCTTTGGCATCACTTGTGTCCCCTTGGCATCACTTGTGTCCCCTTGCTCCTCCAGAGAAGCTTCCCCAGTGCACACAAGAGCTGGTGCTGAGCCTAAGTGATGTATTTAGAGCTGGCTTCAGGCATGTGTCGCTCAAGCCCAAGCTGGGGCAGCTCCTGTGGGCAGGCATTGCCACATCCACAGCCAAAGCTCCTGCTGAGCCTGGGGGTGGCAGGTTTGACTTTCCCAGGAGAACCATTTAGGGTTCTCCAACCCACTGAAGGCGGCTGTGCCAACAGGGCTGGCAGCCCACACACCACACTGCAGCTTCCATAACACCTGAGGAGCTTCGAGCCCGGCTCACACCTGGATGGAGACAGCGGGATTGCCGGAGGATGCTCCACAGGGAAACTGGTGCGTGTCCCAGGGCCTGGCCAGCCAAAGGGAGCTCCCACCCACCCCTGTGCCACCCTGCCGTCCCCTCAGCCCTTGTCCCCGCGGACCCACCTGGTGCTGCCCGGAGAAGGGGTGGGTGGGTGTGCTTGACTGGGAAAGGTGGGGAGGAAGGTCCGTATGGTGCTGCCTGGGTCTGTCCTTGCAGAGGCACCGGAGGGTTTGGGATGATGGCTCCGCTCAAAGGTGGTGTCTCCTGCCGTCGGGATCCTGCCTCTGTGGAAAGAAGGACTTTGGGCAGCCTTTGTTTGGTAAGCAGCGTTCTGTGGGAGGCCTGGTAATTGC
>JAWWEW010000166.1:3289873-3332177 GCA_035583185.1 Anabacerthia variegaticeps
AGGACTGGCCGTGGCACTCAGGGACAAGGTGGGCATCGGGCACAGGGTGGGCTCCCTGGGCTGGCAGGGCTTTTCCAGCCTCAGTGATTGTGGGATTCCATGAATTCTGGAGCCTGACATTGTTCTCTTAATGCCCCAGGACCATGTCTGGACGCAGGCTCCGGGAAGCTGTCAGAAGTGTAAGTGGCTGAGGAAGAGGTTTCTCCAGAGCGTGGTGTAACTGGAACATCACGTTTCCTGAGCCTTCCACTTTCCCCCTTGTCTCCTCCCAGCTGGGGTCACAGCTCTCATGGCTCACAGATGGTTCCTTCTCACAGCTGCTTCAGGCACACTTTGCATGTGCTTTCTGACATGCAGGAGAGATGAATTTCCTCCCCAAAAGGAGCAAACCGATCGAGTTTCAGTCCATTAAGCCAACACAAGCTAATTCCACTGGGATCCAGGCAGGATGCTAGCAGGAGTTTTGTCTCTGGGGTGGAGGGGTTTAGCTCCTTTAATCCCTACCAGGATTTTGCAACATGAGAACAATTGAAAAAAAAAAAAAAAGGCAAATGTATTTTTTGCATTTGATTGATGCATCTTTGCTGCAGAATGAACACCATCTTAATCTCAGCCACTGTCTCCACAACTCACAGCCTTTCTCACAGTTATATCAGGATTTTTTTAGGAGTATACAGACATCAGCTTCCAAAAAAATCCCTAATCATACTGAATTTCCTGGAATGGTAGATCACTTGTTCACTTCTCTTTGGGAAGTGAACATGAGTTGTTAGTAAAGGCAAATTGCACTTACAGGTTTACATTCCTGAGCATCCAACCCCCTCCCCACCATAATATTGTATTCTGTCCTGGTAAATAATAATAATAACAACAATAATACCAACCACCGTGCCAATAAGAACAATATTGATCCAATAATAATAACAACAACAGTAACAGCAACAGTATCCTTTGTGCATTAAGCAGTTGTTTCAAGATAAGTGTTTTACTTCCTTCCTCAGGAGTTTGATTCCCAGGGAGCACCAGGGATGAATGTGGTAATTGCAGGTCTGTGCAATGTCTACACCCACTACATCACCACCTATGAAGAATACCAGGTAAATGTTAAAACTCTGGATTGAACATGTTTGACTGAGGTTTTTTGCCATGTGGGATGATAATTCAGGTGAAATTATGTGTTTAGAATCCTCTGTCCCGAAAAGCTGAAAGGTTTGGAGTGGTAGGGTTGTAAGGTGACCATGGATTGCAGTGCCCTGTTGCTGCTTGCAGGACCTAGTTCTGAGTCCCCACAAGGCAAAGCAGATGTTGTGCTTTGAGGAAGATGTGCACCATTGGACGGACTCCTGGGGTTTAGAAACCCTAAACTGGGAGGGAAACTTGGAAGAACTGGGGTTGTCCAACCTAAAAAGCTGGAGGGGAGGCAAGCTGCATCATAAGCCTTTAAAGGAGAATAATCTGTGCTGGGTGGAAGGGCAAACAGGTCCTCCCTCTTTGCGATGGCTTGGGGAATGAAGCATAACCCCAGACTGCAGCAGAAATATTTTGGCAAGGTGTTGGGCTGTGTCCCTGGCAACAAGGGAGTAACCAAACCCCTGCTAAACTGCTGGTCTTGTCTTAGTGCAGTGGGATGGGCTGTATAAACCATGCCAGAGTCCCTCAAACCCTCCTTTTCCCAATTTGCCCTCTGCTAGGTTCAACGCTATGAGGCTGCCTCGACCATTTATGGGCCACACACCCTTTCTGCCTACATCCAGCTGTACAGAGGACTTGCAAGGGCTATTGCTAAGGTAATCAAACTTTTCTGTGTGCCACGTGCTGCTGGAGACATTTAAATCCTGCATTAGTTCCTCAGGGAGGCTGCATCATTGCTATTGCTGCCCTCTCTTTGGAATCTGCTTGAGAAATACTCCTGTGGTAGGAAAATAATTCCTGTAATGAGGGTCTCATACCACCTGAGAAATTTGGGGGGATTTCAGTCCAGAATCTAGGAAATAAATACCTCCAGTTTTTCAGCATGGCCTGAAGTGGCTGCTTTTTTACCTAAAGGGAAAAAAAATCTGCCACTTTTCTGCTGGACCTGGCAATGTCCATTATCGTTGTGACCATGTGCGGGATGGGTGGGCAGCCCTGCGATGTGCTGGGGGATGGATTTGAGGGGAGCCCAGCAACAGGGCAGCAGGTGTCCTGCAGGGATTGCTCCTGCATGCAGAGCATGGGTGAAGATCCTCTGGTTTGGTCTTACTCTCACTTTATTACTCTCACCATCTGTCCAAGCAGCGGTCTGGGATACAGAGCCACAGCAGGGATATGGTTCACCAGGGGGTCACTGGTTGCCTGTGTGTATGTTTAACAAGCACATCTTCCTTCTCCCAGAACACCACTCAGGATTTGCCACGTGGCCCGGACCCCCCACTTTTCAACGTACTCAACCTGACCCTGCTGCCTTCTCTCAGCGCCGAGCAGGCACCGGCGGGCAAGGCTTTTGGGGACGTGCTCCAGGAAGTGAGGCAGCAGTACCGAGTGGTGAGACTCCCTAAAAGCTCTTCAGGAAATCACCTTTAAATTCTCTGCCCTGGCCCAAAACCTCCGTGCCCTCAGACCAAACTCTTCTGGTGGTGGGCGTGGTGGAGAAGGCAGGGACAGTTTTCATACCAATGCCATGGTACTGAGCGTGATTAAAATGTGAGAATAAAGAGGCAAAGAAAAGCTCTTTGTTCACCACGAAGTAGATTTCCTCTTCTGCTTCAAAATAAAAGAGCAGCTGATTAAATAGGCAAAATTTGTACAGTGATTTCTTTCCAAGCAGAAATGAGGTCACTTTTGATGCCTCTGCAATGGAATGTAAATGAAATGAAATTAAAATGTTGGAAAAGGTTCTGTTTTCAATGCTCAAAATGCAGATAAGATGTTCAGAGCACAGACTTTCATCTCATTGCAGTCCCCAGCAGTAAGGCAGGGAGACATTCTGAAAAGTCCCCCTTGTTTCCTCCCTTGTTTATGTGGAGTTTGGCCAGTTTTATGGTGGAGTTTATCCAGCAAGCAGGACAAGTGGAATAGCAAGGCAGACAATACCAGCTCAAAGCATAAATTGTCCATTGCTGTTGCAACAAGTTAAATTCTGAATAATTTAAAACAACAACAAATGCACCAAACCACCACAAAAACAACCAAACCCCTAAAACCCTCAAATGGCATCTTCAAAGGGTGTTCTTAAAGTGCAGTATAACAATACAAATAACACAAATCTCAATTCCCTCCACCAGGGAGAAGTTGTTGCAGTCACTTTTGTAGGAGCAAACCCCAGGAACTCTGCGGAGAACGCGGTAAGTGCGATACAGCAACGCTGGAATTGGGGGTGTTCAGGGTCAGTGAATATCTAGCCAGTGCTTTTTCCTCTGCTGGGAGTTCAGAAGAAGATGTGCGCTTTGGGAATTCACACCACCAGAGTGCTCTCCAGGCAAAGGACTGAATTTGGCCAGGGGGGACTGTAGAAGTGACGCTGTTGAAGTCAAAGTCAACCATGTCGTGTGTTGGGCCAGGCACTCTAAGCTGGTATCCAGTGCCCTCCAGTCATAGCAAACATGCTCTCTAGTCTCAATCCTATCAGCCTGGTGCATTATTTTAATAAAACAAAGAAAAGTAGAAAAGTACTTCCTTTCTCCCATCACCCCTCTTGCGTAGACATTGATAGGAAATACCTCACCTGTCCATTCTCTTTTTAATGGTAAGGTCTTTGCATCATTTATGAGCTTCAATTTGTGATTTGGCAGTGAAATAGAAGTACTTTTGCTAGTAATTACCACATCTGCCAGCAAAGCCTGCAGAAGCACAGTCCCTTCTCCAGTTTAAAGTGACACAGAAGGCAGGGATGTGTCTGTACCTTCAGCACCTGGCTAAGCCTGTTGTTTTGATTCCAGACTGCACATAACTTCCTGACAGTGGAGAGATACATCAACTCCTCAGGCTCGTGGCACACGGTGCAGAACGACGTCTCCTGGGACACCAGGTGGGTGCCCTGAGCAGGTTTCACTGCTCCACAGGCTCCAGGGAGTGATGGAAATTTAACCCTCAGGGCTCAATTTCAGAGCTCCCAACTTTAGGTTGGTCTTGACACTGCAGAGGGGTCCTCTGGGGATGGATCGGGCCATATGTGGGTGGTTAATTTGTCAAGACCACAAAAACTGGTGTTCCCCTTTGGCTCTAGCATGTGCAATGAAGGCTTAGAAATCTGGGAAAAGTAGAAGGAAGTGCAGGAATTGCAGAAGGTTTGTGGTCCAACTTATTCACAGCCTATACCCATCCATCTGTCACACCATGCTGATGAATAGCATGCCAAATGGAAAACAGGAGAGACTCGTGGGGCTTTCACAGGGAAAAACTGGCCAGGTTTGTTGTGCGTCATAAAGTAGATACAGACAACAATGGAAAAGAGTTTGCAAGAAAGAAAAGGTAAGGTTGGGAATGGCAGTCTTCAGGGAGAACATCCTTGAAGCTGCAAAGCTGCTGACAGCTTTCAGAGCTGCACCAAAAGTCAAGTTTTCATCCAATCATGTTTGTAAATAATTATTTCAATCACAGTAAGACGATGTGAAGAAAGTATGTGAAGAATTGTTATTACCATTGCTGATGAATCCAGGTGTTTTGTTCAACTGCTTCCTCTGACTAAAGTCCTGGGATGGGGGTGCTTATGTCACTTCTCCCTTTGTTTAGCATTGCCCTGCACAGGGAGGGCTCAGCTGACCATTATTTCTCACAGAGGTGGTGCTGTATGGGGTAGTGATGTGGAGTTGGAACTGTAAGAACACATCAGTAGAAACATTCCTCACCTACAAAAAGGACCCCTGCCTTGCTGTCCTGTTTCCAAATATTTTTCAGTCCTGCTGGGTTTTGGCATGGCCTGTTGGTTGCTGCTCTGACAGCCTAAATATGTGAGGAAAGGTCAAAAGGAGCTCTTAAAATACACTTCACTGGAGTGCTTTCATCTCACCCTGCCTGGTGGGCTCTTGGGACAATACACCAAAGGAGCAGTGGGTTCCCTTGCTGACTGCAGGTTTTGGCTTGTTTGCCAGGTTTTACTGGAGCAAAGGATCCCTTGGCCGGAGCAACGTGACCATTGAATGGCACGTCCCTCCTGGCACTGAGCTGGGCACCTACCGGGTACGGTACTTCGGGCACTACAAGAAGAGGGTGTTCATCATCAGCACCATCACTGTTCCTTTTGAAGGCTCATCTTCAGCCTTTGAGATCACACTTCCATAGGGGGTCTTGCTCATTAAAGGAATTGTTTCCCTCGAGCAGTAGGTTCAGTACCTGGGCTCTTCTGTGCAGGGCCAGGAGTTGGACTTTGACAATCCTTGTGGGTCCCTTCCAACTCAGGATATTCTATGATTTTGTGGTGTTCTGGAGGAGATTTCTTTCTGGCATCCATGGCTCTGTACATCACTGCTGTCCCCTGAGTGCTGCTGGTCATCCTTTGCTCTGCAAAGCTCGACTCCCTGCAAAGCTTTTACTTCCAGTCTCCTCATGTGTTCTTGATCAAGTGGTTCCTGTCCTGGCCAGATCTCATTGCAGTTGATCCTTGTTGTAATAAAAGCTGTAACTTTTCCTTCAGTCATTAAACAGGTGCACATTGATGGTGAATGGGATCTCTCAGAGGGAATTGGTGCATATTGGGAGCTAATCCAGATCTTAAAAAGAGTCGATGAAATTGAGCACAGTGAGAGCTGCTGAATTCACAAGACATCATAAGACTCCTCAATCGTGCTTGAAGTGCAAAGCTGACCTCTTAGGATGGCAAAGGGTTAAAGAGGATAGATACTCATCAGAAAGGCTTGGATATCATTTCATTTAATCCTCTGGAGGAACAGAGCAGCACCAGGTGAAGTGAATTTCCCCAGTTCTCCATAGATCAGTGATTTCAGTTTCACAGGGGCCTGCTGACTGTGGCTGTGTGGGCTTCCACCTCAGAGGCCTGGGGTAAGGAAAGGAAGGTCAGTGACCCCCAAAATCTGAAGCAGCTGGCATCTTTTCCCTTCTAGGCTGTATTATTCTCTTCCACCAATGTCACTTTTCAACCAACTGCTGTGCCAGGTGGGCTCAGGCTGCCCACCACGTGTGGGTTCTGTCATTTCAAGGGGTTGCTGGGCAAGTTTTTGGAGAAGAACCCCCTCTGAAACCTCTCAGTGGCCCAAGAAAATATAGATGGGCTGGAGGCCCCCGAGTCCCTGGACAGACTCCCTGTGTTTGTGTTGATTTTAGGAGCTGAAGACATCCCAGACCTGTGGCACACTCCAGATGCTGAGTGAGAAAGACTGACTTTGTCCACTCTTCTTGTCCCTGTGTTGAGCTCCTGCCCAGCCCTCCAGCCAGAGCAAAGGGCAGCAGATGGCATGCTGACCTCTACATATCACTTTGGGACACATCAAAAAGAGCAAAATTAAGGATGTTTACGTGTGCCCAGAGAAAACACACCTTTCAGATCCAGATTTGGGATTCTTCTAGGGTCTGCCAGCTAAACAACTGTAAATGTTTAATAAGCTCCAATAATGTGTACCAATCTTGTATGCAATCTCTTTAATTCTTCAGAGAATCATCAATCAGATAATTTTGCCGCTCTTTAACATCAGTGGGAGAGAATGAATTATTCATTTTAAACCAGCTGCAATCAGTCTCAGAGATCCCCATCCGGAGGAGCTCAAAGCAATCGCAACATTGAGTCAGGAAAAAGACAGCTTTGAAGGAACAGCGCTGGGAATCAAATCCCTGATCCCCAAGCTCACCCAGCCAGCCCTGCTTTCCCTGGCAAAGTCACTCTGTGGGATCCAGGCAGGGGCAGAGGCTGCTGCTGTGCCAGGGGACAGGCTCGGTCAGGGCTCCAGTTGTTCTGAAATCATCCACAAAGTCTCTTGCCAGGTTTGTCCCACTTTGCTCACGTTTCCACGTGGGACCGTGTGTGACCACAGCCCCTTCAAGCAGGGTCAGGGCACCTGTCTGGAACACAGGAGCTGCTTTTGGGGCTGGAAATGGTGCTGCCTGATAAATCCCGGGAGAACAATCTCTCTCTCCACTCTTACTAAGCTGTTGTAAATTGCACGGGAGTGCTCTGGTTTTCCTAAACGAAATACACAGGGGAAAAAGGAAATCCTGTTTCCTTTTCTTCCTCGCTGTGATGGGGTTTTGGGGTTTTCTTCTGGTAATTTGGTTGCTGTTATTACATTACACTAACCATGGCGGGTTTTTTTCAGTAGCATCAAATGTGTTTAATCAAGCAAAGTTGAATTGCACAGTTAAAATGCTCGTGGGTAGGATGCACTCTCTAAAACGTGAGCATCCAACCCCAAAAAGGTGTTTTTAGGAAGCTGGGATTTCTCGTGGGAGAGGAGGTGTTGAGAGGCAGAATTAGGGTACCTGGAGAGTCCCCTAATTGTGACACACCTCGTGTGACACACCTCATAGCAGCCCCTTTATTGGGCTGTCAGCAGCGGACACCCCAAACTGTTTGAAGTTTAGAGGGCGGGATTTTCCGGCAACTTTTCACCATTTTTTTTGGTCTAGAAAATTCAGCATCTCCGAGCGCCACGGGAATAGAACCCCTTGGCTTTATTCGCCTTTTGACATCACCCTGGCTGTCGCCTGCAGCTGGCACACCGCGCCCGGCATCCCTGCCCTGCTCCCTGCAGGCTGTTTTGGGATGCTGCGCTTGGATCCCGCAGCCACTAGGTGCCAGTGCCGCTTTGCACAAGAGCCGGCTCACCCTGCACGGCTCCGAAGAGCAGGGGAAAAAGAAATGTTTTCAGGAATTTGGGCACCTCGCCAGCTGTTAAATATAGCACCACTCATCGCAGTTGCTCGTCTCTCTCCGGGGCTGCTCTCCTTCCATGTGGAGCCGGTTGTGCCCGAGCAGGAGCTCGGGAGGTGGGCAAAGCTCCACCGTTTGGGTTTTGGCTGGCGTGGGACACAAACTGCTGGCAACTTGGGCAAGTTGCTTGTGGCCATGCCACAGCTTTCCTCCCGTACAAAGTCTTATTGCTACGGGGCGAATTCCAAATGGACCGACAGTATTTGGAGAGATGCTAAATTAGGATCTGACCCGAGGCACTGCAGGGAGAGGGGAGAATCCTCTGCTGTCTTTGGGATTTGTTTGATCCTGTGGTTGTCTGGGGCTTTTTCCATGCACCCCACAGAGGATATTTATGGGCAGCCTCTCTACAAGGTCCACCAGCAGCTCTCTGATTTTTAACATCTTCCCAAATGTGGCTTCATGTGCATGAGGTGGGGACCAAGGAATGTCACTCTTCCAATGTTTCCCTTAACCAACCTCAAACCTGGATGTGCACTGTCCCCTTCCTTGTGGATAACTGGAGCCAGGCCAGGATGGGTCTCTGGGCACGGAGAGGTTTTACCTCCTGCCCTCCAAGCAGCCAAATATGAGGCCTCTGCTGATTTTTCTGGGCCACTGATCTTCTCATCACTCAATGCTTCATGCCTTAGACATTTTGGT
Source organism: Anabacerthia variegaticeps (assembly GCA_035583185.1). Classification (NCBI taxonomy): domain Eukaryota; kingdom Metazoa; phylum Chordata; class Aves; order Passeriformes; family Furnariidae; genus Anabacerthia; species Anabacerthia variegaticeps. The sequence continues at coordinate 3,298,374 of JAWWEW010000166.1, forward strand.
GAAGGATGGATTTGGCTCTGTCTCACTGTCCATTGGGAACCCACATCTTGACAAATGGGAAATAATGTGGGTTTTAAAGTTGGGTTGTGGGTTTGAGATTCCTTGGAAAAAATCCTTCCTGCTCCCCAAAATTGATCATCCAGCTGCTGCTGAGCCAAGGGGGAATCTCAGTTCCCGAGAGGGGAAATGGTACAGCACAGAAGCAAATTCTGCCATTGCCCTGGTTTTGAAGGAAACTAAAGCAGGACATCAGGAAAAGCTAATGAGGGAAAAGAACAGGGCTGTTCTCGCTGGAACCCAGAGTACAGCTGACCTCTTTGTGAGTCTGTAAGAACAATGTCAAGCTATTTTGGCAAAATCTCCCTTGGCTTGGAAGGGAGGCCTTTGGCTGAGGGCTGTGTGCTCCCAGGAGCAAGGTAGCAGACCTTCCTGCCATTTCTGGGGCTCAGGGTCTCTCTGGAAAGGGGCAAGGCCAGAACCCCTTGTACCAGGTGTGGGAGCAGGAATTGCTGTTTCTCAGTCGTTTAACTGTGATGGCCTTCCAAGGAGCAGGTTCTCATCTTAAAATGACCAGGGCTGCAGCTGATTTACCTCTTGGTGACCTGGCAACAGGCTCTTCTTAGGGTGGGGCCAACCCCTCCCAGTCCTAAATCTTATATCAGCCCACCTACCCCCTGTTTTTTGCACGTTGCTGTCCTGCTGTTGATATCACTCCTGAGAGATCTCCATGGGGATCAGGTAAGCAACAACTACCACTGTAATCAATTTATAACAAAAGCATTGGCAGAGAAATAAATATTGACCAGAGAGGTGGTGGGAAAAAACGCCAACCCCTTGATTTTTTACTGAAAAGTACAGGAGGATAAAAATGCTGATTTTCTGCTGCATGAGCTCAGTGAGTGCCACCAACATGCTTGTGGGAAGCACTCCCAGCACTGCTGAACAGCTTGTGACCCTCCCTGTCTGACCCCAGATCGATCCCTACAGAGCAGAGGGTGCTCTGATTTACCATGCACGGGATGGAACTCGGGCTACAAAGGAACAGAGGCACATGTGTTGGCTTAAAAAGTTTTAATGATGTCTCAAAGTCCTCAGATTACTCTAAAATTACAGAGCTGCTTCACAGAATTTAACCCCGCTTCTAATTTGCTTGCAATGGATGATTGAGATGCCATTTCCACTTCATTCTCTTTAAACACACACGATTGTCCTCCAGTAAATGGAAAGTGTGATTTTTCACTACACTCCATAGTGTTAAAACTCTATACAAATATTGTACTACGTGTACAAAAATAAGTGCTTCATGCACACACTTGTTTAATACTGCTTCTTGCCCTTTTCTTTGACATCTTTCTGAACTTATATAAATAGCTGAAAAAGCAGACTAAAGTTACTGAACATGGAAAGTGAGAAACATTTCCTGCCAAGGGTGGTCTTTTAGGGAGACACACTCCAGGACATGTTACTCTTTGGCAAACACTACTTAAAGACAGAGACAGGAGAGGAAAAAAAAGCCACGATATCATAACACTCTCAGTTATTTTGCCCTCTGTGAACAGGTTTGGCTTTCCAAGTGTGACCAACAGCAGCCACAGAGGGCTTGTAATACCTTTAGGGTCACCCTAAGGAGCTACTTTATAAATAGAAGGGGTCTAACGGGACCACAGACTTTACAGCTTATGTGGTTTTGTTCCATTCCCAGTGAAGTCGAGTCAGCTGGAGCATGAGAAGAGAAAACACTTAGTTCCCAGGAGTCAACACCTTGTCACACACCACTGTGCTTTGTACAGTTTTGAGGGGAAAACTCCTCTTGGAATGGCTTTTATGCTGTCACATCCCATCATCTAGACCAGACACAAAATTTGGGGCCAGATGGAATCCATGGGTGTCATCAACCCAGCTGCAAATTCTCCTCCCTCCAAAGGGTTTTTCTTGGTCCTAGACTGAGCAGATTCAAGTTTCCACGGTGTGCATTACTGCATAGGATATGGGATATAGGATTAGCATGTTACCCAGCACTGAGTTCCTTCTCTCTCTCTAGAGCACCATTACTCCTGCCTCTATCCCATGGCAAAAGCATAAAGATAATGCCCTCCTGCTGTAAGCCAGCATCCCCTAAGTGTTCAAACACAACACCAAGTCTGCTGCTCTCCAAAAAAGAGGTGTCCTTACTGCTGGCATGAGCCCCCTTCCACTAAATTCATTTTTGCTGGAATCACAGCAGCCAGGAGCCTTGATTTAATGTGCAAAGCAGCACTGGCAGCCAGGCAGGGCTCTTTCCACGCTGTGAAAATGTTCTTTGTATATAATTTTATTCCTGTAGAGGTGCCTGTTATTACTGGGCCAGGGCTGTGAGATCTCATGGCCTAATTAAGTAGAGAATTGGCCTTAATGAATAGCACTTTTCTGGCCCTCAGCCTTAATAGCCCTCAAAGTTTCCCTGTCTTTCACTGAGTGTGCCATTTGGTGGGAAGTGGACGAAAACACACCGTTACCTGCTGGTCTGTGGGTGTGTTTGGAAAGCAGCAAAACAAGAGGGAGAACTCTGCTGAGTGCTTGCCTCCTGCTTTCAAAATCAAATTAGCGCTGTTGGGCTGGGCAGAAATGTTTGTAATCAGTGCCTTTTTGCCTCGGCTGTGCCAGGAAGGATTCCAAAGGCATTTGGGGTGCCTGGACACATTGTCACAGAGCTGGTGGCACGGCGTGCTCGAGGCAGGAAGAGCCAAATCCGCGTGGCCAGGGGTCAAGGCTGCTCTGGCTGGAGGAGGAACTCAGGGGGGAATGGAGGCGAATTCCTGGGGCACGGAGGGTTTTGCTGGAGGTTCCCTTCCTTCCCTGGCCCCGTGTCACAGCAGCCACGGGACCAGCTGCTTTCAGCACAGGTTGTTGCTTGTAAACACACACACACTACAGGCTGTGGATATGTATATATGCACATATGTGTGTATATATAGATATACCAGAGAGCCACTCCTTTGCTGGGCTGAGCTTTTGCTTTCTACAAGGGAAAATCTGATTTTGCATGACTTCTTTTTTAATTTCTCCTTCGCCCTCCCACCATCCCGTTACAAAACTCAACAACTACAGGACTGAAACTCCAACTAAAATGAACTTTAGGCAAGAGATTGGTTTAAAATCACGAGGGTGTAAGAATTACCAGAGTGGGATTTTTTTTTTTTTTCCCTTTCTGCCTGTGCTTGATTTCAGGGAACTTAATTAAAGCCAGGATTAAAATGCTCCGTAGCCATCGCTGCGTGCGGCGACTGCGAAGGCGGGATAGGCTTCATACGCTGCATAAGTTGCTAAATCTTGTCCCATAGTCACTGCTTGTTTGAGCTGAGTGGCTGTGACAGTGGCAGCTGCATTAGCAATGGTATATCCTGCAGGGAAAAGGAGAGGGAAAACTGCAGGTTAGTGAAAAGCCACTCCAAACTCACCATCACCTGGTAGGTTTTGATAGGGAGACTCTGCAGCAAATGGGAACGGCCTAGGGAGCAATGAGTTTGTTAAGGGGGAATAATCTAATTAAATTAAATAGGTCATTTCTGGCATGGTATTTTTTTTGTCTCCTTGTTAAAGGTAGTGGAGGAAAAAAGCTGGAAAATTAATGCACTTCCTCCCCTATGATTTGTTGAATGCGGTGCTTGAAAAACTCCCCTCTCTGTTCAGTATTTTTTTTCCTTAGGCTTCAATTATTTCTGAGCTAGGAGGGTGTTAATGGTGCTCTGTACACATGGCATAAGGAGGGCAAGAAAAAGACATAATATAAGAGGAATTTGGGCAGGTTTCATTGGGAAAATATGGCTCTGATACCCTTCAGAGTCAAAACACATGGAACTCAGGACAGTCGTATTAGAGAGGAGGGAAATTCCCTCTGTGCAGTATCGAGGAGGAAATATTTACTAGACTGGCTTTTTTTATTCCCATCAGCTTCTAATGGAAACTGTGGTTTCAACACTTCAAAGTTTTCCATGGGAAGATGTTCGCTTTGCTGAGTGGGAATGAATCACTGGGAAAACAAACATGGATTGGGGCTGGGTCCTCTGAGGGGAGGGCAGAGCAGCCTGTCGACCAGACCACAGAATCAGGAGTTGAGACAAAGCCTAAATTTGGGAGGAACAGCTCGGGTATCCATCGGGTCTGCTGGACCAGGCTCTGCTGCCAAACTACATCTCCCAGGGTCCAAAATCTCTGTCTGAGCATCTGGGCAATGGGATCAACTCGAGGGCACTGGGAGCCGAGGTCCTCTCGGTGCGGGGAATGGAGATGTTGGGCAACACTGAGCTCAAGCTGCCTCACTGGAGGTGCTGCCGTGGGGGAAAGCATGAGGAATTCACCACAATTCCAGCATTGTGGCTCTTCGGGGTGCTTTCTTTGCACAAGCACAGTGAGGTGCAATGTTTTGGCTAGGAGCAGAGAAATCTGTGATTCAAGGCAGACCTGCTGCCACCAGCATAAGAGGAACGAGCTGCTGCCTGGGCATGGCTGTGCTGCAGCAAGCCCTGACCCAGGACCGGTGTGTGTTGCAAGCACAAACCTCAGTGCACGTCAATTTGTCGAGTTCCCAAGGCAAATAAATAATGGTGGATGAAAGAAAAGGAGAGATTCTAATGAGGCAGTAAGTGGGGACTGGATTCAATAAAGAGCCCATTTGGTTTCCACGCTGCGGAAGCCCTGCACAAACCCAGACAAATTGATTTCTCTGTGGCTTTTGCGGACTCCTGTGGCAGGAAGCCGGATAGATTTTTGATTTTTTAATTTTTTTTTTTTAAAATCCATCCTTGAGACACTCCAAACAACTCAGTAGTACTGACTAATGCGTTCCTCATGTGCAGTTTGGCTTGTGTCGCTGCCACTGCATCAGAATAACCATCAGGCTGGAGAGCACACTATATGTAATGCCTGTGAGCTGGATTCCTGCATTTTCCATGACTTCCCAAGCCTTTTTTGAGCAGTTGCAAGAGCTATTGAGCCTGAATTCCCAAAGTGGGGGGAAAAAAAGAACCCCTTCCAGTGGGGGTGTGAGAACTGGGACCAGATCCAAACCTTTGTGGCCGCGTCATTTCTTTGGCAGATGAAATCCTAAGTGTTGGTTCAAAAGGAGCTGGGGGTACTGAGGGAGGAGGGATGGACCATGAATCAAACAACTGTGTGTCTTTGCAGAGAGGAAGATCTGCTACGCTCTGGGTGGCATCAGCCAGCAGGTCCAGGAGGGGACTCATCCCAGATGTGGCACTGGAGGTGCCAGTTCGGAATCCTGCACCTTATCTGGGGCTCCCAGTTGACAGGAGGCATTCCCAGACTGGAGGGAGTGAAGAGGAGGTATGGAGCTGGGATGGGCCCCAGGGTGGTGGGGCTCCCCATCCTTGGACATGGCCCCAAGCAACCTCCTGCATTTGTGGCATGACCTGCAGGGTCGGGGTGGGAGCAGAGACCCCCCACTCTGGTGCCTCCAGCCCGAACTGCTCTGTGGTTTGTACCCTGTAATTTGGGTAGTCCTGGTGTAGAGAGAAATTGCTTTATAGGCAATAAACCAGAGCAGGTTGCCCAGAGAAGCTGTGGCTGCCCCTGGATCCCTGGGAGCGTCCAAGGCCAGGTTGGACGGGGCTTGGAGCAACCTGGGCTGGTGGGAGGTGTCCCTGCCCATGATCTTTTGGGTCCCTTCCAACCCAAACCTTTCTGGGACTCCACGATAAAGGTGCCATACACATAAATAACATGAGCCAAGGCATGTGGGGGAGCACAAAAACCCAGGTTCATTCTTGACACCTGCAAGGAAGCAGCAGGAAAAACAATCCTGCAGGAGAGCTTTGCTGTACAGACCTTCCCATACCTGGAAAAGCTGGCGCTGCAGGAGGCACCTCTGCTCCCTCCACGGGAATCCCCAGTGTCTGAAGGGTGTACTCTGCTGCGTAGGTTTTGGCTTCGTCGATGTAGGCACTGAGCTTGGGTGGTGTGAAGGGATGTCTGTGAGTACAGCAACACGTTAGCTGGGTTTGTTTGCTCTGCGACTTGCCTGCAAGATGTTTGGATCTGCTTATAGCTGCCATCATCCCACATATCAAATGGGAGCGTGCTTGCACTCTGCTGGGGCATTACCACAAGGGCTCTCCTCGTAGCAGTCTGGTTTCTTTGCTGAGGTTATCGACTCTGCCTCTCATTCTGGACACACTTGCAGAGTTTGTTGTGTATCTTCAATCAAAAAAAAAAAAAAAAAGCCTGCTGTGTTTTTCTTTACAATACACAGCAAACGGTGGTTGAAGTCAGAAAGGTTTAGGATCGTATTTGGAGCCAAAATATCAGCACGTTCCTTCAAGCTCCTTTCATTTCCCCACAAGAGCTTTCGTAAGCTTTATTTTTATATTAAAAAACCCCCTTTTGGCTGACTTTGTCTGGCTTCCTGTAACATTTGTACCACCAGAGAGAGAGAGCACCAAACGTGGCAAACATCAGTGCATTTTAGTTTGTGGATGTTTTTCTCCCTAATATATTAAAAAAAAAAAAATAAAATCAGGGTAAACAGAGACCTGTATGATTGTGCTTTGAGGAGAGATGCTAGATAAAATGCCACTTAAAAAATAAATCCTGAACCTCAGAAAACCTCAAATAATTACGTACATGGCGGGATTCTGGCTGGCAAGGGCAGGGATGGTGATTTTGTACAGGAAGAGCTGTCTTTGATCTTGGCCAATTGCAGAGTGGAGCTGGTAAACAGGCTGCCCCCAGTTGTTTTTCTGGCAGATTTCTTCTAAGATCTAGGAGGGAGAAAAGGGATTTTTGCTCAGGTTAATTGGTGCACAGAAGCCTTATCGCTGAGCTGGTCAGCTGCCTTCCCTCCAGAGGGTTTTCAGGGAGCCGTGGCAGCTTAGCAAAAGAATGTCAAATAAAGGGCAGTGGGGTTACTACAGTCACCTTCAACTGCAAGATTCATCCTAATGTTTCATACTACAAAAACCTGTTTAATTCCTGAAGTTATTCCCTGTTAAATTGGATGTCTTTGTCCTTCTGCTGATTAGCGGGTTTATTCTGGTTTCAGCGTGGTTGTCTTTGAATTGTCCTCGGAAACCCCATCTCTGCACTCCTACTTCAGAGCACTGAAAAAACTTGAGCTGCATTCATCTTCACTGCTCTGCTGCCCCCCGGCTCAGTGGGTTACAGAGCATGAGAAGCCTGAATAGTCCTCTTTTTAAGGAGAAAAAAGGTTGTGTTTCCATCCAATTAATTACACAGGCTTCAGCAGGCCATTTCTGCTTTGAGTCTGAAAGGGAAAAGCTGAACCCTGGTGCCCTTGGCCTTAGCACAGCTGATTCCATGGTAATTGGGAGTCGCTGTCCAGAAAGGCTCTGGCTCTGGCTTTGGATGTCAGTGGTTTTAACCCACCGGGGGTGTGCTGTCCCAAAGGGACTTGAACACAGGGTGGTGTCCCTGTGCCCTGCTCCGAGGGTGCTCCTTCCCTGGCAGGGACACCTCCCACCAGCCCAGGCTGCTCCAAGCCCCGTCCAACCTGGCCTTGGACACTCCCAGGGATCCAGGGGCAGCCACAGCTTCTCTGCCCAACCTGGGCCAGGGCCTGCCCACCCTCCCAGGGAAGGATTCCTTCCCAATATCCCATCTCTCCCTGCCCCCTGGCAGTGGAAAGCCATTCCCCTTGTCCTGGCCCTTCAGATCCCTGTAAATAGTCTCTGTCCACCTTCCTCAGGGGCTCCCTTCAGGTACTGGAAGGCCACAATCAAGTCACCCCTAAGCCTCGCTGTGATTCACTTTATTTAAAACTTACACTTCATTTAATTTAAAATTCAAATGTAAACGTCAATGCTGCTTTTAATTTTGCAATCATAGCTGAAGCTTAGCACCTTTGTGTGCAAATAAATAGTTCATTACATTTCTTGACTGTGGCAACACTTATTCCCTGCTGCCCCAGCACCTTTGGATTTATAATTTTACATCATTTAAATCCTCGGTAAGGCAGATCTACTTCTTAGCACTGAGCATCCCAGCTAAGCCATGAGAGCAACCATGCAAAAGTGGTGTTGGAATGGTCTCATACAGCACCCTGTCAGGTATTAATGAGGTTGTCCCATTAACGAGGCAAATTGGAGGTGTTTGTGACCTGCCTGTGTGAGAGAGTAGCACTGGTGGATTAGGGAGCTCAGCTGATGGCAAAGCCTGCCCCAAAGACCAAGTGTTGTCAGTGCTCAGTGCTGAAACACACCCAGCAGGGGTTTGACATGGATGGGAAGAGCAAAAAGGGAATTTCACCTGCCCCGAGGCACTGCAGAACGACTCAGGTGATTTCAGTCCCATGGCAGGGGGGTTGGAACTGGATGAGCTTTAAGGTCCCTTCCAACCCAGGCCATCCTGTGAGTCTATGATATGCTGACAAAATAGAGTAAGAGGACTGTGGAATTTTGCAGGAGGGAAAAAAATCCCACCCTCCATTTTCCTGGGAGAGAAAAAAAGGGTGTTTCCATAGACTTTGTCCAACTGGATGCTGTGGCAAGTCAGTGTTAATAAGCAAAGCTGTGCTTCAAAACCCAGGGTGAAATTGGTTTGAAGAATGTAAGGAAAGAAGTTACTGTAAGAGCTGGACCTACAGAAACTCAGGGAATTGGTTCTGAATTTCTCCTCAGCCTTCATCCATCCTTCTAGATCCCAAATCAAAAGCCTCCTTGTGCAACCAGATTTTCTGTGCTGGGCTGGGCTGGGCTCAACACCTCTTAGCCTATAAATGGTTTGAAAATGTACATTATTTTTCTACATGCAAGGATTCATCCCTTGGTGAAGCCCCAAGTGATGCATCTCATGGATTAAGCCCATTTGGGGCAGAAATATCTTTACCCTTGGTGCTTTTATGGAGGAACAGCTGTAACTGGATTTCACCTTTCCCCCACAGGTGTTTGTGACAACTCTCCTGGCTATCTTAAAGCTCTTCTCCAACCAAGAGGACCCCAGGAGTCTGTGAGCAGATGCTGTTCTACAACGAGGTGGGTGGATATCACACCATTCCCCCACTATTACCCATTTCTTTTAACATCTTTGGAGGTGCAGGCCTGGATTTAATCATCACCCCCCGGCACAGATCCAACCAGGGGACCCCTTTTCCCAAAGCCAGTTTGGGCAAAGCCAACCATTGGTGGGGACATTGTGGCTCCTTTGGGCCCACATACCTGGGGGGCGAGTTTGATCCCTTGGGGCTTTAGCGTGACGTGGTTCATGGGCGTGAGCTCCATCCCTGGCAGGAGGTCGTAGAGCTTCTCCTCTCCCCTCTTTTCCTTGAGCTGGTATCCACGCCCCAGCCCCGTGTACGCCAGGTAGCCGCGGCCTCCCAGGCCTCTAACGCCCGCAGCCCCTACAGGTACATTCATGTAAATTTCTAGGAATGTAAGAAGGCATTAAACTGAATCAAACCACGGGAAACACGACCCTGAGCCTCGCTGCAATGGAAAAGTTAGCCCCGCTTGCTGGGTTGGGGAAGAACACGGGCAGGATCGCCCCAGCCCGACATTGGCACCCTTTCTTTTTGTGCTCTTGTGCTTGGATAGCTGAGGCTTTGCTGGGGGAGACCTGCTTCTTTCTGACCTGCTTCCCATCACTTCTAGTCAGTCTTGATTTCATCATTTCTGGTTGAAAGGCACGGAGGGGGCAGCTGGTGTCTTTTGTTACCCACCAGTGTAATTTCACCTCAGGAAGAATTCAGAGTTTATACAATTTCATCCTCAGATGAACAAAAATCCTTTCTGTTTTTCCACCATTACCCTTCCATTTTCCCTCAGGGAGCCCTGTTTGGGAGTCTGGGGACACCATAAGGCAAGAGAGGGATGGTGTGTTATCACATCTGCACCTTTCCCAGTGCAGGGACCCAGCTTGCTGTGAGATTTGGCCACAGGCTTGGGGACACAAGGCATCATCTTTGGAAGGAAGATCAAATGAGTAGAGTTATTTATTTTTTTGCCAGCCCCAAATTTACTTCTGCACTTACCAACTGATGTCTACACTGATATGTAATTTGGGGGTAGCTGAGTGGGGGATTTGATTTGATCCCAGGCACAGTCACTCAGAAGTTTTCAGGAGTAATCTCTTTTTTCATAAACTGGTTATTCTTTGCTTGATGGTCCCCTCAAGCAGGGCTCTATCTCCTAGAGCACATAATTCATGGCTTTCTTCATCTCAGTGCTGGTTCCCTACCCTGTATCAAGGCAAGGTGACCTCCTTGGGAAACTCTCTGTGGCTTTTTTGGTCAGGGTTGGTAAAACTTTCCCTGTGACCTTCCAAGCAAAGAGCAAACACAGTGGTGAGCTGTGCTGGTGCCTGGTTGTGGGAGCTGGCTCTGAAGGGGGGAAAGAAAAACTCTTTGATTTGGTCTTCCCTGCTAGGGCAAAGCCAGGAGGATTCGTGGCTTATTTACACTGGACTGGGGGGGAAATGGAAGCTCTTACTGTTTTCTCCTGTCCAGAACGCTGTTGGACACTACCTTTGGTCTTGTGTCTCCCTGCTGTGAGCAGGGCATGCACCAGCTATGGGGAACACCACCATGTGATCCCATCTCTGTGCTCTCCTACCTGCACGGTACTTGGAGGCACCTTCTGGAAAGCTGATGCTCCCACCACAAAACAAGGAGACTTACTCCAGGAAAATGGTTATTCTTTGCAGCTTGGTCTGCTGGAAGGTTGCCTTTGGGACTCACAGAGCCATCCATCCCTGTCTGAAAGGGGTGCAGAGCCAAGGTGCTCCACACACATCTAGGGATGCCCTGGAGGAGATACCTCACTCGAGCTGAGCATCAGCATGGTGGGAGTTACCTCGGATGGAGGGGGGCCGGATGATGCTCCTGTTGCTGAGCCCCTTGGTGGGGGGGAAGTGGAGGTTGGGGATGGCGGCGTAGGCTTGGGGCGCGTAGAACACCGGGGCGCCCAGGTAGGCGGTGGCGGGGTCGTACACGTGGCCGAAGGTGTAGGTGTACTCTCCGGGCAGCACCGGGCCCCTGCCCCCCGTGCCACGGGTGTATCTGACGTAGCTGTCCTTGTCCACAGGCTTGGCCAACGTCACCTCGATGGGGGACCCGTCCAGCACCTTCACGCCAGCGTGGTGGGGACACAACACGGGAGAAGGGTAAGACTTCCAAATTGTCCCGCCTAGGGAGGCAGTTTCCCCTCATGGTTGGCTAAGAGGGTGTGAGGGTGGAGAAGACCAGCCCCAAAACCCCCCTCCCACAGGTTGAAGAAGGCACTGGGTGGGTGTAGGCTTAAGGTGTTGAGAGCACCCAGCCCTGGCTCCAGCTGGGAGAGGCTCCTCAACCAAATCTGCCCAGCCTTCCAAAGGCTTCTCTTCCCTGCAAAGTGGCTTGTAAGTCAGTGAGATTCCACGTGCTCCTGGGGAGAACAGCAGGAGCCCTATAAATAGGAGCAGGGTTAACACCTCCCTGGGAACAGCGCCGTGAATCACAGGCAGTGCAAGAAGGACTCAATACAGCAGCCTCCTTGCAAATCCACACCTGAACCTGGGGCAGATGTTCTGGGCTGCCCTGGTTTGTCCCAGTTTGCTGCTCACACGCTGCCCTGCGAGTGTTTTCGTTGGCAGCTGTGGAACAAGGATGTGAGTGTGAGCCAGGGGAGCCCAGAGCCCCTCATTTGCTTCCTCCTCCTTTTTCCAAGCAGTGTACTAGAGTGTGAGCTGGGCAAATGTTTAGCATGGATACAAGGAGCTAAAATGAATAGCTTGTGTACATCAGAGCTGCTGAAAAACAAATTCAGGAGTATAAAAGCAGCCTGCAAAGAGAAAACAGGGCTAACGCCTCCAGGAGGCTTTGTTTCAGCTCTGGATTATACAATGCAGCCAAGCCCCAGAAATTAGTACTTCCAGCTGCTTTACCTTCCCATTCAATGCTTTCATAGCTTCCACTGCGTGTTCTCTCTTATTAAAGTGCACAAAGGCGTAGTCTCTAATTTTCTTTACTCTCTCTACTGCACCTGTAGAAAACATTGGAATATTAGTAGGAAATTGGCATTAGTTGGAAAACACAGGTCTGAAAGAGCAACTGTGTTGGGTTATGAGCTCTTGGAGAGCCTGACTCTTTCTTACACCTCTGTGATTACCCAAAATAATTCAGATTATTCAAAAAAATGGCTTCTGGTTCTTCTCTTCTGTGTCCAGCCTCCACAGCCTTCCTTCTCCCTTGTCAGCTGCTCTGCTGCTGGGAACTTCTCAGCACTGAGAAGTTTGTCTCCAGAACACCCACACCAGTCCTCTTCCCCATGGCCACAACCTTCAGCCATCTGCCCTCTCTTTAACTGTCCATCTTCTCCATCCTGCAGCTTGGGAAGCAAATCATCAACCAGCCCAGCCTCCAAAACAACCTCCCCAAACAAATCCCTTGGAAACACAGGTAAGGGATGCTCAGCAACTCTCCTGTTGGCTTCCAACCTGTTCCAGCTGAACAGAGGCACAGGGGAATGTCACATTGCCCAACATTTTGCTCTTCCCTGCCTCCCCAGCAATGTGATACCCACCCTCCCTGTGATGCTGGAGGGGGAGCATTGCCCCTTTCAGAACACTGGGAGAGCACAGTCTTCCTGCTGGAAAATTGACCAGGGATGAGGAATTTTGGCACAATCCCTGGGGAGCAAGGGCAGGGCTCTTTGGTGTATGTCTCTATAGGAGTCATCAGGCGAGCACTGAATTTGGGACGGATTTAAGGGGTGATACTTGTACTAGGTCACAGTTTAGGATGCACTGGTGGTCTGTGGAGCCCACAGATGTGGTAATTGCTCTGTCGTGGGCACCTCTGGATCATAACTCCTTTGGATCATTTTGTATTGGCTGACTTGGTAGTGTCAAACCAGCTTCTTAATGCCCTGGATCAAATGCAACTTCAGGTAAGTGGTGCTGAAATGCAGCTCAGTGAATGAGGCAGAGAAACAAGACAGGGCAGTGAATCATTTTGGATCCTTGCTGCCTTTTTTGATCCCACTAAAACTGTATTTCCTCTCCCCAAAGCTGAAATCTGATGTGCCCGTTCCTAATTTTATTCACCCAAATTAAAGCTGTCCATTAAAAAAAAAAATAAAATAATAAAATTAGTAAAATTCCAACATGAGACTGCAATTATAAAGTGAAAATTAAAGGTTGATGCAGAACTTCTGTTGTTGCACTGGCAGACTTGTCTTAGGAGCAAAGCAGATGACTGTTACCAAAGTGTCAGAGGGGCACAAAATGTGTTTCTGGGGAGTGTGAGCTCTTCAGTGCAGCAAAACTGGGTGAATAAAAGAAGGAAACAGTGAAGAGAGTGAGATGATATAAATTTAACTCAGGGGTAAAATGGGGTCTCCAACAGCTCCGTGGTGGCTAAAAGTGTCAGCCAGAAATGTTGGAGGGACATAAGAAAACCTCGTGAAGACCTTTGCATTGCTGCCTAACACAGAAAAAGGCACTTACAGAGCAGCAGTGAAAAGCCAGAGAAGGGGAAATGAAGCTTTGCAGTGTATTTTAAAAAATTAATAGAAGGAAGTTAATAGGAACGAGATGAAAGGAGATTTCACATTGCCAAGCAGAAGTTCCTAATGCCTAATGGACTGTGTAGCTTGGAGAGCTGCAGAAATGGGTTATTTTTACTTTGTTGGTTTTGGGTGGAATTTCCTAAAGCTGGAGCAACTCAGAAGTAAAATCTCATTTGAAAGCCAGGAGGATTTTTATTCCCAGCAAATCTACTTGCTTTTTGAAAAACCTCACCCTAAGTGCGTGTAATATACACCATGAAGGGATACTGTGTTAAAAGATAAATGCTGATTATTCACAAATTTACAGGAGAATGGGGGGGATGTACGCAAATTACAGAGTGCAGAATTTAGATAGATTAGATTAAAAGGATTTGTATTAAATCACTCTATTTTTATCAGCATCCCTTGCCATAGAAGAATGCTGAAATCACCCAGCTGCTTCACCAACTCTCTTTTTTAAAGAAAGAACTGAAATGATTCCAAATCATTTTTATGACACAGGCATCCCCGTGCAGCATTTTGGATGTCTTCCAGTTGCCAATCACCCTAAAAAGGTTAGGAGTGTTGTTAGCTGGAAAAGAAGCTGCCCTTAACGGGATGACATAGTGTGTGAGTTGGGTGGGAGCCTTCAGCCTAATGACAATTTTTGTGGCATTACACATGAACATTTTACAGCTGAAAAACAGCTATTTTTATCTCTTCCTCTGGCATTTTATGAACGGAGGGCTATTTCCATTTGCAGCAGTGGCATTTATTCAGCAGCTACAGCCTCAGCGGGTTCCTACCTGGTTTGATGCTGTTGAACTCCTTCTCTATGGTCTCTTCAGTGGTTGAGAGCATGAGGTTCCTCACATAGAGGATTTTGACTGATGACATGGTGTCTTCATCCACCTCCACCTCTGGCTCTGCCCAGTCCACGGCAATAGGGTGTCCCCACAGCTGGATCCTTCCTTTAAAGGGATTGGCATGCTCAGGGTCAGGCAGGCTTTGCTTCCTCTCCCTTCTGCTCAGACACTCTTTCACGTGCAGTGGGAGCAGCAGAACAGGCCAAACTCTACAAACACAACCAGAAAAGCCTTCCTGGCTCCAGCACTGCTGCTTCATGAGCTCGTCTCCACAAGCAGATGGTCACACACTCGGAGTGTGCTCCCACTAACACCTCAGGTGCCTGCAGGAATGCAGCACCCAGAACTGAGAGAAGGGGAAATATGGCATAACTCACTAAATTCCACATTCCCTGGAGCGCTCCCTAAAGGGAAATCTATAAAAATCCCACTTGGCTGCAAAAGTTTGATTCCCGAGATAACAGGAAAAGGGATCCTGAAGTCCTGGCCTGATGAAATGAAACAGCAGAGGCAAGGATGTCTCTGTGTGTGTCTGAATTCCCTTGGAGCCCACTGGGTGAGGTTGCAGCAGGAGAAAGGAGGGGCACACCAAGTGACAGGCACAAAACAGGGTGTGGGTGTTGGGGAGAAGCCCACGGGCTCTGTACACTGGGGATAAGGTGCTGAGGGGCAGGCAGGCAGAGGAGCAAACAGAGAGGTGGTTAAAGGGGTGGTTAAAGGGGTGATGTGGTTAAAGGGGGTGATGTGGTTAAAGGGGGTGATGTGGTTAAAGGAGGTGAGGTGGTTAAAGGGGTGATGTGGTTAAAGGGGGTGATGTGGTTAATGGGTGTGATGTCACTATGAGTGACATATGAGTGAGGTCCATAATCATTTGCACTGAGCCACCTAATTAATGACGCAGCTGATGAGTCAATTAGTGACGTTTGATGTATACAAAAGGGACTGGCCCAGAGCTGTGGGAATGGACGTGATGAGCAGGACACTGGGCAGGGCAGAGGGACCTGAGGCACTGATGGTTTCTTCACCTCCTCTCTTCCCCAGGTGGCAGCGATACCTGGAGGGCTGAATGCTGGTGACAGAGCCTGGCTTGATGCCCCCACTCCTTCACCCCTTGAGAACATGCACAGGTACCTGACATGGGCATTTCCCTGGGTTCAAGGGGGATTTTTCACAGGTACATACCTTTGGCCACACTTTCTCTCTGGGGGTGTGTGTAGTATGGGTGTTGCCATTTTAGATTTATAATGGTCAGGTTAGATATATGGTTATGTTGCACTCAGACAAAATTCAATTGCCTCATTTTATGCATGTTAAATTAGTCAATAGATTAAGAAGTGCTATTGTTACGACTAATCAATCATTTGGACCTAAACTGCTGATCCAGTCTGAGGGTTACTTTGGCCTGACTCTTTCCCTCCTTACTCTTTTGCCTCCCTGGTCTCCAAATAAGTCATTCTAGATTGCTCTAATCTGATTTTTCTTTGTGTGTTTCATCTATTTAGTATGTAATAGAGTGAACCTTGCCATAAAACTTTGTTGTGCTTTTGCAAATTTATGTTTAACCTGTTATGTCAATACCTTGCTGATCATTCTTTAAGTGACATAAACCACTCACAACAGAGGGGGAAAAAGAAAATCCTGCAGAACAGTCCTTGCCACATCTAAAAAGGCACCACCAACTCTGCTTGGACAACCCACCTGAGATGGGATGGGAGCCACAAAATCAGAAGGTTAGGGTAGAATTGGGAGGCTTGTTTTTCTATACTGGAAGTGTAAATGATCAAACTGAATGGAAAGCTGCTGCTCACTCTGAATCCTCAGGAATGAGCTGGGATTTGTGGAGGGAGGCTGAGCTGGTGTTGAGATCCCAGCACTGCACAGTCTGATTTGAGGCATCAGTGACCAGAAAGAGAGATGGATGCTACTGGTTATGTGCCCCTTTCTGGGTTGCTATTTCCAGCTCAGTAGTGGAACTAATGACCTGGTGGACCTGCAGCAAGGAGCTAAGCTTGGCCCTGCACCAGCCTTCTTCCACCCTTGCTTAGCCAGGAGACAGGACAAGGTTGTCATTTTTCTATGCTCCATTTTTCAGCGTTTCTGTCTCTTCTACAGAGCTCCCTCCAAGAGCAGCGAGGTGCAGCTGATATTCCACCTCACATTTCTCCACTGCATTCACTGGAGACACATTCAGTTCTGGCTTGAAACTTTCTTCCAGTTCCTGCCGTATGTTTGAAACATCAGAAGGCTCTGGCTCCTGCTCAAGTCTTTGAAATTCCCAAAAACCTTTTACAGAGATGTCCCTAAACTGGAAATTGCACGTGTCTGTTCACGTGTGCTCCTTCCATCTGTTTCCCTCAGCATTTCGAGTGCTCTGTTCCCCCAAGGCTGCTGTTGGCAGCTGTGGCTCTGCCTGCTCCTGCCCATGTAGAAACCTCCTGAAGCACAGACCAGCTGGATGTGCTGCCACAACCAGGGAGATGCTGAGCTGATGCAGAAAATGCAAAATTACAGGAAAAACAGTGTGAGGTATCCCACAACACCAAAGAGTGTTCAGCACTCAGAATCACCCTCTATTTTTTTTCACAGTCAGGAAAAAGGGTTGGCATCATGCAGGATGTTTCCTGGGCTGTCAGACACAACAGGTGAAAGAAGGCTGGTGGGTTATGAGCAAGTCTCAGCCCAGAAGGTTTATGGGATGCTTTCCCCAGCAGCTGAGCTGGCTTCAACAAAACACTGCTGAGCTTAAGGAAGCAGAAGAGTGGTGAAATTGCTGCAAATGCACTGAATGTTCAGTGACTTCTTCATCTGCCACCTGCTAAACTCCTCCCTGCTCCACAATGGCCTTTGACTGTCCCCTGGCACTAAATTTCATAGACTTATTCTTTGTATTGTTTAAAGCAATTCCTCACTTGAAGTTTCCTTCCCACACGGAGAATATCCATTTTCAGGAGCATCCTCTGTGCATTCTCAAGACTGAATCTGTTCCCGGGTGCTTTCCTGAGTGATTCTCTCTGAGAGGCCATAACTGAGGCTGTATTTTAAAACTGAGGCTGTATCTTATAACTGAGGCTGTATTTTATAACTGAGGCTGTATTTTATGTCCAACCCAACTAACCCCAGGACAAAACACATCCTCCAGCAGAGCACACAGCCAGATCCACCCAGCTGTATTTGAATGATGACCATGGGTAACCAGCACGGTGCTGTAGTGACTCCCCCACCCTGCACCCCATGGACTGCTGGGGTCCCTCCTTGGTGAGAGCAGAGAATCCAGCCGTGTTCCCTCCTTTAGACCCCTGGGTGCTCTGGAGAGGTCAGTCCCACCCCAGCACAAGGTGCACCCAGGTGAGACAAAGCTGTGCCCCCACCACCTCCGCCCCCACTGACCTGGGAGCAGTTTCCTCCTGGCCATGGCTGCTGCCCGGTGGTTTTCATACTCCACGAAGGCAAAGCCCCTGTTTTTGGTCTTGTCAGCAGCGCTGGGGTACACGATGACGTCCACGACGCCGTCTGTCACCTTCTTCATCTCTGCCAGGATCTCCTCCCTCTTCTTGGTCTTGGGGATGCCGCCCACGAAGAGCCGGCAGTTGTCCACGCTGGCACAGACCCCCAGGAGACGCCCGTTCCTGAGCACAAACAACATTGCTGCTTTGTCAGGAGCGGGGAGCAAAGAGAGGAAAAGGCTCAAACAGGCCCTCTCTTCCCTCGACCCTGGTGTTGCCCCCCAGTGTGAGCCAAGATTTGTTGCCTTCACTGCTGACTTGAGGCTTCCTGCTCGTGGTTGGGTCTCACAGCCAAGGTTTTGGGGAAAGCAAATGCCCTGTCGTGGAGAGACACCGTCTGGGGACTCACTGATGGCAACTGCTGAGCACATCCCGAGGTAAAAATTTCCTTACATGTACTTCATTCACCTCTTTGTGCTCAAGGTACCTCTAGAACTTCTCTAGAGGAGTCTTTGGAACAAGGGAAGGCAGTGGAGGAGGAGGTGGATGGAGCCTGATCCCTAAGATCCTCCAGCCTCTGACACAAATCACATTTCCAAGCCCTCAGTGTGTCCTGCTCATCCTTAGGGTTGTTGGTAAAGCAGTCCACAATGCACCTTTTTTATTAAAAACCAAAATGAAAGCCATAAAACTGACAGAATGGTTCAGCTCAAAAGGCTTTTAAGCAAAGGCACCTACTCATCCCACTTTGAACTGGAGAAAAACACTAAGTGTGCTTGAAATCAAAACAAAACATATTGATGGGCCCATATGCTGTTGATTTCTGGGTGTTTTGTTCCTAGTTTTTAGTCACAAACATGAGGGCTTCTTCTGTTCCTTTCTGTTAGGAAATGTCACTGTTTTGCCAGTTGGTTTCCCTGCTATTTCACCATTTTTTGCAATTGCTCTGTCTCCCAGAACATACCGGCAGGATCTGTCAGGAGAGAGGCTGTGAACAGGAATAGATCAACAACAAACAGCCTGGAGGGGGACGTGAAATAAACAGCAATGATTAGGGAGAAGTTAATTTGATCCAAAGCAAAATAATTTTTTCCAGTGTTCTGATGGAATTTTTTGTTGTTGTTGTTTTTAAGGGAGAAATTTCCTGCCAAAGGTGTTGTCTCTTTCTAAAGAGTCCTTTGTACCAGGGCATAAAGCAATGACTGCACAGGGAGACAAGGGGAGGTTTCCTCTCAAAGTTTATAAATCTAAAGACAAATATAAATAACCTTGCTCTGGGCTGCAGGGAAAAATACACCTTACCTACCACAATATATCTGCTTTAAAGCTGATGTGAAGGTGTTTGGACACTCTTACCTGATTTCATAATTATTGAGTGTCTTTATGGCGTTCTTCGCCTCCTGCTTATTCGAGAAGGTCACAAAGGCATAGCCCCTGTTGTTGCCATTGAAGTCCATCATCATTCTCATTTCATAGATTTTGCCAATCTGCAACCAGAAAGACAAAGGTTTGTCAGCAAGGTGGGAGGTGTTTAAAGAAGGCCAGGTGCTTCCTTGCCTTTATCCCATCAGAGCTCAGCCATCTGGGCCAAAATCTCACAGAATCACAGTATTGTTTGGGTTGGAAGGGACCTTAAAGATCATTTTGTCCCCTGCCCTGCCATGGGCAGGGACACCTTCCACTAGCCCAGCTTGCTCCAACTCCTGTCCAGCCTGGCCTTGAAGTCCTCTCTGTTTCAGCCCTGAAATGCAGCTCTGACCATCACCAACCCCACCATGAAGCCTTACCTTCTCGCAGAGTGGTATAAGTTCATCTTCAAAGAGGTCCCGGGGCAGTTTGCCAATGAAGATCTCACAGCCCCTCTCTGGTGGGGGGCCATCCCACCCCGGTGGTGGTCCTCCGTATTTCCTCTGCCCATTTTCCTGCCGGGGAGAAAAGGAAAAGAAAGGCTTGGGTATGGGCTCTTCAACAGGGATCCCTTCTCAGGGAGTGGCACTGGGGGCAGAGCCCTCCTTCCCATCCAGGAGCAGCTCATCAGAGCTAACGTGGGCTGGAATGGGTGTCCCACTGTGCTTGGAGAACCCAGTCAGGCTGCTGGTGGGGAATGGTCTGGTTTGGTCTAGCTGAGTTTTGCAGAGAAATGCAACTCAGGGGCTACTCCAGATGTCCAAGACAGAAAATGTGTTCCTGGCTCCGGGAGGGGAATCTCCATGGGCTCTGTGTTACTTGTGGGCTGAGTGACAGAGCACTTGCACTTGGCTGATGGGGAGCTTCCTACCCCACAGACCACAGGAAAGAGGCCAGAAGGGTTGTGTTTGGATGTAGGATGACTCTCTGAAAGCAGAAGGCATCAGGACCTCAGAAAGTGCTAACAGAGGGGGAAAAGTGGGCATGAAGGGAAAAATCTGGGAGAGAGATGGGAGTGCAGGGGGGCAGCCCATTCTCTGTGCCAGGAGTGTCAGAGGGAGCCCAGCCGGGGAGGTCAGGGCAGGGGAGGGGACAGAAACAGCCCCACAGTGGGGACAGAGCAGGGCCAGCCATTCCTTCCTTCCTTCCTTCCTTCCTTCCTTCCTTCCTTCCTTCCTTCCTTCCTTCCTTCCTTCCTTCCTTCCTTCCTTCCCTCTCCTTCCCTCTCCTTCTTCCCTCTCCTCCTTCCCTCTCCTTCCCTCTCCTCTCCTGTCCTACAGTGATCCCTGCTCCCAGACAAGCTGGGACACCAGTGATCTTTCTATTTTTGGCTCCCTGACCATCTCTTTAGCCACGTCCCAGTCTGGGATTATTCCAGGCAAGTGAATGCCTGTACAGCATGTAAGCAAAGAGGGATCCCTACAGGAAAACAGGAACATTCCAGAGACTCTTCTAGTTTGGACACAGGAAGTGTCCAAGGCCAGGTTGGACAGGGCTTGGAGCAACCTGGGCTAGTGGAAGGTGGCACTGGGTGAGCTTTAAGGCACCTTCCAACCCAAACCAATCTACGATTCTAAGAAAGCCACAGTAAATATAAGACATAGAGAAGTCAAATATCTTCTGGCTCAGGCACAACAAAAAGCCTCCTCCATCTCACCCAAACTCAGCTGCTGGCCTGGTCCAGGGCACACAGGACTAAGGGCTCTAGGAAAACGCTTTTTCCCGGGAATGTCAGGTTTTGCTTTGGGCTGCTGTGCCCTCTAGTGCTGTGCAAAGCAAGGCAAAGTTCAAGGCCCCCACCTGCCTAAAATCCAGTGTTTTCAGCTACCCCTTCCAGGCTGCAAGGTCGGTCGTGTCGGCGCCCAACACTGTTGAAAAAGTAGCTTGCTTTGGTTGTGTTCCTTGAGAAACACTTCTTCAGGTGGGTGTGGAAGGACATTCCCAGTCTCCATCTGCCCTAACTATAGGAGGCCTTGATCTTGGAGGCCTTGAAGACTAAACTCTGGTTTGGGCAGGTGAGGCACCTGCCTCACATGTATTTATATAAAAGGCCAGCCTGATGGTGACGTGTTGGACTTCCCAACTCGGTCCAACCACGCTCTTCTGAAGCTTTACCCACTGGGTTTTCTTTGCTAAGCTACCACTGCAGCCATGGCTTGGAGGAACAAATCCCAACCTTCATTTAGCAGTGCTCAGGGCTGGGGGTTTTTTTTCCCATCTTTATTATAATTTCACATCAAAATTAGATCCTGCTCCGTGAAAGACAGCATCTATTCCATGTGGTTATGGCTAGCACACATGTTGGAGAAAACCAGAGGGAAGAGCAAGGAGCACTTTGTGTGCAGCTCTGCTGCTCAAGCCCCTGATGAAGGTTCAGGATGAAGCTGGACACTGCACCCAAAAGGATGTGACCATGAATTCCTACCTGGATCAAATTATATCCCGTTCGCTGAATTAAGGCACGGAGGGCGGCTTCTTTCTGTGTGCCGGTCAATCCATCCCCGGATTTGTGATTTGATTCCATTGTGAGTGATTATCAGCAAAAAATCAGGTTAATTAGGGGTGCTCACTGCAATCAAATTTAAGATAAATTAAAGAAATTAATACGGCTCGGAGGAGAAAGTCCACCCTCCTGAGAAAGTCAACAGGATCGGTCTCCCTAAATCAGTTCTTTTTGAGATAAAAACAAAGCAAACCAACACAGACCATGGAAAGAAAAAGCAAAAGTATGCCCTCTGAGCACGAAAATAAACAGCATTTCAACCCACAGCCTGATTTTGGATGGCACTCCAGTGAGATGCAGAGGGAAAACTTTAACCTACTGGAGCATGTGTCTTAGGAGGGAAAAATATGTGAAATGCTTAGTTGTGCACTGAGGATGTGACAAGGAGTCCTTCAGGCCCTTGGATGATGTGGGCACTGGAAGGGGAACCTCCTACCAGCCATCTCCAGCCCCCTGTGAGAAACAAGGCCTGGGTCCAAATTTGGCCTATTTCTATTTTTCAAAATAAGGAACATTGGAAGCACAGGGATGGGGAAGGACACGGGATGGTGGTGTTGGGCAGAGGAGAAGGGAGATCCAGAGAAACAGCAAGCTGGAAGGAAGATGGATCGCTGTGGCTGCACCCTGAGCTAATGCCAGATTTTAGGGAGGAAATCCTAAACAATTCCCCTGTACAGCAGGTCTCTTGGTGCACACAACATGGGCATTGCTTGTAAAGAAATGCAGCTGAAGAAGTGCAATGTATCCACTACAGCAGATTTCCTGAGCGTGTCACGATGCTGAGGAATTAACAGAAAATCCCTTGTCCAAATTCACACCAAACCCTTTCATGAGCAAATCCTGCCTTTGGGGTTCCCTGGGGGAAGAGCTAAGGTTTGGGGCAGCCCCCTTTGCCTTTGGATATTCCTTGCTCTGTGCTCCTGGGGCTTTGCATCCTGGAGGACTCAAAGAGGTGCTTTAATTTAAGTGGATGGATTATTCTCAGCGCCACGAATCAGGCAGGAGCCCAGGGGTCTGGAGGATCTCAGCCTTGTGTCTGTCACTTGGGCTCTGCCACTCTGAGCTCTAGAGACTGAGACTTAAATCCTTGGAAAGAGAGACACCTCTGTAATGCCAGATTTGGGAGCTATTTATTGTGGAGCTTTGTGAGACCCTTCTGATTTTACTTCATTTTTTCCCATGCTCCCAGGTTCTCCAGTGCTTT
Source organism: Anabacerthia variegaticeps (assembly GCA_035583185.1). Lineage (NCBI taxonomy): Eukaryota > Metazoa > Chordata > Aves > Passeriformes > Furnariidae > Anabacerthia > Anabacerthia variegaticeps. Next base: position 3,321,269 of record JAWWEW010000166.1, read on the forward strand.
AATCACCACCAGCATGCAGGGCCCGGGAGGTGAATGGTCCAATGCAGCAGCTCTGTCTCTAATTCCCAAATGGGTGTTTTCTCAAACACCAAACCCAATGACTGGTTTGTTTTGCCCTTGCCGAGGGTGTCAATGCTTGTGGTCTCTGTGCCTGCCGCCTCCTCCCGAGCTGGCACAGCACGGGGCACGCTGTGCAAAACCCAGTTGGATGCTTTCCCAGCCTGTTCAAGGAGGAGAAAGCGATCCTTACAAAAACCCCCAGCTAAAACCGTGGCTGGGTTTGCATCCTGCCCTGCGAGCACACCCTAAACACGCCCCTTACATTTTCCTTTTGCTGCATCCCTGTGTCATGGGTGGGTCGGGGCACCAAGCCCTTACAGAGGTGGGGCTGAAAACCCCACGCGGGTCTGTCCGACATTCCCCGCCTGCCATTCCACCCTCTCTCCCCTTCCCTGCGAGCCGTGGCGGTGGTACAGGGGCCGATTCCCGGCGCGGAGGATGCCCCTGGAGCCGGAGCGCCGGGAAGGCAGCGGGATGCTCTCCGTGCCGGGAAAGCGGCTGGACCGCGGCCAGGCAAAGCTCGGCTGCTCCCCGCTTCCCACGGCGGACGAGCCTTGCAGCCGGCCCCCAGCCGTGACCTACATACACTGAGCAGTGCCACAGCCTTCCTGCTCTTCCCTCCTCGCCCTGGATTGCGGGATTGCACGGCTGCCGCTTGCGGTGCTTGGTACCCGCAATGCCAAACATCCCCATAGCCCTGCTCCGGGGGGCAGTGATTCCCAGGAAAGCCTCGCCCCAGGGGATGCTTTAACGCTGAGCAGCGAGCACAGGCTGGGGCTGGGGCTGGGGCTGGGGCTGGGAGGGAGCAGAGCATCTCCCTGCCTGGTGCGTTTACAGCAGGAGCAATATCCCTCTTTGGCTTCTGCCTTATTAGATAAGACAGGCGAGCTCTTCTTGCAAGGCATCCTGCAAAGATTTTAGGCTCTAGCCCAGCATGTCTAGACACTGATGTGGGCCAGGATGTGCTCAAGCAACCCACTAGGAATAAGGGAGCAAGAGCATTCAAGGTGGCATGAAGTATTAATCACAGCCGCTGCAGACTCTGCTGTCTTGGGGGGTGTGTTAACAATGCAGCTGTGCCCAGCACTTCCACACACTCCTGCCTTTGAGAAAGGCCAGCCTGGCCCAGGGAAGCAGCCCTGGCCCAGGGAAGCAGCCTTGACCCAGGGAAGCAGCCCTTCCCCTGGCAGGAGGTGGGGGATCCCCATCCCCAGGGATGCCCCGACCTGCGTGCTGCATCTCTGCTGGAAGTGGGGTCCAGCTGGAGACCCCCAGCCCAGCCTGAGTCACTCTGCAAGCCTTCACTCCTCGTTCAGGAACAGCATTGTAGGCCAGGCCAGGACAAGGTGCACACTCAGGGCTTGGACACGCATGTTTTGTAGCACCACTCTCAGAAACTGGGTCACTCCTGCTAATTACCAGCCCAAAGTCATTTCCCCACAGGTAAATTTGGAAGCCTTGTTGCCAAAGAACTTTCCTCCATCACTTGGGTTTTTCTTGGATGGAAGCAGAAAATGCACCTCTCTTTTCCTGAGAGGTAGAAATCCTGACACAGCAAATCCCAAGCACAATAAAACAGGTTTTTCACCCCCAATTTTCCAAGTGCTTCTTCTCTCCCCCTTCTCTCCTACCTCCCTTGGCCTAAGGACATCTGAACAACTTCTTGGACAACTTCTTTTCCACCTCCTCCACCCAAGGGTCCACATCACAGAACCATGGAATTATTCAGTTTGGAAGAACCCTCCAAGACTGAGTCCAACCATTCCCCATCGCTGCCAGCTCCACCGCTAACCCATGGCCCTAAGAGCCACATCCACACTCCACCATCAGTGCATCCAGACTATTTCCAGGCTACAAGTCCTGGTGGGATGTTTTATTTCGGAAAGTGGTGGGATTTCAGCACTTTCCCCCTCATTCCAGGCCTCATGGGATAACTTTTTAACCTGAAGGGTAAGGGAGGAGAGCTGCTGTCACCCGGGGAAAACACAGTCACTTTCTCTCCTCCTTTGTTCCCCGGGCCTGGAATCAACTAACAAATCCACCCTCACAGTGGGAAACCCCCCTTGGATGGCTGCTGATGGAAAGTGTGAATGACTGCAGCAAATTAAGGCAGTGTTTTTAGCACTCTTCTAAAAAAAGTATCAAGCCAAGCACACTTAGTAGAAATAATTGCTCAGGAATTCAACCAATTTCAGGGGGTTGCCCTTATGATGGATTGTTATTAAGAAGGGCCACGGTGCTAAAGAGAAAAGAAAAAAAAGTAGGGTGGAGGGAGGTTGCATTTTGTTCGGATGTTTCTATTGAAATTAACACCTCTGGAATTGCAAACTCTCCAGGTGTGTTTCCTGTTTCGTCCTCGTTTTTGATGGAATTTTGACAATGCTTCCAAGTCATCACGGTCACAGAGTCAAGAACCCAGTGCCATCAGGAAAGGAAGGTACTGCTTTTACCTTAAATCAGAGCATCACTGGGGTCGATTTTCCTCTCTCCGTGGAACACTGCCATTTATCTTAGGTTTCTACTAAAGCTCTAAAATTCCAAGGCAAGAATAGGTACCTTTATGCCTTGCAAACCTCACACCAGCAGGAAACAAACCCATTATAATACTGCTTCACCTCTCCATCTTTTCCTTACCAGCTACTACATCCAGGAGCAAGATGAATCCAGAAGCTTCTATCCCAAAAATGTGGATTTTACTTCACTTTTGGGTGAGTTGCTTGGAAAAGGGGGAGCCTCTTTCCTCATCCAAGGGATGGCTCCCGTGGCAGGGGTTTTGCTGGGAGGAGGAAAGGTGGGATTTGAGGGCAGCCCCTGCCCCTTGGCAGCCCTTTCAGGGAAACCTGGTTACTGTTTCCATGCCTGAGATAAGGAACCCATGTTTATCCTCAGGGATCAATACCCCAGCCTGTCTGAGCGGGTTGAGTCACTTGGACACATCTCCTGTGTTGGGCTGGTATCCCCCTGGTGCAGTTGCTGCTTGTGAGCAATAACAACCTCTGGAAAGGCTGGAATGGATAATTATATTCACTCTTTATCCATAAGAACCCAGACAGGTACTTCCTAGAGAAACCATTTCCCTTTAGGTTATCAAGATTTGGGGGAGTTTTTTCCTCCCTTCAGGCTCTGAGCAATGTATATTCATTTTAATATATATATATATATATATATATAATCACCAAAAATATGGGATTTTGTTCCCAACCCAGCCACTCAAAGTTTCATGAGCAGCCACCAGCTCTTTACTGTTGTGAGACACCACAGGACGGACTCTGATTGAGCAACAGGGCACGAGGCTTTTTGTCCCTTTGCTTTTCCAGGGCTTAGGGTTGTTTTCCAGCTCAGGTGGTTCCACAGAGAGTGGGAACCCATAGGTATTGGCAGGAAAGCAGGAGAAATCAGCAATGCTGCACATGAGCCTCGAGAAAACATCTCACATACAAACCAGCACATTTTTTGCTCGGCCCCTTTCCCTTGGGAATCAGCTTCTCCCTCGGAAACACCTTTCCTCCTGTGCACAGCTTTTGCAGCTCTGGCACCAAATGCACACAAAATGCCCTAAAAATCCCCCAAAAAGGACGAAGGGCACCTGATGCTGAGCCCAACCTCCTTCCCTGCTGTTTTATTTGCAGCATCATGTGCCGGGTACTTTGAAAGCAGTCTTGCTCCCTTCCAAAGCTCCCACCTCACCAGAGCAGTGTTCTGTGCTGGGCAAAACTCCTGCTGGTTTCTAGGGATTAGGGAAAACCGAGGGGGTTTTTTAGGAGCCCCCGATATGCAGCCTGCCCTTTTGCAGAGAGAAGGAGGGCTGAGAAGCCGGCTGGGAAGGTCTCTAATGATTAGCCCCAGAAAGTTGCGCTTTAACAGATCGGGACGGAATGATCGCAGGGAAAATCCCTCCTCCCCCTCCGCCCTGTCTGCCCCTGGCTTTTCTGGCACCCGCTGGTGAGCAGCAGGAGGAAAGCAGAGAAAAGGCTCGGGGAGAAGCTGTGCCCAGACCCCCCGGGAGCCCTTCCCTTCCCTTCCCACCTTGCTCCTTGGAAAAACCAGAGCGAGCGGTGCTGCTGTGAGGGTCTGGCCATGATGGGTAGAGGAGTCTGACCATGTCATGTAAGGGGGTCTGGCCATGCCATGTAGGGGGGTCTGGCCATGATGGGTAGGGGGGTCTGGCCATGCCATGTAGGGGGGTCCAGCCCCTCCAGTGCAGCCCTGCTGGTGTCAGGCATCAATCTGATGGTGGGGCACTACCAGGGGGTGGAAGGCACACGATGGATCCAACCCCATCCCGGCCAACAACCCCATCTCACAGGCCCCCAGAACCTCCAAGCAGAAGGAGCGGGCACGTACCTGAGCAATTTTGGAGATCAGCGCCCTGGAAAAAGGTCTCCTTGATTGTGGAGGGTTTGCGACGTGTCACTCCGGTTATTCCCCAATCATCATATCAAACTCCAAAGGTTCAGCAGCCCCGGGGCTGGTTTACAGCGCCCCGGGTTAAACGTTAACCCGCTCTATCTCCCGGCGCCCCGCAGGCCTTTGACCAGATAGCTGGGTCACCGCTGCCCCTCGGCACCTACCCGGGCCCAGCTTTGGTAAATAAATGCAAAGCACTAAAGTCAGATCCCAGCCTAAGGCCTGGCCCTGCACTACCCTTCTGACACCGGTCTGCTCCACACCTTTCCCAGGTGATCCATGCTCGGCAGGGATTCCGGGAGAAGGGGCGCAGCCTCGTGCCACTGCTGCGTTCAGCGGGAGCTTTTGGGTAGCTGCAGGAAGGTGGCAAGAGCAGGAGATCCTCTTGCTGGTGGCCCAGGTGGGTTTGCACCCAAGCCAAGACTGAGCGGGCTCGCAGCAAAGGAAAACCAGTGCGTGTTTTGGAGAGGGTTTGTTGCACCTGGGGAAAGCTGGGAATAATTTCAGCAGCCACGGATCTCTGGCTTCCAGGTGTGGCAGCCTCTGAGCATCCTGGTTCTGTGGTGCTCGGGGTGGCATGGCACATCTGTTGGTGCAACAGCCCAGCTGGATGTTTGCCTCTTTCTGAAATCCTCCTGGACCCTGACAGTGCCACAGAGGGCTGGCAGAGTAATTTCACAGGACTATAGAACTGTCAGGGTTGGAAAAGGTCTTTATGATCATCCAATCCACCTGCCAGTGCGGCACCACCACCATGTTCACCACTAAACTGTTCTTCTCACGTGATGTGCAGGTTTAGTACCCCAGGATAAGGACCCAGCCCTGTAGCTGCATCCTGCTGTGGCTCTCTCTCCCCTCAGTGCTGGACCACAACCAGCCCATCACAGGCTTTGCCAGTCCCAAAGCTGACCCCACCACGCTGTGCCGTGGGATCACGTTTCAGGCACTTTTGAGGCATGTTAAATGGAGCATTTCTGATTAGGTGTTGCTGACACTTCAGGCTTGGAGAAGTGCCATCCCTGTGTTTGCTCAGCTTTAAAAGCGTTGGGTATTCCTGGGGGGGAGGAGGAAACCGGGGCCTTGCTCCCACAAAGTGAGCAGCATCTCCCTCCTTGCTCCGTGCAAACGCTGTCTCAGGGAGATGCTGCTCCCACCTCCCGTCCCAAAAATGTGATTGCTCCCAAGGAAATGTCTGGCCCCTTGCTATCCACCTTTCTGCAGAGTTCAGGGGTTCAAATGCGGATTTTGGGGCACGTTCAAAGAAGAGAAAAGGTCAAAACACGGCCCCCAGACACACCAGTTATGACCATTTCCCACTGAGCACAGTTTGGGGTCTACTGCTTCTCCTGATCCCGTGGGGGGAACTTGGGAGTGACAGGCAGATACAGCATGGGATGTTTTCCCTCTCAAAGGGATTTTGCTGCCTTTAGCCTGCCATCCTATCTCATCTGGCATAAGGGGTAGGTGAGATTTGATCCTTGGTGACATTAGATGTCAGACTGGACACCATCGTGCCTGAGCAGCAAATCCCCTCCTTAAAATTAGATATCCCACACCTTCCTGGGACCATTGCTAGAAAGGAGTAATGAGAAAGTGTCTCTGGGGGAAAGAGAGCACCAAGAGGTGTTACCTGAGCACTCCTGGTGGTTTGTGAGCCAGACTGGACAGTCCTGCTGGGGAGGACATTGAGGAAATGCAGGTGGCTGGGGGGGTTAGGTGTGTAAATAGAACAGTTTGGGGTGGGAAGCCCCATTTTGGGGTAGAAACTGGCTGTGCTTCCACTGGGTTGACCCACAGATGTGAGGGAAGCATTTCCTGTGAAATGCCTTTGGAATTTCAGCCCCGTTTTTGGAAGGCCCTCGTGCTGTGCAGGAGCAGCAGCTGTGAGGCTTTTCCTTCTCTGTCTTCCTCTCTCTGCAGCAGATCCTGCTCAGAAGAGGGAAAGTGATGACGAGAGGAGATGTGTGTTTATGTTTCCTTGAAAGCCTCTCGAGCTGCAGAGTGGAGAAGCCCCAGGAGCAGCAGAACAATATTGTTTCCTTCTCCACAATCACACCAGCAGTGGCTTGCCTCTTCCAGGCTCTCCCTGAGCTTGCCAGGTGGGATTAGGGACTTCCAGCTCAACAAAAACGATACTTGAGTGGATGGCAGCCCTCGGGGTTAATTCCTTACTGCCACAAAACCCCTAAGGGGGCGGAGGGGGGGGTTGTGTCTGATCCTCCAGCTTTTCCTGGAAGTGCTGCAAGACATTTCCCAGGATGTCCAGAGAGGGGTCAATGACAAACATCCAGCTGTGACAAGTCCTGCTGGCCATGGCTGGGGGATGGCAGCTGTCCCTTAGCACAGCAGCAAAGCCATGGAAAATCCCTTTGGTGTCAGGAGGAGCAGGGTCCGACCCCATGACATATCTTGGGGGGGTCAGATTTGAAACAGGGAAGATTTTGATTTAGCACAGTCACACAGTCACATGAGTTTTGGCGGCTTGGGCAACTTATACAATGCCCAAAGACACTTTGCAAGAAGGAGAAACATCATTCCTGAGAAAGAGACCTCAGTGATGCTTCCAGTGCCAGGATTGTCCCCTTAGCACTCCATATCCAAGGTTTTTCCTCTGAATCCTTGAGCTGGGAGTGGCTCCATCTCAACCACACCTGTTCCTTTTTCTTCCTTAGCTCCTGTGACTCCCCCTGACAGTTTCCTCAGGTGTTTCAAACAAGGTCAGCCAGAGCCAGAGCCCCTGGAGCTCAGGGAGCTGGGCCCAGAGGAGATGAGCCACAGCTGAGACCAAGCAAGTCCTGAGTGGAGATCCAGCTGCAGAGCATTTGGGACAACTGGCTGCCAAGTGGTGAGAGCATAAAGGGCTGGAACGTGGGAGAGGGGTTTTTCTGGGGGTGTTTGCCGTGCAGGGGGATGGAAAACAGCAGCTCTCCTGAGACAACGGGGACCTTTTTCCTTTGGGAGTGTGTGGAGCTGTGGATACAGATATGCTTTCCCAAAGACTGCTCTGGTTCTGGATGCTGGGCTGGTGAAGGCACCCGGGGCAGAAGGCTCTGTGGTTCCACGTGCCTGGAGATGTGGGATGGTGCTGGAGGCTGCTCTGTAAGTCCTGCTTCTTAGAGGAGGTCCGTGGTGTTCCCATAACCTGGTAAGTTACATACAGACCTTTGGTGGTGGCTGAGCTTTACAGACCTCCTCTTAGCTTTTGTTGTGTGGGGCTGGGGTTGAGTTGTTCTGCCTTCTCCAGCCTTGGAAAGACTTCAAAATGGTGATGCTGTTGGGTGTGAACTGTTATATAGATGTGTCTCCCATGTCTGGTGGTGTTGAAAGCACCTCTGAGTCCTGTTCACTGTGCCTGCTGGGGACACCCTGGCCTGACAGCCTGTGTAGGGGCCATGGGAGATGGGGGAAGAAATGGGATGTTGCTGAAAGGACTTGGAGTTGTCCCAAGTCAGCTACAGCTTTATAGGGAGTCTCTGGGCTCTTGTGTTGCTGAGACATTTTGGGTTTGGTGGTGCCAAGGAGAAGCAGCAGTTTGTTACTGACACATCTTGTACCCCAAGGGCGTTGGGTTGTGCTGCTGCCAAAGAAAATAGTATAAATTATGAGAGTTTTGTGTGCCTGTGGCTTCAAGATAAACCTGTGGTAGTAAGCACTCCTTTGATTTATGATGGTTTGATAGGGCCTGTGTTTGTGTAAGGCTGATGTTTGGATATTGATCAAATATTGACACTGCACTGGTCCATAAATGCTCTCCTGCTGCCTGTGGGTCTTGTAGTTTTTAACGTGGTGCCTGGCCTGCTGTGGTTCCAACTCCTTCAGTCTCATGGGTTTCTGCAAGTGCCCCTGGTGGGGATCCCAAGGTGTGAATGGTGGGTTTGTAACCCCAGCCTTGCTCCCTGGGGCAATTCCAGCCTGGATAATCCTAGTGCAGAACAGAGTCCTGCCCCTGAGCCACCCAGCACACCAAGTGCCCTCATTGCTAATGTGTTTGCTCGGTGTTGGTTTCTAAACCCCGTGTGGAAAATGATTTAAAACTGGAGCTGGGGGCAACACAGCCCATGAAAATGCTATTTGTCTCCTTGTTATGAGGAGTGTGTTTTAATTCTGAACCTGCTGGGTAAATAATCCTTCAGAAGGTGCCACTGGACCCAAATGCTTGGGAAGTTAATTGAAAGTTACATTCCACTCTTTTTAGTTACACAGAGAATTCTCCAACCTGTGTCTTTCTATCCATGCAGTTTTTTGGTGCTGAAAGTGTGGCCTCCACCTGGGCTTAGGAAAGGGTTTTTTTTGTGGGTTTAACAATGCCAGGCACTTTAGAAGTAAGTAATGAATTTATAAATCAAAACTTGCCTATTAATTAGTGGTGTATGATGGCAGACTTTGAGGCCTTAGCTTTGAAGGTTTATGCAGTAGAGGTTAAAAGAATAAAACCCTTTTTGCAAAATGTTATAGAATCATAAAGTGGTTTGGGTTGGAAGGGACCTTAAAGATCATCCATGGGCAGGGACACCTCCCACCTGCCCAGGCTGCTCCAAGCCCCGTCCAGCCTGGCTTTGGGCACTTCTAGCTCTTATTTCTCCTCTAAGTAGATACTAAAGTAATAAATGTTGTAATAGTAATGGTTTGCACTAAACAGAAGTGAAAAACAATAATTGGATTTCCTGTACAAGTCACAGACAGTAAATCCTCTAATGCTGTTAGGATTTGTTAAAATAATATCCTTAAAACTCCCTCCCAGCTGAAGCCAAAGCTCCCGAGGCAAATAATCCCACTTTACAGTGTGGTTATTTTGCAGCACCTTTTTGTGGTTTTTTTGTGTGCAGGGGGAAAAGCTTCCTTTTTTCTTTCTGTTTCAGAATGAATCAGTGAGATGGGAAAGGCAGGACTTGCACAGTTGTTTGTTTTGGAAGGACACCCTGCACAAGGCTGGGTGTACTCAGTGTGCCTGTGGGGGTACCTACAGCGTATCCTGTATTTAATACAGGGGAAAAGGGGGGTTATTCCAGCTCTGGAGCACTGCTTGGAATAAAGCTGTGCCACAGCACATGGATTCAGGTGCTTGGGATCTCCCAAAGGTGTAACTTTGGGATCCTGGGAGTTCCCCCAGGGGCTTGTCTTGGACACAGGTTCAAACCAGGGGAAGATACCCGGGTGACACAACAGAGCTTGAAATGGCCACTGGCAGGTGTTGGCAAACCCAAAGTGGTTTCTTGGAGTGCCCAAGGAAGGAAAATGGAAAGCATAAATTGATCCAGGTGGCTGTAAACCCTCCTAAGGAAAAAGAAATTTCTAGGGGCATATTAGATGCTGTTGGGTGAGATTTTGGTCTGTTTGGAGCAAGGGATTTGTCATGAGTTATTGGAGCTTCTGGTCCCCCACGTGATGGAGAAGGTTCCCTTGAGGAACAAAGTGCCAGGGATTAGCAGGGATCAGTTGGCAGCATTGCCATCAGTTCAAAATCCTACCTGATAAGGGCAGGCTGGTGGGGAAAGGGAAACATCCCAGGGGTTGGGTGCAGGTGTAAAGAAAACAGGGTCAATGCCACTGTTCCAGGGTTTTGGAGGGGGCAATTAGTGACCTGTGCACATAAAAGAGAGGGGGGCAGGCAAGTGGTATTGATATTGGGAGAGAAGGGCATTGGGAAGAGAAATGGGAACAATTTGCATGAAACACTGGGCAGGTCTAGGTAGGAGAGATGGGGGAAAGAGGCTTAGGGGGCACCTTAGGTTTATTTTTACATATAAATATTTATATAAAAAGGCTTTGGAGACTTTTCCCCCACTGGGAGACCAGGGAGGAAAATGAGATGTTTCTAAGCAGCAGGTTGGCACTTGTAAGCCAGGCCTGACCACTAAGCTGAGTCTTTTACCTCGTCTGGGCTTTGGCCTCCTGGGGGGGCAAGAGCAAATAGTTTGGGATGCTCTTTCCTTCCATGTGGTTCTTGCTTTTTTTCCACTGGTTTTCCATCAAAGACCATTTCATAACTCGTGTCAGCCTGGCCAGTACAGGAATATGTGGAATATTTCCCAATTCACTCTTAAAAGGGAACTTGTGTGTTCATGACTCATTGTACCTTTCTAACATGCAATAAGTGTCTTGTCAAAACTGTTTCTGTAGCACATTGAATTAGGATGTGCTTTATTATACTGTGGTATTGCAGAAAAGCACTCGGGACCCCCTGCTATTGTTAAGGCATCAAGTACAAAAGATTATAAAACTGGTACTGAACCTTTACAAGTGACTCAGGGATGAAATAATGGCTGTGACAGGCTTTGGTGTCCTCACAGGGGCTTTGTAAGACCCTGGTTTACTAATTCATCAAGGAATAGAATCATAAAATGGTTTGGGTTGGGAGGGACCTCAAAGCCCATCCAGTGCCACCCCCTGCCATGGCAGGGACACCTCCCACCAGCCCAGGGTGCTCCAAGCCCCGTCCAAC
>JAWWEW010000166.1:3345833-3365519 GCA_035583185.1 Anabacerthia variegaticeps
ATGGGATGCTGAGCTCCGGGAGGGGCGGGATGGGATGCTGAGCTCCCGTGGATTGGGATGGGATGCTGAGCTCCCGGGGGCTGGGCCGGGGGGCGGCTCCACGTGGCTCATTAGCAGGAGGCAATTTAATATTTATGAAGTGTTCTTGTTTGAATCCCAAGTCTTCGGCTCCAGTTACAAGGAGCTGCGTCACCCTGCGATCACATGGTAATTGTTGCTATTTCCAGGATCCCAGCCTCGCAGAGTGGCACAAGAGCTCTTTCCCCTTTTCTTGTCTTTTTTGCCTTTTTGGTTTTTTTTCCTTTCCCCCGCCGTTCCCCCTCCGTTGCCGCCGGTTTTGGGGTGCCCTTCGCTCCCCCCTCGCCCGGGGCTCCCGTGGCCGCGGGGCAGCGCCGGGGGATGCCGGGGCCGCTGCCCTGAGCCCGGGCGGGCAGAGCCGCCCCCTGCCCCTCGCCCCTGCCCGGGGAGCCGCTCCATGAGCCCGGCACCGGCTCGGCACTGAGCGCCGGGGGGCCACCCCCAAAATGACCGAGCTGGAAGGGGACTTCACCAAGCTGCTGCTGCTGAAGGAGGAGCGGATCAAGGAGCTGGAGCGGCGCCTGGGCGAGAAGGACGAGGAGATCCAGGAGCTGCGCCGGCGGCTGCACAAATGCCAGTCGGTGCTGCCGGCCCCCAGCCCGCACATCGGGCCCCGCACCACCCGGGCGCAGGGCATCTCGGCCGAGCCGCAGACCTACCGCTCCTTCCACGACCTCCGCCAGGCTTTCCGCAAGTTCACCAAGGCCGAGAGGTAGGGACGGCACTCCCGAGCCCCGCTCCCCACCAGAGACCCCTTCCCGAGTGGGGCGGCCGGGGCACCGCATCCCCCCGCCGCGGGTGCCTGGTGGGTCGGAGGATCCTTAAGGGCTCCGAGGGGCCGGCAGGGAGCCCTGCGGGGGATCGGATAGCCCAGACCCCCCTCCTTTCCCTCCTCCCTCGCCCGGCACGGCTCCGCTCCGGCTCCCGGGGGATGCTCGGCCGGGGAGCGGCGGTGCCTGAGCGGCGCTGGGGAAACTTTGCGGCGGGGCCGGGAAGTTGTTCCGCCGCTGCCCGAGAGCCGCCGGCACCCTCCGCCCCGCAGCCCCTTCCCCGAGCCCATCCTGCCAGCGCGCCGCCCAAAATCAGAGCCCACATTACTCCACCCGTGGGCTTTGCACGGGTGCTCTGCCTCCTGGTATCCCGGCTGGGCTGGCCGATCCTGGAGGACTTTTCCCTCCCGAACCGTTCCGTGATTCTAGCCCTCTGCGCCGCTTTCAGGCACCCGTGGAAGGTGGTTTTTGTGGGGTCGGGAGCGTGGGGTCTGCATCACTTAGCTCGGGGACTCTCCTGCCTTGGTGCGTGGCGTGGAACAGGGGCAGCGCTGTGCTGGCTGCCGGGGGGCTCGGCTGTGGGCTCCGAGGGTGATGGAGCAGCGCAGTGGTCGGGACCGGGTGTCACTCTGTTCTGGTGTCCGCCGAGCAAGGGACGGTGTGGTTGCCTCGATGTTTGAGCAGACTCATTCCCGGCAGGATTTCTCGTGGCTGGGATGGGTGGGTGTGGATCCGTACTGCTCTCCTCCATCTGTACTGCTCTCCTCGATCCGCTGCTCCCCAAACACACCCTGACCAAACTCGTGCCGTCTCCTCCTCAGCTGTCCCCTGCCCTTCGTTAGCGATCCCGTTGCTCGTTTGAAGATGAACTTGGCTTTAGGCTGTTCTTGTTGAATTATTCTTTTTGCTGACCGTCTGTGGGGTTTAATGAAGCAAACCCCTCTGCCCGGGGAGGTGTGGGAGTGCCGGCCACGCAGGCAGAGCGTGTCCATCCGTCCTTCCCTGGGGTGGCACATCCCTTCACATCCTCTGCCCAAAGCACAGGCTCTGTACTGTGGCCGAGGGGGAGAAAAACTCACATCCAGCTTTTCCCTTTGCCATGGCTTGTTTTTTGTTTTGTTTTGGAGGCTCTGATGACCTGAACTTGGGCTCCTGCAGGTGAAGGTGACAGCACCCAGGACAGGGACCCCGGTGCCCCGCCCGTGTGTAATAACTTATTTACAAGTTGTTAGAGCTGCTCGTGGCTCTAGCGAGGGTTAGTCCTGGCCTGAGGCTTTGCCCTGCTGGTCCCAGTTAGGGCTGGCAGGCCAGTGCCAGAAAATGCCGTGTCCCTGTGATGCTGTGAAGGTCGTTCCTATCACTGAGATGATGTTTTGGTGGGCAGGAAAAACTCTCGGTGGGGCCTGCGGGCAATTCCCATGGCCCTCTGGGCTGGAACTTCATCCCCAGCATCTCCCCACAGCTCAGCCTTGCTCGTGGTAGCCATGACAATGGTAACCAAGCCAGTCTGGGATTGCTTTGGGGGTTTTATTCTTACTTCTTTTAATTTCACTTCATTCTTCCCCTGTGTCACTGCTGGCAGATGCGCGTTGTACCGAACGTGCTGCACCTGCAACCAGCCTCTTTTCCCCCTTTTGCCCCCAAACAAATACCCACCCGTGGGTTAAATGAAGGTGTGTTTTTGTGGGCAGTGTCCCAGAGGCTGATCCAGTTCCAGGTTGCTGCTGGGGTTCCTGGGGCGTGGGGGTAAAGGGCTGTGCTGCAGTCGGCCTGTGCCAGGAGCATGACGATGTTTCCCTGTTCTCGATGCTGACCAGAGGCATAAATGGGTTTGTGTGGTGCCAGCTCCCTTCAGTGTCTCTGGGGATTTCTCTGGCTTCTGCATCTAAAAACTGCTGACAGCATCTGGATGATTTATTGATGGGGGAGCTTGGGTACCTCTGACAGTCTCCTGCCTGTGTTTTTAGGGACAGCGGCTCACAGCATCATCAGAACTGTTCAGCCCACAAGGCTCCGGGTCCCTGGGAGCCTGGAGATGGGTGATACCTCTTTTCCAAAACTCAGACACAACTTCCATACCATCAAACCCCCAAGATGACATTTTGGCTGTTCTGTGCCTTGATTTCGATTTAATGCCAACAGAAACCTATTTATCCGGGTCTGGGATTAACCTTCCAATGCTTTTTCACTTCTGGAGATAAAGATGTAGTTATTGACGATGTAATTGACTTTATTTACGGCGAACTGGTGTGTGATATACGCGGACATTCAAAGCTTTCCAGAAGCTGGGACTGGCAAACAATGGGATGATAGAAACTCGAGCAGAGTTAAATCGCAGCTGAAAGCAGAGAACGGAGTTTGTCTCTGGCCATATGTTGTGCCTCTTGTAGCCCATCCCTGTCAAGTGTAGCAAGGGCAAAGTTGCAAAGACTTGCAAAGGACCAAGGAAAGGGGATGTGAAAACAGAAAGGTGTTGCCAAATGTGTTCTTTTTTTTTTTCTAGAAGTGTGTTTTTATCCCATTGTTCCTCCTGATAACGTAGGTGTAGAGATTTTAGTGGCGGAAGGCGTTGCTCAGGTGTAGAGGGCTATCCATGTGTCTGCATCCAATCCATAAACCAGATTTTCCTTTGGGAGTAGTCAGGATACCGCCACTTTTCATGCCTGTTTTACAAAGCAATTCTTCCCCGTTGTTTCCTTGGTCCACTCCTGCCAGTGGAGATTTGATTTGGAGTTGAGATTTGAGCACTTGTAAACGATTCATTACTTTACTGGCTAGTGAGTTTTTGCTCGCTTTTTACTCACTTCCCCTGCCATTTTCCACCCAGCGGGTGTTTCTGCTCTCGCCTGGCCTCGGTGCTGCCCCATCCACCGCCTGGCCCTGCTGGTGGCAGAAGGAGAGGACCCACGAGTGGTGTGTTCTGGCCGCCCGTGGATGATGCAGCAGCCCGGGCGGTTCCTGGGAAGTGCTCCCCAGTTGCTAAGCGAGGGCGCTGGGGCTGATGAGCGATGCACAGAGTAAATGCCAGGCTGTAGCAGAGCACTTAGCAGGACTAACAGCCGGATAAGGATGTGCCAACCCCCGGCAAAGGTGCTGTGTGCAAACCCGAGCCGTGCTAATTCTCAGCATCCACGGGGGCTTTGTGCCACACGAGCGAGCGATGGGAGCCCTAATCCCCATCTTTAGCTCATCCCCCCGCTAATTTCCACCAACAGCATCCTTTAATTCGGAGGTGCGGTGTCTAATTCCGATTTAAGCCTGTTTATTTGGGTCGGCAAGCCTTATTCAAACTGGGGCGATGCAAAACTCTTGGATGTTTTGAGCCTGTGAGTGAATCTTTGCTGGTATTGACGTGCTGGAGCGGCCGTAGAGACAATTAATTACAAATTACACTTTCTGTGTGTGGGTCCATCCTCAGCTTTCCAAATTTCCTTTGGGCTGTGCCATCCCCGTGTTTCTCCTCATCCCTGTGTATCTGACACGGTGCTACAGTCTCAGCATCGAAGAACACAAGAAGAGTTTCCCAGTAACTTACCCCTCCTTCCTTGCTGCATCCCCGACTCTCTCCACAACTTTTTAACGGGTTTTCCCCTTTTTTACTCAATTTCGAGAAGCGTTTGCCACAAGATGGCAGTGGGGTCTCACATTTAAGGCGAGGTCTTGGGGTATATTGTGGTTTCAGCCTCACTGGCTCAGTCCTGCAGGTGGTTTTCCAGATAAAATCCTGGTGGGAATCTCTCCATGCCCTGCCTTCCACCTTCTCTGAGGTGCTGGGGGATGCTTTGCTGAGGGTGTGTGTTCACCCGTGGTGTTCAAACTCAGCATTAGAGGCTTTGGGTGGTCCGTGTGGTGCTGTGAGTGGAGGATTGGAGCACATGGTGTTGACTTTATGGCCCCAGTGCTCCCGATAAGCTGGTGTGTGATGATGGCTGTGGCAGGATCAGCCCATCTCTTGGCTGCTAATGTTGGGCTTTGGGTGCTGCTCAGGCCAGGACCAACCATGCTGAGGGTAAACTCTGGGTAACCCTGGAGGTCTCTGGTCCAAAACTTGAGGCAAGGTCATCTTCAGAGCTGCCCCATCCTAAAGCTGAGGGATCTCGTGCACAGCCCTGGAATTCTCCATCACTTCTCCCTCCCTTTGGCAGTTCTGGCTCCCAGCTCACCTGGTGTTCCCACAGCCCTGGAGCTTCATTGAGGGCTTCACCTATGCCCCAACCCCACTGAACATGGCAAAGAGAGTTCCTCCCTCCCTGGAGCGGCTGGGGCTGTGTCCTTCCTCCCTCGTCCCTGTTTCTGGGAACTCAGCTCCCAGCGGGGTCCTGGGCTGCGTTAATTTAGACATGATCTCATCATCTGCCAGCCACTAAAGCAATATCGATCCTGCATTCGGCCTCCACGTGAAAAACAACCCCACTGCTTCCCCAGGACCTGTAACCAGCATCCCCTGGGGCCTTGGCAGGCTGCAAAGTGAGCATCTGCCTGATTATTTTACCACCGGGGGACAAATGTGTAACCTGCTGCCAGGGAGGGACATTTCAGTTCTGGTAAGGACAGCTTTCATCCAAGGAAAGGACAGTTGGGGACTGTAGCTTGTGTTGTATTTGATACCCCTAAGCGGCCTTAAATAGTTTAAACTGGGAGGTTTTGCTGTCTCTGAGTCTTCTGTGTGTCTCTGTTCCTCTTCAGCAATGTATCTGGAAGGATCAGCACCACTTGCCAAAGCTCAGAGGCAGGACAGCAGTCATGTTGACATTAATTCCTCCCCTAAAAAATGCCTCTTCCCTCATTTATGCATCACCAGTGGCTCCCATCTGCCCCTGGTGTGCTGTGCCAGCACATTCCTGGGGTGCTCCATCCCTGGCTGATTGACACCGAGGATCAGAAGGATTTCACTGTATTGAATGATATTGGCATTAATTAATGCTGCTCTCATTGCTTTTTGTGTCGGGAGCGCGGTGCTGGCTCAGAGAGAGGGTAACACAGAGGGGAGTTTGCCTGGGTGTGATTTAACTTTGGGGAGAGCTGGAAAGTACTGCAGAGAGCAGCTGGAATGGGAGCTGGGCTCTTTTGCTCAGTCAGTCTGGAGCACCTCAGCCTTTGGCACGAAGCAGGGGAGGTTGTTGAGGGAAGGTGGGAGACAAGAGGCACAGCAAAGGTCACGGCTCCCCTGAGAGGTCCAAGGTCAGGCAAGGAAGCAGAAGGGTCAGAGAAAGGGAGAGAAGCAAATGTTTACGGTTAATCAATGGAGATCATTTCCCTTCTTTTAATTTTTAATGGGCTGGACTTACTGCTTCCCCCTCCCTCCCTTTGGAAATGGAGCCACAGCGCGGGGACATCGCACTCCCAGAGGGCATCGGGTGGCACCTCTGCCTGGCATGGCCTGGCGTCCGTCTGTCTGTCCCCTGCAGCCCTGGTGGCCCACACTGCCCTTTCCATCGCATCCATTCAGGGTGTCACCACTGTGGCCACACGGCAAAAGCAGCCAAACCGAGCTTTGCCTTCCACCTCCTGCAGAAATGGTGTAAAATACGGGTTAATTTATGTATTTGACACGGTGGCTGCTCCTCCTGAAGGAAGGAGGGGGCAGCATGGCAGAACTGTCATTTTTCTGAGGGGGGGTTTAAAAAAGACTCGAAATATTTGGCTCTTGCTGTTTGTTGCTCGGTTTTGCACCGACACAACAGCACAAGCCTGACCATCCCCATCATGACCAACAACTTGTGCATCCCCTGCTGGGGCTCAGCACTCGTTCTGGGGTGGCTGTGGGGTCTTTGGGCCCAGAACCAGGAGCAGGGATGTGCCACCTCTGCCCATGCCCGGCTGACGCAGCCCCGTTCCCAGCGGCGTCATCGCAAATTCTTCCTCCGGCCTATTTTTAAATGCCTCAAGTCATGAGGCTTTGGGTGCCTCCCTTGGGGGGGACTAAAGCACAGGCAGACAAGCTTTGCAGGCAGCTGCCAGACTGCCATGTATCCCACCTTTTGCCTGCCTGCAGCTCATCCCCAGTCCCCGAAAATCTGGTGACACACAAGCTTGAAACCTATGGCTGTGCTCCCAGGCCAGGTCGGGATAAACCACTGTTCCCTCTTCGACGTGAGTTCATCTCAAAAAATACCCAAAGGAGACAGGATCTTGTCTTGTTTGTGCATGGCAGCTTGTGGGCCTCGCTTGGTTTGGAGGAGAGAAAGGGTCCTGTGTCCTCCCTGCTGCTGCATTTTTAGTAGCAGCACACAGACGGAGGTAAATACGGTGGGGAAAAGTGCTTGGCCACACGGGCTCTTTGCTTGGCCTCTTTTTGGTCCCAGCAAGGCTCATTTTAGTCAGGATTGTACCCCGGAGAAGGTGATTCCACCACCCCGGGGTGGGGGAGTGGATCAAAGGGAAAGGAGATAGAAAGGACTGGAGTAAGACAGCGAGTCCCTCTTTGCAGCTTCACTAATGAGAGACCTGGGGAAAAAGCCTTCCCAAGATATCCACTTGGAGTGGATGCAGGTCCTGGAAAATCTCTCACGGAGCTTGGCAAGGGGCTCTTTCAAAGAGCTTTACCCTCTGCCCTGACCTCCCCACTGGAAAAGATGAGGGTTGCCTTTTTGTTTTTTTTTAAATAGGTTCTGTTCTATGTTTTGTTCCTGGATGTTCTTTGAGCATATTTGTTCCATTAGTAATAAAACCCTGTAGTCACAGATGAGGGAGATGCTAAAAAAGCTGGAGGGAGGGAGGTTGAACTCAGAGCCACAAGCATGAATGGTGATTAATATAATTTTAAATGAAAATGGTAAATTTTAATTTGGGGCTTAAATTCACATTAGGGGCAAATCCCTACAAGAGAGGGGCAGTCAAATGACTTGGCTGAGTCCCGAGGGGTCTTGAGAGAGGGAGAGATGAGGTGGTGGCCACCTGAAGGTCCCTTCCCACCCAAACCATCCCTTGACTCAGCCAGCTGCCCCCCCACTCTGCTGGCTCCTCCAGCTCCGAGCGCTGCTGGAGGATGAGATTAATGAGCTCTGCTTTGTTATCAAGTGCCTTCAGTTCTTCTCAGGCAGGAGTTTGAATAAACACCTGAACATTTGTTGTCAAGGGAAAACGTCTCACTGTAGCACAAATGAGCTGATTTGATACCAAAACCCTCGTGCCCTGCAGCGATGTAAGATTTGGGTTAGAGACGGGAGGGGAAGAAAAGCTGAAGATGTAACTAAGCATAAAGAAAGTTTTGCCTTCTGTTTGACTTAGAGGAGTGTAAAACAAAACTGGTTGGGTGGGACTTTCTTGGTGCATTTGTGGTTTTGAGATGTGTTGATATGTGGAATGGGGTAAAAACACCCACCTGCAGCGTCCTCGTGGCAGTAAATTAATGCCAGGCTGGCGGGGAATGTGAGACTCAAACAGCAGCCACAGGGTAGAAAACAAAGGATTAATTAACAAAGAAGGCCCAGAAGGAACCTGTGCAGGTGGGAAACAGGTTCATGATAAATATCTTAATGACTGGGGGTTCTGGCATATGGTTTGTGGTGATGGGGGCTGTGATTGGAGCCTGCAAGCGCAGCAGGATGGGGATTTTGAGTCATTTTTCTTTGCATTTTGCCCTTTGTTGGGAGCTGCTGTAAAATCCTGCCAGATAAAAACCACCACCAGGATTTGCAATGATCAGTTAGTGTAGAAATTCTGTTTAAAAAAACCCCCAAAGTTATAATTCTGTTGAGTTGTTTGCAATAAGGGGTCAGATCCTGAGTCTCAGAGTTCCACTGAATGTCTCTGCACGCGGTATCACCAATATTTAATTTCTTTAGGCTCTTTGATGCTTCAGGTGTTATTTTCTGTGTTATTTTCCCTGTGGTGCAGGAAAGTGGGAAGGATAACTGGGGATAATTCCTTGAGCAGCCAAGATCCCAAGGAAATACATCCAAATCCCCTGCGTGGCTTGACACACGCGCCAAAATTCCGGGCCATGGGAGATGTTTTTGGCATCATTATTAAGCCAAAAATGCAACTTTAAGAACTGGAATCAGTGGGAGCAGCAGGAAGGGGTCCATTACAAATGCATGCCAAAGGGTGGCTTCCAGCTGGGCTGTTTTTAGGGCTTGGAAACATGTTGGAAGCAACTGTGGAGCAGGGAAAGGTGCAAGGAGGGAGGACACGCTTGGAGTAAGACAGTCAGGGAGTCGCTGCACTTGCTAAAACATTTCCCTTCAAAGCAAAAAGGGAACTAGAGGGAATAAATACATCAAATGTCCCCTCTTGCTCCAGCCCACGGGTTTCTTGAAAGTCCAAAGAAAATATGTCTGTGCTCGTGGAAACAGGGAAAAGTTTGGCAGATCTGAAGGAGTTTGGGAAGGCAGCACGGAGAAAAGCTGGGAAGGAGCTTTCTGGGAAGGTGGAGAGCTCTGCTTCCTAAAGTCCCTCTGCAGTTCAGAGGGCCCTCTCTGTGGGAATGTGCCCAACTTTGGGGCTGGGATGGACCCAGCTGAGTTGGGGTCTTGGCAAAACAACTGGGAAGCTGCTTTAGCCTGCCAGAGCCAGGGGGAAACTGGGCAGTAACAAGGGGGTTTCCATCTGCCTGTGGCAGGGGGATTGGAATGGGATGAGCTTTAAGTTCCCTTCCAACCCAACGCATTCTGGGATTCCAGGATGAAATACTGCTAAGGTGATTGGATTTGTTACACTGAGAGTCAATAATGGGATGTACATATGGGCAGTGGTTTGGTGGCAGGAAATGGGCCAGATGACTCGGTTCCTTTAGCACATGGGAAAGCATCAGCTCACCAAAATACAGTGTATTGGTGCCAGTGAAGGCACTGACACCAGGGTAAGGCTCAGGGTCCACATCAGGCCAAACAAAGACCCAGCAGGACACCCCTTCCATGTGAGATGAACTCTCCCACTTTCCCTGGCAGTAGGATGATGGATGGATGGGGTTGTGGCACTCGGCTGGAGCTTGGCTGGGGGCACAGTGAGGTTTAGGTTTACCCTTTTCACAACGTCTTGTGGGTGTTTCTGATGCCCTCTGAGCCTGAATGGAGTGGGGAAAAAATCCCTAAATCAGCTTTCACAGGGAAAAATTTTCACAGACTGACACTGTGGGTATTAGAGTCAATTTTATCAATCCACCTGCCACCTTCTTGGCCATTTGATTTCTGCCTTAAGCTGCATCTGTAGCTCAGAAAAGGACTGTTCAATATGAAAGAAAGTGAACCAGCAAAATGAAAGCAGCATAAAAAGCAGTCGTTGCGTTGGGGTTTCCCCCCACTGATTTGTCAAGCTCCTTTATGAAATCTGTGTCCAGGTAAAGGGTGATACCCCGGTGTTCCCTTTCAGCCCATGACACGAGGCTGGGGCTCTCCTGTGGAGTTTTGGCAGTCAGGCTCTCCCTGCCAGGAGCACATTTGTCACTCTGATCCCCAGTTTTATCAGCAGGTATCTGATTCAGGGAAAGGACTCGGTTCCCTTTTGGGAAACACAGACCAGAACAGAAGCCCTGATGTTTTGCAGCTTCTTCCCAGCAAAACTCAGCCCTTCTGGAGCAGAGAGGCTTGAAGCAAAATTAAAACCTGTCCCTCCCCTCCATGGCCTTAAAATAATGACTTGAAAAATAGTAATTTCAAAGCGAGTGTTTTATCTTTTGATGGGAGATTGCTCGTGGCACCTTCAACCAGAAGCTCGCTCCTCTGGGGAGAGATGCTGGGAAAACATGGCTTGAGCTGGCGTGGGTATTATGAATATTGAAATGTCTTACTCCAGAAAACCATTTGTTCCGAGGCAGGAAAGCAAAAGCGCGTGGGAAAGGGAAGTGGGACTGGTGTCACGGGTCAGCTGGAGGCCAGTTTTGTGGCGATCTCAGTGCCTGATGAATCCCGTCTGAGTCTGTGCAGCTAAAGCTGCCCTGAAGCATCAGGGGTGGTAACCAGCTCCTTGCACAGACTCTCTGATGTTGAAACACTTGTGTCTCACCCACCCAGCTCCTTCTGCTGCAGCTTCTTGTCACTCCTTCACCTTTGGCTTGAATTGTAGCTGCTAGTCCAGCAGCACCAGAGAAGAGCAGGTACAGCTGGTTTCCATCTTTCACCTTGGGTTGGGTGACTTCTGTGTCGAGGAGGCTTCTCCTCTTCCTCCCTCTTTTTCTATTGTCCTCCTTGTCCTTCTCCTCCTCCCCATCCTTCTCTTCCTTCTCCTTCTTCTCTTTCCCCATCTCCTTCGTTCTGTTGCTAAATATGAAGTAGATAAAAATCAAATGGAAAGTACAGGGAGAGAAATTCCCATGACTCCATGGGTTTCTTGTCCACTGAAACGATGTCATTTATCAACCCAACCAGCAGTTCTTTGGTGGCTCTTGCCCAAGCCGCATGAAAAAAGCCCACTGGAGTTCTTTGGTTTCTGTCTCCTGACCCTGCTGTGGGTCTGTGATTCACTGGGAGCCAGAGCAGCCCTGTGCTCTCCACGCCAGGAGGCAGCAGGGGCAGCTCATAAAGCCTGGATCTGGGGAAGGAGATTTACCGTGGCCTGCACAGCCACTTCAGAGCCCTGTTAGCGTGCCTGGGACGTGGCAGGTGGCAGGAGAATGAATGAAAGCTCCTTTAGCTTTGGAAGTGGGAACCTCATGAGGTCATTTGCCATTGGAAAGATTAATTGTTCTAATGGTGCTGCCTTAAATATTTGTCGTGTGTTTTGGGCCTGAGTTTGTACAACTTCTTGGTGGCTGGCTGAGCCCTCCATCCTCACTCTTCTCCTGAGCCCTTCTCCAAGAGCAGCTCATCCCTTTTGACCTCCCCTCCACCAGGACCAAAACCCCTGGAGATGGAGACGCTCTCACCGAGGTCAAGTTTGTAACCCACCCTGTTTCTAGCAGCCTAATTACATTAGGTCGCTTTTTCAGCCCAATTAGCAAGAGCTTTAATAAAACTTGCTAAGTTCCTTTCCCCAGCCCTGTTTTCCATCAGGCCCCACAGGCTGGCATTAGTTATATTGCCTTAATTTCTGCAGCAGTGAAACTGGGGCTCGCCTGTCCCAAAGGATGCCCAGGATCCATGTCAGGCTGACACACAATTAGTGGTGTCATCTCATTTACCTGCTAAAAACCTTGGCGGAGCCCTTGCTTCCCTCTGACCTTCCAAAAATGTTTTTCTGGGTATTTCAGAACTCGCTGAAGGTCAGGAGAAAACTTAGTGACCCTTTGGCCCACCTTTTATGGAAAATTTAAAAAGCCAGCTTTTCAATATTTTGGCTGCCCATAACACACGTCCCACTCTGTTTTGCCTGTTCAGATCTGACCCATAAAATCATGTTTTAGCCAGGAACTTGCCCAGTAAGGATATTTTGCCGTCCTAAGGAAGCTCCTAAGGAAGCCATGGGTTTACCACCCCAGTCATGCAGTTCTTCCTGCCCCCCTTCAATTAGTGTGAATAAAGTGGGTTTTGGGCAATTCTAGTGATTCTGGCCGAGCTGTGCTGTTGATGGGCAGGAGGCTTTTCTTCCCAGCCCTGGCAAAGCTGTGCTAACACTTCCATTTTATTATAAAAAGCCCTCTTCTCCTTTTATTTTAACACCTTTCCTTTTAGTCTGAGGTGCCTGGTCCCAAAACAGAGGTGGTCTTTTCACCTGGAGGACATCAGGGGTGTCACAAGTCTCTTGCACAGGGGTGCTCGGGGTGGCTGAAGATGTTCCCATAGCTCTAGAGATGGGTTACACCCTGTCCAGCTCCTCTATATGCCCTTAGCACACACTGGATATGTGTTTGGGTGTGTTATTTGCTGAGGACATGAGGATGGTGTCGAGCTGGTGCGGTTTCTTCTGCTCCTCAGGGGCAGCTTTAAGGACCAGGATTAGAGGGAAGAGCTGGGGTGTCATTCCAGGCTGTTGCTGTTGTGTGTCTGTTCACAGCAAGAGCTGCTTGAGCCCAATCCTCCCCTACTGCAGCTATGGGGGGAAATGATTTCCCAGCGTGGAGGAAACATTTTCCACTGGCATTGTCTTGGTTTAGGCTTGCAGCAATAATGGGATAATTCTGACCCCACTTGATGTGCTTAGACATTGCTTTCATTGCACACAAGTGTTCCTGAAGAACTGGAATGCCATCCTGCTACTGGCAGATCTTTAAAACCTTTAGGTGGTCTCTCATTGTCGCCTTTACCACTACAGTTTGGACTCGTGTGCATTCAGAGCCGTGTGTGCTTATCAGGGTGATAAAGCAGGCTGAAATAAATGAGAATTTACTGAGCTTCAGCCAATAAAAGCATCCGGGAGGTGACACGGATTTTTCATTTCAAGGATGCTTCTCATTCAGGGAGAAATCAGCTTTGAAATGAGAAATGGAGCAGGTTGGTTTGGCACTTGCAGCTTTGGCATCTCCCACATCAGATCAAGCGCTGTGGGGAACCTTCTCACCTCTGCAGCTCCCTGGCAGGGGAGGGTCAGGCTCTGCTCCCAGTGACAGGACAAGAGGAAACAGCCTCAAGGTGCAGGTTTAGTTTGGATATTAAGGAAAATATCTTCACCAAAAGAGGCTCAGGCACTGTGACAGGCTGCCCATGGAAGGGGGGAGTCACCAGCCCTGGGAGTGTTCCAAAGGCAGGTGGACATGGCACTTGGGGACATGTGGGTTGGTGATTGGACCCGAGGATCTCAGAGGGCTTTGCCAATCTTTGTGATTGTGTGTGGAGGATGTTGCACCGAGCTCTGAAAACCCTGGCCTGATAGGCAAAGAACTGTTAAAAACGGGCTATTCCTCCTAGGTTTTTGTTGGGTTTTGGTTTTTTTTTTTGGCATAGCTAATCTCTCCCTAATTTCTTATTGCTTTCTAGTTCAAAAGAAGTTGGCAAAGTAGGTGGCAGTGCAAGACAGAGAGGGTTTGGTACCAGACTGGGTGTGGATGGGGCATTAGTGCCAAGCCGGTGTGGAGGACATGGATGCTGTGCCACCTCCTTCTGGCCACAATGTGTCCTGGCAGGGAAAGGAGACAGGGGACAAAAGGGCAGGTTTAGGCAACACTCCTAAGGTCCAGGTGTGGAGAGTGGTGCTGTTACCCATGACTTTTGGTTGCTGTGGAGGGTGAGAGCATCGTGTCCCCTACAGGCAGGCTGCTGGATGGGCTCTGCTCTCAGAGCTGCCTTAACCCCTCTGCTGGAGGATGGCCCACCATCTGGGGCAACAGAGTATTAAAACTACAAGCTATTACCTCCCTCCAGACCCACATCCCATCAAAAGGTGGTCAGACATCCCGACACAGCTGGTTTTCCAACATGTCCTGTGCTGCTGTGGTTACCTAATCCAGTGGGGATGAAATTTGGTGGAGGAGCAGAGGGGTTGGAGATGTGGGTGCTGTGACTGACCCCTCGCTCCGTGCCTGTGCAGGAGGGACAAGGCTCTGGGTGCCCACCACGCAGGGCTGGAGGACAGGGGGGGTTTGAAGCACCAGCTGTTGCTGGAGGTGAAACACATGGATTATTTCAGGACATTTGGTGACTGGGGCAACCCCAACTTTGACTTCGGGTTATGCCTCGCTCGAGGCCCCTGAGAAGGAGGCAAAACACAGGACAACCTTTAGCTGCATGCTGGGAGGTGGTTCAAAATGATCCCAAAAGCCCTGATGGCTCTGTTTGCAGGCAATGGAGGGAGGTCACTGCCGAGGGGAAAAGCCGGAGGGCTGCACGGACCCCAGGCTTTCCCGGGAATGAAACCACGCTTTCAGCTCCGCGTCCCCACCCACCCTGCACGCTCGTCAAAGGGCTCATAGAGCAGAAACCTTGAGCCAGATGGTTTGAATAAGGCAAAGTACATAGCCCGTGGTGCCTGTGCTGCTGTGGGTAACCACACCACCCTGCAGATGCAAGCAGAGGTCGCCGTGGCCCGGCGGGACCAGGGCAGGTTGAAAGGCTGCACTGTTCGGGCACTGGTATTTTTATCGCTCAGACCCCAGGGAAGAATTCCTGGGTGAAGCTGCCAAAGCCCCAAGCCCTGGGTGGGGAGAAGCACCTCCTCTGTGCTGGGCCCTGGAAAATATTCCCCCTCTGGCTCAGCTCTTTGGAGGTGGAGGGGATGCTGCGGGGCTGCGACGTCCTTGGCAGCGAGAGCCAGAGGGAAGGGTTGGGATAATCCAGGAGAAAGCTGGGGGGGTTTTGGGGGGTCTCACAGCATAAATCTGCTCAGCTGGGGCGTAATGGAGCTCACTGGTGGGGAAGGAGGCTGAGGGGGCTGCAGGTGGAGATGTGTGGGATCCCCCACTTCACTGGGGGCTTTGTTCACCTGGATATTTGCCCTTCAAGTTCCCAATTGGTGCCTCATCTTTCCCCTGAATTCACCCATCTTCCAGTTCTTGTGATGCCCTTCCCTGCTCCTCCGAAGATGCCATTTAATACCAGGCACTTCATCTACATTACACTGTCTATATAACCTAAGGCTTTTTCCCCCTTTTTTTTCCCATGAGCTAAACAAATCAAGCCCTTTCCATCCTCGATAAGGATTTTTTTGTTGGCTCCCTGGTATTTGCTTGCCTTCTTCGACACCACCTCCAGCTGCTCAGCATCCTTTCCTCCCCACAGTGGGGATTTTAGCACTCTGAAGAAGCAGTTCAGCCTCAGCCACCAGTAGCTGCAGGTCATTATTGGTCTCCACTCATCACTTCTCCTCTTAATTAATTGCTTCCTACTCACAGAGTGGCCAGAACTACCCACTCTGGGTTTGTGTGGAGCCATGTCCTCACTGGGGACCCCAAAGGGAAGGGTGAAGGTGGAGAGGTTCTTCCCAGCAGGAGCATTCCCTCAGCCTGGCTTTATGGCTGGGCACAGGTACAGCTGGGGGTGGGTGATGTTCAACACACCCCCATTCTGGGGGTTCTGATGGCTGTTTTGTGGCTGTAGGGTCTTTCCTTACCCAAACCCCAGCACTTCGATTCCTGGCAGAGAAAATCTTTGCGAAGGTCACGAGGGAGGGATGTTTTGCTGACTTGCAGCCTTGTCCTTCACATCATCTTCCCTCCACGAGGCAAAAGACAAACGTGCTTAGCAGGGAGGTGCTTTGTTTTTCCCCAGATTCCTTCGAGCTCACTGGCATCACCCATAAAGCAGGTGCTGGACTCAGGGAGGTTTAATGCACGAGGCTTTTTGGTGGCTAAGTGGCACCCTTGCCATGTGCCCCCCTGGAATGCCGGGATAAAGCAGGCACGGTGGAGGAGCCAGCCCTGTGGGGCAGGGCTTGGCTTTGTCTGCCAAGTCTAATAACTGGCACTGACTCCAAACAGCTCCTTTGCAAAGAGCTCTAAGGTATAAATAATTAATTCCTGTTCAATTATTCAAGCGGGAAACAGAGCAGATGAATTCAGCAAGCTGACCAGGATGCGAATGAGTAATTATGTTAATTAACCCGTGCAGTTAGCAGGAGGTGCAATTAGCTCGTGTTTTAGGCTGCTGTGCTTTTGAGGAACAGGAAGGAGACCAAATGAAATAAACCCAAGCTCCCGTTCAACAGAGATGGGTTAAACCTTGTGCTCTGAATGATCAACAGACAGGCTGTGTTCAAACTCCATTGGATTTCTGTTCTAACAGCCCTCCTTTCCTTCAGGGCAGGAGCAGGTACAGTTTTTAAAGCTTTAATCACTGCTCTCTGCAAGAGCCTGAAGATGTTGCTGAAAACTGTTAGTAGTGGGATGCTCCAGTCTCTGCTCTCTATTTCCTGTGTGTGGCTGAAGAGGAACAGAGAGGGGGGGAAAATATCAATTAAAACATATATATCTCTATATCCAGATATATTTGAAAGCCATTAGCTAATGGAGTGAGTCCCAATAATGCTGCATAAATGGAAAGCCTAGTTTTGCAAACACAAAACTTTGCCATTCAGTGCCCAGTAAAACCTGAATTCAGTTTAAAAGGCTTTTCTGGCAAGAAATGAAAGGCATTTGGTAGTTACAAAGGAAAAGTATTGCATTAAATCGAAGTTTTGCGTTAACTAAGTAGCGTTAAATGAGATTTTAGGACTGGAAACAGTCTCTGGGTGGATGAATGATGTCGAGCCTCAGGAAAGCGGGTCTTTTTTTCCCCAAAAAGCTGGGAGTGGTTGCATTGTAGGCAGAGAATTGATTTGCACTATGGGAAATCACATGGAAATGCACCCTGTGACTCTTCCTACTGGCCCTGGCAGGGGCTGCCCAGGGAGGGTTGGAGTGCCCAGCCCTGGAGGTGCCCAGGGCAGGACTGGCCGTGGCACTCAGGGACAAGGCGGGCATCGGGCACAGGGTGGGCTCCCTGGGCTGGCAGGGCTTTCCCAGCCTCAGGGATTCTGGGGTTCTGTACTTATCAAGTGGATATATTTGGATTTAGTTCTTTCTGCATGTATTTTATTTGCCCCAAAGGCAACTCTGCCTATAGAACTCCTCTTTTGCTCGAGGAGGCACCTGCCATCCTGACTCCTTGAAGGGCTTTTCAATGCATCTTTTTTTTCCTTTTTAAAGGGAAAATCTCCCACAGGATTCCCCTTCTCCTGCTGCCCTTCCTTTGTTAATGAGCTTTGTGCTGTGAAGGTGATTGTAAAGGGATGCAGTTTGTTATGGGATTGGGAGGACCCTGTTGAGAGGGGTTAATGAGAGAGAGATTTAAGGAATGCTTACGATTCCCCAAGGTGAAATGGAAAGGCTCAGCTCTGAGCTGCCCCTCACCAAGGAATGACCCAGGTCATTCCCCACCAAAAATCTCAAAACCTGCTTCAGCTGCCCTGAGTTGGGTGAAAGCTTCGAAGGGAAGAAATGGTTGGTTGTTTATCCCTTAGAAAGAGCCCAGAGGGCAGAATTTGGCTTATTTATAGGCTGGATATCAAACACGGGGTCCCCTCTCCAGTTTCATCTGCTGGTGGGTATTTTGTGCCCCCAAAGAAGGGGGCACTGCACAGTTCCAGCCTGAGGAGACATTTAATTCCCTGATTCTCCCCATCTGCCTGGGTTTGATTTGCATTTTAAAGACATCATTTACCCCGTCCTCAGCATCCCCTACAAAAATACAGAGAAGCTTGAGGGGAAAAAAGCCCATCTATTTAAATCCTCCATCCTAGTGGAGCTCCTGTATCGATTCTTTCCCCATAATTTAGACCTCCCTGCTCAGCATTTGCTGTTCTGCTGCCCAATCAATACAGTTCTGCCTGGAAATTACATTAATGTCTTTTTAAAACAAGAGTGTGCTTGCAAAGTTTAACTTTGTCTGCAGATCTGAGGAGGTTGGGAAGTTGAGGTTGGCTTTTGGGGGTTTTTGTTTGGAGGTGATGGATTAATTGCAATTATTTGTGGTATTAGCAGTTTAATTGCTTTTTTTCTGAGAGTTTAAAAGGGAATATAAACGGAAAGTGAAAAGAGCCCGACTTGAAAACGGACTCATTTGAAATCTAAAGAAATGAGACTAAATACAGAGTTGTGGTATATAATGAAACCAAAATGCCTTCCTTTTCACACTGGTCATTCAACTGATCACTCATAGGAAAAATCAGAGCTGTTTAGGTTTGTGTGTCCTGATTTTTACATACAAGCTGAGAGTTGTTTCGTGCTATGGCAGCAGCAGCCTGGGCTGGGTGTTGAGGCAGGAACTGGTGCTAATCAATGACTTTATGTCTGTTATTGAATCAAATCATTGATTCAAACTGCCAGCAAATCAACCTTTTGGGTCTCTTTATGGGGAACACACACCTGAAATGGGGTGTGGGGGGTGTGTTGTGCTGGGTGAGAGTTGTTACAGCCCTGAAATAATTTGCTTATGGGGTAAACTGAATATCAGGAATAAAGAAGGCTGGGAGTTGATTACTGTAAGGGACAAATGGAGTTGGTCACTATAAGGGACATATATGTGTATATATAGGCAGCACTGTGGGTTTATAAATGCCCAATTTCTGTAAATAATCCCCTTCATGTGCCCTCTGTTCACTTCTTTAGCCTTGTAGTGTCCAGCTTGAGAAAAACCTGTGATACTTCCCGTACCCTCTTGCTGAGACAAAATATATTGATGTGTCAGAGGGAGCTTGATGCTGGCATTCCTCAATAGTATTTTTATTTTTCTTTTTAATGCATGAGTAGTTTTGTTATTTTATGTTTTTGCTGAGTGTTTCTGGCTTGGGGGAGGTGGGTTATGTTTAGTTGGGTGGTTTTCTCCTGGTGATTGATTCATCAAGGGTTTGGTGTGAAGGTGCATCTCAGGCTGGGCCAGCAGGGCAGTAGAGGGCGGCATTACTCCTCCTGTTGGTGTTCTCTGCTCCTGGAAGAAAGAAATGAGGCTTCAAAAGCTGGGGGAAAAGGGAAGAATGTGGAGAATGCTGTGCCTGCCAGAGCTGCAGGCCATGTAAGGGAACAGAGCTCCCACTGCGTGGGGAGGTGGCACAAGACCTCACGGCAGGGCCAAGCCATGGGCTGAAAACACTTGTTTTGCTGCTGCTCGTGGCTTTTGAGCAAAGAGAAAAGAGAGGGGAAAAAATGAACTGCCTTGTGTGTATGTGGGAAAGGAGCAGCAGTGTTTTTGAAGCAGGCTGTGAATTTGAACTCTTGTTCCAGGGAGCACAAATATAAAATGTGTTGCCTCCCACCCATAGTGTGGGTTTTTGTGCCATGTACCAATATTGATCCTTCCTATTCTGACATGAGGCCCGTGGAAGGTGAGGTTGTACACTGAGCTTTGTGTATTTGGATTGCAGAAACATGGGAATAGAGAGATTGCCCTGTTGTTTGGGCCAAGCTGCTCGAGAAAAGCAGAGATAAAGCTTCAGCAGAAATAGTTCCTGCAGAGAAGTCACCTGGTCCCAGCACAGCCAGGACAGGGAGCTGCTGGAGAGGCCAGAGGAGGCACCAGCATGGGCAGAGCATGGAGCAGCTCTGCTGGGAGGGAAG
>JAWWEW010000166.1:3375717-3387895 GCA_035583185.1 Anabacerthia variegaticeps
TCCCCGTGTCACACCCGCCGCGGATCAGGGCAATCCGAGCGGTGTAATGAAGAAGCGGAGCCCTCCGGGAGCGGGCTCGGTGCCTTTAGCTGCCCGATCAGTCGGCATGCCTTCGCTCCGGCGCCGCTCGGGGGATGAGAGCACAGCGGGACAGAGGTGCTGGCGGCGTCGGGCTCCGTGTGAGCAATGAGCGTGGGCAAACCCTGCTCCCCTTGGGGGTCATTCCTCCCGGGAGGGCTGGGGATCCCCCGGAGCCATCCTGGCCGTCGGGTGCGTGTGTGAGGGATGTGCTGGGTTGTACTGGGGATGTGATAGGGATATGATGAGTGTGCTGGGGATACGATGGGTGTGTTGGGGTGTGCTGGGGAGTGTGATGGGATGTCCTGGGGATATGATGGGTGTGCTGGGGTGTGCTATGGGATGTGCTGGGGATATGATGGGTGTGCTATGGGATGTGCTGGGGATATGATGGGTGTGCTGGGGTGTGCTCGGTGTGCTCGGCTGGGGCTGCTGCTGCTCCCTGCGGACCAGGCACGGCTCAGGGACCGGGATATCCCGGTGGTGCCACGGGAGGGGATGGCGGGGCACAGGGCCGGGATATCCCGGTGGTGCACAGGGCCGGCGTGTCCCTGTTGTACCTTGGTGAGTCCGACGGTGCCCCGGCCATGGTCCCGGTGCTGTCCCGCCGCGTTCCCGCCGTGTCCCGCCGCCATGGCGGCCCCGCCGTCTCCTGGCAACCGCCGGCCCTCAGGGCGCCGCCATGGCCGGACCCCGCTCCTGGCGGGCCGGAGGCCGCCCCTTCCCCATCCGCTTCCCCATCCCCATCCCATTCCCCTTCCCCATCCCCTCACGGTGCCGCCTCCCTCCCCATCCCCGTCCCCGCCGTCTCCCCACAGACATTTTGCCCTTTGAAGGCGGCGGGCCGCGAAGGGTGCCCGGGGGGAAGCGGGCCGGCAAACACCCCCTCCGGCACCCCCAAAACCCAGAAAAACACCCCAAAATGAGCGCCGGCTGCGCCTGAAAAACACCTAAGGCGGGATAAAGGCATCCCATGGGTGTTATCTGCCCCTACGACGGCGTTTGGCAGCCAAAAGTGCTGCTTTGTGTCCCCACGGCGGGGCCGGCGCTCCCTGAGGGGAGGGAGCGGCGCGGGCCTCAGGGTGATGTGGGAAGGCCGAAAAAGCCTCGGATTGAGGTTCTCCAGCTCGAATTGCAGGTGTTCCCTGTGTAAGTGCCTCTCTGCTGTGGGGTGGAGGGATGGGGGAGTGTTTCATATGGGCATTCCCTGCGTAATGTTTGTGATACTGACAGTATTTAAATCAGGTTGTGGCTGTGGATCCTGATCGGGGTCAGGGCCGGGCTTGGAGCAACCTGGGACAGTGCAAAGTGATCCTTGCCGTGGTAGGAGGTGGGATGAGCTGGTTTTTAATGTCCCCTCCAACCCAACCCAGTCTGGGATTCCTCAGAAATATCCTTGTTAATGGCATGAGGATTGTGCGTGGATCTGGGAATGGTGCTCAGGACACCTCTGTGCTGGCACTGGGGCTACAGGGGGAGAGCAGCTGCAAGAAGAGCTGTAAAACAGGCACAGAAAGGTTGGCTTTCCCCCCCCTCTTCATTCTGACCCTTGAGGTAACATCACCCAACCTTTGGGGCCACCAGAAGGTGCTCAGAGGGCAGGTGGATGGGATTGAATGGTGGGCTTGGCAGAGCTGGGTTAATGGTTGGGCTCGATGCTCTTAGAGGGCTTTCCCAACCTAAATCATTCGGTGCCTGCGGGGTTTTTGTGCAGTGAGGTGGTGGCAAGCTCCAGTACCTGAAGGGAGGGGACAAGAAAGATGGAGAGACACTGGGGTGCCAGGACAAGGCACTCCCACTGCCAGACAGTGGGTTTAAAACTGATGTTGGCAAAAAATTGCTGGCTGGCAGGGTGGGCAGGCCCTGGCCCAGGTTGGGCAGAGAAGCTGTGGCTGCCCCTGGATCTCTGGGAGTGTCCAAGGCCAGGCTGGATGGGGCTTGGAGCACCCTGGGCTGGTGGGAGGTGTCCCTGCCCATGGCAGAGGGTGGGATGAAATGGCCTTTAAGGTCCCTTCCAACCCAAATTGTTCCATGATTGGCATTGAAAGCGTGGAAGTAAATTTAATTGCCTCATATGGAAAAATGCCATTAAATTTCCTGTAGGGTCTTACCTTGCACATAAACCCCTTCATTTAAGGTACATCTAGTTTAAGAAAATATGGCTTTTTCAGAGCTGTGAGAGTTTGAGCTGCTGCTGCAGGATTGGGCTTGTGCTGCCTTTAAAACTTCCTGAAAAGTGAAATGGGACTCTGTGGGCTCACATAAGGAGTTGATAGCTAAAATCTGTGGAGGAACACATCCTGCTATTTTCTTCCAAGTTACGAGGCTGGTGAGAGAAAGTCAGGCATTGGTATCTTTATCAGTCTTCCTCTTCAGGTAACTAGAAGCTATTTTTTAAAAAAAGTGGCTTTTTGTCCCACCTGAAGTTGCAAGAAGAGACTTAAGTGGGCACAGCCTGCGTGTGGTTTTCTGTGGTAGAAAAATGACAGACCTTTATCTGTTGTTAATCTTCTAAAATTGCTGCTGGTGTTTGTTTTTCCACACCTTTGACCTCTGGCAGGGTCTATCTTGGCTGCTAACAGCCTGTCAGCACAGGAGGAATTGTGCAAGTTTGTACCAACTAGTATTCCAATTAAAATTTGACAGAGCAGCCGACCAAAGAAAAGCCTTTTTAACTACCAGGCTGCAGCTCTTGCCTTTCCTTGCATCATACTTGCCATGGGAAAATACCCAGGACTTTAATTTTAACAGGCTGTTTTGTTCAGGGATTGGTGACAGCTGTTTGCTTTTTTGGAAGTCTGTGTAATCAGTGTATTTTCTTCTCCAGAGAGGAAAAAAAAGACTTGAGAAGCAGAATGTAACACGAAGTGGAGAGATGGTGAGTGTGGAGGGCCTGAGCTCTTGGCCGAGGTGGTGTGACACAGAAAATGGCAAAATGTTGTGCTCTTTGCAGGAAATGCTGAGTGAGGTGAAAAGCGACTTGTCTTGGGGAGTTAACAGGCTTAGAATGTAAAGTTGGGGAATGTGCCAAAGTCCCTGCGAGTCGTTTGTGAGGGGAGGAGCAGCCTGTGAGTTGTATTTAAGAGGTCTGCTTTAAGCAAGATGAAGTGCTTGGTTGCACAGCCTTGGGGGAAGTACAACAGACATACAAGGGATTTAACAAAATCCCTGTAATGGCCAAATCGGTGCTTTGAAGGCAAATGTGCACATCTTCTCTGGCCTAGAGGTGTAGTGTGAAGTGATCATAATAGTCCTAAACCCCCCAGGAATACTTGAAAAGCGCTTCATATTTAGGGTGTTTGCTTAAAATGAGCTGCTGGTGTCTATCAGAGGTATGTATTAAGATAATAATTCATTACTTAAGACACTCAAACTATAGCTCTAAAAAACACCTTCCAAAACAACCCAAACCCCACGCTCTCCTCTTCCTGGAAGAATTTGGAGGGTGGTTGGTACCTAATGTACCCACTGGAAACTGCTGGTGGTGGGGATGATGCAGGGACTCTGGCAGTGGTGGCTCCCTGGAATGTGGGGCAGGAGCTTGGATGGTGGTGGCCTCTTCAGTCCTGTTACCTTCTGGGTTTGGTGCAGAAAACGTCTCACCAAAAGCAGCAGGAGAGGTAGTGGTGCAGCCTTCATTTTTTTTGTTTGTTTTTGGTGTCAAGATGTAATTCACCCTGATGTGTCCAGCGAGCGATTAATTAAGTGAAATTAATTGAATCATTTATCTGAGAGTTATTAAATGCCGTGGTTGCTTTCATGTGCTGTGTGATCTAATGTTGAACCCATCTGAATGCAGGATAAGTTAATTCTTGGTGGAGCACTGACATCCAGGAGTGTCAGTGGGGTTTTGTGGTGTGCAGGACTTTGGGGTTAGCCCTTCACTGCTGTGTTCAGTGCTGCTGGGGCAGCATCTCCCCACTGGTGGGAGGTGTGCTCAGGGATGAGGTCTTGCTGTGAAGGGTGATGCCCTCCCTGACAAAGTTGGAACACACAGTAAGTTAAGTGTGATTTTTCCTCTCTTTTGAGAGGTCTGGCTTGGTGGGGTGGTGGTGGATGGGGCTTCCCTCTGCACAGGCTCAGGCTCTGAGCTGCTTTAATGAAGTACCAAGAGGGGCATTGCGGGTAATTTGGCTCTTTGTGTAATACATAACAACCTTCTGGGGTCTGGGTTACTAGTGGTAGTAAGGGATAATCATGTGGTGTTTAGTTGTTACTCAGAGGACTGAGATTTCTCTCTGCTGGAAGCAGTGTCATCTCTCAACACGCTTCTGTAGGCAGCGGATGTTTATGCTGAGTGTAAACTCTAAGGGCCAGGGGGTTTTGTTCAGAGGAAGGTGAAAAACAATTCACTGACCAAAGCTATTAAACCCACACATTTGTTTTGCCCTTTTCTCTCTGGCTCTTGCATTGCTGAGTTTAATTGCAAGATTTGTTGCTGCAGTCTCAGTTGTCCTTAGTTCTGCTCAGCAGAAAGCAGTGCAGACTTCCCTGGATTTCTGCTGCTTTTGGACAGTGATTTTATCAGTGGACTGTCAATAAACTATGCTTTAAAGTAAAGGAGTTCTGTTCACAACCTGGATTGCCATTTGCACGGTGGTTATGTGCAAAACAAAGTATTCAGCAAGCATAGTAGTTTGGAGCATGCTAATAGCAGTTCAGCGAGGGTGGTAATTAGCATAGAAACTATTGTATTAAATTGTAACACAGCTCCATAAATTACTTATCTACAGAATTAACTTTTTCCCCTCTTATTTGTATTTCTGGAATAATGATCCGTGTTGCTCTTCCCTGTATCACATTCCTGGTTATCTGTATGAATACTGTAGGTGGGTAGTTTGAAAATGCAACAACAGAGAGAGATCCCAGGCCAGGGACACGAATTCCTGAGCTTTAGCATCCTGTTCCCAAACACAGGATGTGTCCTACATGTCTGAAATTAATAATAGTAATAAAAAGCCAGATCAGAGTGCTGATACTGAGCAGAAATGTGTGGAGTAGCACAGAATTTACCCAGCCAGCTGTCTCTGGAAGGTGAGGGGGCTCTGTGCCTTTGCTGAACCCTGACGTGCTGAGCACCAGGTGCAAAATAGGAGTCAAGGGGAAAAAAGCACCTTTGGAGTGTTAAAAAGGACACAGCAACTTGATAGACATCAGTTTCTTTGCTTATCCTGCCTGGGATAGATACTAAGAGGTCAGAAGTCACTGAATACAAAGCTCATCCTCAGGGAAGGGGTCCTGGAAGGCTGAGCTGGAGGTGGTGGTTGTTTAAACGCCACTTAGTGACAGAACTGATAGCTGTGCTGCTGGTGTTTCTTTGCTTGTGCCTTTTCACGGGGCCAAAATATTTGCCTATGTGTCAGGATAAAGAATAACTATTTCTAGAAATGTTTTCCTTCTGCTGCTTTGCCATTTCTCAGGGGTGTGTGCAGGCAGAGAAGTCCCTGACATTCGTGTTCTGTGTAGCCTTTGTTTTGAAGGGCTGATAGAACGGGGGAAACCAAAAGTATTTGTTGCTACTCTAAAACATGAAAATAATCCCTTTCCCCTTCTCTCAGCGTCTACAGAAAGTGCATTGGTAGTAAGTGTGCAAGCCACTTGGGTATGTGCTGTGTCTCCTGACATCGTGAACATCTGAAATGGCATCCAGGGGTTTCAGAAACGGTGGGAAAGCCCCTGCCTGGAAGGGGTCGTGTCAGGGAGAAAGCTCCAGTGTACTTGGGAAGCAGAGAGCGCTGGACTTGTGTTTTGCAATGCTCCTGCAGTCACCGGTTTCCTTGGAAACTGGTGCCTGAGCAGGGAGAGCCAAACTTGAACGCCGGTGCCTGGTTTCAAAGTAGAAAATGGGCTGTCAGACTTCAGAAAGTGGGGTTGGGAGATTTGGGTGGTTGGGGTTGTTTGCTAGGAGCAAACTTGAAGGAGGATATCACTGGAGAAAAGCCCCTTGTCAGGCTGCAGCGTTTTCCCTGCCTGGAGTGGTGTTTCTTTCCCCCAAATTACCTTTTTTGATTTGTTTTGTGAGCATATTTGTTGGAGGTGTTTCGTGCTGAGGACACAAACTGTGTCAGGAAAGCTTGATGTGGATTTGGAAACTACCTAGGCCAGGCCAGCTTGTTTTGTTCTCTTATTTAATGTTGTGTAAGGTGGTGGTGTCAACAAATAGGAGAAATTGCAATGGAGCTGTTTGGGCTGACAAAACTAAACTGAAGACTTGTAAATATTTTGTGTGAGACTTTGTGTTAAATGGGATATCCCAGGTGCAAGAGAAATATATATATATATATGACGTGTATATACTTAATGCATGTAGAGGAGTATTGCATTAATGCAGATATACATTTATTAGGATAGAAAACAGTCAGGTGTTAGTATCAGTGGCATCTATGGAATTTTTTCCAGTACCATCAGGACTCTGGGAATTCATCCTAGCCCAGTGGAAAGAGTCCCTGTCCGCGGCAGGAGGGTTTGAACGAGATAATTTTTAAGGTCCCTTTCAACTGCAGACCGTTCAGTGGTTTCATGTCAGTGCTGTTGGTTTCTGCGACCACAGATTCAGGAGCAAAGGAGTAAATAACTGGTGCCACGGAGCGAGGGAAATCTAAAGCCATTGTTCCCAGCCCCCAGTGTAAGTGGGTGCCTGGGATCTGTCAGTGCTTGTTAGGATTTAAACTGCCCATTTGATGTCATTTGTGTGCAAAGATCCAGCGGGTGAGGAGGATTCATTAGCGCTCTTGTAGTCCACAGGCTAAATGAGGAAAATAACTTGTCGTGGTGGGTGACATTTGTGATGAATAGGGGAAATCAATGGCCCTGTGACTCGCAGCAGCACATCAGGGCAATGGCCAAGCACTTCGGGGAGGTGTAGATAAAGCAAATGGGATGCAAATAATGCCATGCCTTGAGGCTCGTTGGAAACAATAGCTATCTCCAGCTAGAGATGCTTTCAAAATCAGTACTCTTCACCACCTGAGACATTCCTTTGGCTAAAATGGGAGATCTGGCATCCTGGAAATACGGAGTTCCCCTCTACCTCTGTGCCTTGACATTGGACTTAAATTAGTGCAAGTCTGTCGGGGTTATGTGTGAGCTTTAACAGTGAGCGTGGTCACCTGGAGGGGATAAAGATGTGCCTGGCTATGTGTATTTAAGGAAGGGAGCAGGTGATTTTCACGGTGGAGAGGTGCCAGGAGGGGCTGGGCAGCTGGATCTCGGCTCCAGAGGGTGTGGAGAGGTGGAGTACCGTCCTCCTGTCCCTTCTCTTCTGAGCCCTCGGTTACTTGCCTGAGCATCTTGTTCCTACTCCTCCTGCCCAAGATTTTTCTCCCTTCCCGAGGATGCTGGTTACTCTCTTCCCTCTGGATCCCAAAGCTCTTCTACAGAGCTGTCCCATCTGACTTTCCATCTCCCTAAAAAACCTGCCTTGTTTTCTGAGCACATCAAGAGGCAGAGAACCTCCAGTGACAGCAGCACAAGATCCCGCAGGAGGCTGGATTTTTCTGACAATCCAGCTTTTCTGGTGTGCCGGTTGGTACAAAATCAGTTGTGACTGATGAGATGTGACATCCCCTGGGCCTCCTGTTAAGGGCAAACAGCAATTCTGTGGCATTGGCTGCTTGCACCTTGCTTAGCTCAGCCAAAAGGATCATGTCCATCCCCTGTCCCAGAGAACCAGCAGAAGAAAGGGACACAAGGAGAGAGTGGCTGGTTCTCTCTGTGTCACTGTTGTTCAGGGTTTGCCTGGGACAGAGGTCATTTGCTTCCCAGTAGCTGCTCTGGAGCTTTGTGTTGGATTTGTGCTGTTTCCCTTATCTGACACAGAGCCAAGGCCCTTTCTGCTCCTGACCCCACCATGCGCAGGCTCGGGGTACAGGAGAAATTGGGAGAGGGCACAGCTGGGACAGCTGATCCCAACTGCCCAAGGGATGTCCCATGTCATGCTTGGCATATAAAGCTGGGGGAGGAAGGAGGGAGGAAGGGGAGATGTTTGGGTGATGGCATTTGTCTTTCCAAGTCCCTTTACGTGTGATGGAGCCCTGCTTTCCTGGGATTGGCTGGACGCCTGCCTGCCCATGGAAGTGTGGAATGAATGCCTTGTGGTTTGTGCTTTACTTATTGAACTGTCTTTGTATCAGCCCCTGGATTTTCTCACTTTGACCCTTCTGGTTCTCTCCCCCCTCCCAGCTGGGGTGGGAGGTGTGAGCGGGTGGTGCTTGGTTTTGGCTGGGGTCACACCTGGAGCAGCTGTATCCTACACTGTGGCTGTGAGTGTGTATCTCCCAAGGGATTGTGACCCAAGGATAAGTCCATGCTGGGACAGGCACACCTGGAAGCATCAGTGGATGTGCATGAGGTCCTGGTGGAGCACCTCAGGGCACGTGGCCATGGAGAAACTCGGGGTGCAGCCCTGGAGGGACTCACGCCAGGGGTAGAGCCATGTTTGAGCAGGTTGGCTCCTGGAGGGACTGTGCCTTGTTGGGGCAGGAATGGGCATTGTGGCCCGTGGAGAAGCCCCTGCTGGAACAGGAGCACCTCAAAGTGACCATGGCTGTGGGTAAGTGTATGCCACAGAGGTAAACCCCTGGAGAGAGTGGCTGATGGATAAGACTCCACCTGGAGCAGGTCATCCCTAAGGGACTGCAGTCTCTGGATGGGTCCAAGCTGGAGCAGGGGCAAGGAGAGGAGTTCATTACTGAATGGTCTGGTCCGGAGGGACCAGGGGTGGAGAGTGGAACGGACATAGCTTGAAATTGTTATAACCTGGGATTTGAGTTGCACATTATGGGAATTAGTGTAGCAGGAACCCCTTGCTGTGAACCGGGAGGGGCTCCTTGCAGTGTCAGACCCTTCAGTGACAGTGACTTTGAGCTGTATTGACAAAGTGTCCTGCTGTGATGGCTGAGTGACATCCTGCAGGGCCTCGGTGCCTTCGTGCCGTGGTTGATGAGGTGCTGCTCCAGTGCCTCTGTGCTGGTGTTTGGCATTACTTGCCCTTATTACAGACCAACAGCAGCCACGTCTCACTGGTGGGGAGGTCCAGACAAAGGAGTGGCATAAATCTCAGTTAAAACAAGGAGGGGGGCGTGTGCCTTCCTGCAGAACTCCTGTCCGAGTGCCCCCGTGGGGCTGTGCCTCAGCTCGGGAGATGGTTAAAAACTACCTGGGGAGGGGGGTGTGTGTGTGTATGATACCTGTTTCTGGCTCACGAATCTTTGTGCATTTAAATCCTGTTAAGCCAGCGATCGCACAAAGGGGCGAACGCATCTCTGCTCATCAGGCACTTGATTGCTCTCTGCTCTCCCGGGCCCAGCCTGGCTCTGCGAGGCGCAAACGAAGCGTGGAGAGGACACGGCTTTTCTCTCATAGCACTGCACCCAAACACGGGTGGGCTCGGCTAGCACCCTGGTGAGCTCCTGGGGAGAGCTGCAGAGAGGCAGGCACTCTGCTTTTACCTGGCCTTCCCTCTCCTCAGGGTATGGCTGCGAGGAAGTTGGACTTGGTAGACTTGTGGCTGCGGGAAGGGGATTGAAGCTCCGGGGTGCTCCTGCTTGGAGAGGGACACAGGTGGTGCAAGTCCCTTGTTTTGCTGCTTCCCAACTCACTCTGACAGGGATCCTGGCAGGAAAGCCTTCCTTTGGCAGATCTGTTCCAGGTGGATACTGTGTTGTAGCCCAGCAGCCTTCCATCAGCAGATTCCCAAGGGAATGCTGACTATCCATGCCTCTCAGTTCCCTCCCTTTCCTTGCTGCATTTATTAGTGTGCCTGCAGGAGGGTTTGCTGCAGGCATGGCAAGCTGGAATGCCAGCACAGAGCCAGGGATGGCCAGCACAGGGACATTCCATGTGCCTCCATTGCTTCTTAGGGATGTGGGGCTGGGGAAAAGGGACTGCTCCTGTCCTGCTGGAAGCAGCTGCTTTGCAGATGTAGTTACCTTCTCACCAGCTACCGTGGTGGCAGGTTCTTGAAGAGCATGTGTTGTCCATGACTAGGAACAAATTGTCACTTCCTTCACAAATGCCCGTTTTGTCCCCTTTGGGCTTCATGCAAAGGTGACTGTTCACATTACTTAAGTAGGGAATGTGACTCCAAAAGTGAGTTCATCCAGCAAATGTCACCTGTTTGGTTTTGTGCCACTAGTCTTGCACAGACAAAACAGGTTTTTTGACGTGATTTTTTTATTTGAAAGCCAAAAATAGCTCAAGTAGGAAACCCACCAGCCTGGTGTTTAGAGCATCCCTTGGGCTGTGTAGACCCAGGTGAGGGCGTTATCCCAGTCTTTGCAGGGACAAGTAGAAAAGCTTCCATAGGGAGTGGAGCTGCCCCATCAGCGTGGTGAGGACAAACACAGGGTGGGAGCCCTGCCAGCAACACGAGTCCATGTCACTCATGTTTCACCTCTGGAGCAGTGGCTCTTTTCTCTCCCCTTGTTTTGACTGGAAGTTCCAGCTGGGAGCTCTAAAGGACTCTTTCAATGGCAGGCTTAATCTGTTTCTACTCCTTTTTCAATGTTTTCCACCACAAAAGCTTCTTGCTGGTCTGTGATGGGCAAGTGTTCTAAACCAGAGTCAGTCACATTGTTTGATGAAGCTCCCTGGATTTAGAGGGCACAAAAATCTGGGCTGCAGGGCGGGTACTGAAGAAGGCTCCTGTTTAAATCCAGCTGAGCAATATTCCAGAACATTCTGTTTAGTAAACAGAATATAAAGCTTTGTGATCTTGTTCCCTCTTGGTGTGGGAGCTGGGACAACCTGACTTATGCACTGAAGTAAAGCAGAAGGTCATGGTAACTGTAAAATGGGAAGGCTTGTGTAAAGTACCCAGAGGGGAGGATCTTTCCAGGGATTGGAAGTTTTAATACATGCTGGAGGAGCCTTCTGAGGCTTAGGTGGTGGTTCCTGGGAAGCCTCCAGCTCCACTGCCTCTTCTGATTGCCTTGATCAGCAGCTGAAATACTTGGGGACTTTGTTCCTACTGATGGAATGCTATATCATGGGGAGATAATATTCCACGCTTTTCCCAAGCTTCTTAATGGAATTTTTATCAGTTCCACTGAAGTATACGATGCACAAAAAGGCTGGCTTGCTGACAGGTTGTTTGCTCTGTAGCTGCTTCAGAATTACCTTGGCGCTCTCTGTTTGACTTGCCAGTGAACAGATGAGAGGGGCCATCCCCCCCTAAATGCCAGGTGTCTGCAGCCACCAGATCACCCTGAATCCTTGGTCACCAAGGGACAGGCAAGGCAGGACCGTGGGCTGCCAGTCCCGAGCATCCCCTGCTGATGCTTCAGTGTCCATCCCTCTCTCTTACACTGCCCTGCAATTCTTTTCCCTTCCACCAGCATCATCTGCTTGTTTTAAACCTCTCTCGTGCTCTGTGTGGTTTTGGAAGACCCAGAGGTGTGTTTTTTTAATCTGTTTGTGTTGGTGATGCTGAGGTTGCTCAGACACAGCTGTTCAGTGCCTTGACACCATTTTCTCTGGGATTGCTTTATCGTCTCAAGTGCACTTTGCTGCAGTACACACATCGAGGATAAAAGGCAGCCACCCCAGCAAATGAGTGTGAAAGCACTGGAGAGGAATTGCAGACGTGTGTGGTGCTGTGGGTCTTTTTCTATTGAGTCCAAATCTAGCCTGCCTGTGGCCTGGGCTTTTAAAAAGTATTTGTTGTGCAGGGAGGGCTTCTGAGAAGTTAAATCAATTGTCAGGGCACTCATCTGAAGGGTGAATCAGGTGCTGCGCTGACAGGGGTCTGTCTGTGTGGTAAAACTTCAGCAGGCAGGGTTTGGTTTAAGTGATTATGGAAAAAATCATCATTCATATGTTGTTTAATAGCTCTCCTGTGAACACGGGCTGAGAGAGTGGAGGGTGCAGCCTGGGAAAGGGAAGCTTTGGGTGGACCTGAGAG
Source organism: Anabacerthia variegaticeps (assembly GCA_035583185.1). NCBI lineage: Eukaryota > Metazoa > Chordata > Aves > Passeriformes > Furnariidae > Anabacerthia > Anabacerthia variegaticeps. Next base: position 3,387,698 of record JAWWEW010000166.1, read on the forward strand.
CCCCTTCCAGTGCCTAAAGGGGCTCCAGGAGAGCTGGAGAGGGACTGGGGACAAGGCATGGAAGGGCAGGACAAGGGGGTTTGGATTAGATACTATGAAGGAATTGTTTATTTTCAATGTGGGCAGGCCCTGGCACGGGTTGGGCAGAGAAGCTGTGGCTGCCCCTGGATCCCTGGGAGTGTCCAAGGCCAGGTTGGA
>JAWWEW010000166.1:3420581-3431163 GCA_035583185.1 Anabacerthia variegaticeps
GGGCAGAGAAGCTGTGGCTGCCCCTGGATCCCTGGGAGTGTCCAAGGCCAGGTTGGAGCACCCTGGGCTGGTGGAAGTTGTCCCTGCCCATGGCAGGGGCTGGGAATGGATGATCTTTAAGTTCCTTCCCAACCCAAACCATTCTTTGATCAATGAAATGAAAAGCCTTACAGGAAAAGAAATAGATGATTTGAGTTAAACAAGGAAATTCAATTCTTCAATTTCCTTTTCAGTCTTTGAGGCCTATTTTTCCCCTGTAATGTTTAATGGTTGTGGATGGCTTTCATTCAATAATAAGTGGAGGGAGAATTGATTTTGCCTTCATTTATGTACCAGTAGCTATTTGTTCATATGATGCTTCCATGTGCTTTCTGGCATGCCATATGTGCTGATGGAAGTCAGCAATAAAGACACTTTGTTTTTAGCACTATAAAAAAGCTTTGGAGAAATCTCAGCTGTATCTCAGCCCTTAGAAAGGACTTGTTTAAATGTACCTTGAATGTCCAGGTTAGAAATGTGTATAATTGATTTCCCCTCCACCCATCCCCATTTCCTGGGTGAGCTGGAGCGTTTTTATTCCTGCTAGTGTGGATCAGCCCAGCTTTGGTGCTGTCTCTGTCAGGCTGTCAGTGGGTGGGGAATGGAGACACAGTTTGGGAAATGTCAGCCCGTGTAAACACATCCTCCTGAGCCCTGCACACAGGAACAGCTGATGGATGGGTTTTCTTTAGGCAGGGGAGGCTGTGGGAGACTTCTGATCCTCAGAATTACCCAACAAGAGCGTTGCTTTCAATCCACAGCAACGTTTCCCCTGATTTGTAGGCAGGTCTTGTTTATCTGGTCTGGTTGACCACAGACTGTCCTCCTGAACGTGATGCTGTTGACTTCTGACCCATTCCTAAGTGCTTCAGACCCACTCTTTTGCTGGCTTCTTAACTCTTGGCTTGTTTGACTCTTCCCTGACTCTTCTTTTAAACTCTTCAAGTCTCTGGGCCCCTCCAGTTGTGTTGCAAGCCCCCAGCATGGCAATGTGTTCAGTGAGGCTGTCCAGTTGGTTTGTGGAGCTGATCACACCCTCAGGGGAAGAGCTGCTGGATGTTTGTCCCACCTATAAGCAAACAAACTGCAGGTGGAGGTGCTGGGTGTTCTCAGCCTCTGCTGAGAGCTGGGAAACATTTGGCATTTTGCAGGCGAGGGCCTTCTGGAGAAGCTGAGCTGGACTGGTTGCACTGCAGGGTGAAACTGGAATGCACAGGGGACTAAGCAGAAGTTGGATGTTCAGTCTCAGAAAAGGGTTTTGATTTGTGAAGGGTTGCGTGAGGCTCTGGGAATTGTCCCTGCTTTAGACGTTTAATATTCCTCTCAATGTCATGTTAATGAAGCTGGTAAAGTGCCCGTTTCAAGGCTACTTCTCTTCAGAAGGGCTAAATAAAAGTCACCATCTGCTACTACATTACTGCAGAAAAACAAGGCTCCCTCTAGTCTTGCTTCCTCTCTAAGCCTTGAGGTCATGCTGGTAATTGCTGACATTCCCTGAGCTCCTGTGTCAATTTTCTGTGACCACACTTGCAGCCAAATTGTCCAAAATCCCTTGTCCCCAGGCACAGGGAAGGTGGTTGAGGGGAAGCTCTTGGAGCAGTGGGGGCACCGAGCCCTTGTGTGTCAGGAATTAAATGATTTTAAGACATAAATAGAGGAATAATGTGTCAGGCTGGGAGCAGGGCAGTTGTAGAGCTCAGGCATCATCTGTGATGGAGTTTATTAGTGTTTTGTGGAGCTCCTCTGCACTTGGGATGGGTTTTGGTGTGTTTTTGAGCCTTGTCCCTGTGCATACAGCCCTTCGAGCACGTCGAAGCCCATCCTGGCTCGGATATTTACATTATTTTCCAATATTTCTTTTTTTTTCTGCTGACCTTCTCAGGGCTGCTTGGAATGAAAAGTCCATCATCCCCCTCTCTGCAAGCAAATTAAATGGTTGTTTGCCTTAACTGGCAGAGATTTGCAGCTGGCACCGGGAGCCTGCCCGCTCCACGCTGCTTGCATATGATTTCTGCTGCCTGTGTGCTGGAAAGCCACCGTGGAGCTGCCATCCTGTGGCACTCCTACGTGCCTCGGGGAGCTGCCGTGCCAGCTGCCAAACCTCCACCAGGAATTTGGATGGCATGCTCTTTCCTTGGCACCTGCCTCGAGGCACAAATTCAGGCAGCCACCCATGCCGCAAAAACACAGGGGCACTTTCTGAGCGGCGTGAGGGGAGGGCTTTGTCCTCTGAGCAGAGTCCAGGGTGTGAAAACAGCAGTGAAACCCCACAGTTTGGAGGAGTTCTATGAGCAAAACCCGCCCCACGCTCCGGACAGTTGCATATTCACTGCCAGCTGTGGGGAGGAGGCTCATCCTTTAGGGGGGAAAAAGGAATGATTGTGGCTGTGACAGCTCCCTGTACAGGTCTGATGTCCCTGCCCAAAGTGGTGGCTGTGGAAGGGCTGGTGGGGCTGCTGAATGGGACACAGGGTGGCATTAGTGCTGGAGGAAGGGCAGGGACAGTGCTGGGAATCTCGGAGCATCCCCGTGTGCATGTGGGAGAGGGAACCATCAGCACTTTGGGGTGGTGAGAAGGGGCCTGCTGAGCTCAGCAGTGGAGAGGTTTTCCTTGCGTTAATTTTAGATCCTGTGTCTGGATTTCCAGCTCTGGGTTTGCTTTTTTTATGTGTCTCTCTCGGCAGAACAAGGAGTGATTCAGAGGGGCTGGTGAGTTTAGGCTGAGTGGAGCTTTAGAGAGACCAGAAACAACGCTGGATTCTCCCCCTGCTGTCCTTGCTGGGAGGTGTCTGTTGTGCAGAAACTTGGGAAAAGCTTTGACTTCCAAAATCTCCAGGGTCTGTCATGAACCATTCTGGACAGGGGAGAGACAAATATCTGCTCCTTTATTCCTCCAGCCCCAGTCCTTACTCGCTCACTGTGGTCTCTGAGTAGTGGGAAGCAAAAGGAGGATTACCCAGGTAGAAGGAAGGGGAGGTGGACTCCCAGCCCCTGCTCCCTGGGCTTTTGCTCCAGGCACAACCAAAGCATGGGTGGTTGGAGAGGCCGTGGGCTCTCACCCAGAGGAGTTTTCCACGATGTGGCTGCTCCAAACACCAAAACAAGGTGGGACCAGGGATTAGTTGAGGGCCACGAGCAGGCTGATGGCTCTGTGGTCACTTCTGTGGAGTGGCAGAGGAGAAGGCAGCTCACAGAATCGTGGAATTCCCTGAGCTGGCAGGGGCCCACGGGGATCATCCGGCCCAAACCCTGGCCCTGCACAGACACCCCAACAATCCCACCCTGTCCCTGTCCTGTTGTCCAACCCCTCCTGGAGCTCTGGCAGCCTCGGGGCCGTGCCCACTGCCCCGGGGAGCCTGGTCAGTGCCCACCACCCTGGAACAGGACTCTGCTCAGCCTTCCAGTGAGACTTCATGGCTTTGCATGAGCATGGCCCTTCTAGAAACCCATCTCTGTAGCTTCTTTTTAGCTTTCTATTCTCAAAAGCTTTAAGAGCTATTTATTTTGTGTTCCTCCTTGGAGCGAAGGAGACTCTGAGAGCTCTTATTTGGGTGGTTCTTAGGAACAGAAATGGTCTTCCAGAGAAATTCTTTTTTACTAAATTATGCTGGGAGATGCTCAAAGAGGCTTCTCCCAAGAGACCCACAAACCAACCATCTCCATTTTTCTGTTAATGCCGCCGACATTGGGATTTTGGCAAGGTTGGTGCTCCTGTGCTTGCGCAACTTCCAGGCCCTCTCGGTCTGAGAGGGACAGGGAAATGCTACAGCTCCTGGATAGCACCACCCAGAGTAAATCTGGCTGGATTGTATTGCAGGGTTTCTTGGGAATGTATTCTGTGATAGAGGAAAAAGTGACGTTTGCCAGGGGGGGAGTTTTTTCCATGTCTCATCTGTTGACATTTCTTCCAAAGTTTGGGTACTGCTAATATCAGCACTTTCCTGTGGGAAAAAAACGAACCAGAGCATGGCTATTACATAAGAAAGAAAAATAAAGCACCCTTCAGAGCAACTGCCTTTATTTGTTCCCTAATGGCTCTGAAAATGATAAGTAAGTGAGCTCAAATCTCCAGCAAATAAGTGTTCTGAAGCGTCACAAACGCACCTCGCCGCAGCCTGATTTACGCATTCAGTGTAGTGGTTAACATGCCAAAAATCAAATATTCTACGGGAGTTTTGTCCCTGAACTGCATTTCCTGAGCACAATGGATTAAAAAGCTCTAGTCCAAGCATTATCTCACCCTCGGAGAAAAAAGCCTGCCATTCTGACTCCGTGCCTCCAAGGACCCCTTGCTTCAGTTCATTTTTAAGGTCACTGAGATTATTTCATTTGCATTCCCAGGCAGAAATGCCATAAATTGTTTGATCAAAAGCCTTCCACTTTTTCAGTCTTCCCACTCATTTTATGTAATCTCAGTTGGGTATTTTTGGAAAGCGGGTCTGCCTTGCTGTGTCTTGCACTGAAATCCTCTCCGGATGGAAATCCAGGGAGATTCAGGAGCTCTGGAACCCACACAGAGCCAGGGACCCCACAGAAACAAGTCGGGCTCTGGATAGGGCATGTCCCTCTTTGCCTAAAGGATCCTAAAGGATATGGATTTGGGTGCTAATTTTGTGCTGCTCCTGGAGAAAGGCACTTAGGGATGTTTCTGGTGGAGCTTCCCCACAGCGTTCATTTCTCTGCTTCCCTGCCATCCTCGGGGACTGGGAGTGGGACAGAATGGCTTTCATTCATGGCTTTGTCCAACAGCACCTGGAAGGACTTAGTGAAAAAATCATTAGGGAAGGAATCTACCTGGAGATCTGCAGTTAGAATTGCTAGTGGATAAGATGATAGAATCATGCATTGTTTGGGTTGGGAGGGACCTTAAAGACCTGCCCTGGGCAGGGACACCTCCCACCAGCCCAGGGTGCTCCAAGCCCCGTCCAACCTGCCCTTGGACACTCCCAGGGATCCAGGGGCAGCCACAGCTTCTCTGCCCAACCTGGGCCAGGGCCTGCCCACCCTCCCAGGGAAGGATTCCTTCCCAATATCCCACCTAGCCCTGCCCTCTGGCAGTGGGAAGCCATTCCCCTTGTCCAGCCACTCCAGGCCCTTGGAAATATTCTCTCTCCATGTTTCTTGTTGGCCCCCTCAGGTTCTGGATCTCCTTTCTTCTCCTTGTTTGGTATCCTGAAATCCTCATCCTGACACAAAGCAATGACCAGGATCTCCAGCCTAGATAATAACAGAGATGCAGCTTTGGAGGGAGGGAAAAGCAGAACGAGGTTTCACAGCATTGCTGCCAGCAAACACGGAAAATACTCAAAATCACACAAGGAAAATCAACCCCCTCCTTCCCAGAAAGGCAGAATTAGCACCACAATGTGCTGGCTTGGAACTGAATGTCTCAGGTTTCTGGCAAAAAGAAGAGGCTGGAACACGGGCTTACCAACCCCACAGACTGTGATGTATTCGGGCACTTCTTGTATTGCTTTTCTCCAGATCTAGACGTGTGGTTTTTGGTGCTGCGCTCAGGAAACAATGGTTCCTTTTGTCTCTTTTTGTGATGACTGAAGACTCCCCTGCAGTGGGAGCTGGCTGACACTGGGCACTGCTTCTCCCCCGTGGCCTCTTGCTCTTGGCTGTTTTCTTTTATTGCTTGTTTTTTCTTCTGGAGTGAAAAACCACATTGGCCTTTTCAGTGCCAGTAAAGGCAAAACTCACTGTGGCCTTCCAGAGCCTGGAGGGAGCTTGGAAAAAGAGGGGGAGCAACTTCTTATACAGGCAGATGGTGACAGGAGTGGTTTAAAACTAAAAGATGAGAGACTTAGAGCAGAGATTGGGAAGGGATTCCTGGCTGGGAGTGTGGGCAGGCCCTGGCCCAGGTTGGGCAGAGAAGCTGTGGCTGCCCCTGGATCCCTGGGAGTGTCCAAGGCCAGGCTGGACGGGGCTTGGAGCACCCTGGGCTGGTGGGAGGTGTCCCTGCCATGGCAGGGGGTGGCACTGGATGGGCTTCTGACATCCCTTCCAATCCAAACCATTGTGGGATTGTGTATCTTCAGATTCCAGAAGGGCCTGCAGAGACCCACACCAAAAGCTTACACCCAGATTCCGTGTGAGGAGGAATTGAAGTCAATTCCTGTGCCTCTGGAAGTGCCCAGGACTTACATTCCAGATGCCAGCGTTGTCTCACCACCTGTAAATGGGCTTTGGTGTCCTCAGGCCGTCCTTCACCAAGAGCTGTCGTGGAAAACAAGGCTGCTCTGGTTGTGCCAGCCTTGAAATACCTCTTGTCTCTACATTAAAGTGCAGTAATAGTGTGAATTAAACAGGATTTCAGGATGGATGTCTCAGGTATCCTCCCCTTCTTGGATTTGATGTGGAATTTTTTCCTGACTTGTCCAGGGTGTTTGTCTGCAACGTGAGTCAAGAAAAATGTTGGCAGGAATCCCTATGGAAAGGGCACTTTGGAATCTGAGCTGCTGGAAGGCTTTGGGTGTGCAGCTTTATGATAGAATAGGTTGAATAACAACTTCTACTTGCGGATTTTTTTGGCTTAGAAACATATATTTTAAACAAACTGCTTTATAGACAATATTTTAGTCTTGATTTCTTTCTTTGTTTTTCAAGCAAGGGGAGAATTTATTGTGTTTGTGCTCCACATTTATCCTGTGGAATTCTTCTGTTCTTAGTTCTCAAAGCTATTTGGTGTATTTCTAAATGTTGCCTTCCTTCTTATATTACATATGGGAGAGCTCTCAGTTTAGGAGCAGGACTATATATGGAATATACCCACCGAAAGGAAAATAAACCCATACTGAAAATCCTTGTATCCCATTTGGCTCCAAATCATATTTTTAAACTATGGCAGCAAAGTTTTAAGGTCTGGATCCAAGAGAAACAGCAGTTCCTCTATGAAATAGCTGCTCTCCTGTGAGTAAAATACACATCGTGGGGTCGCCTGCAGGACTGGCCCTGCTTTGTTACTGCGCAGGCAAATTAATGCCAGACAGATGTTCTGCCCCAACTCCTTTTATATGTGGATCAAAAGCTGAATTTACATTGTCGCTTCTGGTTCCTTGAAGCAACAGAAGTGTTTCATGTGGGTGCCAGACCTGGTTTCAGAGGCGCCAGGCAGCTCAGCTCGGGGGAGCACACACTGCTCCCTGCCTTTGGCTCTGACCCACAGAGCTGCCACAGGATTCCTGCCTGCCAGGAAAGGCTGGGCAGTGCTTGGGACATAACCCCCTCCCCACCTCCCCTCTGGGGGGCTGTTTGGAAAGAAAGGGGCTAGGTGGGTTTGGTGTTTTGGTCAGCAGAGGTGCAGATGGCATCGTGTGAGGGTGTGAGTAGAAACACAGAATATCCTGAGCTGGGAGGGACCCACCAGGATCATCCAGCCCAACACCTCTCCCTGCACAGACATCCCAACAATCCCACCCTGTGCCCCAGAGCATCATCCAACCCCTAGCAGTGCAATGTCTCCCACCTGGGATTAACTTTAGGGAGAAGGAACAAAGGGGCTGATTTTGGAGCAGTGATTTTGAGGCCATTTATTGCAATCCTAAAACTTGGGTGCAGAATCAGTGACGAAGGAAAGAAACAGGCACTGAGGGAGCAAAACATCATTACTTTTCCTCTGCTTGGTTGTGTGTGGATGGGGCAGGGTCAGCCTGTTGGGATGGGCATGGAGCAATGCAGGGCTCCCTCTGTGCCTGCTGACCAGCTGCAATTGGCCTGACTAAAATCAGGGGTATTTGCCACCGTGCTGGAATTAAAGCACATGATTTCCAGCTGAGTATTGCTGTATATCACAGGAGTTAGTATTTCGTTTGGTTAAAGAACTTCCTTGGTGAAATACACCCTTCTCAGGGAGCTCTTCCTGTATTCCTCACTTGGGAGTGATTCCCAAGGTTGGGCTGTTCCCTAAGCACGGGGGAGGCATCCTGGGTTTTATTGAGAGCAGGGGGAAGGTTTAAACAGTGACAATCCTGTCCAAGGGCCCCTGGGAATGGGGAACCTGTGCCAAAGTTGGGGGTTGTGGAGCCTTCACCTGTTGCCTGGAGTTTCCTGGTAAAGGCTGAGAGTTTGGGTGTGTTATTTTCAGTATTAAGCTTTGAGGCAGCCCCCTCACATTTTGGAATCTCTAATGAAAGATTATTTTAATCAGAAACGTTGAGCTGTGTCAACAGGCTCAGGCTTTTATAAATATCTGTCGATCCTTTCGATGTCTGCAAAGGGGATTGATTATTGAAAGTGCCAGCGTGACCCTTTCACCACCAGGTGTGTTTGGGTCTCCTCCTGGTGTGTTCAGAAGGGGACAAGAGGTGAAAGGCAGATGTTAATTTGGAAAGCCTTGGCAGAAGCAGAGCGAGGTGAACCCAGCCCAGGGGACAGCAGAGCACCCTGGGACCTGCGTGGTTCTTTCTGCTGCTGGGTGGGTTTGAAGGCTTTGGGTGTTCTTGTTTGCATTCTGATACAGCCACTCACTCCCAGCTTATGTTTTTGTTTCAATTTCAGGGCACCCGAACTGCCTTGTTGGTTTAATAAATTGCCGAAGCCCGGTTTGGATATTTATGTTATCATTTCTCTACGCTTGAGCAAACACTTCCTTCAGCCCCAAAACACGTGGCAATTGGCAAATAGGCTGAGGAACGTTATAGAAAAGCAGCACATGTTTATTTGTGTTCGAGATAGGAATGTTTCCTACCAGTCTCCTGGTTCCCCATCCCGTGCTGGCATTGCTGGGGAATGAGATGCTCGCGTCTGATTGAAATAATTAAAGACAGTGTGCCCAAGGAGGGGCTGGATGAGTCTCTCCTGCGAGCCTGTTGACGTTTCACTGTGCCTTTTTGGGTTGCAGGAACGCTGCCTTGAAAGTAAACAGGGAGAATCATCGTCTCTTTAGTGCCTTTTGCATTCCGTGGAGGTAATTGAAAGAGTTTGGAAACTCTGGCTTTCATTAGGAGGAAAAGAAATTCCAATTTATTGACTCATTTTTGTTTGCAGGTTTATGAAATAGCTTATTTGTTCAGCCAAATGCCAAGAGGCATCTGCAGTCCTGATAACCCGAGACATTAGCTCTGCTCAGACATTATTTTTGCTTACAGTCAGGAGAATAGAAATTTGACAGGGAAATAATGTGTTTTAATGAAGTATTCATCACTTCTCCCCATTTTTCATCATTAAAACATCCATTTCAATTTAGAAATGGACCTGAAAAGTCATGAAATCCATCATGCAGAACAGATGGTTTTTGCTGCAGATGGAAAAAATTCAAGCTGTTCCTAAACATCAGGCTGTGTATTTTAAGCAATTAACTGCTTTTCTGGAGGTATAATGGGTCAATTTTTTTATTTTTTGGATGGCAGGGGTTAGTTGCCCATCGTGATTACCTTCAATTTTTGTTTTTAAAGCAGCTAAATGAAGTTCATTCTTAAAATGCTACCTTTGATTAAACACAAGGTTTGTAATTTCAGTAGAGTCTGGGGTAGGCAAGAGGAGCCTTGGCATTTCTGTGCGTTTATCCAGATATTTGGTGTGTTTTGCACGAAGGAAAGACACTTTTTGAATGAAAATAATTCCTTTTCTTACAACCAGCCATCGAATTTCTGTCTGGGGTTTGTAGTCTCTAATGCTCCTGGCTGCCTGCAGCTGATTCCTTAAAATGTAGGTTATATAGGTTTTAAGCATAACTCTTCTTTAGCTAAGCATCTCTATTATTACATCCTTGAAATAGTGTTCCTTGTCCAGGGTTCCAGTGGACAAAGATGAGAGCAAGGTATATTTGCATAAAATGTCCTCAGAAAAAGACACTACAGGCTTGTTATGAGTGAGTCAAAACTATTCAGAAGGCCCAGAAGGCTTGCAATGGTTCCAGGCAGGGCAGAAGATACTGAGGAAGGTGAAGGTGTGGGGTCTTGGGGCCACCAGCTCAATTATGGATGGGGTTTGGGCAACAGGAGGCAACAGCTGGATTTGAGGGTTGGGTGGTACTACAAATGGCTGAAAACAATTCCCATTTGGCAGCTCTGGCAGGGGTTTCCCACCTCTTTCCTGGCTGTCATTGTGGTTGTTCCTTCACCTGTAGCTTCCTCTTCACTCATGAGGACTTCTGAGAGTCCTTTTCCATCCAAGGCCCCTGCTTCTCTGGTGAGATTCTCTAATGCTAAATGCTGGTGTCCACTGCTGCTTCTGGTGCTGTGAGGACGAGCTGGGATTGCTCGGGCTGTGATTGTTCAGGCTGAGATTGCTCAGACTGTGATTATTCAGGCTGTGATGGCTCAGGCTGTGATTGCTCAGGTTGTTTCTGCCCGAGGAGCGTTAATTAGTGCATCATTTATTTGCTGTGATGCTCATTGCGCCTGCATTCGCCATATGGCTGTATTTTCCAGGAGTGTGACCTGCAGGAGGTGGGAGATCTACATCTATATTTCTATAATCTTTGCTTTTTATCCATCTCCTGCAACAAAATATTAGAGGGTCACTAGGGAGATCTTGTGAGGTGAATGGAGGTAGTGCCAGGACAAGGGGAATGGCTTCCCACTGCCAGAGGGCAGGG
>JAWWEW010000166.1:3438406-3457732 GCA_035583185.1 Anabacerthia variegaticeps
AAGGCTGCCAGAGCTCCAGGAGGGGTTGGATGATCCTCAGGGACAGGGTGGGATTGTTGGGGTGTCTGTGCAGGGCCGGGGGTTGGACTGGATGGTCCTGTTGATGCTGTCAAAGGGCAGGTGCTGGGTTAGAAGTGACCTCTGAAGCCCTTCTGGTCTCCTGGTGAGAGCTCATCCCATGCTCAGGTACCTGGTAGGGATGATCTCCATGCCCTCAGTCCTGCTTTGCACTCAGTTGTCTCACAGCCCTGCATTTCTAGAAATCCCAGACTGGGCAGGGTTGGAAAGGACCCACAGGGATCTTGGAGTCCAACTCTCAGCCCTGCACAAAATCCAGTGTTCTGTAAAGGTTGAATAGTACTGCAGAAATCCTGATTCTCCTGGGGTGTTAATTATGAATTAAACCCCAGTATGGTCTATCCACCGAGCAGGGGTGGGGAGCACCTGGGGATTTGGGCCCCATTCACCAGCAAGGGCACCTGGTAGGGAAAACACCCACACTTTGTGCCATTCTTGTCTTGTGGGGCCAAGAGAAGAAATTATTAATGAGACAGCTTAGCAAGAGCATATTTTAATGATTTTTATCTTTTTAATAATGAGCCAATTTAGCAAGCATGAATTCAGAGAAATCCAAAGCAACAAGTAATTTATGCCTTTATTTTTTTTTACTCCTATTGCAACGGATATTTTTGGTTTGCACTGCAAGCATTAAAAATACCCCAATTAACTAATAATTGCAGAGTCTCATTCCTGATCATTTTGCAGTTTCTCTGCTTGCCTCCTGTGCCTTTCTCAGTATATCATGCCCTTGAAATAGCAAGGAAGCACAAGTGAAATTCAAACTGCTGAAGGTGGACTTAATCTCTCCCAGAGGTTCTAGTAACACTCTGCAATTAGTAGCAGAGCCACACTATTTATAAGAATCTTATTTATAGTGCAAGCCAATTGCTGCTCTTTCTAGCACTATTTATAGTTCAGGGAAGGTTGTCCTGTGTCCTGACCAGTGCTGACCTTCTGGTCATGGCTCTTCTCTCAGGCATGAGAATAACCTGAGGAATAACTGGAACATGCAGAAAGATTGGGGAATGGTGCAGCTGTTCTGCTGAGGAGGAGAAATAACCATTTCTCTGTGCCCAGATACACAGAATATTGCCCCATTTGGGTTGTACTGGGGGCATGGCAGGTGCCATTGAGGCTGCCAAATATTTCCTGTTCCAAGACAAGCTCTTTGCTCAGTCAGAGGTAACCACTGACAGCAATTTTCCTGCTTTGTGGGTGTCCTGTAATGAACCATCTCAGCAAAATGGGTGCTGTGGTTTGAAGTAACAAGTGCTAGGAAAAGAGTGAGAAAGTGGAGCATTTCAGACTCCCTGAGTGGGGTTTATGTTCCCCACCAGCATCATCCTGGCATCAGGGAAGCTCCTCCAACTTCCTTGGAAAGGGCTGCCCAAAGCTGTTCCAGCTGCTGAGGCTGCCAAACTCTCCTCTGTTACCAAAGGGAGACACACCTTGGTGTCACAGCAAGAAAACTGCTCTCTGGATTTTAGGAGCAGTAGGGCTGGTTTAGTGGCTGGAGTAGGCTGAGAGTAAATAATATGGGAAACTTTCTTGCCAGGGATGAGCCAGGAGAGCTCTGGGACAGCTGGGTTTGCTTGAGCATGAAAAGATGAAATGGTTCCCCCCCCAAAAAAAGCCATTTCTGAAAGTTAAAATATTCCTGTAAAACAGTGACAGGGCTGAAGCAGTGGGAGTTGAAACAGCAGGAGGAAAGTGAAACAGGCTTTAATTACCAGACTCTCACCATGTTGGGGCTGCCTGGCTGTTTCATTTCCTTGGGAAGCAAGAGGGTTGTTACAGTCACAAAAGCACCCCGAAGACACCCAAAAAAAGGGGTAGAGCTGTTCTTGCAGATCTAGGCAGGTGTGCTTTGCAGCAGTGGATTTGCAGCCTCCCTTTCTGGGGCAGAAATGAACAGAATTGTGATCTAACAGAGGCAACAACAACAACAGGGAAGCATTTGATGTGTCCCATGGAATGACACTACTTTATTCCCACTTGTCCTTGTCCTGAAAATATTTGTTACGAGGGACAACCCTGCCGTTCTTCCCATCCTGGAATGATGGTTTTGGAGTGGGTTCCTTTCCCAGAGCAGTGAGTTGTGGTGGGATTTGGTGCTCTGTGGCTCCATGAGCAGGCTCCAGCACCCAGGAGGTGGGATGGAGCTGACCATCCACTCCAGCCAAGCTCCAGGAGGAGCTCCAGCTGGCTTTGCAAAGGCTTCGTGGCACATCAGGCTGCGTTTGGCCCCCACCCAATGAATAAATGTTGCTTTGTTTGTGAACTGGGGAGAGAGGGATTTGAGGGATGGGCTGTTTGGTGGGTGAGGAGTTGGCTGGGTGGCACCTCCACGGGGTTGTGGTCAGTGATAATGGTGGTCTTGGACCAGTGTTCAGAGTGGTCATCAGTGGTGTGGACAGTGGGACAGATGGGTGGGGTTTGTAGGGATTTGTGTTTGGGGCAGCTGGAGAGGGTGGAGTGGTTTGGTTTGAGATTGCCACCAGTATCCAGATGCTCCACAGCAAAGGGAGCTGCAGAGCTGGCACCTCCAGGTGAGGTGGCAGATGGACTGTGGTTGTGGTGACCACACTGGCACAGGGTGGGCAGAGAAGCTGTGGCTGCCCCTGGATCCCTGGAAGTGTCCAAGGGCAGGTTGGAGCACCCTGGGCTGGTGGAAGGTGTCCCTGCCCATGGCAGGGGCTGGCACTGGATGAGCTTTTAAGGTCCCTTCCAACCCAAACCATTCCAGGATTCTGTGAACATTCAGATGAGATTTGAGAGCTCAGTCCTCTGTTCGTGGGTGACAGACCCACCTGCACGTGGATGATCTTTAAGGTCCCTTCCAACCCAACCCATTCTGGGATTGTGCAGTTCCCATTGGGCTCATTTTGGTCACCCAAGGAACGCTTGACAGCACCTGGAACCTTTGGGGCAGCATTTAAGAGAACACCAAGGGGTGACATGTTGCCAGGAGAAACCCCAAAACCCGGTGTAGTCCTACCTGGTGAGGTGCATTTGAAGTACAGAACTTAATAATCCCAAATTAAAACTTCCAAGGAATTGCAGCAGGTTCCCTAATCCAGCAGGGAAGTTCTGAGATGGTGACCAGGCTGGTGAAATGAGGATGACAGCTCTGCTGAGGGATCCCACCACCTGCCTGGTGTTCTTCCAGGGACACAAGGCTGATGTGGCCGGGCTGTGTGGAGGGGACATGGAGCCCAGAGCCAGCTGGGGGCTTTGGGAATCACCTTGGGAAGTTCAGCCAAATCCAGCCAGTGTCCATGGGAACTGTAGGCCAAGTGGCCAGATGGATATCCAGTCCTCTGAAGGAATTTGGAGAAGCCTTTGGATACCTGGGGGAGCCAGAGAGCTCCTTGCAAAACCACCCGTTCTCTTCTGATCTGGGTAAACATCTGAATATTTTATAGCAGCTCTCAGGTGCCTTTTATTCATTTGTAATTCAGTTTTTTTTTACAATTCCTGGACTTTCTGTGCTTAGCACTTGCCTTGACCCTACCTAAACTCCAGGCTGTTGCTCCCAAAGCATTTCCTCTTGTGCCACTGCACCAGCTCATCCTCTGGGAGGAAACCAGTCCTGGGAGATGCACCAGGAGGTGGTGCCTCGGAATTGTTTCAAACCTGGCCTTGCTCTTCCTGGTGAATTTTCAGGCTCCCTGGAGGGGTTATTAGTTCTGTGGCAGAAGCACAGTGGGGCTGGTTGGGGAGAAGGTACCAGTTCTCACAGGCTGGATTTGATGGATCTCTCCTCTACGAGTTGGGGTCTAAAAGGGCTTCTGATCAAACCTGTGGAGACACCCCTTGAGCCCCTGGCCTGTAAATGAGAGTGAAGACATTCAGGTGCTTTACCTGCAGCTCCTGCAGGAGAGGAGACAGGAGGGAACCACTCCAGACTCATTGGGATCACCATTGATGCTCTGAGAGAGAAGTTGGTGCAACTTTCTCCTTCTTTTTTTTGTGTTCCACACCTACTTCTCGTCGCTGCAAAAGCGTTTGAGAGCGTTCAGAGCCCCTCCTGAACCGCAGGAATATTTATCCTGAGGTTGATTCGGGTTCATCTTTTATTTATATGTGACTTCTGTCTCCCCCCTCCCTGTAATTTATTCCTTCTGTTGCCAGCAGTGTTTTCCTGGGGCTCTGAGATTTGCCAAGTGTCGACGTCGTGGGTGCCAGGAGGACAAAAATTGCAAATCTCATGGCCCAGAGCCAGTAAAACTCAAGGCACTGCTGCCAGAATTCTGCCAAACTCCCTGATATTTGCAGATATTTAGTGCTAAATGCTGCTTTTCCAGCTTCTTGTCTCCCTCAGTTCTGCATATCGAGACCATACACTATTTATTTTTTTTTTAAGGCAACATTTGAAACGTTTCAGCTATTTTCGGATTTTTCCGCTTTGCATTTTGGGGTTTTGCCTGTTTTTAAAAGCTTTTCCATCAGGGAGAGAGCTGTGAGGTGTCAGGAAAGGTTACTGGATCAACCCTCTTGGCAATGGAGCCTGGAGAGAAATGAATAACAAAATATTATCTTAGCTGGCCCTGCACGAGCTGAGCCCAACTCTTTCAGGGGAGATTTCAGGTTCTGCTGCTTCTCCCAGTCAGAGGGAAGTTCATCCATGGAGAAAATTGGTTCTGAGGAGAGAATAGAAAAGGAAAATGAAGAGAGAGGGCTGTGAGAACTAAAAAAACCCGAGCAGCTCTCTCTGATTGAATTGTGGGCGAGGCTGGGACGGAACAGCAAGAAGAGAGTGAAGTTCAGTGTCTTGCCCAGCCCCAAGTCTTGCTTGAACCTTTTAACGAAGCTGAAGGATCTCAGACAAGCTGTTGTTACCCCTTTCCAGGGCTCTTCCTTCTTCACCCATGGAGTGTTTCTTCATTGCAAAGAAAAAAATGGGATGTTTAACCCAAGGCAAGCCAAGCCTAAATTGCATTTTAAGCCCTGGGTCATGTCTTATGGTGTCACTGTGTTAATTAATTGCCCAGATCTCTGGGGTTTAATTGAGCATGAACATCCACGTCTTGCTTTGTTTTCACTTGCAAGGGTTTGGCTCCATCCCCAGCACGAGGGGTTGGCTGAGCTCAGTTGTTCATATTTTCACTGCAGGGCAAGGAATTTGGGGCTGAAAAGATACTCTGGTGATTAGCACGTCTTTATATTAAAAATATTGATATGAATAATAACCAGCCTGGTTAAAACCATCCCAACACAACTTCCATGCAGGAGCAAAGGGGCTTTGCCTTCTCTTCCTCCTTCACAAATTCCAGTTGCTTTCCCAGTGCCATGGGATTGATTTCCTTGATTACATCACTTCAAATACAACAAATTAAGCAGCGGGGGGGGATTGCTGTGGGCAGAGAGTCTTTCCGGAGCAGTGATCACTGGACTGGGTCAGGCTGGACATCTGCTCCCACCTCCCAGCAGGGCCACCCCAGAGCTCCTTGGTGTCCAGATGGTCCTGGAATGCCCCCAGGGAGGGAGAATTGCTCTGGAAAGGGCCCTTGCAGCAGCTCCATCAATCCCTCTCCCAGCCATCCCCTCTCCTGGCTCAGACAAGGCTTTTCCCAGCTCTCTTTGGAGAGCAGGATAAGGTAACCTGCCCTGCTTCTCCTGGAATTGCTGTCCCTGGCTGCAGCAGGACACTTCAGTGCCCACTTAGGCCTGGCAGCAGGTTTAATCCCCTCGGGCAGGCGGGGCTGGGACATTCCATGGCACTCAGAGTGTCACCCTGGGTGCCCTCGTGTCCCCCAGGGTATTGCCTTGCCCTGTGTTTGCCTCCCCTGCCCCGCAGCATCAATTCATGCTCCTCACTGTGAGCATTTCCATCTTCAGCACCCCCTTCTCGTTCCCAAATTCAGAACTGTGGCCCTGAAGGCGGATTTTGCTTTTTCTCCCAATTCTTTTCAGCTTCTCCAGGCACTGCTGTCCTTCAGCTCCCTGTTGGGAGCCTGGGGAGTGTCAGGAGCATGAGGAAGGCAGGGTTTCCATTTGGGAAGCTGCTTTTTTTCCCCTTGGAGAAAAGAAAAGCTCAGTGTCACAGACAGGCTGGGAATATTGGAAAAGTGTAGTAGGGAATATGTAGTTTTTCACCTGGACTGTTTGTGGTTCTGGGTGTCCATTGATTTTGGTTATTAGGATTATTAAACATATTTAATTTGGGGGTTTACTTGCCTGTACACTGTGTGATGTCACCACCAAAGGCATAACAGTTGGATTTTTTGGAATCAGAATCCCAGAATGGTTTGGGTGGGAAGGGACCTTCAAGACCACCCCCTACCATGGGCAGTGACACCTCGCACTGTCCCAGGTTGCTCCAACCTGGCCTTGGACACTCCCAGGGATCCAGGGGCAGCCACAGCTTCTCTGCCCAACCTGGGCCAGGGCCTGCCCACCCTCCCTCCAGGAATTCCTTCCCAATATCCCACCTGAATTTCCCCTCTTTTATGTGGTTTTGGAGGCTGTTCCTCCAAAGATGAGAAAACTGAGGGATTGGAAGACAGGGATGTGCCACCAAGGCTGAGGTACCACCAAGGCTGAGGTGCCACCATGGCTGAGGTGCCACCACCAGCCACATTGACACATTTACTCCAAAACTTCTCCTGGAGGTGGGAAAAACTCCAGCAGAAATTTCAGTGGGCTCTGGAGATAAGTTTGGGTCTTCTGGGCATTGGTTATTGCATCTCCAGCCCTTCTCCAGCTTTTCTGAGGCCACATTTCCCAGCCCTGGCCCTGGTTTGGTTGGTCATGGCCATCGAGATATGGCCCCTGGTGGCTACCAAAGATCTTGTGTTGGCTTTCTTGGCTCCCAAATGGACTCTTCAGACATGGTTTAGTGGTGGGCCCTGGCAGTGCTGGGTTAATGGTTGTCCTGGATGGTCTCCAAGGTGTTTTCCAAGCCTAAGGACTCTCTGGTTGTTCCTCTAAAAGTGCCCCTTTGTTTTTACAGCTCCTTCAAGCATCTCATCGGTGGCCTGGATGACGTTTCCAACAAAGCCTATGAAGATGCAGAAGCAAAAGCAAAGTAAGTGTCTGCTCCTTGTGTTCAGCAGAAGATCTGAAACTCGTTTTTATCCATGGCACGTCACTGTAATTAACAAAACCCCTCCTTTTTTCTCCACACTATAGTCTAAAACTCCTTAAAAAGGAGACAAGGAGGTGCTTGCTCGGGATTCTCCTCCCTCTGTCCCCCTGGCTCTCTCCATGAAGATGGAGGTGGGTCTCTTTGGAGAAGTGCCCAAAGCTAGGTGGTCCCAAGGACCTTCTGAATCACAGTCTTTGAGTCCTCAGAAGTGTTGGAGCTTCCACAAATTCCCTTGAGATCCTGTAGGGTGAGAAACTCCAGCTCTTGGAATTGCAGTCGAGGGAATCATTGGAGACAACTCATTTCTTCAGATGTTCCCACAAGGTCAGAAGGTGTTTGAGGCAAAGCCTGGGAAGGGAAACCAGGCAGGGTTGAAATACCAAAGAACCAAAGGCTCTTCTCTGGAGAGAAAGGGAGAAGCCCTAATTGATTCAAAATACCTCCCTGTTTGTTTCAGAAACTAAATATCCATCTCAGGAGACTCCCTTTCTCGAGCAAAACTTGCTAATGCTGCAAAATACCCACAAATTTCCTTTTTATCACCTTTGGATGATGCTTGAAGTGCATTTTGAATTACGTTGACTTTATTTTAAGGTCGTAGAAGGCACCCCAGGGTTGCATTGTAGTTTGGAATAATATTTCCTGCCCCAGATCAAACATGAGAGATTTGTTCTTAAGAGGAAGGGCTGTTCAAAAGGTTAAGTCCCCTAAAATTCCTTTGCCATCCCAGAAAACAGGGATTTGGGGCACAGAATGCAAATGGACAGGGTGTTACAGCAGCAATAACTGGCTGTCAGATATGACTGATAAATATTTATTATTGTTATTATATATATTGTTGATATGAAGCTGAAATGATGGCATTTAAGGCCAGTTGCAGCTTCTGCAAAGCTTTTCCCTAAAGTTGGAAAACCAGCAGCTTCCCAGGGAGGATCCCAAATATTCCAGGCTGCTACTCCTTGCTATTATTTTGGGAGTGTTTCTGGTTTGGGTTTCCCTGATTTCCATGGGAACCAAAGGGAAGGAAACCTCGGGAATGAAGCTTGGGGTGGGGTTTGGTTTGGGTCACAATGTGATGTCCTGAGCTCAGCAGCTTTTCCAAGGTGCCACCAAGGGAAATGGGCTGGTGGGACTTGCCCTGCCCCATTTCCCAGTCTAGTTTTGAGCTGTATTATTAATTATCAGGGAGTTATTGATTAGCCCAGGAATGCTGGGGGTGCAGATTGCACAAGAGGCTTTTTGGGGATGGTTCTGGGAGTTTTAGGGAAGGGCTGTTGGGATCCCTTGTGTGCTGGGGGGAAACTGCAGCTGAGGACCTATTTTGAATAAACTCTTCTGTTTGGGAACCAAAGGGGTGACCTTAACATTTTTGAGCTTTTTTCTTCTTTATTCCTCTTCTTCTAATGCCAATATTTCATCCCAATAGAAGGGCAAGGCCAAGGATTCCTGGTGATGGAGGAATTGTTCCCTAAAAGGTGGAATTGATTCCTTTTGATCCAGCTTTTCTCCCTTAAAAGTCAGAGCCCTTTGTTTGAGTCCTGTGACATTTTGCCTTGGCCAGAGCTGAAGGGACCAGTGTTGTCTGCCTGGAGAAACATCCAAACAAGGGATGCTCTTGGAAAACAGGGCATTTACTAATCAAATACCACATTTACTGGGCTCCTTGAAAGCAAACCATGCCTGCAGAAAAGGTGGATGGAAGAGGGAAAAGTGGCCAAGTTCCTCAGAGGGTGACGTGGGAGGCACTGGGAGCTGTTCCAGAAGGTTTTGCCCTTCAGGAATTCTCTCCCAAGGTGAAACTCCTCGGGGAGAAAAGTCTCCTTGGCAGGAATTTGAGCCTGGCTTACTTTTCAGGCAGCTCTTAATTAGCTCCAGCTACTTGTCCTTCAAGGGCTTATCTTCTTCAAGGGCAAGTTTGGGATAGGGAAGGGCTGGGTACATAAATGTGTTCGGCTCTGGTGAAGTTTTACGCCAATCTCAGGGGTTTGTCCCTCTTTCTGCACCCTGGTAGCCTCTGTCTCCTGTTCAGAGCTCCTGTGCCAGGTGGCCAAAGGCCTTGGGATGGGCAGAAATGTCCTGTGTCCCCTGTGGGTCGAAAGGATCGGGATGGCCAAGGCCAGGTTGGATGGGACTGGTCGAGTGGAAGGTGTCCTTGCCCACGGCGAGTGGTTTGGAAGGAAGTTTAAGGTCCCTTCCAACCCAACCCATTCCGTGGTTGTAAATACCTGCCAAACTGGTGGCACTGGTGGGTTTTGACTCTTTCCACCCTGGAATGGTAGTCCCAGTGAGGGGATGTTGGGCAGAAGTTCCAGGCTCAGAAGATGTTTCCATGTATCCATCAGTCCTCCATGGCTGGAAGAGCTGAGCTGTTTGTTGAGTTCCCCTCTTGGTGACCTGGTGTTGTCCCAGCTAAGCCCTGAGGAACGATGAGGGGAATGTTCTAGCAATGAAACTGCTGTGGACAGCTGAGCTCCCTCTTCCCACCCTTGGCCAGGGTTTGAAGGGAGAGCAAACTCCACTCAGCTCCTGAAGGTGAAGAAGACACTTCACCAGTAGCTGAGCTGAGCAGAGCTGGGTGGGGAGTCACCCCTGGGAGGGACCATGGCCATGAGGGATGGTGCCCCTCTGTGCTGCATGGGATGTGTCCTGCATCCCTGGCTCTTGGCTCACACGGGCAGCCAGAATTCCCAGCTCCAGTGGGAAGGTGCCCAGCACTCCCTGCCAAGGTGACCTTCAAGGGCTTTGGCCTTCCCTCAAGGAGATATCTCCGTGTGGGAAAGCAAGGGAGAGATCCCAGGCTTGTCCTGCTGGTCACAGGGATTGTCTTGGCAACCTGAGCTTCCCCCAGCACCAGAACTGCATCCCTTCCTTACCAAAATGTCTTACCACCCAACTGCTGCTTGTTTTGGGGCCACTTCCCTGCTTTTTGCAAGCCTGGGATTGCCAGCTCCCCTTGATGTCCATCCTCTGTGTTCACCCTCTTCAATCAGCGATCACTGGCGTGTCATCTGTGGGACTCATTTTAATTACAGCCTCTAATTTCAGGTCTAGAATTAGTCAGACTGTGTGGCATTAATTATGATATTGTACTGCTGGTGGGGATGTTCAGATGAGCCAATGACTTCACTGCCCAATGGATATTGTAGTTACATCCTTTACAGAGCCAGGGTGAAGGAGAGCCTGAGAGAAGGGTTGTGCAGAGGAGCAGCGCCAGGCCCAGCCCTGGTGGTGTGGTGGGCATGAAGGAGATACCCAGGTGATCAGGACACCCAGCCCAGTGTAGATTGCTTCCAGAGGGAGCCACTAGGGCAGCTTCCATAAATGCAGGAGGAGACAGGGGGGTGGTTTCTGTGTCAGCCCTTCTCTCCAGGCACACCAATCCTCCTTTTCCTGGCTTTTCCCCCCATTCCAACTGGGGGAAGAAGTCTTGTCTTGGCTCTTTTTCGCAGAACTCAGAAGGGCAGAGACCTTTGTGTAGGTGTCTGATGCCTTTCCCTCTCCCAGGAGCTCTCACCCTGGGTGCCTTTCATCCTCCTGGGGCTGTGGTTTAATTAGGAGCTTCATTAACAGTTGGACTTGATGATCTCGGAGCTCTTAATGATTCTATCCAAGCCTTTTGTTGGAGTGGCCTGAGCTGTCCCTTTTTCCACTTTACATCCCTTCTCTCTCTCCATTTATTCAAAACACCCCTGCAGTTCTTGCCTTCATTTTGATGCAGAGGGGGCTTATTCAAAGCATTAATGTTTTTCTATTTTATATATATTCTTTATAAATAGTTTTCCCCTTTCTACCTTGGCTTTAAAGGTAAAATTCACTACTCTAGTTTCCCCCCTAGCATCGTGTTTACAGGAGAATATTTTTGTGTGGCTCCCCTGAGATGTCCCTTGGAGGGTCAGGGCTGGTTCATGGAGCTGGCTCGTGTCTCCTCCCCACCCAGCCTGTCCTTTGGTTGGCTCTGAGGGTTGTTTTGGTGTTTGAAGTCGTCCCTGGGAGTTGAAATCTTATTGCACACGGATAGGGATGGGGGTGGAGAGAGGACAACCCTTGGTGCCAAGGACCTGCTGTACAGACTGTTTGCATTTCCCTGGGGTTTCCCTTTTGGGCTCCTTCAGTTCTGGGTCCTTGGGCTCGGTGTTAAGCAGTGCTTGGAGAAGGGAAATCAGCTGCTGAAGGATCTCCTGAGGGAGGGGCTGCACTCTTGTCCCTCTCAGGGCTGTGAGCAGGACCTGTCAGGGGTTTCACTCCAAAAAGAGGGTGGACAGAGAGGTATTTTAGTGCATCTCCATAGACATATCAAGGCTGGATCAGCCCTTCAGCTCCACAAGTGGGAGAGCCCAGCTTATCTTCCTGCAGACTCCTGTTCTGGGGCTTGGGCAGAGCTTGGTGTGCAGATGCTGTGTCTGCAGGACCCCAGGACCTGGTGGGTTTGCCATCCAGCCAGCCCCTGGCTTTTGTGTGGATAAGAAACAGCCCTGGGAACCATATTGCTCTGTCTTGTTTTCCTCGAGAAATACAGATGAGGAAAGCCAAGAGAGAGCTCAGCCCCTGCCAAAAGGGAGATTGGCAGAGTTAAGTGTGCCAAAAATGGCAACTCCCAATTCAAAGGCAGTGATTTAGTGAAGGTTTGACTTGATGTCGGGATGGGGCTTTGGAAAGCTTGGGCTGAAAAGCTTCACCAAGGCGTGGAATGGGATCATATTAGTCATTTTTTTTTCTCCAAGAGACAGTATTTTGTGACTTTGGGAGCTCCAGCCCCCTCTGTGCCCACTGCCTTTGGAATTGGGCACCATTTGGGAACAAGCTGTTACCTTGGCTCTCAGTGGTGCCAGACTGGGGGGGAAATCTCGTGGGATGTGGAAAAAGGGGGCAAAAAAGCTCCTTAAAAGTTGCAATCATTTCTTGAAGCTGGGTAAATAATGAAAGCAATTCTTCTCCTTGGTGAGTGCTGTGGAGAAATGACAACTGACCATCAATACCTGCTCAGTTTACACATTCTGCTGTTCAGAAAAACTGAGATTTTAGGTGGCATTATTTGGCCTCTGGTGTGTAATAGCTGTTTTTCTCTGTGCTGCAGAATTTTGCTTATCAGAGTTTAACCATAAATAAGGTGCAGTTTCATCCTGAAGCCACTGTATCCAAGTTTGCCTGTGGAATTTCTCTGGCTGCTGGAATGAGTAGGGCTGGAATTAGAAAATCAGCTCAGAAATCAATGGAAAGTGCAGGGGCCCTCCAAGATAACATGCAGGGTGATGTCCCTAAAGGAAGGCTGCTAAATTATGGCTTTGGTTGTTGAAGGGGAATTGCTGTGTGCTGGCAGACTTTCCTCTGAGAAGCAGCGCTGGGTAATACTCTGTGCTGCTCATGAGGAGATATTAAATCAGCTTTTAAAGGGTTTTGTTTAGGTAATAATCTCTGTGCTCTCCCCTGGCTGAGCTGAGCTTTTGATGCACTAATGGCCCGTGTCAGATGTCAGATGGAACAGAAAAGGAGGGCCTTTGAGGCTGGCTGCTCTTCCTCTGGCTGACTGCCTTGGGTTTGTGGGATTGGGGCTGGGATGGAATAAAAACACAGCAGAAAGCTCTGTGGCCATCCCGGGGCTCATTCCAGAGGGAATGGGAAACGATGCCGGCTTGGCCATTCCCGCTGTCCATGGTGGGAGCACCTGCTGCTTTGGGCATGAGGAATCTCAGCCATTCCTTTGGCATTCCTCCACATCCAGAAACCACTGGGAGCACTTTGCTTGGACCTCGGTGTGCCACGGGCACTGTGGCTTTAAACAGAGACCTCAGCAAACGTCACCACAGCAGCATTAAAACATCTCTGTGCCTCCCTGGCTCGGGAAATTGGTTGTCCAGCACATTTCTGAGCTGTCCTGAAGATTTATCCAAAGAGCTTTGTAAGGATTATGCCACTGGGAGATGGGCTATTTCTGTCCCGCTGTCATCTGCTGACTTAAATAACAGGGAATCACTTGAACAGGGTCGAATATATTGGAAATGAAACTCAGTGATTCTTCTGCTTTAGGGAGCTACTGGTTTTTGGAACTGCTGGAAGGAGTTGTGGGATCCTCTGTGGCCTTTCCAGCTCCCTGCTAGTCCAGCTGTCCTTGGTTGTGCCTCCCCAACTCCCACAGCTCCACCAGGAGCTGGGTCAGACCCCACTTTTCCGTGCCAGGGTTGATAATGGGAAGGAAAGATGGAAATGCAGAGCAGTGGGAGGTGAAGGACAAGGATGTGGCTGGTGCTGGCACCCAGGGAAGTGCTGGGAGGAAAGGATTTGGGCTCCAGGAGGGACAGCACCATCTCCCCACTGTCAAGTTGTCTTGGCAGAGCTGGAAAGGGTGCTGCCAGATAAAGGAGTTTCTTCCCGTTCACCCAAAAACACATCCCAGGCTGGGATGTGGTGGGAGCAGCTCCCAGGTCTGGAAATGCTATTTAGTCAGCAGGGAGAGGGGAGGGAGCAGAGGGTGGAGGTCCATATTGCAAAGTTGAGTAAATATTAATTGTTTTCCCTGCAAAAGCTGGTGAGTGTGGCACCCAAACGCTGCCCGGCGAGTTCAGCTGCCCCCTGGCCAGTAATTGTGTCACAGTTCAGGATGAAATTCAGTCACCCAAGTGTGAAATGGAAGAAATTTAATCCTGCTGGAGGTGAAAAACCCAGAGCAGCCTTAACTCCAGAGTTGCTGCTGATGCCTCTATCCCACCCGGGACTGATCCACCAAAACAAACCTCTTTTCCTTCTCTCCCTCCTTTTTTCCCTGTAAAGAATAATTCATCAGTTTTCCTGAAGGCTCAGCTCACTTCCATATTTACCTTACAGTCTCAGTGTAGTCTTCATCCAATCCTGGATCCTTTCCTGGTGAGCCCCTTCCAGGGCCTAAAGGGGCACAGTAGAGCTGGAGAGGGACTTGGAATGCCAGGACAAGGTGGGAATGGCTTCCCAGTGCCAGAGGGCAGGGAGAGATGGGATATTGGGCAGGAATCCTTCCCTGGGAGGGTGGGCAGGCCCTGGCCCAGGTTGGGCAGAGAAGCTGTGGCTGCCCCTGGATCCCTGGGAGTGTCCAAGGCCAGGTTGGAACATCCTGGGCTGGTGGGAGGTGTCCCTGCCCATGGCAGGGGTGGCACTGGGTGGGCTTTGAGGTCCCTCTCAGCCCAAACCATTCTGGAATTCCATGCCACTCTGCCTTCCCTGCCTTGAGCCCCACGTGGTGTGACAGTCCCATCTCTGGCTGCAGCAGGAAGGGTCAGCCTCCCACTGCAGGAACTTCCCCTGGAACACCCAGTAAAGCTTCTTCATTTAAAAGACATTCCTGATGCTTCCACTGTCGTTGATGGATCCCGAGGAACTGACACCATGTGATATAATTATTATTTTTATTATTATTATTATTTTCCATTTGCTTGTTTGCCACACTTAGAATTATAGAATGGTTTGGGTTGGAAGGGAACTTGAAGCTCACTTTTTCCACCCCCTGCCATGGGCAGGGACACCTCCCACTAGCCCAGGTTGCTCCAGCCTGGCCTTGGACACTTCCAGGGATGGGGCAGGCGCAGCTTTGGGCATCCCAAGCCCCCCAGGTGGGCAGGGCCCTGAGTTCTTTCGGCACTGATTTGCCCTGGGTTGCATTTGCTCCACTTTCTCAGTGCCTGGGTGAACACTCCATTAAATGAGTCGAGAAGGGCTGAGCTGTAAATCTTTAAATCATCTGAGAAAACCAACAGAAGGAAAACCTGTTTTTGTGATTAGCTGATGCCACAGCTTTTGTAGCAAGATAAAACATCAGAAACAGAGATAACCTGACATTCTGAATGTGTGAGAAAGCTCAGTGCCTGTAAACCTGGAAGGAGAAGATCAAAGTCTGATCTTGCCATGATACTGAATGTTAATGTAAAACTACCTGGAGGTTTCTAATAAGACTCTTGTTGGGGAATTTCTGATGGGAGTTAAAAGCCCCTCATTCATGACTGGATTTGAATTCCATTTTAGTTTCTGTGTCTGTCTGCTCAGCAAACCATCACAGAGAGCTCCCTTTTTGCTCTCTCTTAGGTTTCCTTACTTCATTTTCCGGTAGGATTGTCGGGTTGCCCAGCAGGAAACATCACATACCATCACTTATTGATCCCAGAGCAAGGGATCAGAGTGATGCCATGGGCTCCAAATGGTGTGATTGCAGTCTGCTTGGCTCTTGGGGATCTGCAGGATAACTGTGCCAGCCCATTGTTGCTCCAGGTGCATGGCCAGGTCCTGGGACTCATCTCAGGCTGGCATTAAATCCACATTTGGGTGCATTTCCTCACCCTTGCTGCTGCAAGAAGATGCTTTCCAAGAGAGGTGTGTCTCTCCCCATCCCTCCGGAGGGAGTTTCTGGGCAGGGTGATATCACTCATCTTGGCTGGCACAGCGGGATTCTCCCGGCAGGGAATTCCTTGAGGAGGCAGGGATGGGGAGCAGGGGCTGGCAGCCAGCCCAAGCTGTGCTGGCACTCCTTGGGCACGCAGGGAAGGTGCCAGGGAGTCCCTCCAGGCTCTGGGTTGGCAGCAATCACGAGCCTGACGGGGGCTGCTTTGAAACTTCAGCCACCTCCTCGGGTTCCCCGGCTCGCTTTCCCATTCCCTGCCCTCAGGGAAAGCAGGGCCTGAAGTTTGGCTTGGAAAGATGTTCCCTGAGCCTCAAAGAAGCTCTTTTAATAGGGATGCAAGAGCTGAGCTCTCCAGGTTTGCATCTGGGATGGACTGGGACGTGGAGATGTTGGTGAGGAGTTGAGCCAGTGCTTGGTGAGGGCTCTGAGGAGAAGATCAGCTCTCCAAGGTTTCTGAGCGTTGCTGCTGAGTAGCAAAGCCAAAAAGCCAAAAAGGATTTGCTTTCATATTTTATAGTCCCAGCCTTTAGAAAGGGTTGGGAACAGCCTTGGACCAGTCATGGACCGGGCTCAGCACCAACCAAAGCCCCCTGGAGAATTAAATATCATCAAGTGCTTTTCTTCCAACCATCTAAAACCAAACTCTGGTCACTTAAACTTTCTTTTAGTGAACTTGGGAAAGGCAGAAGCGAAATGAAGAGTATTTTCTCCTCTTTCTATGTGTCTTTCTACCTCTCTGGTTTTTATTTAAGGCAGGCAGGTTTTTCAGCAGTGCCTTCTTATCCAGGGCAGCTGCCTGGAAATGGAAAAATTATTCAGACTTCTCAGGAGAGAAATGGAAGGTATAAAGGCTGGACAGAAGCAGTCCTGTCCCTTCCCTTTGCTCCTGTGGTGGCTTGAGAGGGCACACCCAGAGGTGGGAACCTCTCCAGTGAAGGGTCCTTTTATAGTGAGTCTCTTCAAGCATTTTGTAATGTTTTGGACACTGGTGGGGGAAGGAAACGCCAGTGTTTGCTTGGCCTGCAGCACCTCCTGTGCCATTCAGGAGAGGAGCTGAGCAGAGGAAAGCTGAGCTCGGCGGGTGCCACGGGCCGTGTCCCTGGAGAAGCCACCAGGAGCTGCTCTCATCAAGTCCCCTTTTGACTCACTGAGTGTTGGATGTCCCAGTTTGGCTTGGAAATAATAATAATCGTGCACACCCGAGCTGTTACCAAGTTTTCCTAATTTTCCAGGAGTTTTTTGTGGATGGAAGTGCTTAAAAGGTGAATATTTGTAGTAGAGGGCGTCTCTCCTTTTGCTGCTGGGGAGCAGGAGAGGCTCATGGAGAAGGCACAGTGAGGGGGCTCAGAGGTAAACACTGCTGGGCTATTTGTGCACAGGCACTTCAGAGTGTCTTTAGAAAGAAACCACTGCATTCACACCTCTTCAGTCGTATTTTAGCATGGATTTCTGAAACCTCTTCAGGAGCTTGAAGTGTTCACAGTCACAGGAGCACCTGCCCCGTGTCTGGTGCTCTGGTTAGGGAGGATCCCACTGGCATGCTGGCAGTTCAGCAGGGCAGCCAAACTGCTAATTCTCCTGAAGCCCTTCACCTTTACAAAACCCCTTTCACTGCATCTTTGGAGCTGGTCCTGTTAAAATGTGAAATTATCCAGGAACGTGTTCAAAATACATCAGTGTCTTCCAAAGCATCCAGAGAGCTGGGAGAAAGTATCCAGCCTGATCTTCCCTCAGGAAAGCACTTCCACCATGGTTCTCCAGAGGACTTCAGTCTCTGTGCCAATATTTAAAGTTAGGAATTCTGCTTTAGAAGGTCCTAAAGCCCTGTGACTTTAGTGCTTGTTGCCCCATCCCCACTTTGCAAAGCTTTGGTGCCAGCAGGTGAGGACCGAGAGCAGCTTGGGGTGGTTGGAGCCTTCAGGGTCAGACCTGCAGATGGGGAGAGGGTGTTTTTTGCTGGCTCCAAAAATGAATAATCAAGGAAACATCTCAGTTTCAGCCAGTGGTATCAAGCTCTTCATAGTCAGCATTCCTGACCCCGAGCTGTGTGGTTTATGTGCCGTGTATTTCTGGGATTGGGTGTAGCTTTATCCAGCTTTTCCATTGGAAAGGAGCACGGATCCAGTGCCCATTAGTCATATTTATCCATCTAATAGAGCACAGCCCTGCCGGCTTCGACCTGTTCATTTCTATTTGATGCTTTTGCTCTTCACTCTCAGTTTCTATGGGAACCTGGGCTGTGACTGCAGAGGAGAGGGACGAGATGGAGAGAGGTGTTGGAAAGCATAACTCTGGTTCCCTGTGGAATTCCAGCCCAAGAAACTGGGAAGGGGCAAAGCGAGGCATCGAGTGCCCTCCTCCCTGCAACATCTTGCTTAGGCACTTTTATACTTTGAAAATCCACGTGTGAGGCTGAAAAGTTGGGTTTGCAGCACTTGCCTTTGTGGCTCTCTTAGTGCAAAGTGCTCCTCTGCAAAGGAAAGCTCTGCCAAACCCCTCTCCTTTAATTGCAGCTCCTGAGGTGGGAATGTGATGGTCGTGTCCAGCTCTGCAGTTTGCAGAGAACACACTCTGGGTCAGCTGTCACATCTCTTGGTACCCACTGCTTGTGTCAGTGATTAACGTAGAGGACCTGAAATAATGAGGGGAAAGTAATTAGACAACCCCCCCTAAGGGCATTTCTTGCTGCTCCACTGTATGTGAGTTCAGTACAAGGTCTTGGACTCCTGGCCGGGCTTGA
Organism: Anabacerthia variegaticeps; assembly: GCA_035583185.1. NCBI lineage: Eukaryota > Metazoa > Chordata > Aves > Passeriformes > Furnariidae > Anabacerthia > Anabacerthia variegaticeps. Next base: position 3,456,656 of record JAWWEW010000166.1, read on the forward strand.
TGTTTTTAAAGGTCTTTCCCAGCCTAAATGGTTCTGTAATTCTGTGTTTGCATTTCAATCTGCCTTGGAAGAATATTGATGTGGTGCTTTGAGCACAGAGGGTCTGAGAAGGTAAAGGTGGATTTTACATCTTTCAAAGGTCTGGGTTTAAAATCCAGTGGATTTGGCAAACTGTGCAAGGATATGTATACATAGATATATATAAAGCCTTTTGAAACAGTTGGCCCAGAGAAGCTGTGGCTGCCCCTGGATCCCTGGGAGTGTCCAAGGCCAGGTTGGACAGGGCTTGGAGCACCCTGGGCTGGTGGGAGGTGTCCCTGCCCATGGCAGGGGGTGGGATGGGATGAGTTTTAAGGTCCCTGCAGGATGCAGACATTCCTAATCCCCACCTATCACTTCCAAACGACTTCTGCCCCTCCTGCCTTGCCTGGTGTTAATCAGGAGCCTGAAGTGCCTGGCAGTCAGATTTCACAGAATTCCCTTTGTTTGGCACACAGCTGAGCTCAGGCCTTTTGTAATTCCTTTTCAGGCAAAGGGAAGCTAATTTGAAACCTCCACTGCTAATTCCAGGAAAGGAAGAAGGCATTAAGTCTCTTCGGGGAGTTTCAAGTGGCAGCATAGCCATTAGTGGAGGGGAAGTGCAGGAAGATGATCCCTCTCAGAAACCATGTGTTTGGCCATAAAGCTCTTCCCCAGAAGCCACTATTTACCTTTTGGTTAAGTGTTGTTTTGCTACAGGAACAAAAGGAGTGTTCCTGGGTCTCTCCATCCTCTCAGTGAGCAGCAGGTAGGATTTTGTTGTTGGTTGAAGGTGTTGAAAGAGGGAGGAGTAAAACCTACTCATTAAAGGAAGAGGTGATCGTGTTTGAAGAGAGGAATGGGCTGTTGGGAAGGTTTTGTGTGTGGTGACATTGGAGAAGTGTTTGCAGGACAAAAAATCATGGAATCATGGAATGGTTTGGGTTGGAAGGGACCTGAAAGATCATCTTGGTTCAGTCTTCTGCCATGGGCAGGGACACCTCCCACCAGCCCAGGGTGCTCCAAGCCCCGTCCAACCTGCCCTTGGACACTCCCAGG
>JAWWEW010000166.1:3483827-3501983 GCA_035583185.1 Anabacerthia variegaticeps
GGGGTTGGATGGGGGTGGGGACACCTCGGGGACGGAGAGGGCGTACCGGAATGGAGCGGGGGACATACCGGGGATGGAGTGGGAGACATACCGGAGATGGAGTGGGGTGGGGACACCCCGAGGGCGCACCGGGATGGAGCGGGCACACACCGGGCTCGGAGCGGGGGAGAGTCCGCGGCGATGGTGGTGTCGGCCCCGGTGACCGTCCTGTGTCCCCGCAGCCCTTCCCGTGCGCCGAGGACGAGGACTGCGGCCCCGAGGAGTTCTGCGGGGGCGCGGCCCGGGGCGGGGGGGCCCCGCTGTGCCTCGCCTGCCGGCGGCGCCGCAAGCGCTGCCTGCGCGATGCCATGTGCTGCCCCGGCACCTCCTGCAGCAACGGTGAGGGCACCGCGGGGGACGTGGGACGGGGCCGGGGTCCCACGCGGGGCTGACACTGCCCCACTGCCCCCCGCAGGTCTCTGCACGCCCCCCGAGCCTCCCCACGGAGCCGCTGAGCTGGAGGAGACGGGCACCGAGGCTCTGCCCCGACGGACACCCGCTCCCGCCTGGAGCCCCGCGGCCAAAGGTAAGGCAGGCTCTGGGCTGTGACCCCGGCGCCCGTGGGAGGCTGCCAACCCTGCTCCCCTGTTCCCTGTGGGATCAGTCCAGGATGCCAACCCTGCCCTGCTCTGCCCTGTGGGATCAGTCCAGGATGCCCACTCTGCTCCCCTGTTCCCTGTGGGATCAGTCCAGGATGCCCACTCTGCTCCCCTGTTCCCTGTGGGATCGGTCCAGGATGCCCACTCTGCTCCCCTGTTCCCTGTGGGATCAGGCCAGGATGCCCAACCTGCCCCTCTGTCCTCCAGTGGGACCAGCCTGAGATGCCCACCCTGCCCTGCTGCCCCTTGTGGTCCAGGATTTCCACCCTGGCCCTTTGTCCCCTGTGGGATCAGTCTGGGATGCCCACCCTGTCCCACTGTCCGCTGTGGGATCAGTTCGGGATGCCCACTCTGCCCTGCTGTCCCCTGTGGAATCAGTGTGGGATGCCCATCCTGCCCTGCTGCTCTCCTTGGAACAGCCCAGGCTGCCCGCCCTGCCCCACTGTCTCTCATGAGTCCCTGCCTCAGTGTCCACTATGGGGGTGGCTTGAGATGCCCACTCCTCCCTGCTGCCCCCCATGGGATCAGTCTGGGATGCCCATCCTGCCCCACTGCCCATGGGATCAGTCTGGGATGCCCATCCTGCCCTGCTGCCCTCCTTGGAGCAGCTGAGGCTGCCCACCCTGCCCCTCTGCCCACCACGGGCGATGCCCATACCCCACTGTCCCCAGCTGGTGATACCCATGCCCCACTGCCCCCCACGGGTGACACCCATGCCCCACTGCACCCCACAGGTGATACCCATGCCCCACTGTCCCCCGTGGGCAACACCCATGCCCCACTGCCCGCCCATAGGTGACACCCATACCCCACTGCTCCCCATGGGTGCCACCCGTGCCCCACTGTCCCCCATAGGTGATACCTATACCCCACTGCCCCCCGTGGGCAATACCCATGCCCCACTGTCCCCCATAGGTGATACCCCTGCCCCACTGCCCCCCCATAGGTGACACCCATACCCCACTGCCCCCATAGGTGCCACCCCTGCCCACCGTGCCCCTGAGCCGGTCCCCTCTGTCCCCACAGGCGAGGAGGGCGATTTCTGCCTGCGCTCCTCGGACTGCTCGCCCGGGCTCTGCTGCGCCCGCCACTTCTGGTCCAAGATCTGCAAGCCGGTGCTGCGGGAGGGCCAGGTGTGTACCCGGCACCGGCGGAAAGGCACGCACGGGCTGGAGCTCTTCCAGCGGTGCCCGTGTGCCGAGGGGCTGGCGTGCCGGCCGCAGCGGGAGCCGGGGCTGGACACGGCGCGACTCCACACCTGCCAGCCCCACTGAGCCGGGCACCGCCACGGGCTCCGGCCCCGCCGCCGGAGCGAAGGTTGTTTCTCAAGGGAACTTCTTCTAAGCGACTTCTTGCAGTACGTTACTGTGTTGTGAATACTCGAGGTGGCACTTACCGCCGGACAGAGCGCCGGGACTGATGGCTGGGACTTGGGGTGGTGTCGCATCCCGGCTCCGAGGGCGAGCCAATAAACTCCTCTTGAAAGTCCTCCCGAGCTGCCTCTGCCTCCCTGCCCCTCCTGCCCCACGGCAGGGGGGAAATGCCCCAGCGAGGGGGGGCTCCTGGCCAGCACCCCCTGGGAAAGGCTGGTCGCTTGGCACCATTTATTCAGCTGATTTTTAGGGGTTGTTTAAGGCACCGATACCCTCGGGCCAGCAGAGCAGGATGGCACTGCGTGGCCAGGGGCGCAGGCAGGGCAGGTGTCAGCACAACACTCTCCTCCCCGGCTTGGAGGGAGTGAAGGATCCCCACGGGGGCATTCTGGCTCCTCTGGCACAATCTCTGCTCCATGAACAATAAAGACTCACTTTTCCTTTACTTCGCAGCTTCTTAACGGTGGGATTTCTCCCTTTTGGGCTGGCTTGGGGGGGGGAAAGGTGCAAATGCACATTTTTTCCCCCACCCCCTTTAACTTCTGTGTGTGGAGTGAGAGTGGGGAGCGTGGGGCTGGTGGGCAGTGCTGCCCTCAGCGCCCCTGCAGCCTGGGGAGGGGGTTTGGGGTGCAAACCCCTGGTGGAGCCTTTCCTGCACAACCCAAAGGAGCTTTGCACCCCAAATCCGACTGCCAAGCAGCACATCCCTGGGTGGCTCCGGGGCCATCGTGTCCCGTTCGTAGGGGAGCATCCCACATCTTTTAAGTGCTCCCTGCCCGTGGGGGTTTGGTGTCTCCAGGGTTAGTGCTGCCTGCTCAGGGACCCTGAGGACACGGGATTGCAGGGTACCCACCCGAGTGCAGCTCTGGCAGGAATCTGAGAGCATCAGCTGCTGCTGCACCAAGTCCAGAGGGACAGAAAATGGAAAGGAAGGAGAGCACAGCCCCAGGCAGATGTTCAAGGGATCGTGCCCAGCCTCTTTCCAGTTCCTCCTTCCAGCTCAGGGACTGCCTGAGAAGAGCCAAAGTTGCCCCAAACCGGAGGGTAAAACACTGATGGGTCCTCCAGCCACCCAAAGGCACTATTCAAGTCTCTCCACCCCAGGGCTCTGCAATGGAGCAGCTTTCACTGGAGCTGCAGTTGGGTTGAAGCCACCCCCTGAAAGAGTTTGGGACTCAGAGACTTAAGTTCAGTGCTTTAATCTTCATGCCAGGCTACAAAAGTTAAAAATACACGTTTTAAAGTGCTTTTAAAACACACACTTAAAAAAAAAATATTGCATAGCATACACAATAATATGATTATTTTATTACCATCAACCCACTCAGTTCCAGCCTTGCAGACACCACGGTGGCTTTGTGGTGATACCCAGCGCTCTTCAGCACTTCAGACACCTTAATAAAGTGACTATTTAGGTCCAAAAACCTTGGGTACCCTTTCTTGTCAGCATTAGCACCGTGTCCTCCATCCTCTTTTGCTCTGGGCAGGTTGGCCACCTCCATACTTGCCTGTGCTCTAACCAGAAACACTTCTTTTGCCTTGACCTTCTTCATTTTCCCAGTCTGGAAAATTAAAAATAAAAGAGCATTTTTAGCAGCCATTCTCAAGGGTCTCAAGCCAGCACTGAGGGACCACTGGTTGCCCCTGCCTGCCCTGGCCTGTGCCCGGCAGGATGGATCCTCACACAGATATCTCCAGAGTCATTCGTTTCATGGCCAGATTTCACCAAAACAACGTGGGGTTTTCTCACCACATCTGCATTCAGGATCTCTCCCTGTTTCTGCCCCATCTGAACAACCAGGGTTTGTTCTTTAGGGAGAGCACCAAGAACCTGGATGCAGCAATATTCCTTAGAAAAACAAATCATCACAGTGTGATCCCATGTCTGCTAAGATTTAACAAGACCGGTCCTTTAGGAGAGAGATTTTCAGCCTTCCCATCATTCAGCCCTCAGATCCTGAACCCACATCGGGTCTTCATCATCCTGGGAAGTCAAAATACTCATTTAGGGGCAAGGGCAGCTCAGAAATGTGGACAAACAGCACCTGAGCCCCGGAAATGTGCTCAAAGGGAGGCAAAAGCCGTCTGTGCGCCCAGTGCAGGGCAAAGGCACCTGGAAGACCAGTGGGAAGCAGCGGGATTGCCCAAGGAATGTGCAGGCAGCATCTCCACGGTCCTTCCTGGATCCATCCCCACACTGGCAGGGGCTCCATATGCCAGAAATACCTGAAATGACACTTGCAGCCTCAAAACCAACAAAACAACAGCAACAACAAAAGGCTTATGGGAAGTAGAACATGCAAGACTTGAGGAAAAAATGGGCTGTGGGAAGCCTTTAAGTTTGGACTGGTTGGTGCATCCAGATGTGGATCTCAGGCTCTGATCCAAAGAGGGAAGAGATGGAGAACCACGTTATTCCAGCACAGGACACACAATCCATGACACCTCTTGGAAAAGCCATCTCAGCATGCACTGCCCCCCTATTCTCCTCTCTGACGAAATTATTTCCTCCAAAAAAGACAGGAGAAAAACCCCTCTTATTTTAAGGGAAGAGTCCATAAAAGAAGCAGGTTTGGGCCCACGAGGAGCTTTAGCACCTCTTATTTCCTCACTGTTCCTGGTTATAGGGCTGGCAGAGCTACCAATAAAGCTCGATAAAGGTAAATATTATAATTTACAATAATAAAACCCCAGAAGCACTTTAAAGCAGCGTCCCATAAGGACTGGCTGCTGCCAGCACAGCTCTCCAGCTGCCTGCAGATACAGGGACACCTTCCACCAGCCCAGCTTGCTCCAAGCTCAAGCTCCAACCTGACCTTGACCACTTCCACCTTCTCTGCCCAACCTGTGCCAGGGCCTCCCCACCCTCCCAGGGAAGAATTTCATCCCAATATCCCATCTATCCCAGCCAGCTGTCAGTTTGAACCCATTCCCCCTTGTCCTGTCACTCCAAAATCCCTCTCCAGCTCTTTTGGAGTCCCTTTAGGTCTTTAAGTCCTCTCTGGACTCTCCCCTACAACTCTCGGCTGAAAATAATAGAGCAACATCCTCTTCTTGCACCCGGAGACAACATCAGCAAGAAGGGAACGCGTAGGGAGGGTGGGACACCGTGCAGTTTTTGCTGCCATTCCTGGTGAAATGAGGTTTTAGGGAAGCAAATCCTGTTGTCTTCTCACTTTCTTTTTGAAGTTCTTTCAGAAATTAGTTGCACCCCAAGCTGTTGCACGAGAAATACCTCTTTTATTTTTCTATTTTTAAATAATTCTTTGAAGCAGACGCTCCCGCTCCCCTAGCTCATTATAGAACTAAACTCCAATACCCCTAAAAACACTTGTCGGAGGAATAAACCCCCTCTCTTACAGTCACACAGTGCAAGAAAGGGTTACAAAACTCCTTAAATCCACCCGCAGGCATTGAGGCGAGAAAAGTTGCTGGCTTTTGTATCCTCACCTCTCCTGACACAGAGGGTTTGGCTCACAGAGATGAAAGCCCCGAGCAGAGGGAGCAGGTGAAACCCTTTGCGGCTGGAACACAACACAGGACGCTTTGGGGTGGTTTTGGGGTTTGGTTTCTCCTGTATTTGGGCCTGGTTTTTTCTTGGGGGGGAGTTCGCCCACCTGCCGAAGCTGCTCTTTGTCCCTTTGGGCTGGGGCTTGGCCAAGCAAACCTTGATGTCGCTTGGGGTGGGAAGGGGAGCATCCAGGTGGTCCAGCTCCTCAGCAGCCCTGGCAGAGCAGGAAGGGTGTGGGTTCCTCCGTGCCCTGCGCTCCCTCAAACAAACACACCTCATCCCGCTAATCCAGAGGGATGTTTATTACCCCTTTTTTCCCTTTTCTCTCTCAAGTAGCTTTCTTGTGCCTCCTCCAGTGCCTGACTTGTGTCCCTAATTAACACCTTAAGAGGGGGGTGAGGATAACTGAGATACTTAAGGAGGGCATTTCTGGGCAGAGCTTCTAATCTACTTCTGAGGGAGGGAGGCGACCCATTAGCAGGTGATTTAAGTGAGTAATAAGTCCATCAACATGTAAATGGCCACGGCCCGATGAAAGGCTTGGCTGGGCACAGCTGGACCGCAATGGCACGTTAAGCCTCCCCTCTCTGAACATCTGGCAGGGGTTGTGCCCCAAATTCCAGGGTGAGAAAGAGAAAGGAAGCAGCTGGAGGGGAAGGGATGGATGGATGGATGGACGGATGGACGGATGGATGGATGGATGGATGGATGGATGGATGGATGGATGGATCTCTCTGCTCCAGCACAGCCAGAGTCTCCTGCCCCTGCTCTGATGTGCATAGAAGAGCACTGAGAAAACCCAGCAGGTGACAATAAATGACAATAAAAGAGCAGGGAAAATGCACTTCATTGCAGGAGTTGTCTTGATGTGAGAAGTCCAGACCTGAGCTGTACCACCCACCCATGTATATTTGGTAAAAAAACAGCTCTGCCTGCTGGATTTTATTTTTCTCACTGAGCTCCACGTTGCTCTTAAATAAACATGATTATACCCTACAGGGAGCTGCAGCTCAGGCCAGACACTAAAAATAGTGGGCAGAAAGTCGAGACTTCAATTAGATGCACACTGCTCGACAATTTAACTTCTAATTGGCTTGTGGTTATTCCCCAACTAGGAACCAACCCTGGTGTGTTTAAAGGATTCACAGTCGAGCAAAACAGGGACTCGAATAGTTTTTAGAGTGGATTGACCAAAAAAAGAGACCTGAGTGTTGCATGTCGAGGAACTGGTGTTTGTGTGCCACTTGCCTTTGGCTTGGGGCTGGGCTGTGGCTTCGAGAGCTCCTCTCCTCAGCTGTTTGGTGGCCCCACAGAGTGTCTTGGGTTATATTTGCCTCCTGATTCAGCTCGTGGGGCAGCACTGCAGTGACCAGAGGCACCCCAGCAACACCTGGTTTATTCTGCTCTTCAAGCAGCCACCTGAATTTAAGCACAGAGCTGACACAATGATTGCATTAACTGCACCTCGATGATTACCCAAGGGATGCTTTCGGTCCTAAAGGGACATCCCACAGCCCCATCAGGCAGCGGTGCCACCCCTGGCATGTGGCCCACACCCAGGGAGGCTCCCATGGGGAATTGTTGGCTTGCCAACTGCTGCATGTCTGGGCTTGTTGGTTTTCCTCTGACTCCTGTAATTTCCGAAAGGAATTGTAGCTCCTTTTAAAGAAGATTATACAGGAGAAGAGGGTGCATGGGCACCCCACGTGTCTTTGGGCAGCTCACTCCACAGCTTTTATCACATTCCCATCTCAAATGCTGCATTCACTAACACTGAACAGTGAAGGGATGTTGCTCCAGGTACAGAAAAATCCAGGATGTGCTGCCTCGGAAATAAAGACTGAGTTTCTGGGGCCAAGGTGCTAAATCCCTCACATCAGTCCCAAGTTCCAAATATTTATGAACAGAAACCCACATGTCACAACACAACCACTGAAAGCCTCATTCTCCACAAACACCCATCTCACTGGACCACCGGAAGGTGACACCTTTCTCCACCACCACCACCAGTCTGGTTTCCACCATACAAGACCAATCTCTCCGGGCTGTCACAACTCTGTGGTGCTTCCAAAATCAAAAGGGTTTGGGCCAAATGATTCTCTTTCAGCTGTAACAGGGCAATCCAGCAACTTGCTGCTTAGGAAGGTATTTATCCATGCTGGGATGCAGCACTTGGGCACTCAGGCCCCACAGCTTCTTGTGAAAGGCAAACAGTTTGTTCATTAGACTCTTTTATTTGCTCCTTTATTTATTAAAAAAGAGTCTTGTGGGCGTGTTTTATGTGGTCTGAGACATTCATCACCCTCACATTTCAGATGGTGGCTTTTTTCCAGGCCACTCCAGGACTTACAGAGCCAGCTAAATATGTTTGGGTTGGGGTTTTTTTGTTCTCAGCCATAAACATCCTCTGGACATGGCTCAGGATGCATTGAGGTGCTCCATGTGAAGCTGGTTGGCATTTTTGAAGTCATGCTCCAGGTTCTTGCTTCAATTTGACTGCAAACAGGTAGTGATGATGGGCTGAGCTCTTCTCTTAAGCTTCACTCGACTGCTGCAAGAGCTGCTGAACTCATTTACAAATTTGCCACCAATTTCTAAAATTGGAGGACAACTCTGAGGAAGGTGGGGGAAAAAAAAAGCCAATCCTAAATGCCCTAAATGCCCAAATCTCCAGCTGCTTCAGTTTGTTTGTTCCCAATGCACTCAGCAATGAGCACCTGGAAAGATGCTGTGTAGAGCATGGGAAAAAATAGTGCACCAATCTGATGGCTGGAATTTGGGCAGAAATACAAGTGACATTAGAGAAAAGGAAACTGCAGCTTGGCAGCCCCTTTGTGTGTCACATCCAGGGGCTCAGGACAGGGCTGGGTGCTGTGTATATAAATAAAGAGATGCTGTTAATAGTAAACAGCTCCGCTGCTCTTTCACAGGACATATTTCTTTGACACATGCAGAAAGTTAAAGTTACAACTCTGTGAAATTTCTGTTTGCTGCCTCATCTGTTTATCATTTGCTCTTTGGATGCTTGTGCTAAGAATTTAGGCTTTTGGAGTAATGTTTGTGGTAGGTGGTCCCTTCAAAGCTGCTTTCTTGCACTGAGCCCTTTGGATTTGCTGCACGAGGCTCATGCAAACTTTTCCTTTAACTGCATCCAACCCCGTGATGAGGCAGTGCAAGCAAAACTACTGTTGCTCTATTTCCCCTTTCAATACACTCTGACACTTTGAAGTGTAATTTTTCATTGAGTTTCAGGGTCAGGGAACTTGTTTGGGTTTTTTCTCCCCCTCTCCTTCGTTCCTAAGGGGAAAAAAAATGCTTTATATGATGGTACTCTCTGTATATCAACACCTAATCTAAATATAGGTACATAGCATTGTTTTGACACGTGTTGCGTAATCCCCCAGCCATAAAATAAGCATCCTTTCTGCTTGAGGAAATGAAATTTACAATTATTATGGCAAGGGCGTGGTATTAAGGCAGAAATGGAACTGCTTTCCCTCTGTGTGTTCATCTAAAGAAGGCAGCATCACATTCTCTTCAATAAAATGCAGGAACTTCCCACTAGGAAAGGATAGAACTAAAAAAAAAAAAAGAAGTGAAACCCAAGAATTTAATCTTTGTTTATAAGGATTAATATCATAAATCAGCACCATCATCAGGGCACGTAACAGGTCTCCTGTTTCACGTGGAGCTGACGCTGATGTGAGGTGTAACCAAGGCTGAGTGTGCACTGGCTGTGGAAGAGATATGTGCAAGCAAAAAATCAGCCAAAAAAAGTTAAAAAACTAGTAAATCAGCAGGAGGAATCTTTTCCCTTGTAGTAAAAGAAAAATGAAAAAGAAAGCAGGTTAGTTTGGATTAATGTTGCACTGCTCTCTAAGCAAGAAATGTTCCCACACCAGTAAAACACCCGTGGGGATCGCTGTGATGATTTGACTTTTGCTAAATTCTAAAAATGCTGGACTCTTCAGGCAGTGAATGTTCAAACAGAGGGTAAAAACCCCACAAATTCAGCCAGTGGACTCAACCCACTCTCACCCTTCCCACGTGGATTCCTGCAGCCTGTGCTGGACTCTGGCACAGGGACAATACCCTGGAAAACCCAGCCAGGACTGAACTGATGGGGAAGATGGGCAGCAAAAACACCAGGGGAAAGCCTGGCTTAAAAAAATATGGATATGGGATCCTCCTGAGATCCTCCTCCTCCTCCTCCTCATCATCGACCCTCTACATAAGAACCAATGGGTGCTATGGGGCCAAACACCGAGTTTGACATTTTTGCACTGATTTTTAAACCACTTTTTTTTAATATTTTCTCCTGCCTTTGCAGACAAACCCCAAAGCGTCTCATCTGGGCGGCAGCCCCTGGAGCAGCCCCGACTTCCTCCCCTGTGCCTTTGTGTGCTCCAGAGAGCCCATAAATCACCCTTCGTGCTGCGAGCCCTCCCCACGCCAGCAGCAGGCAGGAAGATGGGGAGGGAGAGCCACAGCCCAGAGCCACAGCCCAGAGCCCAGCAGGAAAGTGTGGCAAGGCCTTGGCTGCCCCCAAAATGAGATGCTGCCCCTCAAGATGTCCTCGTCGTGGGGTGAGAAGGTGCAGGGGGATGTCTGCCCGTGGTGTGGGGTGGGAACTGGATGGTCTTTGAGGGTGGTTGTAAGTCAGGTTGGGTTTCTTGCCCTCCATCGGGGTGGAAGGTTCATTGAGGGTGATGCTTCATAGAGTCATGGAATCAGCTGGGTTGGAAGAGACCTCTGAGGTCACCAAGTCCAACCCTTGATCCGACACCACTGTGGTTACCAGGCCATGGCACTGATGCCACATCCAGTCTCTCCTTAAACACCTCCAGGGATGGTGACTCCACCACCTCTCTGGGCAGCCCATTCCAATGCCCAATCACTGCCTCTGTAAAGAACTCCTTCCTGATGTCCAACCTAAACCTGCCCTGGCAGAGCTTAATCCCATGTCCTCTTGTCCTACTGCTGGTCACCTGGGAGAAGAGACAACCCCACCTGGTCCAGCCTCCTGTCAGGGAGTTGTACAGAGTGATGAGGTCCCCCCTGAGCCTCCTCCTCTCTGGGCTCAACAAGCCCAGCTCCCCCAGCCTCTCCTCCCAGCCCTTGTGCTCCAGACCCTTCCCCAGCCTCGCTGCCCTTCCCTGCACTCGCTGCAGCCCCTCAGCATCTTCCTGCCCTGAGGGGCCAGCCCTGGGCACAGCACTCGAGGGGTGGGCTCAGCAACCCTGAGGGCAGGGGCAGAATCCCTCCCCTGCTCCTGCTGCCCACGCTATTCTTGATACAGGCCAGGATGCCACCAGCCTCATGTTCATCTTCCTTGATGATCTGCAAGGCCAAGAGCAACGCTGGGGTTGTGCTGCTGCTCCAAAGATTTGGAATTTTGCCTCTTTCCCTCTTAAAACCATATTGTTTTCGCTCCTGACACAGCTCCCTCCACCTCTCCTCCTGGGCAACCAAACCTTGTGAGCTTTTTCTCATCGATTTGGGGCTGGAAGGAAAGCAGAAGGAAAAGAAGAAAAAATGAATAAACTCTTCTTTAAAGCGCCAGCACCTGTGGAAAAACTGCTCCATGTCCTGCAGCTTTCCCAGGATTGCCTTCAGCTGAACCACTTGCTGAAATTACAGTGTTCGGATTGTTCAGAAAAGCAATAGAAAAACAAACCTCAGTTTCTCGGTGGCTCTGCTTACACTTTGGCTCCACTTCCGTGGGCCAGCTGGGGGTAAAAAAAAACCTTTTTTTTTTGCAGATGGGAAGACGTCCTGCACTTAAAACGGGGTATAGGCTCACCTGGGGTGGACGTGCATGTTTAGGGTTAGGTTTAGGGTTAGGGTTAGGGTTCAACCCCTATTTCCAGCAACCCCCCTGTGGGAGGATTCACTTTATCTGCTGGAACTGGTTCATCAGGGCCAACCTTTGAGTTTCCCCAGTAAATACATGTGCAGGCAGCAGAGGTTCAGCCTTAGGAGCAGCATCCTTATCCCGTAGGGAGCACCCTGGGCATATCAATAGGCACCCTTTGGGGGTGGCTGTCCCCCAGCACAGCCCCAGGTGCTGCTTGCACAGGCCAGCTTGTCCCTAGAGCAGTGCCTGGTGCTTGCCTTTCCCGCTTGGACGGTAATGGGATAACAGTGCCCAAGGTCTTTGAAGCTGGTGAGGAAAGCCTGGACAAACAGGGGCAGATAAACAGAGCACTTCATCTCCCGAGCAGCGCTGGGCCAGGAGCGCTTCCAATTATTTTTCCCAGTGTCTCCACGGGCTGGAGAAGGCACAGGTCACAGCTGAGCTCTCCTTTCCCCCCTCCCTGCATGCCAAAACACACCATTTGATCCGTCCCCGCAGGACGCTGCTGGGAGCACACACTGCAGCAGCGCCGCAGCCGCGCCTTAATTGAACAGCCATTAACCTAAGTGAAACTATAACCCGCTGAGTAAACATCTCCCTATTGTTTCTAGGGATTACTGTGCTGGGAAGTCATTAATAACCTGGAAGTACATTCCATTTATCTTTGTTTATTAGCTGCTTTTGTCAGACGCGAGGATCGTCCCCCCGCTATTGAAGTATCACACTATGACATTAGTCCCAGCTACAGCCCCTGTAAAGTCAACAATCTGATTTGGTCATTAATCTCTCACTTCAAAAGGGGAGGCAGGAGATTGAGTAGGAAGATCTCACATCTGCTCTTCCACTTGTTGGTTTCCACGGCCTGGCTCCAGATAATAGCTCGGGGTAGCGCCCTCCTCCGCTGCTTGACCCCGCCAGGAACCCCAAAAACCCTTTAGGAACTCATTTCAGCCCTCATTTTCACTTCCAGCCCAAGGGGATACAGGACCTGCAGGAGCCCTGAGCCTGTGGAAAAGGAGATGTTCTACACGACCCCCCCAGCACCCTGAGTAACCACAATTAGGTGCCCAAATCCCATCCCTGGTCTCCCAGTGCGAAGCTGTGCAGGTACTTCCATGGATACATCCGGCTCATTTTGGAGCTAAAGGCAAGGCACCTCGCTCCAAATTCCAGTGGTCTGGTGGCTCCAGAGCCCACCACCGAGTCTGTGGCTCCAGAAGAAGCTGTAGCTCGCTGCAGACCCCCGAGGAGCTGGGGGCAAGGCAGGACCTCAGCGCTGAAGGTCCATCACCACGAGGGCTCATGATAAGCATCACCTCCTCCAGCTTAGTCTGGAGCCATTCCTTCCTCCCTTAGCCACCCTTTTGGGTGAATCACAATTAGAAAATCCACTGGACTTGCTGGAGGAACAGTTTGGCGTGTTGGAAATGGGTTAGCGAGATGCTTTAACCCCCTTATTATTCTCTAAGAGATGACTTAAACCCCTGTTAAAATAACATATTCTTTACTAACAGCATTTATTTTCGCTACTGCCACACATCCAGGACAGGAGTTATTGCAGCCAGAGGAGGAGGAGCCCAGGAATAAAACATTCCCTGTGATTAAAGAAGAGGCACATTTGAGCCATCACAGCCAAAGCAAATCCAGCACTGGTTTTTTTCTGGGCATGGTTTGCTAATTTTGCTCCAAGCATGGATTCACCTGGTTTCACCGCAATATTATCGTTTCTTTCTCTCCTCTGGGGATGAAAAAGAAGATGCCAACTCTCTTCTTTGAGAGCAAGACAAGTATCACCTACAGGGACACCTTTTTTCTCTTCATTTTAAAGAGAGGATTATTTTTTTATTTTATTTTATGCTACCCAGCCCTCCAGGAGATGTGACGTGGGGCTGTGTGGGACACCTCTCCTCCCTCTCCTCCAGGCCATGCCCTTGCCCTGGATGCTCTCCTGATGTTGGAGATTAGGTCCAAGCCCCTCCAGGCAAGGAGGAACTTCAGTGGGCATCTCCCACATCCTAAATGGATGCTTCAATCACTGCGATATTGCTTAAGGAGAGGGAGGGAGAGGTAAGATAGGACCTTTTATTTTGGTTACTTGAAAAAAGGTATTAGGGCAAAACCCAGCGGCGGTTTCAAGACCTCCTGAGCCCTCCAGGGTGATGAAACCTGCCTGAAAAGATGTCCTGATTTCTCCGACCTTTAACTGTGCTGGTATTCACAACATTTTCTAACTGGCTCATGTGAGTCTCCACCTACTCCTGTCCAGATGCCCCAGCTTTGGACCCGGCTGCCTGTTGAGGTGGCTGGTTGAGGCAGATCCAGCTACTCTAACACCCCTCGATGTGTCCAGGGCCAGGTTGGACGGGGCCGGGAGCAACCTGGTCTAGTGCAAGGTGTCCCTTCTGTGGAAGGGGGTGGCATGAGATGAGCTTTAAGGTCCCTTCCGACCCAAACCCTGCTGTGATTCCATGATTCTATGATCACCATCTCGTTTGAAATATAAATATAAACAAATGCATCACATATATGATGCATAAAACCACATACATAACATGTCACAGAACAGGCATGATTTCTGAAGCCACTTTTTGCTCATGCCAAAGCTGATGTATAGAAGGCAGTACCTCCCCAGGGTGGCTTGTCAAAGGTGACATTAAAGTAGTGTTTGCATTCAAATAATCTAATCTTTTTGTGTAACATGCCCTGTGTGTGTGCCCTGAGTATTTCAGACCTGCCCTTACCATCTCCCTCTGGGCTGGCTCTGTCTGGCTTTGGAGGGCATTTTCAGGAAGGACCAAGCAATATCCCTTCCATCATGAAGGATAATACAGTTTGATATCAAACAGCCTTAGAAATGAGGAGTGTGTTTGTAATTGTAAATCTTTGGAGGATTTTCCAGCTCTTTTTTATGAAAATAAAATTGCTGTAGGTCATCTTCACCCTGTCAGAGGAAACATTTCCTCTCCCAGGTTATTTTTTAGGGGGGAATGAGCACGGACAGGCGGCCAGACCTTCCCGAGGGTAGTTTAACCATTTGCTCTGTAACTGGGGGAAGACGCGAACGCGGAGAGAGTTCGGTGTCTAATCCCAGGCGGTAGGTAAAGGCAGCAAGAAAGGGAAGCGAACGCTTTGATCCCGGCGAGGTGCTAATTTGTAAGATTTGGGGGGTTGTTAGGACCTTAGGAAGCCAGGGCCGGCACAGCCCCGCGGGCGCTTATCTGGCCGGGGATTAATGAAGCATCCCTATCTCCGCACTCAGCCAAGTGTCAATGATGGCATTAGAGGGGACACCTCGAGCCCTCGGGTTTATCTGCGGCGCTGACAGCAACAGTAGGTGACACCAAGGCACTTCAAAGTTTCGGGGGCTGAAGTTTTGCGCTGAAGACAAACAGCCTTTGCTGCCGGGGCCGGGATAAAGAGCCGGGTGGGAGATGAAAGGCTGGTCCCCCCGGCCGGGCACCCGAGCTGGCCGTGCTTTAATGGGGGAACTGGTTTTAATGGGAACTTTCATGTCGGCCCTCCTGAGAGCAAGGGGGTTTTAAAAAGGAGGGACGAGAGGATGGGAAGAGGATGAAGCGTGGAGAAGTCACCTGCTGCTTGGGCAAACAGCGCCAGGCAAAGGGCTGGTCCCTTGATGTTGTTCCGTGGGATAAAATAAAGCATCTCTTTCCAAAGCATGGGATGCGCTGTACAGAGGGACCAAGGGGAGGGAGCAAGGGAAGGAGAACCAAAACAGGACAACTAGAGGCAGCTTGCCCAACATCTCTGCTGTCCCACATCTCAGTTTCTCCAATAGAAGCTATTTCCTCTCCTACACTCCTCACTTCTTCCCCCTCTGAAGACCTCTGCGACTGCAACCACTGCTGCTAAACCTTGAAAATGCCACCAAACCAGAAAGCTGCGTGGGAGGGTTCAAAATTTTCACTTTTAAATAAATGAAGTGTTAGGTTAAAAGGTACTGAGGCATTACTTGAGGGAAAATGCTGGTCCTTGAGGGAAGGATTAATGTTTGGATCAGTGAGCTTAGCGCCTCATGGTTTGTCTCCCTGATGTGATTTTAATTAATTGGCGCTTAAATGAGTAGGAAAAAAAAAAAAAAGAGTGCATGAAAAATGGGTATAACAATTTTTCACCTTTATTGTATTGAGGACAACCAAAAGAATCGCTCTTGGCTGCCCGTTTTCAATCTCTGAACAACATCACTTGAATAAATTTCTCGACAACGTCCCCAGACTATTTGTAAGAAGTCACCATCTAACTTTAGTTGCTCCTGAAAACCCCGGGCCGGGCAGACCAGCAGGCTGCTTGCAACCCAAAGCTTTCTCCAGCTCAGCCCCGAGGATCTCCCCTCAGTGCCAATCACTGTGTTATCATCCCACACCGTTCCATTGCGACACGCTGGGAGTGGGAGAAGCAACTTGATGAATGTCACACTTTCCAAAGGTGCCTGATAAGGTGCTGAGTTGGTGGCAGATATTGGTGGCTCCTGAAGCCACCTCAGTGTCAAGCCGGGTCAGAAGGAGCACCTCTGCCCTCTTCTGGGACAGCCACAGCCTAACTTGACCTCCACAAGAACTTAAACCCCTCTGGACACACAACATCACTCACAGAATCACAGACTCATAAAATCGAGGACTTTTGGAAGAGAACTTTAACACCATCGATCCAGCCATCCAACCCCCCCACCCAGTGCCACATACAGACACCTCTTAAACACCTCCAGGGATGGTGACCCCACCACCTCCCCGGGCAACCCATTCCAGTGCCCAACCACCCAAACTGTTGCACAGGAACTACACCAGTGGTACAGAAGGCACAAGGATGAATCAGGTCGTGCAGCTCCTGCGCAGAACCCCTGGGTGAGACCTCACCAGGGCTCTGGGACTTGGTGTCTTTCTCGGGGGGCTCGGGGTGAATTCTGAGGAGGTGCACGAGGCAATTTGGAAGCCCCTCTGAAGCAAACACATCCTTCCCTTTGGAGACAAAGCTCATCCTCACTCAACACCCGTCTCGCTCGCTTGTGGTCCAGGCTTGATTCTCTTATTTTTTTTGGCTGCCTCTAATTTGTGGCCATCCAGTAACCACTAGTTGCAGGCCTGCTGGGCTCAGCCCCCTTTACAGAAGCTGTTCTCTGCAACCACAACCATTTCAGAAAAATCAGGATGTGATGGAATATTTACTCTTTGATTGTTTAACAACATCTGAGAATTCGAGCAATTCCCGTAAGACCCCGAGGAATGCGGAGCCAGAGGAGGAAAAGCTGTGCCAGAACCAACTCCTTTTCATTTCTTTTGGCCTGTGGAAACTGGAGCCAAAGAAAAGCTGGGATAACGAAGCGCATGGTGGTTTTAATTAGCTGGAAGCCGGCGTGTTTCTGGAACGTGGGGACTGATTGGATTTGTTTAATGATGAATAAATATGGAATGGTGTGGGTGGGTGCACAAGATGATACATAAACCTATAATGCACAGGGAATATAAGGAATGTCGCTGCAGTATCACAGCATGGTCACATCATGGATGGAACGCTGCTGTGCCCTTCCCAAGGGACATCTCTTTGTGGAGGGCTTGGAACAGGCCCTCAAATGTGCCAGGCAAGGAGATTTTTCTGGAAGACAGCATTGGCCGTAGCTGTGCACTTGCAGAAGAGATGGCACAGGGCTGGGGGTCACACGTGGGGCATCAAGCAAGTGCTTTGCCTGCTGAGATGTTGCACAAAGCTCCTGGAACAGAACGCAGAGGACCATCAGCATGGGACAAGCTGGTCAAAAGCCCCCAGTGCAAGAAATTGGGGCAGGCAACACCCACCTTCCATATCCCAACCCCTTCCCGCTGGTCAGTACAAGGCTCTTAGCTCAAATGACCAAAAATCATGACAATTTGATGGTGGTTTGATCCCCAAACTAGCAGGAGCAGCACAGGGTCACCAGGCTGAGCCAACCACCCGTCTCTCACCGTCGCTGCAGAGTAGAGTGAAAACCCAGAGGCAAAGGCTGGGGACAGCTCCTGGTCTCTGCAGACAGCCCTAGACATCTGGGGCCAATACATATATATTTACACGTATATGTGGTGCAATAAACAATAATCAAGCCCTCTTTGAACTGTCCCAGGGGAGCATTCCCTCCCTCCTCTATGGAGTCCGGGTTGGGAGCAGGTTATGCTCCTTGTCCCCAGAGCCACTGCAGAAGGCCACCAAGGAGATTTGATAATTGCTTGGCTTAATGACTTTTTCCAGCTGTGATTCTGCTGTCGAGTGCTTTGGGTTCTGCTGGTGGCAGGGGCTGCTCTCTCTCTCCGTGACTGCACTTTGTCTCATGGGTGATTGGCCAAAGGGGGGTATCCCCCTGAATTTGGATCCTGCACCAGGGGAGCTCAGCAGGAGCAGCAACAGGCACTTTGCTGGTCATGCTGTCCTCTCTGCCCCATTTCCCTGCCCTTGCCAGGCCTGCCTGAACCGTCTTCAAACCCACTGCACACACCAGTGGGGAGGTAGAGTTTTGCATGCCTTGACTGAGAGCTGCCTCCAAAGCGTCCCTGGTACAACTCTGGCTCACACAGCCATGAGAGGGAGCCACCAAAATATGCTGGGAACCATGTTAGGTTGAAATTCAAATGCAAAAGCACTTGGAACTGTAATAAAATTTGCTGGAGTGTGTCCAGAGCAGGGCAATGATGCTGGGGAAGGGTCTGGAGCACAACTTTGATGAGGAGGGGCTGAGGGAGCTGGGGGGGCTCAGCCTGGAGAAAAGGAGGCTCAGGGGGGACCTTCTGGCTCTGC
>JAWWEW010000166.1:3566933-3634445 GCA_035583185.1 Anabacerthia variegaticeps
CACAGTCCATGAGCTCTGGGATGGCCCTGCTGGGGCAGGAGGGGGCACCAGATGTCCCACTGTGGTCCCTTCCAACCCAATCCATTCTGGGCTTCTGTGATATACTGCTTTCTATAAAGATAAGAAAAAACAGCTACCAAAGAGCAAGCAATCTTCTGACAAAAAAATGTAGTGCTTGCCATCTTTGAATGATGCTCATATTTATTTTGCGCTTTTAGTTTGCTTCACACTACCTAACCATTCTTTGGAAATATTAACGTTCTCTAAGTGCTGTACATGATGTCAGACGCTAAAATGGGAGTTTTGGCTGACATTTGAAGTGATGTCAGAACAGTGTTACTGGTGTATTGGCAGTCATTGATCTTACCATGCAAAGTTATTTGTTGTAGCACACAAAATGTGTGTGCTTTGCTGAAAGTGGAGCTGTGGAAAAGAGCTCCCTGCTAGTCTGAAAAATGCAAGCCTTGTAATTGATACCCTCACATGAGAAAAGTGTTAGACAAACTTGCATATATATCCAAATTGCTGGTGGAGGCTTGGCAGATGCATGGAAATATGTGTAAAGAGTATTGGACTTCAGGTGTTTTGTTTTGGTTTCTTCCCCCCACATGTAGTCTTGAAAAACTTGATTTTTATATTATGTGATATAAAGACTGGTTTAATTACATACAAAAGATATGTAATAGAGACGAGGCTTTTCTGTTTGATGCAAAAAAATGTTTCTTGTGCATTTTAATGCCAACTCTAACATACATGGTTTTATTGTTAAATGATACTTTGACAAATGCTGTTGTAGGGAGAGGAACAGTAGCATCCCCTTCTGCCAGCTGTGAAAGAAGCTGATATCCAGCAGGAATGACTAGCCAGTAGCCAGTTTAAGAATGCAAACAAGACTCCAGAAATAATTCATTTAGTACATTACCTTTTTTTTTCCCTGAGAAAAAAGAAAGCACAACATATGAAATTACATACTTAAAGAATTGCAGGGCAATTAGTGCTGTGTGTCATGGTAGCAAAATAATGAGTATCTAGAGCAGACTGCAGGAATTTGAGTAGTGCAACCATTCATACATCAAGAAAACCTGAGGAAATCAGCAGTCATCACCGGGGAGTAAGAAGGAATCCTGCATCCTAATTTTGGGCTGACTTCAGTTAAGAGCCTTGATTTTGAAGTGAGTACTTAACTTTATTTCTAAATATTGTTCTATTAATTTCGTGTTTTACCAATGGCAATAAAATTGAGCACAGTTATAGTTTTCTCACACCTTGGGGACTTGTTTGAACTGTTGCCTGTCTAGAAATCATATAAATGTGAGCTGCAGTTCATTTAGTCTTTGTGAGTAGGTGCTTGTCCTGAGTGGCCCTTTCGTAGGGTTTTGGAATGTCTCTGGGGCCAGGACTGTCTTGGACAGTTTTATCTTTTTTCTGTCTCTCAGCTTTATTTTTCTTAAGAAACCAAAGCTTTCTTTCAAGTTGAGGATGGAAAAAGGCTTCGAGTTTCTGGCTGTCATCTCTAGGATAATGTGAATTTCTGAAAGTTGTGCTCAGCAAAAGTGAGGTCCACTTAATAAACCCTAATTAATTGAAATAATGAGTGAATGCTCAGCTTAGTGCAGTGATCTAAATTGTTTTTCAGCTTGATGGGTCATGCACCATCAACAGCAGAGGGCAAAGCATGGAACTTCAGCAAAGTACTTTAATACCCTTGGCAGAAACATGACATGATTCTTAGGCTTAGGAAGATTGCAAAATGTTGTTCTAGATAATAAAAATTGTGTAGAGGTTAACAGTCAGTTGGAATACTACCTCTAAATTAATTTTTCTAATCTACTTTCTACACACCAGCCCCCTCCCCACCCTTGAAGTCTGTTAAAGACTTCGAGTGTTACAGAGTCTTCATCTTGGAATTCAGAAGAGGGTCAGTCCATGTGGAGGAGCACTTTGTAAGGATCAGGCCAAAATCTGTACCACTGTAATCAGAATCTGAAATCCATATGGGATTTTTGTATACTCTGAAGATATGAATTCAGAGTATTCCAATGTGGCTCGTGCAGAGAGACTAAAATAAATTTAACTCTTCTGCTGAACAATATGCTAGCTTTCTTCCTGATAAAAATGGGTATTTCTTTACAATGGCAATAATGAAGTTCAGTGGAAAAGAAATGAATGTTCTGAATCTATTACTGCAACACACTTGACAGCTTAATGTAATAAGAAATCATGAAGCCTAATTTACATAGACATTATTAATTCATACTGGTAGAATGGTTCAACACAAATAAGGTAAAGAAAAATATAACTTAATTTTCCCCTTTCCCTCCTGTGTTTCTTAAATGAAAGGCCTCTTCTTCTCCAGACTCACACAGTAGTGTAGTGTACAAGCACTTTTATTTTTCTTGTGCTTTCTAATGAGCATAGTGGGATGCCTCAGTGAGCAAGTCTAGCTTTGTCCTCCTGCTCTGCATACAGCACAGCAGCTTGTGTGAGGCAGCTCAGCAGGCCTGGCATTTCCAGCTGCTCCTGTTCAAAGTTCACCAACCCAAGCAGTAATCTCTTGGTCTTGGTGACAGCTACTAACAATGCTCATGCTTTTCATCAAACCTGCCTTGAATTGCCAGAGGTGGGGGAGGCTGCCAGGCTCTGGTGGCTCCAAGTTTATCAGAGAGTGGAAGGAGGGGAGCTAAATTTCAGCATTTGGTTAATTTTTTCGTTGGCATGCCCCTATGTGTTTTATTCAGTGGCATCCTGCTATCAGTGCCTAAACACCCTGCACATGGTGCTAATGTTGACTTTTGTTTTCTAGCTCTGTCATCTCTGCTGAAACTATTAGTTTTTTAGTAGTCTCAGTGGCATCAGAAATGTGCCTTCATCCCTTCATATGTAGTTTATCTTCCTCCTTCAGTCCACTGGTATATTTCAGTGAAGAATAACAGTATAATTCTTCATATGCTGTAAATCCTCTTTTCTTTCTTCCCTTCTCTGTTTTTCTTTCTCAGCTATAGACAACCACTTTTACCAGAGCCTTTTGACATGTTTTCAGCCTATATATGTTCAGTTCTGAGACAAGACACTGTTGCATTTCCACATTGCTACCTCTTGTGGTTTATCTTTCTCTCTAGGCTTTACTAGCTTGTTACTCTCTGAAATCTGTATGTTGGAGAGAAACAAGGTCACCTGTATACACTGGTAAATTTTTAGTTTATTTATAAATTCTGAATGTGAAGGCAGGCAGGTTTAGATATTGAAGGGTCACTGTCAGACTTTACAGTATATACTTAGCCAGGATGTCAGTTGTATTCTTTAACTCGTCATTGTGATCCTGGGGGTACCTTTTATTTCTGTGCTAAAATGTGATTGTCTTGAACAGGTCTCTTTCTACAACTGAGGTAAATCAAACTTCAAGGAAGAAGCCAGCATTTTCCACTTTTTCAGTTTGCACAACATCCTATTGGACAATAAATCTCTTTGAACAGAGCTGAAAAGCTTCCAGCAGCTTTGGGCATTTATAGCCCTTGTCTGATATGAGGGGAGGGAGATGTCTGGGGGACCCTATTGTCTTTCCAGGAATGGTGAAACCTGCCAGGTTACCCCATGGCATCTTGAAACATTTCTCTATCACTTGTTTAGATCAAATTCTGCATTTTTCTTGTCAAATTTCCCAGAATTACAAGTCTGGTGAGACATATGAAGCTGGAGCCCCTCAGTACACTCATGAGGTCCATTGCTTTGATCTCAGTGCAGTTAGTGCTGGAATAAGAATGTAGGCCATGCTGTGTCTCTGGGTGGGGAAGATCCCATGGGAAAATGCTGGCCACCCTTACTGTGTTTGTCTTCTAATTCAACATTCATTATCAGAGTCAAATTTCTTCTTTCTGGAGCAATGAAGGTCAAGAACACGACCCATTTACATAAAACCACTTTGAAAGCGTGCTTTGCAGAGCCAATTCAGTGACCTGTCCCCAGCTGTAGAGTGGCTTTGTGGTGGTGATTTGAAGAAAAATGCTGATGAGAATGCAGTAGCATCATACAGGACTCCTTAACTGTTTTAGATTCCTTTGTGGCAAATTTACTTATAGAAGGATTTTCAGTTTTATAGGCCTAAGAATTTTCTATAATTGAAAAAGGTCAGACCTGTTTTGAAACTTGGATTGACATTGTCTTGGTTTAAAGACAATATATATTTGGGCAGGGACTCAAATGAAATGAACCACACAATCAATCATAATTTCAAAAGAAGATCACCTGGTTTCAAATAGATTATGATTCAGAGAGTCTGGAAAGTGTCCTTCTAAGAGAAGATGGTTCTGGGTAAATGCTCCATTTTTCCTTGGTGAGCTTGAAATAAAAATAAAGTAAGAGGATACTTAAGGATAAGAGAATGGTTTGGGTTGGAATGGATCTTCAAAGGCCCTTTAGTCCAATCTCCTGCAATGTGCAGGGACATCTCCATCCAGACCAGGTTGCTCAGAGCCCAGCCCAAGCTTACCTTGAATGTTTCCAGGGATGTTGAGTCTAGTTCTGGCAAAATTGTGCCTGAGCTCTTGTGGGTGTAAATATGTGAAAAGTCCTTTATGCAGCTCAAGGCTACGTAAATTCACGAAGCTGGTGATTTCCCTTTTCCTCTGGAAGATAGCTCCTGACAAGCTGCTCTAGATGGTGAGGAAGATCTCTAAATGTCTGAGATGTTTCAGCATTTTAGGTAACAAACATCTGGCAATTCCTTACGACAAAGAGCAGGTTAGTCTTCAGAGGGAATTTTATGCTACAGTCACAAGTTACTGCAGGGAAGAGGGTGAGTTTGGCCTCTGACTTGTGTCAGAAGGCAAATTTTTGCAGCTGAGTTAAGAAATAGGCAGGGGAGTGTTAAACTTGCACAGAAAGAAAGGGTGAAATTGGAAACGAATCAGTGTTCATTTAGTGCAAAATTAAGATGTTGCAAACAAAATTATTTGAGACACAAAAGGGTATGGAGAGAAGAAAATTTGTAATTATCTCCATGTCAGTGCTAAGAATCTGGAAAAGTAGTCAGTACAGCCTAGAATAGCTCATTTTTGAGCATAGCTGCATTGCTGAAACCTGGTGGCAAAAGTGGCATGCCTGAAATATTAAAACCCCAGGGTCTGGCCTGTTCTGCAAAGTTTGAATGTGAGAAAGGAATGCGAGTGCCACTGTCAGGAAAGGCATTCCCACTTTGGAGGCTTGTATCACTCCAGACTGGCAAACACCCTTTCAGGAGTGGGCTGGAGGTAGTTGTTTGCCTTCCCCTTGTGGCAGGACCCCAAAGAAAGCTAGGAGACTGTTCTTGTGGAAGAGGCTGTTTTGGAGGACTGATCCCTGTATGGAAGGCTGCATTGCCCAGCTCCCTGAAAAGTCCAGGTGGTGGTTTTCTCGTGCAAGGCAGGAGCCTTCTTAAAACAAAAAACTTACGGCATGTTTTGAGCTGCAAATTTTTCCCCCCATGCCTTACAAGGGCAAAACCTACATTAGATTTTACTTTAGCAGGTTAAAAATGAAACACAGAATTGAAAATTGAGGCTAGGTTAGAAACAATGATTATGACCTGATTGTGTGTGTGATGTGCATAGAATAAAATCCAACCAATTAAATTTTTAGTACTTTAAAAGACCTGTTCTAAATTATGTGAAGATCACTAGTCAAGCAGGTAGGAAGATAATGTTTAAGTGGAGAAAAATACATGGCATTTTGGAGCTGCAAGACCATAGATCCTGAACACCACATTCAAGAGGAAATCTATGTGTAAAATAAATGCATTGTTATATCTGCACCTAATATAAAGCACTCTGACAGTAAAATTCCCAAATATCCAAAACAACAAGGGGAGTACTAGTAAGAGCTGTTTATTAGATTATTTATTGTTTATTAGAGCAGAATCTGGTGAAGAATTAGGATACAAGAAATAACCATAACTTGTCAACACTAAATATAATAAAGAATTTTTCTAAGTGTAGAGAAAACTGCCACCAACAAGACTGCTTGTTATATGATTGATAGCCATGATGGGGTTTGGCAGTTATGCGCAGAAACCTGTGCTTAATTAATGCTGTTGAACTGTGTCTGGGAAACCAGCAGGGGATATGGTCATGTCACATGAAGGTGGTGATTAATTCCCTTCCAGTCTGGCTGTACCAGCCTTGTGGACCCGTGGAGGAGCTACTATGAGCCACGCAGTGCTGATTTTCTGCCTTGGAGTAGTGTTCTGTTTCTGGGTAAATCACCTTGCATACATCAAGAGGGGCTTAGGTATTGGAGCAGTTAATCCAGATTAGCTGCTGACCTGAATTTCACACAGTGCTTACCTCTGTTCTGTCATAGTATGGCCATGTATGACAACACCAGGTAATGTAGTCATTTCTAAATTGGTGGCCTGCCTTATATGAGAGATGGAGATGGTACTTTTGGCTTAAATTGAGTTTATTTGTTTAGTGTGCGTTGAAACATGAGGGAAATGCAAAAGGCTGGATATTCATGTTTTGAATACAGCTGAACAAAGAGACTTCAGCAGCTCTTGGCTAGATTTACACTGGTCTTGGTTATGGCTGTGAAATACTGATGCAGGTTTTGAATGATGAATGTGAGATCATAAAGCAATTGATCTCATACAAAACAGGGATAGAAAATACAACTTGTAAAACTAATGAGATCACAAATGATAAAAGTAATGATGTTGATACCTCACTTTTCTATGAGGTACAAACTCAGCTGTTGTGAGGTAAAATTTAACCATCTGATACCAAATGCACTCTGATCCTTGAGTAAAATTTTTCCAAGTGTAAAGAAGCTTCTCTGTGTTTTGTAACCCTCGTGGATTTCTCTTTTTCAAAACTTGGGTACTTCATCTCAAAACCCTGTAAACTGCATCTAGAACATCCTAGAGCAAATGATGTTTTTAAGTGACAGAAGCTAAAGCAGCATGGCAGTGGATTTCTGGAAGATAATTTGCTAAAAGTATAATAGCATTATGTCAGAACTTCCCTTAAAGGCGATAATAGAAATTAATTCAGTCCTCTAATCTTGGTTACAATTTGGCCTTAAACTAAAGTGAGAATAAAAATACCAATGCGAAATTCCTTCTGCAGTCTGCTCAGGTTATTTTTTTTTAAAACATAGTTACTCTAAGTACTAACTGAGGTCGGACACAGCTTATGAGGTATAAAATTGAAACTCAATATGGATGTGTTGGCATCAGTACCTAGAACCAATAGAATTACTGAGAAACAAATCAGAATGCCAGAGGGTATCTATGCATATGTATAAAAGCTACTTTGACCCACTTTTGGTGCAATGCCCAATTACTGTAACACAAAGTTAGTTCTAAATCAGCTGCACAAAGTAGGAATGTTGCCAGGGTTTGGGATGAGAGCCCTTGGATGAGTTTGTTAGAAATAGAAGTGGGGTTTTGCTGAAGCCAGAGGAATTGCATGGGTAAAGAGGAGAAGAGGGAGGAGGGGATAGGTGAGTTTTTGGTGGTTGGGACTTGGGGTGGCTTTAACCTGTTTTTCATGCCTTTTTGGGGGGGGCAGGGGTCTTGGGCAGGGAGGTGGATCAGGCCAGGCCGTGAGTTTCTGAATACTAGTCAATACGAATAGAAGCAGGGACCCCCGGCTGGGACAGGGTATGAAAAAGGATATAAAAACTCTGTTTCTTGCTGGCCTGTGTCTGTCTCCTAGGCCAGAGGGGACACACCAATTCAGCTGAATTTGTTAAATAAAAAGTTTAGTTTTGCTTCGAAGACTTCGTCCCTTCTAAATTGTATTGGTAATTGTGGGCATGTCTCACAACTTGAATGTATAAAGACAGGAATTCAACTCATGCCTCAACTCAAGGAGATGGACAGAAGCTGAACCCAAATGTAGATATGCCAAAGGCAAGTTTGAGAAGACCTTGGCAGCCTGGGATTGCAGACATCTAGCATGCAAACACCTGCTTAGGAAAGGTTAGAGGTAATATTGTTATACATGTAGATTTGTATATTATTTCCTGGCACCAGTAATACCTGAATCTGTGCAGTTTGAACAGATGTGCTCAGCATACAAATTTACTGCAGGGGGAACTAAAGGAAAAGGAAGATACAGTGATAAAGAGGAGAATTAAAATGCAAAAAGCACTGATTATCTCTCCAAATAGATAAATATCTGCTCTGCATTAGGCTTGTCACTGTATTTTGGGTTAATTGTCCTCTGTTGTTAAAAGTGTTTCTTTTAAGCAATAACTTTCCAGATATTTATAATATATAAAAAACACACACCTCCTTCTTCACTTCCGTACGACTTAAGCAGATGAAAGGCAACTAATTTCTTGCTTTGTTACAATACAGACAGGCAGTTTAATAGTTTTATCTGATACCTCTGACAGAATATGCATTTTCTTTTGATGCTTGAATGTCAGCATTTGATTGTAACACTGAGGGCCACAATACTTTCCTATTTTTGAAGGTCTTTGGAGTTTTTTAAATCCCTTAAATACCTATCAGATAATGAAAACAGAATGCAATACCATCTTCAGCACAAAATGCCATTATGTGGTGTAATGTCAGAATTTTTTCCACTGAAGAGTGCTTTTGTGCTTTGCTACATTCAGTTAAGTAATTAACTTCAGGTCTGTCACTCTGTTTTCTGTTGCTTCCACTGATGTGGGTGATCAGGAGCTTTTCCCTTTGTCAGATTTCCCAGTGACTCTATGGGATGAAATCAACCCTTTTGGTTAGCCACATGAAGGTGGCAAATACAGCTCAGGTGATGATCCCTAATTTCATGTGGAAAAATTGCAGTTAAATTCATAATAGATAAAAACATTTTCTCCTTCCTCTGTTTTCTCTTTTACCAGGATATTTTTTCCTTCATTTGCCTGGTTAACCAAATTTGTATTTCAGTAACTGAGCATTATGTGTACGCAGTGCAATTTTTCTTTCCAACTTTCACTGAACGTAGCTACAAATGGACCAGATTTTTGTCAGGTTTTATCTCCAGATAATGAAATTTTGCAAAAACCCAAACCAGCAGTAGTCCATTGTGTCAGTGCA
This sequence comes from Anabacerthia variegaticeps, assembly GCA_035583185.1. Taxonomy (NCBI): domain Eukaryota; kingdom Metazoa; phylum Chordata; class Aves; order Passeriformes; family Furnariidae; genus Anabacerthia; species Anabacerthia variegaticeps. Next base: position 3,575,974 of record JAWWEW010000166.1, read on the forward strand.
GACATAGACCAGAGTCTGATCCCTGATCTTGGTGCACTGTCAGCTGTCCATATGGGTTTGCATAAGCTGTTTTAAAAGAGGAGTTGCTAAAATTCCAGGTATCTTGCAGAATCATAAAACCTAGTATAGCATAGCAGAAGTTACCAGCAATGGGAGGAATTATGCTGTGGAATACCCTGATGAAGTAAAATCTGATGTATGTTTTTGAGGATCTTCTGATACTAAGGAAGTTATGTGTCTTGTTCACTTTGTTCACTAGGCTGTATTGCTGCTCCTGCTAAAGAAAATGTGAACCAGGAACCTAAAAACTTAGGGAACTGTTTGTCCCTGAGATACCAGACTCCCACACTGGGGACACAGAAAGAATTTTATTTAAAAGTTTGGTCATGGCACAATGATCTGCTTAAGAGAAACGTGGTGTAGGTAAGCAAAGAGCAGGTTGTAAGGAAGCGCTTTTCTCTATCTCTGGCTAAGATTTAGACCCTCACTTCAAAGGAAGTCTTGGGTGATTTGTCAGTGGGAACTTGAGTGTGAAAATCACAAAAAAGTCAGTTTAAAGGAGAGCCCTGCATCAGAACATTTTAATCTTACATCTTTATTGGACAAGTATGTCTTGTTTTTTGCTAACCTCTGCCAGTAAAAGTGCTCCTTTGTGTGTCTGTGTGTGGGACTGCTCATGTTTGCAGCTTATACTTCTGCTTTGTTCTGTTTATTGTTTCACATCAGCCTTACACAGCATGTCTGAAATCAAGATGGACATGGCTGTCTGTAACTCCTCCAGTCAGGCACTTTCTAAGCCTTCCTCTGCATTGCCTTAAATAATCGAAAATGTTATCTTTCTCACTGGTCTCTAGCCCTGAGCAACTGAGCCTTGGAGTGTTTAGACCCACATATAAATGACTTGAGCGGGGGTTTTGATAACCCGAAAAATGACCTGCCACTCTTGGAGCTTGCACTGCAGAACCTATACTCCACAACCATGGGCTGTAACAACTCACAGCACAAGGGGAGTGGCACAGTGCAGAACCTGGAACACACATCCACACACAGGGACATAGAGCAGCATTAACTTTTTGGCCTGAGCAATGCTCTTGTTTGTGTACTTGAAGTCAAGTTCTACATATGTCCATGTCCTTTCTTGGAATACAAAAATAACTTAAGCGTGACTATCCTGATTCAGACCAAAAGTCTGTCTCTGATGGTGACCAGGAGTAACTGGGAACTTGTGGACTTTAAGGATTATAGGAACTGTTGAGTTCCTGCTGGCCAGGTGCTGCATTCTTTGATGCATGGAGAATCTGTCCCTTTTGAGGAGACTGTGTTATTCTCTGTATTTATTTTTGAGTCTAAAGGGAATTGAGAAATAGACAAAATTAGGAGAGCAGAGGGGTTGCTCTTGCCTACAAAATCTATTTCAGCTTTCTCATGAAAGTACTTCCTCTAGTCCCATGAATCTTGTCTTTGTGTATACACCTTGCTCTGCATCACAGCTATCTTGGGCTTCAAATTGTTAAAAGAAGTTACTGGATACACATAAGATTAAAAACTGAGATGGTCTCCTTTACCCCATGGGATTAAAATAAAGACTGTGCCCCCTCAACCCTGCAGCAGGTGGTCCTTGTCACAAACAAGAGAGTGGAAAGAGCCTTCTTGCCTGTATGTTCTGTAGGAGGTTGGTGTTACTGCTGGTTTACTTCTTTGAGGAGTGGTGCTCAAATGCTTTCACACCAATAGCTCTCCATACCCATTAAATGTTTCATCCTAAAGAGTGAGAAGCAGAGCAGCCTGTTTATAGTCACTTCGCACCCCTCAGGTTTGGAGAGAATCTTATTTCCTTAATTTCAGTTGGCTTTGTGCCAAAGTGATGTGTTACCATTAGATGTTAGACACATCAGTGCATCTGATACATAATAAGTACTCTCTATATATGGCTTAATTTTGTTTACATTTTAAACTTCTCTAAGCCTTACAAGCTTTATAAATTAGTATCCTTGGGCCAAAGTTGAATCCGGGGCTGAAATTCATTAGTGGAGCTGTACTGGAAGAAATAAATTCAGCAAACCTTTGACCTTGAAGTGTTTTAGAAGTCTGTGATTGAACTACAGCTTTTGTAATGGCCATCTATCAACATAGTATTTTAAATACTACAGAAATTGTAACAAGAATGATCACGGTTGTGCTTGTTATGGTGAAACAGAGTGTATTACAAACACAGCTCAGCCAGAATTTAGGCACACAGTGATGTGCATTCACTCTGCCTTCGTCGTGAGACCCCAGTTTGGCCTTCCTGGTCTCCTTCCTTTGAAGTGACAATTAGTTTTTGGTATCCATTTCTTGAGGATTTTTTTGTTGTTGTTGTTGAAGACATGATTGGGGGATGGTGTTTCTTGTCTGTTACTTGGGGGAATGCAGGATCCCTGAGCACCCTCCCTGCCTCAGGGAATGTGGGAGGACTCTTTGGGAGTTGCAGTTTTGTAAAGCTGCTAAAGAGCAAATTCACTCTGGGGCCAGATAAGAGGAATTTTGTGGTTTCATTTCAATTCAGTGCTTTGGGGAAAACAGCATTTCAAATTGTGCTGGGAAGGATGAACGTGTCCACAGACAAGTATTGTATTATATATTACTCTTGTTTTGTAGCTCTTAAAATTTCTTTTTGTAGACTTTATTATGCTGAAGTCTGTGTTCTTGCGTGCTGAGATAAAACAAGTGCGTACTGCTACATAAAAAGTTGAATAATTCTGTAAACTACTCTTAATAAAGAATTTAGTCAGAGTTTGAATTCTTGTGGCAACTTCTGGTCTTGATTTGGATCACTTTGGTTGAACACTGTATTGTGCTAGCAATGAACACGAAATTTGTTATAAGAATAAAATTGCATGAAAGGCTAGGTAGAATCTGTGGCAAAAAGGCTGCTGGTTTTGTTTTTTTTTGTTTGTTTTGGGTTTTTGTTTGTTTTTGTTTCTTCTTGTTTGTTTGGGTGTTTGTTTGTTTTTAAATAAAACATTTCAGTATCAGTAGTGTAAAATACCTCTATTTGGTATTTTTGACTCCTACTTTATTTTGTGACCTCAATAGGCTGCAATGGAAACAGTTGCCTGTTGCAAGATGCAGCCTGTTATGTATTCCTTCCCTTCTCTTAATGTCACCTACTTTCAGCAGTCAAAAAAAGGGCATTTGTCTTATGTATGACCCCAAGTTCCCTGGGCATCCTTAGAGCAGAGCTTATCTTGGGTTGTATCCCAAAGTAAGGGTTTCTGTAGTAGCAGTGACTAGACATCATTATCAATAGGTAAATGCTTACCAACTTTGCATTATTTTAAAGAGTAGGTCATCTTGAAGTGGATCTTTGCATGCAAAATGATCTCTTGAATTTGGTTCCTGATATGACCTCAAAGTGAAATTCCTATTTTCTTTCATTGTCTCATATGCATGATGCCATTTTGATTTGCAAAATGCTGAGTAGTAAAGCAGTTTAACTCTTCTCTTGCAAGTGATTGTTGTGGTAAAACTAGGACTGTATTAAAATTACATATAAATTAATTTGATATCTTCAAAAAGTGTTTGCTGTTGTCAGCTTTTGAATTTTTTCAAGTCTTCCTCTTTGCATTGAGACTTGCTGGGGTTTTTAGTGTTTATTTGAATTTTTCCATTTCCAATTTTTAACTTCAGGGCTAGTAATGAAACTAAGTTATTGTTGTAGTATCAGCCTGGGTTTTTATCCTGGTTTTATATCATGTAACTCTAATCCATCCTGTTGATAAAAGGAACTACCTTTAGCCACAACAAACTGCAGTATTGCTTTTAAGCAGGTCAACTACTGAAGTGATAATCCTATGGCAGAAGAAGATGTACGAGGCAATAAATTTCTCCCTGTTTCATAAATAAGGAGACCTGAAATTTATCTGTTTTCACCTCAGGAAGACATTTACTCACCTGGGGTACAACAGCTTCTTTGTGGACACTCTTATTCTATCATGACTAAAGGAAATAATTTGTGATTAATTTTTTTTTATTTTATTTACTTTTTGTTTAATTCTGTCATAAGGAGGGAAGTGCAGACAGCACAGTCTGGCAAGAAAGTCTTGAACTGCAGATGCCCTCTGAAAACCTGACTGCAGGTTTGGTCTTTGAGTGAAAACAATTCTAAAAACAACAATTCTCCTCACCAAGCTTCCATTTTCAGCCCCTTCCTCCCCAAATAGCTGCAAACTCCTTGTGGCTTAGACACACATCTGCTAGTGTTTTGTGTTCTCCGAATCAGTAAGGGTATATAGAAACTTAAAATTTATTAAATTCAGTGGGTCAGAAGGATTGGTCTTTGTGGTTTCACGCAGGAATTTTGCAGAGCAAGATAAATTACACTGGGAGGAGATGAATATATTACAGCATTAGATTGGAGAGGGGGAGGTTGTCTGGCCAGCTAGCAGAGGAAGGGGCTGTGTGCTTGTTCAGGACCAGCAGCCTTTCCTGGGCTCCCATTTGTCTGGGAGGTAACTGAGGATTTAAAAAACACTTTTAAATATGTGCATTGCCATCCTAGGCTTGTCACCTGGGGTGGCACTGCTGTCCCATTCCCAGTGGCCTAAATGGACTTTTGGAAATGTGGTAGCAGAAATTGTTCAACACTGCAAACGTGTGCTTCTGCTGTGATGGAAGGGAAATCACTGAAACCACATGCTTATTGGGTACCAGCACATTTCATCCACTAGAGGCCATTCCTGTGAGCAATGGTTAATGCTATTTTAGCACTCAGTTTTGCAAACTTCCTTCTATACCTACAGCTTCCTCAAGTATCTGAGTAGGGGATTTATAATTGTGTTAAAGTACCTGTGTCTGAGTGTCCCAATTCATTCCTTGCAGTCTGATTTCTGGAGTTAGCAGGCATATTAGTAGCACTCAACACAGCAGCTGAAAGTTGTTGAAGCTTACAAAAAATGCCTAAATGTTGAAGATATTTATAGCAATTGATTCTCTGATAGAAAAAATTAAGCCCCCTTGTGCAGCACTGGTAATTTCAGGGAGTGTGGCCCCATTATTGGTGGAAGCTTTGGCTGATGGCCCACCAGATCCCCCTTGGTGGGTACCTGCCCTTTGAAGATGGGGTAAATGCAGCTGCTAACAAGACTCACTTATTGTGCGCCCTTGAGAGGCTTTGAATAATGTCATTAAGCAACTGGATTTCCTGTGGATCATGCAAAGAGATAAATTGTGTACAAGCCACATCATTGTTGATTCATGCACCATTTGCCTCTGAGCTCTCTCAAAGAAACACAATTACTGCTGTTACACCTCATTTAAAAGAATTGGTACTTTTCGGCAGTGCAAACAGCTATTGTGTCTGAATTGATATTTTTCCTGGGCCAGTCCTTAATGTGCTGGTTTACGTTTTCTGAATTGCGACCAAACCAAATTTAAGAGGGTTATAAAGCTGTTTCTTTCCCATTACTTGTTTTCCCTGTGCTGTCCTACAAAACTACAGAGCATTTTCCAAACTCAAAGCATAGCATATGCGTTTCCATCATTTATAATCTGCATTATTTTAATATTTTTAGAAATTATTCTAGTGAATACAGTGCTTTGCTTAATTAAGGCTAAAGGTGGGGTTTAGGCTTTGTGTGGATCTGCTTTGCCCTGGTTTTGCTGGAGCTGAGTAAATTCATGTTGTTGCCTAAAACTGGAGGAACTGTTTGTCATTGGTGGTCAATTTGAATAAGTAATGGTCTCTTCTGGAGTAATTATGACTTTGTGTATTAAGAATGTAATAATAGGTTTGTTCTAAAGTATGTGTTTTCCAGTAGTTTTCACTAACAAAGAAATAATCTATTTCAAGGGTTATTTGTACCCTATATTGTGTGTGTTAAGTGTACATCTGTGGTGGCTTATCCTGTAAGAGCTGATCTTATGGGGAAAACATGCCCATGTCTTGGAGCAAGATGGGCCTGAGCAGCAAGAGCTGTGAGTGCACTTTCTTGCTGCTCTTTGCAATTTCAGGGGCTCCAAAAGGTTTCTGCATCAGGAATGGTGTGTTTAAGCTGCTTTTTCTGTGCTGAGTCCAAATGGCACTACAGAAATGGAAAAGACAGCACTCTGGGGCCAGTCATAGGAGCTCACCCTCAGACTGCTGTGACATTAACAGTGACAGCCCTCAGAGGTTTTTTTCAGCATTTATTTCAAACTTAATCCTTGGGGAAACACTGGGCTGCAGATCATAATGCACTAGATTTTGAGAGCAGATTTTCTTCTCTGAATATGTCATATTTGAAACTTTGTCTTATAATCAGTAAGAGAAACAGTTCTGTTAAGAAATGTTATTTCTCGCAAATAGCAGCCACCAGGGGGAGTTTGTTTTGTGCTACAATTATTTCTCTGCTCTATTTTGTTCTGTTTCATTTATCCTCTTGAAAGAATTTTTTTTAAATGACTCATCGTTATTCAAGCAGGAGCTTTCCCTTACTTGCCACTTGGCAAGTTTATCATGTTTAGTGGTGTTTCTCTGGCACAAAGGAGGAAAAAACCTGGCCTGTAGGTGAGCAGTGCTGGGGAGCACTGGTGCTGCTGGAGAAGCCAGGACAGGTCTTGGACCACCAGGTTTTTCGTCTCCTGAAGCTGTTTGGTCCTAGTGTCATTGAGAGGAAAAAGGAGTGGATGGCTTTTCAGCTTTTTATTTGTCTTCTTTTAAATAAATGAAGTGGGTAAAAAGTTAAAACAAGCTCGGCACACAGTTTGTTTTGGCCTAGAGTCCTTTTCAATAAAGTGGCATGTTAAAACCAGGATATACAGAGATGCTCTGCAGTGGTAGAGGACTGTGGGATTTCACCAGGGACTTTGAAAGAAGTAGAGCTAGGGTTTGGGCTAAGTGTCTCATAGATGCCTTGTTTTTATTATTTATGGCCAAGGAAAAAGTTATCTCCCAAGCTGTTTTCTTAAAATATTTCCACTTGACAAAATTATATTTTATGAGAAGAAAACTCTGAAAAACTCATGAAAGTTCTACATTCTGACAAACTTGTAGCCATATTTTTTGCTTTGTTTTACCCTTGTTAATATTTTAGGACATTGAACACAGCTACAGGTCTGTATATCTTCATAGATTTGAAAATCAAGTAGGTCCAGACTGAATTAACTGGAGCTGTTTCACCACAGTCCTCTCCCTGCATTTGTCCTGTCTGGTCAGTCTTCATCTGCCCTTTTCTGAGACAGATAAAATGATATAATTTATAAATCCAAACAGTTACTGCTTTAGCTCGAGAGTCCCCAAAGGATTTCAGAGCATCTTGGAATACAGCTAATACATACAGAGTATTTGTATATATGAAATATCTAACTGTATATATGAAATGCACAGTTCTTACTCAATGAAAGTTTAGTAAATGTTGTTTGAGCCCAGTCTCCATAGAAGGGGTGCAGAAACAACTGTGCAGGTGATGGGGAAAACTGATGCAGCAGTAGAAGGTACAAGAAGGGTGGTTTAGCTTCTAGGGATGGCTGCAGGAGAGGAGTGAGGGCAAAAAGAGTGAAAGCTTCTTTTGATTTTGGTTGCGGGGCTAATTCCTCTGAAGCAGGGTGAACCTTTCTGCAAACACTGCCAAAAAAGAGCTGTCCCATAGCTTGGCTGAAAAGGAGAAATTAGGCTGTTCTTTCAGGGGTGGCACTCCCTGTACCAGCTGTGAAGAAGAGTAAGTGTGTGTGCTTGAAAGGATAAGACTCATATAAAAGAGCTTTCCAGTGCCATGTGTCAGAGTTGAAAACTGAAGTTTCATGGTGCCACCAGAAACCTTGGAAAATTCAAGAGCTGGTGTCTCTGAAGCACCCTGAGTGCCTGCAAGCTGTCTGAGTGTTTGAGGCATGAGCCAGGCATGTGACAGCCCAGTCTAGGTCCTCTTGTGTTATGGATTTCAATAGAGCAGCTTCTGTGTAACTGGGAGTCCTGCTTGGTACCAATGTTCCCCCTCCTGCCTGCTCTCCTCCCTGTGCTTATGGCAGCAGCTGTCAGCTCCCTAATGCTGGGGTGTCTGTTGCCTCTCTGACCATGCAGGCATGACCATTAGTGAACAGTAGTGAAATTGCTGCAGACACTTCTGTCCAAGTGGTGTCTGCTTTTTATTCTGAGCTTTGAAACACTCTCTGGGTCACAGTTATTTCTGTGAGCATGTTATTCTTGTGCAAGGAGTCATGACTACGCCCAAATATCATGCTTTCAGTGTACAAACAAGCCCTCCTGTGGAACTGGAGGTAGCACCCAGGGGAGCAGAGCAGATGAGTGCTGGAGCTTTTCTGTGTTGTTTCCAAGCTCTGGTGCGTGTTAGTAAAGACCTTTCAATTGTTTGTTTCTTTATGCTCATAACTGGGTTCCATTCCTGTGTGTTTGAGGAAGTTTGAGTGGGAGCAGGATGCGATGAACAGCAGTCACAGCCACAAGCTGGCATGAGGAGACTGAGAGGACACTGAGCTGCTCTGCTGGTCACTTAGCCAACTGAACCCAATGACAGAAGCACAGACCCAGCTACAAGGTTGCAGGGATCAAGGGTTCCATAAACACCTTGTTTCTCTTTTTCTTTGCTGATTGCTTTGTGGTTTTGCTGTTTAAAAAGACTAAGCTGTTTTTTCATTCAAAAGAAATCACGGTGGACTGCTCACTCTAAGGAGAGAGTTTAAAGAAATGCATCTCAAAGTCTGGAACAAGCCAGAATCCTGCCATGCTGTTTTCTCCCTTGTATTTGTAGAGATAGTTCTTTTGATGCACTGATTTTAGACCAATCTCAATTTCCTGGCTGATTCTTATATTGGTTCTGTGAAGGATCTATACGCAACTGGTAGCATGGCAGTACAAACTCTAGTAATTTCAGCAAAGTGTTATCTTAGAATAATGTAAAAAGGATGTGAAAGTGACAGGATGATGTAGCATTGCTGCATGGCTGGAAGCTGATGCTCAAGTGATATGTGTTCTCTGAGGCCTTTAAGTTACGTAGAGCATTTAAAGAATGTACTCTCTTCATCATCCATGCTATGCAAAATTCTTTCTGTATCTTGATCAGGAAAAATCACTGCAAAGATTCTCTTGTAAAGCTGTAGAGATAAAAGAATAAGAGAGGTAAGAGATTTGTTGAGAGGCAATAAAATATCTGTTAACATGCAAAGTTAACAGATGACATTAAGTTGCCTTCCCATGGAGTTGGTGTGAGAATAAAGGACTGATATCCCCCCGGGCTGGCTGTTAGTGATTTATCATTTAGAGCAGTTCAGGATGGACTGGGAGAACTCTTTTGATCTCCTCCAGCTCCCATTTGTGATAAGATGTCAACCCACAGAGGAGGATGTGTGTCTCAGAACTGCCTGTGTTATCAGTGGGGTCACATTTCAGTGTGAGAGTGATCAGAGTCACTTCCTGTGAAAGACATTGGAGAAAATTTTCCTCCGATCTTACAAGCATTGGAAATTAGGGATGCTGCTGATCTGTAGGCTTGTGCCTGAATTCCTTCCTTGGCAGCAAATGTTAATGCAAACTGTGTTCTGCTAAGAAACGGCCTTTGGCTGTTTATTGTTGTAGCTGGTTTTAATATTTGTATGCAGCAGATAAGTGAACCAGAATAAGTAGCAGAAAAATATTTATTTTCTGCCCCTTGAGTTTATGCAAGTGAAATCAACACAAATTAATGTGGGGGATATAGTGAATTTAAAGCTACCATCCAATCCAGAAACTATTTTCAGGTGACCCACAAATAACACGTGTCTGGTTTGTGTGCCCACTGGCCTAGGTTTGCTTCCAAAGCATGAGGTGCTTGCCAGGCTCGTGGACAAGGGTTGTCATTATTTTATCCCATTTGCCTGACTGATTGAACTGGTTGTATTCAATTCTTTTAATTGAAATACAGGTATATTTGCAAAATCTATATGTTATATAGACACATATCCAGCCTGAAAATGCAAATTGGACATTAATGGGGACTGAAAGAGTGTTTGAGATTGAAGTGGAGATTTTGGTCAATCCTGCAGGCACTGGGAAGTGGGTGTTGTCCGTCAACAGGGTCTGCTGGGCACGAAGGGCTAAACTTCTACAAGAGTTCCAGAGTGTTAAATGCAACCTTGTAGGTTTTTTTGTGGGCCTACAAGGTCCATCTCCTGCCTCCTCTCTGGTGTAGGTTTTGCTATTGTGAGCAACTTGTGTGGGCTCTGAGCTTGCTCTGCACTGATGGTTATTGGCAGACACAGCACATACTGCCTTTGCCAAGCATGACACCTCTGTGTGAAGACAAAGGGCTATGCAAAGATGTACATCGCTTATGTGCCACGCCTTAATTAGTGCAAAATTTCCCAAAATAGGTGATAGGCCATGATCTACTGTACATGCTTGGTATATATGCTATATTCTATCTCTTGGCATGGCTGCAGTATCTGTTTGCGAATTTCCTGCCTATTTTAGGCTCCTTTGGGAAGTTCCCAGAGCACTTTTGTCGTGGTACCAGCATTTTGCATTTACAACCACGTGTGACATGTGTGTGGTCACAGGGTTTTTTAATGATTTCAATGAATTTGGAGATTGCTGGGAATATGGAGGGCTCTCTCTTGATTGAAAGTAATGTCCAAGCAGATACAGTTAAGTTGTTTAAAGCTGTGTGTGATTGTTGCATATACTGGGTTTTTTTATAAACCCATGCAAATAACTGAGGGGTCACCAAGTTAAGGTGTTATGCAAGTCTGGACAACAATAAATATGCAAAAGTGTCGTGCATATTGGATGTTTTATACACATATATATCTGTATGTATGCACACATTCGGACACACATTAAAACAAGAATCCTTTGTGCTTTATTATCATACTTTTCTAACTCAGTACTTTATTCTGAAAGAATATATTTGAATGCCTGCCTGACTTGCTGATGTAATTACAATAATGCTAAATCTAAATCAGCTCACACATCCTTTTAAAAATTGTAATTATTTTCCTACTAATTTTAACAAGTCTTCTAGTTCTATTGCTTTTGGGGAAAAAACGCCAAAACTCCACTGAATTCCAAAGCAGCAAAACCCTCCACAACTTAGCAGAGCCTGTTCATAGAGACCCAAAGCACCTTTGTGTATCATCAGCTTTGTTTTTATTTACAAAAGGGGAAGACCAGATTAATGTAATTCCAAACTGTATTTCTATTGGTATGCAGCAGTAAGACATGAGAGAAACCCCCAAAATATTATTGTGCTTTTAACAGGAACAATTCTGCAATGTGCTTGTTAAGGCTGCATATGCTCTTACATCTCATTTGCAGGAGATGGTGCAAGTGCCCAGGCTCTGAATTCCCAAGGTTAAGCAGCTGAAAAATAAAAATCTGGAACCTGTGGTACTGAGGGTAGGTGCATGGAAATGGGAATCCAGCAGTGATGCAGGAGCTTCCCCAGAGTGCCAGAAATGGGTGCCAAAATGTTCTCAGTGGTGCAGGCCTTTCTTGGCTCCTGCTTCTTCTCCTGCTATGCTAATGCATTTAGCTCAGGCCAAGAAGAACATGGAATTTTTGTGGACCTCCTATGGATTGTCTCTTAGTAAAAGCCTTAAAATAGGAAAAGAAACAAATTGATTTTTCTGAGGAATCTGTGAAAAAATAACAGAGGACTGGCATGTGAAGTTACAGGCTTTCCATCTGGTAGTACAGCCTCCAGTATATGGTAGAGCATGGTCATTCTGGTGAGTAAAAGTGGATTTGCTGCAAGGGGCTGATATTGCATTGCTCCAGCACTGGGCAGAAGTGTGGAAAATGATGAACCAGCTTACCAGACAGGTTTTGATGCAAATGTCTCGTGTAGGGAGAATAAGCCTAGTGGAAGTAATACATTTTTAAAAAAAAAATTAATGGATCACCATAAAAAAGTCTTTAAATTCTATGTTGGCTGTGCTGGTTCTGGCCCAGACAGGGTTAATTTTTGCAGTAGCCAGGAGAGGGCATGGTTAGGACATGGAGATAATTTTATACCACCTATACCATCATTACCAGTGGCCAGGAAAAGGGACATTTCCAAGGAGAAGGGAATCCATTGTAGTCAAGAAAATGTGGCATGGGGGACATCTGGTCTTGTTTATTGTTGCGGGCTCTGTGGGGAGTTTTTTATATGTGAATCAATTTTTTCATGTGAATCACTCTTTTGTAGACTTTTGTTATTAATATTGTTGTGCTGCTGTTTGTTTTCTTATCTCATTGCTGTTTCCAGTAAATTGTTCTTATCTCAACCCACAATCTTTGCCTTTTGTGCCTCCAGTTGGAAGGGGGGAGGTGTCTGTGTTTGGTTTTTTTTTCATTGGGAATGCTAACTTGCAGAATACCATTCCTAAACCATCACAGTGGTTTAAGTTTATCTTACTGAAATTCATTCTTTTCTATTGAGGTTGTGCATTCTTTTCCATCCAAGATGTGCTTGTTTTATTCATAGGGATCTACACAGAACATCATATGGCATGATGCACTGTTTGTAATCTCTCTGAGGATGCTTGTTGAAAGTTAGTTTCTCCAGAAAATAAAATTAAGTCGCCACAGCTGGAAGAATTGTATATGCTTTTTATTTAATTGAGCTAAAAAGTGACTTTCCAGTCTTGAACAACAGTTCCAACTGAGAAGAGTTGGGGAGCTGTCTCTGCACCATGACTAACAATGCGAGAGAAGTATTATGAATTTGGCATATGGAAGAAGACAGAAGATTGAACAGGTGAGGGTCTGGGAAGAAAAAAGAGTAGAATGGGAGTAAGATTTGCACTGTTTGGGAGCATAAAGGGTCTGAGAGGCTGGAGAAAAAACAAGCTGATATTGTATAAGATTTGGTGAGAGAAGCCTTGGGAGCAGCAAATTCTGTATCACCTATACTGATAACTTCTCTCTCCAAACAAAACATTGGAAAATGTTTGTTCTCATTTAGTTGTTTAGTTGTTTGACAGTGCTGGCAGGACCCAGCTGCCAGTATGTTGAGATGTATGTGGTGAGATCAAGTCTGGAGAACTCTTAATGCAAATTTACAGCACAAGGAATAAATTTTAAATGTGGTGGAAAAGAACAGGCAGTGCTGCTATTAACAGAGAAGAAAACAGGCTGGGGAGGGGATTTTGATATTTTTAAAGCAAGGACTTTTTCCACAAAGCAACAATTATTCATTCATAAACAAGAATTTTCGTTATATATACTCACATATATTTATATACACTATATATATATATATAGGGTTTTTTAGGGTTTTTTTTAAACCTTCATGAAAAAAACACAGAGCAAAGACACTCTAATGAGTTCTCCAGTGGCATTGTTAACCTAGTTGGTTTGGGGTTTGTTTTTTTCCTTGATTGCTCATGAAAGGTGCTGAGTTGCTGGCAGCCAGTTTACTGAACTGGAGTCAATTTTGACATTATTACTCCCTCAGGTTATCCCCAATATATTCCTGACTGGCCAACTGCTGCCTTTGGCTATTTAAACATGATACTTTTTTGGTATTTACCTTCTCTGAGAAGTCTTTTAACAAGCATATCTGTTAGTGAGAATTGTCCAAGCTTCTGGCTCTTCTGCTGCTGATAATTTACCTTGTTAGGGATATCTCACCATTTACCAGTAGGAGTTAATGACTGATTTTCAGTTTATGTGGGAAACTGACCGAAGCTTTTTACCAGTGTTTTTGTTTGGATGTAAATACAGTATTTACAAGAAAGAAGAGTAATAACAAAAGATGGTTTAGCTTTTGCTGCAGATAGCACTTGATAAGACTGTAACTTTCTCATGAACCTCTGTCTCTTTGTGACACCTTTTGCTGCTAATACAAAAAAATGCTTCCACTTCTAAAGAGGTCAAAATCCCCTTTCTCATTAATAGGGGTCTTCCCTTTGAAAAACACAGCTGCCATACTGAGAACAGAATACTCTGTGCTCCTTAAAATGAAACTTCCATTTCCAAAGAGATTTTACCCTTTCATCTATCAGTTTATAGTCTTAAAAAAGAAAGACAGGTATGTCCCTTTGTGTGAATTAGAGCAGCAACACAGAAGGGGAAACGGCTTGTTTGGTGTCCAGCAAGATATCTTGGGCAGCAATGGTGGGAACCAAACTCTGTATTTCTAGAGTCCAAGTAAATTTCCTTACATTTTTCCCTTTTTTTTTGTAGCCTTCTTATCAGATACAGCTTTTCTGTGACTGTCTGTGAGACTTTAGGTAGCTTCTTTGCTCTGGTTAAACTGAAAGTGATGCTTAATGTCAGATGCTATCTATCCCAAAAGGGAAAATAGAGAGTCTTCCTAGCAAATCCAATTTTTCTTGGATGTGTCATTTCATACAATCTCCTCAGTGAGCCAGTGTTTCATAACACTATTGATTTATTGTTCAAATGCTACAAGTCTTCCACAAGGAGGTCAAATGATAAACTTTATGGAGAATTTATGGCTTAGAATGGGGGAGAAGATAGACATATCTCTAAAAGTATTGACAGTTAAGTTATAGGATTTTTTAAAAAATTGAATTGGGTTAGGGTTAGGATTTTTGTAAAAATCGAATTGGGAAAGTGGCATTTCATCAGGTGCACTTGGGCTGGTGTGCTGCACACTCACCTGTTGTTTTGTCAACTAAAACTCTGAAAACATACTAAAAGCTGACATCTAACATACTTGCTGTAATATGTGCAGAGGTGCTTCTGAACAAAACCAGTGATAGCTTTTGTCTGAAAAATGATTTCTTTAGTAAGAATGTCATTAAATTGTCCATTACTTAAGCCTAGTCTTTTGAACTCTGTCATCACTAATTAATCTCTTGGATTTGGGCACTATAAATATGCAAGGACAGACATGGTTTTGGCAGTTATTCTCATGGAGATGCATTCATGAGCTGACGTAAAAGGACTAGGTCATTAGATGGCAATTTTCACAAGACGGTCAGATAGGAATACCTACCAGCTTCATTTTCTGGCAGCTTATATAAGACACAGTTTTAAAAAAGAAAAATTAAAAAATTGTCCTCCCCAGTAATTAAGACAGAAATGATAAAATGCAGGTCAGTCAAAGCCCTGCAAAAGGCTGAGATTTAAAGCAATATTGACTTGGACTTCGTGGTATCACACACAACTCTGAAACGTCTGCAGGTTGAGTATCTTCACAAACTGCCCTGGATGGCTTCCTTGGGTATCCCTGGGCATCAGAAGCCAGGATGATCTGCTGTTACCTCCAGGGATATCTCCTTTCAAGCCACTGTCTACAGAAACAGAGTCTTTGGTCTCTGGAAGTGATGTGATGGGGCACAGGTAGCTTGCTGGTATGCCTCGGAAGCACAGGCTTTAAGGCTGCTTCTGGGGATTGACCAGCAGTGCATTGTAGCTATTTAGAGTTGGATTTATTGCCAGGAAAGATTTAAGCCTAAAGTTGGTTTTGCTTAAGGTGTAGTCAGCAGCATAGGAGGAAGGAAACACAACAGTTGAGGTGATCTTTGGGTCTTTTGGCACCTTAGCTAGATTTTGCCTCTCCTAAGCCCCAGTGTAACTGGAATGTTCTCCTTTAACTTGAAATTACTCTTTTGCTTTGATTATGGAAGTCCTTGCCTTCCAGACTTACATTGTCCCTTCTGCCTCCTCCAGAGAAAGGGAGGATACAAAATCAGCTCTGTCCCTTTTCCCAAGATCAACCAGAACATCAGAGCCAAATGCCCTTCCCAATAATGCCTTGCAAGACCTCACCTCCTACTTTCTCAATGTTGAGACCCAGAACGTGTTGGGATGTGTTATATGACCTCTTATCTTGCCCTCCTTTCTGTTTTGTCTTGTGTTTGTGTATCTCAATACATTTCCACCTCAGGATTTCTGAAGACTTACTTAAAGGAGGATACAACACATTTTGGGAAATACAAAACATGTTTAGTATTGAATTTGTAACTTTTCTTGTGAGCATCATAGAATAGCTTAACATGGCACTCAAGCACAGGGAATTTGAAGGGAGGCTTGGCTGGTTCCCCACCTTTCACATGAATGGTTTTGACTTTAAACAGTCTCTTCTTGCAGCCATATCACAAATAGATGCCTTTATGTATTTAAGTCTGCAGGGATTAGAATTGTCTCATTCCTCAAAACTGTCAGAGGAAGAGCTGGGTATTCATGGTGTCTTAAAGAACTAAACTGAGCCATGGGCATTACTGACAGGACAGCAGCTATTTCATGCTATTAATTAACGTGGATTTCTTATGCTGGGTAATAAGCACATCTAGGCTACTCTTTTTGGACACTAATTGTTGATTATTTAAGAGTCTGACACCCAAGCATAATTAATTCTTTATGGAATAATCTATTAAACGTCAAACACAATCTAAATAATAGTGTGATATTTCTTTTTAAGAAAGAGCAAAGTGCATGTTCAGTTTCTGGCCAGATTTCTTGCTTTACTTTCTGGATTTGACTGCCTTGCATGCAAGTTCTTGTGTTCCCATCAGCTGAACCTTAATAAAAAAACCCAAAAGCTTTTGGGGCAGAGTTTATGTCCAATGTCTTAATGATGCAGTTATTAAAATAACAGAAATCCCTTGTTTTACAACTAGAACATAAAGCTGTACCCCTGACTGACCAGAGAGACTTAGCTGGCATAGTGCTAAAACCAAAACAGTATTTCCTAGTGTGCCTTCAGTGAAGGGGTTTTTTTTCTGGCAGAGATGGAAGATATAAAACTCAAGTAAGTGGTCGCTTAAGACAAGGCAAGAGAGACCTGGAAAACAAATCCTCTAAATGATGCAGGAAAACACTGGTAATTTTGGCTGTTATAATGCATGTGTCAGTTCTGCTTTGTATTTCTTGCATCCATGAAGGGGGGTTGATTAACAGGGTCCGTTCATGGGGTTGTCTTGTCTCAAATTTGCCATCACATCTAATACATCTTCCCAGTATTATTATATTTTTTTTTAATCTCTGGCAGCTGGGTTTGGTGCTGTTCACTTGTCAGCACCTGAAGTTTCAGAGGCAGATGAGAAAGACTGCCCAATGTCCTTGAACTCGCTGCAGGCTTTGCTGCTTATGCTTCTGTTCACACACAGTCAGTTTGGAAATAAGAATCATTAACAAAAACTCTCCATGTTTTTCAGTGCACAGTCAAGTTTGTTTGTAGTTTTTCAATACACCTGTTGGGCCTTGCCTGGATTCTGCAGCAGGCAGGTGCACAAGATCTCACAAGTGAACCTGGGCCGTGGCTCTGCAGACAATCACATCAGGTAGGTGGAAAAAGAGAAAGATGAGAAAATCTGGTTTGTTGTGGCCTCTGGATTTGTCATTTGGAACCCTGTGTTTTTGCTGATGCACAGAAGAGCAGAGACTGGTCTGACTTTATCTATATTGGTTTTTCCAAATACTCTTTTTAAATCCCTTTTCTTTAGACTTTATGTATATTGACTTTGACTTGTGGCAGCAGCTGCAATGGTAGCTTCTAAGAACTGAAGGGGGGGACCTTTACAGTAACATCTTGTCAATAACAGAAATAGGTTTTGAACCCATGTCCAGTGTTACCATTAGGACAGTGTGGCGGGGGAAGAGGATGAGAAGGAAAAGGTCTAAGGTGATACAGGTTGTCGCCACTGTACCAGAGGTGACTTTTGCTGAAAGGCAGCAAGATCAGACTGGGAGAGGAGCTGGTATTTAAGATTCTGCTCAAGGTTAAATGTTCAAACTCAGTGGTCTCTGAGAACTTGAAAATGGCTGTGGTTTTTTGCCCCTAAGGAGCAAGGTATCACCCAACCTTGATGCGAGATCTTGGGGCTTCACATCATAAAGAATTATAGAAAATTTCCTGGGAATATCAAATTATTTCTGAGTGAGGAAAAGCCAGCATGACAGGTGACTGGACCAAGCTGTGCTTTGTAGTAAGTCCCACAGGAAAATGCTCAGACTTTGCTGGGAGGGTTTTTTTTAATGAGCTTGTGAATCACTAGTCAGTAGAAGTTAAAATTTGGGTACTGTAGTGCTGATGAGCCTTTCCTTTCACCTAAATAACCTGATCATTTTGGAGGTGGGGAATGCAGAGTAAATAGCTCCAGATAGGTGCTGCTCACCCATCTTTGGAGAAAAAATTTCTAATCATATTCCAATTGGTGAAAATATAAGGAAGGCATATAAATATTTCAATCTGATACCAAAACAGATTACTAATTTTAAATGAAACTCATTTAGCAAATTTTATGAAGCATTTTATGATGCGGAGATAAAAAAAAAAAAACCCACCACCACAAAAACCCAAAAAAACCAAACCAAAACATGAAAAGGAAGAGAATTAGTGCTGCAGTATACTGCTTTTTTTTCCCTTACTGAGAGTGTGAGAGTAAGGGAAGTTCAGATTCAACATAACTGATGAGTGAAGAGCAGAATGAGCTGAAATGTGATTAGTGGAGTGTCACATGAAAAAAATTATACCAGCAGTAACTCCTTCTGACAGCCTGCAAATGCTCTGGTTTGGAAACAGAACAAGTTGATAGTCAGTAACTTGGTACAGTTCAGCTGAAATCATGCTCTCCTTTGGGAAAATGTTTGGGGTAGATAAGGAAAAGGATAGAAGTGCCCCCAGTCATGGATTCCAGGGGCCTGTGGTGCCTTCAAAGGAGCAAGTTACAAGGAGATCTCTAAGTGGGAAAAATGGTTGGTCATGGTCCTGCCATTCTGTTTGGAACAGTTTTCAAGCTCGGTGACACTGATGGAGTCTGAATGCTGAGTTAATTGGGAATTTGTCTCTTTCCTGTTCAAAGTAACAGAAAAATAAATCTGTCTCATTCCATAATTAAGTGGAAAAAAGCAAGGTAATGACCTGTTTCTGGCACTGGAGAGAGATGTGTAACTGATACTGAATATTCAGTATGTAAATCTGCATGATAGAAAAGAGACAAACTTCCTCAAGGGGAAGAACAGAACATTTTTTGATTTTTTTTTTTAAGAAGTATTATGGATTTCTATGCCCCCTGCCATCTTCTAATAAGATTTTATTAAAAATATTCAGGATTAGAAAGCACTTGTTAGCACTTTGACCATCTAGAAAGGGATATATGTCAGGGTGTTTTGGATAAAAATTTTCTAGCTTTATACCACTGACAACTTCAAAGTGTGTTTTAGAATAAGCTTACAAATATAAAAAATGTTGAATGTGCCTGTAGCTGTGTATGGAGATGATTCAGGTATGTTATTAGACTAGAGTGAGTTTACTATGTAAGATATATGGACAGCTATGCCCCACTAGCTGAAAGATGGGCAACCAAGTAATTGTAAATTTATAAATGCTGTGTGAAACTTCAATTAATCCCTGTGAGAAAAGCAAATAAGAATAAAGTAATTTCACCGTGGTATATGGTGCAGCATAGCTTCATTTTAAAATAATGTTTTCTGTCTAAAACCATATAGCCAAAATAACAACAGAGATGTTGTGATAAATGTGAAATTTTGCATGTTTGGATTGGAAAATGGGATAATTCAAAAGCGAAAAAAGGCGTAATGTTGTAGCCAATAAAAGAAATTATTTGGCAGTAAATTAAGGGCCACCTTAGGCCTATTTTAATAGAAGATGAACTTCTTAATTTTGCAGAAGTGCAGACACTGAAATGCAAGAAAGTGACAGAGTTGTGGAAGATACTGGTAAGTGAACAAGCATGGTTTTTTCAGCTGTTGAATATTTGGGAAACCCAATGATCCTCTTCAGCTCTCAGACTGAGGAACGTGTTGAATCCTGGTATGTTCTCTTTTGTGTTGGGAATAAGACTGGCCTGGCCTGTGCTAGGAGTGTCTTGTGCCTTGTTCTTATTTCACTGAAAAGGAAAAATCCTCCTTACTGTTGTCAGGAGCACTTTGTGAATGCACTTACTGACATTTTCTTTTGCTCTTGGATCACGTTGTGCAGGAGTATCCTCCAAATCCTTTTCAAGTAGGCTTCACCTAATAGTATCTCCAGACTGTATTTATTCTCCTGAATACTTGCTTTTTACCCCATCTGGAAGAAGGTAGTGTTTTTTTGTTTCTCGAGGCAAAATATTTTTAGATGATTCCCTACATTTCGATCATTATATGCTATTTTTATTTCTGCAAGAATTTTTCATAAAAAAAGGTACAGAGGATGTGTATAAATCAGCATTATAAATATATTTTTTATGAGATAAATACATTTGAAAAACTGTTTAAAAAGAGAGCACCAAAAAAACTGTCTCTCTAGCTCATTTGGATCAGAGGAAGTTTTAATCCGAGGAATGGGAAATGGAGAGGGCAGAAGTTTAAAATCTAAATAAAAGTTTGAGCTATTTGTTTTTTGTAACAAGACTGAACTTGCAGAATGGATCACAGTGTGGAGAGAGCTGAGTTCCAGCAGTGCCTTACTGCATGCCAATCTTGGGAAGCTCTCCCCGCCCCCCCAGAGCCTCCAGTTCCTTGGTGGGGTAGGAAAGACCTGCTGTACAGAAAGGAGTTCAGTTTCTCCCTAGCTCTTTAAGTGACAGTTTTGGTTGGTGAAAGGAACCTTGGTAAGAAGGGCTGTGCTGCAACCTAGCATTGCTCCTGTGCTCACTCACCTCCTGCTTGTAGATGCTGGAGAGCTCTGTCAGGACCAAAAAGTTGGCTAGACATGGCAAGAGGAGGCATTCATCGGGCTTTCATAAAGCTAAATATCCTACTAAGGTTCAATTTATTCCTGGGTCAGGAATGGAGACAGACACGGAGCTGAAGGGGGATTGTTTGGCTTCGTGCTCTCCTTTTTGCCTTCTTTTGTATCTACCTCAGAGAGAATGCCAATGTTAAACTCCCTCTGCTTCTGAACACAGTATAAGGGATGTTTATGGTTCAGTTTCTCCCCAAAATGGTGAATGAAAAAAGGAAACTAATTGGAATAATAACTGCAGGAGGAGAAATAATTGATTAATTATGGATGCCAGCTCTTACTCATTTTGATGTGAGGGAAAGAAGCTCAGCTAATGCTCTGTGGTAAAAATGGTTTAACTGTTCTCTATTTAAATACAAGCCCACTAATGTCTTCAGCTGACTGCAGTGAGAGTGAAAGAACTCTGTACCTCAGGCACATCCAGAGAGACCGTAAATCAACCATTACGGCATTCTGCTTTGAATTGAAAGAACACAAACACATCATATTTAATCTAAACAAAAAGTCATGTTAAACCTTGTTGAAAATTGCAGCTTTAAACACTGCCTTTTTCGTCAGGGAACGACAAGGGAGGTTCTCAGAAATGCTGGAAGTCAGCATAGAAAGAACATGGTATATGTGGGCTGCCTCTTGTCCTCTCCCTTGCACCTCGGCTGCCATCAGCAATGGGATGCCAAGTCCCTGCAATACCTTTTTATATCCTTAAACTAGTTTGTGAAATGCTGAAACTCCAGTGGTGGGAATGGCAGCAACTTCAGTGCTGTTAACTGGAAGGCTTTGTGTATGAGAGAGGAGCTTTTGAAAAGCTTGAAAAATCTGAAATTAGCCACAGCAGTATCTGGAGGACCTTAAGTCTGGTTTCCATAATGTATTCAGTGTACCATGAAGCAGAATGGAAGCCAGCCACTCAAATGCACAACTGAGCCAGCTGGAGGATATGTGGAAGACTGGAATATAAAGCTTTGGATAATGCAGCAGGACATAAGCCCAGAAAAGGAGCTGAGCTCAGTTAATCTTGGCAAGGCTAGAGAACTGCTAAGGACAAAACCAGTAAGACAAGAGCATGTCTAAAGTACCAGAGGATTTCTTTATAACTATCATGACAAAATTTCAATATCAATAAGCACTGATACCTAGATGGCCTTGAGAGTTTGATTAATAGAGTCCAGGAAAAGTGCTGCCACCCTAAAAGCTGTGGAATTTCCCAGTGGAATTTAGAACTCTGCTTGCATCAGAAAAATAATTTCTACTAGTGAGAAAGTAGTTGATCCGTACATAAAATCTGCTGTTGTCTGTGATTGACAAGGGAGAAGGCATCTGTCTGGGCTAAGGACACTACTGAATAGTTTCAAAAGGTCATAAATATCCATGTGCTCTCATAAGTCAGAGTGTGTAGCATGAGGAGAAGATGGATTTAAATTGCAGTGAGGGAAGTTCTGTTTGGAAATTATTTTGACTGAGTAGGAAATTAGGCAGTAGAATAAACTGGCATGGCAAAATGTAGCCCTTTCTCCCATTCTGTGGAGTCCTTTGAGGAAAAACTAGACTAGTATCTTTTATGGACAACAAATATTGTCTACCCTGTATTGCTAGGGGCTCATTGGTGATAACCTGTGCCCTTTCTAGCCCCGTGCTTGTGCAATGCTGGCTTAAATTTAAGTCCTTAGTCCTGTCTGAAAACAAGCTCAAAGTGGATAGACCTAGCTAGTGTTGGCAAAAGGTGTATTTCAGATGCTTTGACAAACTTGGGTTCAAAAATTGCTATCTGATAAGAAAGCGAAGTGGAAATGAGTGGTTTGGGTGCTCTCTGACAGATAATCCATTTAGGAAATCCCCATCCAAAGTTCACTCAGGAAGTGTATCTGCATGCTGCTCCCTCCCTCTTCTTGCAGTTCTTCTGCTAATCTGTTTCTTCCTGATGAGACCTTTGACTACTTCATCTATGAAATGGATTATCAGATTATTGGGTCTTGTGGAAAAACTATAGTGTGACTTTAGCTTTGACTTGTGTAATTCTAGGAACATAAATTTAGAACTGTATATATATAAAAGTCTTTGATAATAAGTATCTGTTTCTGTGAAGTTCCTCCACAAATACTTGAAATTAATACAAAAATATTGTACTTCTATGATGAATCTAACTAACTGTAATGAGCAGTAGATTCATCCTTGGAGATTTATGGCCTGTCAAAAGCTTATCCTTCACACCTCACAACTCACACTTTGTTGAGAGAAAATGAGAAGCCTTTTAAATGCATTCTGCACCTTCAGATACTTATTTCTGTTTTCTTGCTGTTGCTTTTTCACAGAACTAAAAGGAAAAAGAAAGAGAAAAGAAAAAAGAAAAAGAAAAATAAAAAGCTCTTCAGTTTTCCCCAGAATGTTTCCTTGCTCTCTACTTTTTCCTGGCTTCAAGGTGATGGTGAATTACACAGCATCCTAAAAACATGGTAGTATTTATACAGTAACTTTATTTTATTAAATAAGACATTTACTGGAATTAGATCCCTTTAACTGGCAGCTTTTTGTCCCCTATGACTTCCATCATCTTCTTGTGTGTTATAATTTAATTTACAGTGAATAAATCCAAATACTGATTCTTGGGGTTTTTTGAGCTGTGCAAACTGAATTCCTAGTGTTTCTAGTGGTCTCCAGTATTACAACCACATTAAGGTCACAGTTATCTTACATGAAATATTCCCAAAAGTTTTCTGATGGCAGTTTACATGGAGTATCTGCCCTGTAGCCTTGTAACAATAATCACAAAGACCTAGAGATGTTTTTGTAAGTTTTTATGACTCTTCTGTACCTTTTCACTTGAGTTTGAGTGAGCTTTGTCTGGATTTCCTCCACTTACAGAAATGAGAATATCTCAATATATTTTCTTGTTCATTTTTAAGCACAGGCTTACTGAAACACGTCCCCAAATGCATTGCAGATTTAGGCCTTCAACACAGTGTTGAGATTTTGGGCTTGGTTTCTCATCCATTAATATTTCACTGGAAACCTGCACATTTCCCAGCATCACAAACTCCATTCCCCCATGGATAACATGATGGCAGAAGTAGTAAATGGTTATTTCCACCATCCTCAAAGCAAACACAGCTTTTTGTACCAACAAAGAGAAGTGGAAGAGGAGTTTCTTCTTCCTTTGCAATGCAAATGCCGGGGGGCTGGTGGAGCTCAGGGGTTTTAGGAAGCCATCCTGGTGAACTCAGCAACACTTATTTCAGCCACTGGAAGAGAGATGATGTTTCCTTCTAAACAACTGGATAAGGATAAGCAGCACCAGAAGGAGCTGATCTCATTTTAAATATCTCTGCTGATGGGTGGTAGTTTGGCACTCACATTCTGCTCAACTTTATGTATGCTTAGATCTGTTTTGAATAGTACAAAAAATTCACAAATTTCCCTAGAAACTGAACTTTTGAAAATGAGTTATGGCTGACCTCAAACTCTCCAGAAGCATCACTGTGGGCAAGGGAACAAAAAGCCACTTGAAAACGAACAGCTGCAGTAAAGATGCCTCTGTGGAATAATGGTGCTTTATAGAAGTAACTTATAATTTTATTTTTTAAGATATTTTTAAAGGCCACTGTAACAACAACAACAAAATCAAATAAAAGTTTCCATGTTGGGACTTTGGTGAGCTGTGAGGGAACCAGTAAGGCCTGATGCATCAGGCTGGGGCTGCCCCTGCTCCCTCTCTGCCCCCCATTGCACTGTTACAGATTCTGAAAGGATACTTGCAGAACTCATGGAAAGAGGTCAAGTCACAGATTAAACTAAAGAGCTATTAATGCTGTTTTGTGCTTTTCAGAATTTTTTTCCTCCGTGGAAAATGAAGCAGTTACTGAATTACTTTGTGCTTTTTATAATTACTTTTGTCAGATGTTTGACTGTGACTTCAAAGCCAATTCTTTAGAAGGCAAAATGCTGTGGAATATAAGATGAATAGCAAAGTTAGAAAGTGCACCAAAATCCCTGTAATCTAAACCTCTGTTGATGGCATGAAAGGGCAAAGTGCACCAAAAAGAAATTGCTCAATTTGTCATAGGAAAAAAAATCTTTATCATAGGTTCTTTATTTTAAAGAGACCAGCTCAGTGCCATACAACAAAGTACATCACAGGCTGTCAGTAAGATTGTGCCTTGCAGACTTGCTTAGAATTCCAAAGTAGGCAATATTTTTAGAAAGACAATTATCCAGCTGTAAAAAGGAAGTTTTATCCTGTGCCTTTCAGGAGCTGACAGTATCTTGCTTTTTGTATTTGTCTTACATTTGGACAGATCATATTATTTTTATTAGAATTTGTGGGAGGAAAAAAAGCAATGGGAATGAAATTCCTTATGAAATTGCTTGAAATTGCCTTTCACTTGCCTGAATAAATTTGATATTGATTTTTGTCCTTTTATAAGAATGGAAGGTTAATGAAAACAATCCCATTGCTTTCATCCCTAGATAGAGATTATGCAATACATGCAGGACTCAGTCTTTTCATTTTTCTGCCTAACAAAAATGTTAGTGTTTGAGTATTACCCTTATGAAAGATTAGCTGCTGTGTTGGAAAAAGAGTTATGCTACAATATCTTCAAAGGCTATCATACAGTGTATGGCAGATTTATAACTCCTGTCTTTATATATTTTACTCCTTGGCTATTTGAGATGTGTGTCACAGACAGGTGAGTGACACAGAGACATGGCAGGAGCCAAAGACTCCAGACTTTCACGCTCAGGCTATGAGGGGATATAAGCTCAGGGGTTCTTTTGTTCAGGGTCCCTCTTTGGAGGAACCAGCTCGAGTTGTTACTTTGTTATCTAGTTTTTGCATCATTATTAAATTATTTTAAGGATACCGATGTCTGAGGCTTTGCTTTGGGAAGCCTGGGGTGGAGCTGATAAAGAAACCTGGGCTGACTGTGTGAGTGTGGAGGGTGTAGCTGCGAAGGGACTTTGGTTCCAGCTCAGTAGTGTGAGAGTGACTGCCAGAATGGCTCCTGGATAGTCAGACGGGGATGTTTCCTTAACAGACTCTTCCCAGAGCTTGTCTGAGCTTCCTCTGCTTCTGAAGGATTTGTGGTGGCTCTCTTGCAATGGTCTATTCTATGTTTCTTTGGTAGCACCTACTTTCATTCAAATAGAACTCCCATATAATGGCATCAAAAAAGAAATATGGACCTTTCAGTCAGGTTCTGGTTTTACAGAGGACAGCACTGATCACTTTGGGTACAGCTTGGTGGCAGGGAGGGCTCCTTTTAGATCTGTAATACTTAACATTCTTACAGCAACTTGCAAAGCCCTGAGCAGATGGTGATGGGCTGATTGGAGTGTGATGCACTGCCAGAGGTGGCTCCAAAGGAGCGCCCTGTTTAGTGGTAGAGATGTTCAGCCTTTCGTGTTCCATATCACTCTTCCCAGGTTCGGCCTCTAACTAGGGGAAAAATACTCAGTCTCCTCTGCTGACTCCTCGAAATCATATGACACTTAAAAGGGACAGAGAGGTCCCTTTGCCTCACAGAATGAGCAATATCATTATGGGTCAATCTTAAATCTTAAGTGGTTTCAAACCTACTTGTATTTTCTACTTTTGGCAGTTCTTGAGAAAGGTTCACCTTGACCTTTAAATCAATCCTAGCTCTTAACCTTTATTCATAGTGAGCAGGTATGAGTAGAGATCACTAAACTCTGAAGCCTGCTTTTTTGTCCCAGGCCGAGACCTGCTTACACCCTTGTTACTCCACTAGTTGTCTCTTGCTAACATTTGTATTGTGTCTGTTTTTCTGGCATCTCTGTGGACTTCTGTATACATTGCAAGCTGCTTCTACCTCATAAAAATGCAAACAGAGCACCTCAGTTCCTTTGCTATTAACCAGCCATGTCTCCTTTTAAAGTCTGAGTGAGATAAAGATTTCTCATAACAAACTTCAGGGCACAGGAAAGCTTTTATTCAAAACATGCAATCAGGTTTGATTTTCTTTATAAGCAGTTGTTACATTCACAATTCATTTTAAGGTATTATACTATCTAGAGTCCAGTGGACTGAAAAGAAATCAACTGCAAGAAAGAACAGCATTTCTACACCAATGGTTAAAGTCTAATCACACCTCCCAGAGCAGACAATTTCTGACAGAATGGCAAGTTCATTTTCCTGAAGACCCACAGCTGATAAATAAAACGTGCTGTTGGCAGGTGCAGTAATTTTTCAGCTCCTGTAAACCTTTAAAGTTCAATACAGCCAAAAAAGACAGTGTGTCAGATGCAGGATTGGGATTCTTTATCAATCTCCAATTGTACCAGAAAGCTCCATCCCATACTGTCAACATCCCATAAGAGCAAAAAAGAAGAACATGCTGCAAAATATGGACCCTGTTCATGTTCTTGTCCTTTTTTTGCTGAGTTTTTTTTTCTGTTTTAGGGGATTTAGAAATAGCATCTGCCCAGTTGTTGCTGCAGTACAAGCATCCAAGTCACCACTGGGGCTTAAATATGAAATGTCTGGGTAACATTGTATGAACTCCTGCAATGTCTTGTGTACAGATAGCTGTCCTACAGCTGTAATTCAATTTCTAGTTTGTGTATTTTATCTTGAAATCAATGCTTGTGTTTAAAGTTATCTAATTCATGAACTTCAGCTAAAGGTTTCTGGGCATCTGAACTGAGCTGTAAGCCAAGCTTCACGCTGTCCTTCATACACAGTAACGTGATGCTAAAGAAAAGGTGTTGCTGATGGTGTGTGGTTCTTCTTTAAACAGTTCTTTGCATAGGGAGGGAAGGTGATGAGACCCTTTGTGGGTAAAAAGGAGAGGCACACTCCAGGCAGGGGTATGATGGAATGCAGATTTTTTAAAATGGCGATGGCTTATATAGGGGTGGCATGGAACTTTCTGGAAAGGGGGTGGGATTCCAGGAGGAGCATGCAAATCCTCTCACAGAAAAGGAAAAACAGGGATGGATTATCACCATAAGGGGTAAACGAGGTTGGAGATAACCATATAAGGGAAAAGCTCCACTGTGGCAGAACCTGTCAAATCCAGGAGCAGGGATAACACCAAACTCCATTTTGTGTAGCACGCAACAATGCTATTTAACTTTACAACAGTGAATTTACAAACTGGGAAACCCATAACAACCCGATGCAGGGTAATAAACTGTCTGTTGTGCAGGATCCTCGGTCTCATCAAGTCATCTCGTGGTGTCTCTTCCATTTAGTGTAATCTTGTACTCCTGCAGGAAGGCACTAGAGGGAGTCACAGTATGGTCTTACTCTGAGTTTGGGGTGTTACAAGATAAGGGGCTTTTAAAATCAGTTTAGGAAATTCACTAATCTTTCTGTTATTATTCTTGCTGTTTGCTGTATTTCTTTGAGCAGCAGGGAAGTAGATCTCTGATATGAAGCAATTTCTCTGAGCTTATTACTCTAATATTTTTGCTCTTTGTGTGTTTTGTTACATGAAGAGCTTAAATTTTAAATATTGAAAGTTGAATTTAATACATACAAGCCACTCTTCAGTTGCCTTCTGTAAACTTGTATTTGCATCCTACCTGCTGATCTGGGATCCCATCAAGCACACAGAGGACAGAAATGGCTCTGCTGGAGATTCTTCTCTATTCATTTTTAAAAGGTTTCATTCAATAGAGAATACTTATAAAATTTTTCTGGAGCCATACTGGCTGTCTTTTTGTCTCTTTTTTTTTTTTTTTCCCCCCTCTTCTTTTTAAATATGACCTTGCTATTGGCTTCATCTCTCTGAATTTTAGAAAGACAATTTTAATTTCTCTGCTGCTGTGTTTTAAATATATTAATTACTAGGTAGCATGCAGAATACCTTCTTAGTGCAACAGGCTATTTCCACTTGTCTAATCCATATTAGAGCTTACACATTCAGGTCAGCAATGGGCTATCCAGGCTGTTAATTGTATCAGTGACCACTTAGAAAATCGCAACTTTTCAATACAGATTTAGAGCCAAGTGGCTTCTACAGCCTCTGATTTCTTGCTACATGAGTTCTTCTGGACATGTGGTTATGCTCACTAAAGGAAATGTGCCGGGAATAGAGAGAAAATTAAAGTGAGTCATGATCACTTTGTCTTTAATATTGCCCCTGGCTATTGTCTGTAGACATTGGGAAAGAAGGATGATAAGTTTTGCTACTCCAGTCCCACCTGTTAATGGCAAATTGTCAACCCTCTAACAGTGCAGAACAGTGTGCTGACACTACTGACAGCACCAGCAACCACTGCTTTGCCTCTGAGTCAAACTGCTGAGGCCTCCTGTTTCCAGCTTTCTTTGCTTGCCTTAACCACCATCATCCTTCTACTGGAATCCCACTATGTGACCCTACCTGATGAAGAGGAGATTTTTTGACTGTCTATATTAAACACATGTTCCTGAGACACTGGAAAGTGAGTCAGATGTTGTCACTGTCCTGGCTCTTTCAGTGAGGGGACTGAGAGGAGAAGGATTTGAGTGCTTTGTCCCCATAAGTCCCCTACTTTGAAATGTCACCTTTGTCATCTAACACTAGAATTTCTCAGACCACTCCCCATGAATAAGTTTCTTTGCTCCTTTGACTTACAATTTCTGGTGGTTTAGTTTTCTTGGTTTTGGTCTAGGCCTCCCCTGGAAATAGGGTTATAACTAAGGAAGTATTCCACACCATTCCTCTACGTAATCAGGTGTATATAAGACAAGGAGGGGATGTTCCTTTTTCTCTCTTCCTTTTGGGTGCTTGGAGGACAGCAGGTCTCGGTGCATTGGCTTTGCTCTTATCTATGTGAGCTGAGTCCTATCTGAGAAACTGTTGTCTGAAGCCACGCAGAAGTAGAGATTTCTGCTGTTTTCTTGAGGGAAATTTGAGGAAACTTCGTGAGAGGTTATTTTGTTAGTCACTTTATTGAGCTATTCCCTGAGTTTTCGAGTTTGTGTATCTGTTTTGGTTTGGGTTTACCTGATTTTTGTCCTTTTTTCCCTTCCCCTTTTCCTCCTTTTCACTTCTGGGTTGTTTGGGATTCTTGTTCTGCATATACATAGTGTTTAATTGTATATAACTGTAATATATGTGAATATATATATTTTTTACTACAATTTTCTTTTGGTACTTTTTCTCTCGGGGAGGGGAGGAGAATCTGTGTGGCCAACAGCTGGGTTTGGCAGGGAGCCAACCCAAAACTCCACACACTTTTGGTGGAGAATGTGGCAATGTGTTTTGGTTAATATGGTATATTTTGGAACATTTTCTGGGAAGACAGCCAGGTTAATACATACATAACCTATTATTTTGGTCAGAAGTAGTTCGTAAAATCAGCCATTGTTTAAGAACACTACTGGGAGAACTGCCAAAACTGAGTTTGTTTATAAAAACATCCGTTTTGTTTAGGGACAATGAGAAGAAAACATAAACAGTGCCCATTTTACCTATTTTTTTCTTAATTCTAACCATTTTTGTGCATGAACTGGGATGTTCTTCAATTCCTGATGAAATATCCCAGGAGCAAAACAGAGTGTGGACGACCACTGCTCTTGGGGCGAATATCTCCCTTCATTTAATGTTAGCATCACTGGTCTGGTAACACAAATCTTTGGGGTTAAACTTGGCATCAATTCATTCTTAGATTATTTGCTAACACTCTTATGTGTGGGGAAGGCCATAGACATTGAGAACATTGGAAAGGTGGTGTTGTATTTCTTTCCTTATTTTAGGAAAGGTCAAACCTTGAAAGGATTTGCTGGAGCTTTGGAAAGGACTTTGGAAAAGCCAGTCTCTGGATGGCAAGGAACAAGGGAACAATTTGGTAAGTTAGTAGGGCGTGTGGCACCTCCCATTTATTGGGATTTCACATCAGAACAAGTGCTTGATCCTGGTAAGATGGCCCGTTGTCTGATAGAAGGGTGTTTTCTACAGGGTGGTTTTGTTATCCAAATATGCGATTCTTTACTTTGTACTGGGGCCTGGCTAGTGCTTGTGGAGCTGGAGTTGACCATTTCAGAAAGGTTATGGTTGAGGTAGGAACCCAAACTGAAATGGAAAACACTCTAATGGAATCAGGTAGCCAGACTGAAACTACAGGTTCTATAGAAATTGTGACCCAAACTATGCCACCAGTGGTTCAAAATATGTCAACTGCAACCCAAATAATGCCACCAGAACCTCAGCCTACTCCACCAGTAACTCAGACTATGTCATCAGCAACTTGAGCTACGCCACCAGAAACTCAACCCACACCACAATTGTTCCAGGGAGGGTCCAAAGGGCTGTGGAAACTGAAACTGAGACACCACTGAAAGCTTAACCCAGACAGTAGTTTTATTACCAAAAGTGGACAAGTAAACAGGAAAAACCCAAGAGAGGGAAAAAAAGGGAAAATAAGCCTCCAGGTATAAACTCCCAAATTGCTCAGGTGTTTCCCATGGAGTTGTCTTACCAACCCCCAGAATGCCCCAACTCCCCAGAGCAGTGGCTGCATCCTCCAGGGTCAGCAGGCTCACAGGTGAGGGCAGGCATCCCCACCAAAAGGCAACGTTGTCCTGTCCTGTGAAGCGAGCAAAAAGCCCCGAGCATGAGCTGAAGTGATCTCAGCTGAGCAGGTGTGGCCAGGACCACCCAGCCAGAGATCCTCCAGTCTCTTCCCCAGTCATGTAAGTGGGACCCTCTTGCACATATCTGGTGGCATTGGTGCCTGCATGATATGTTCCAGGGGGTCTTCATTAAATGGGTCTGGGGGCTTACTTCATCTCTTCCTCCTCTCTTTCTCCTCCAAGTGCCCTTGAAGGGCCATCAGCCAATAGTGAGAGCCCATTAAATTTCATTTTACACAAAAATGCCTCCTTCGAGGACCAGTTCCATCTTTATCAGCCTGTTTTCCTGTAACTTGGCAGGAAAAGCAGAACTCCTCACAGGTGGCTGGGCCAAAGACAGACCAAAAATATTAGCATCTAATTCAGCCTGGATACACAATTTAGATACAGTTTGCATGGAAAAGAATATAGTGCTTTGCTAAGGAATTAGCTGATTTTGAAGCAAAAAAGCTTAAAAAAGGAGAATATACTTGCTTGGAGACTGCCTAAGGTTGTGTAATTCTCCAGTATCCATTCATACATACCCTTCTGTGCTGTTTTTCAATGTGTGTTTTGTTTGCAATAGGTGTTTTGTTTGCAATACATGTGAATAGTTTGTGCTGGCAGTTCATGCTGAGGGTCAGTATTTGTGGTGGGTGTTGCTGGTTTAGTGCCATTTTCTTTCAGCATTGTAGTGTGAAAGGATTACTCTGGTTTTGACCCTTGCTGAGAAAGACATGTAACACTGACATAACTGATAGCTCCCTGGTTGTCAGGTTTTATTAAGTGCAAGATGTAGCTGTTCTCCTGTGCCTGAGGGAGGTCTAGGGCTATTTCCAGCACTTACTGAGATAACAATCCATGCAACAAATAGCTACAGAGGGAGCAACATTTGGATTAAAGGTGTGACAGGTAGTTTATTATATGTCAAAATGGGCAGGCCTTAAAGGTTGACATAGCTGGATTGGATTGGGCTTGGCTGAGTTTCAATCAAGGCCCTTTCATTAAAATTATACCATTTTTGTGAAATTAGATGACTTTTTCTGGGCTCAGTCCTGCCACAGTCAAGTAAGCAAATATCAGGGGAAATATCAATAAACATAAAACTGGTAATACCCGAGGGTTTGTGAGACTATTTTTACTATAATAGGAGCTTATGTATTCAGGAGGAAAAAAATCATATTAATTCTGTGAACCAGTAGGATTTTAGGAATGAGTAGGAAGTATGAATGGGTATTTCTGCATTAATGTGATTTGTAATAAAATGCATGTCCTCTAAAAACTTATCAAATAGGCTGAAGTGTCTGTCTGATTCAGATAACTCTTCCATATCATCACGACCTCAGTGATTTAGTGGTTCTGCTCTTGATATCCTATATAAGATGTATCCTAGCCTTGATATAGGACAAACTACAAATTCAGGAAATAAAAAGGAGCAGTAGCTTGGTAAAAATGTGCTGAAATATGAAAAATGCTATTCTTGAGCCTGTTAAAATAGAACCCTTTCTGGTGATCTCCACAAGGACATTGCTTTTAAATATTTTCCCCTAGTGCTGTTTTTCACTTTGCAGTCAGTGTCTTATTGTAGTTGTTTAAAAAAATAAACTCAAGTGAAAATGCTGATTCCGTACAGTGTGATGCACTGCAAAGGGAGATTAGACTGGGGTGTTCAATTCACCCTGCAGCTATAATTTAAAGTAGGGAATACAGCAGATGTGCTTTATGTAGAACTTCTTCCCTGATGCAGGGCTGGTGTACCTATTCATGAGCAGAAATGGGAAGTAGAAGGTCTGATTCATTAATGCTGCTAATTGGTTATTTAATAGTTGTGAAGCACAAAGTCATGTGAATAATTACTCATGCTGTCAGTAATAATGCAAAGCCAGATAGAGAGTATGACTTGTACAGAGAGCAGTGAGTAGCTACTCTGAAATTATGAATAACCAAAAGACAAATAATCCAAAGAACCATTTCTGTGCTTGAAGGGCATGCATGTGTTTATGTACTTGGATCCTGCAGTCCAAGAGGTGAGGCAAGAGGTTCACAGCATGGGTACAAAGTCTCTTGGGTTTGTGAAGGCCTTTGGAGCTGCTTATGCTCCAATGAGCATGAGCCCTTCTCACCTGGCCCCCACTGCTGAAATCTTCTGCAGGTTTTGTGCTTTAAGGCAGACAAAATTATGTGAATATGTACCTCCAAAAGACTATGAAAATCCCCCAAAGTTATCACTGCAGTGGGTCTCTCCTGTGGGGATGACCCTGCTGATTCCCAGCACCTGGAAAGCAGCAGGACTTCTTTGGCTTTGAAGATACTGAGGGATTTGCTCATTTTTGTCTTCTGACTTCTCCCCAGGTCGTCAGACCTGTCCTGTTGAAGAACACATTTTCCAAGCACAGCCTTTGGGCTGCAGGGTTTTCCTCTGTAGTTCTGGCTTTCATGTAACTTTTATTATTAATTGCTTTAACCCAAAGGAAGAAAAGAAAGGGAAGAAAACCAGCAATGTGGTAGAATATAATGAGACTAGAAAGCAAAAGCATTTGCAGGAGGGAAAGTGAACTACTGAAGAAAGCAAGTCATTTTTTTTCCCCTCAGATGTCTTAAAAAATAAATTGCTAAACACAAATGTATGCTGAGATTTTGCCCTGCAAATTTCCAATTGAAGGTGTGAGCTGCATTTCAAGGCTGCAGGAAGCAAGAGTTTTATTGCTGGTGCTAGCAAAACCCAGGTGGTGACATCTCACCCAGGGTGTCTCAGTAAATTCAACCGTATGTGACTTTTACTTAACCTACTCTAAGAGGAGTTCTTATATCAAAGTAAGTGAGAATGAGAAATGGAGACATCTCTAGCACAGTTCAACCAGGAGGTATAGGAGATCTCTATGGCTTATTGAGAAGATCAGGGTACAAGAGAGGTGTGAAGAAATATTTGGCCTCTCTGCTTTATACTGCACTATCATTTCCTGATTCTGTAGAGTCATTGTCTAATGATTCATCCAATGCACACCTTTCATGATGCTGGGGAAAATGTGTGTTTTGGTTTAAAGACAATTATTGGGGTGGCAATGTTAGGAAAATTTCTTTTATTAAATTTAGAAAAAACTGGCAAAAGTCTATGAAACAAAAGGAATAGAACGAAAAGAAAATTTGGTTACAACACGTGTTAGGTGTCCAGATGACACGGGATCCCTAGGAGCACACCTTTTGATTCAAAACCCATGCTTTTAAACTTTCTTAAGATCCAACCCCATTTTACAACATGGGAGGGGTGTTTCTTCTTCTCGGATTGGCTCTTCTGTGCCCCCTCTCATGCCAGGGCCACAGTTTCAGGTAATATGTCAGCCTCCATCTGGCCACATGGTTAATCACGTGACATGAAGTTGCGTCAGCTATACTCTTAATTAATATGTAATTGTCCTTTTCCTGAACGCTTAATCCCTGGCATATATTCCAAAACTGGACTGGATGCCTTACAAATTCTGCGAAATGCCTATAGAGTAGTAACAATCAAAACCAAAAATAAGCCTTAGGTTAGTGACTCTCCTTCAGTTTATTTGCTTGTAATAAAACCGGTTTCTCTACTTCTCATAGCAACACCAATAAAATGAACTCCCTTTATTTCCCACTAATACAGAGAGACAAAATGCTAGGAGATAGAAGTGAAAAAATAATTTACTGACAAGGAGATAGGAGCGCTACAAAGATACAAAGGAAGTTGTTTACCCACAAAAAAAGGGGAATTCACTGCATCACCTGGTCAAACCACAGAGCTGTGCCGACCCTCTGGGCAACAGCCTCGGAGTCTTGGAGGAGAGAAAAAGAGAGAGGAGTGTTCCCCAACCCCCACATCAAACACATGGGTTTTTTTCTCTCTTCTCCTCCCTTCTCTGGCAGGGAGGTCTGAGGGGGGAGGAAATTCCTATGCAAAGAGATCGTCCCTCCAAAACCAATGTTGGAAAAAGGGGATAAAATACAACAAACCTCCTGAAACTATTACAATGTGTTAATGTGGAAATTATCCTACAAACTACACAAATTAACCCTGTGTTTTTTCGAGATCTTGGTTTCCTCGCTTGCTTGCCATCTGCAATGATTTGTGGAGAAAAAACCAACTATATGTATGCACTATTTGACTTTAAAGGGAGCCCTGGGATCTCTGATGTAGTTTCTGGTGTCTCTCAGGGCCTTGGACATTACCTGTGCATGGTAGCAATGGTTACTGCGCTTGGGAGCCTTGTTAGCCATTTGGAGATGGACATAGGACTAACATGCATAGGGACGGTCATGGTCATAACACTCCCATGCTTTCTTCTCATCCTGTTAGCTTTATTGAAACACTTTTTATCTGAAATACTAAAATGCAGACTGGTTTCAATAGAAATAAATTTCAAATCCACTTCACTTTATTCTGCATTGAAATGTAGGTGCTGACAGAGCTGCCTTGGTGTCATAAATCATTACTTCTTCAGCCGAACCTTGTTTTGCTTTTGGTCCTTCTGTGGTGATCCTGCAGTGATTCACGCTCTTGTTTCAAAGATAACACAGATTATCTGGTTATCTGTACCTTCAGGAACTGAGGCTTTGTCTTTATCAGATTTTGCAGGAAGAGTGTCTATAGTCTTTCAAAAAGTTGGGATGATTTCTGTGGTGCTTGTTACCCTGACATTTTTTGCAATATGCATCCAAGTTCTGTGCTGTAGTTAACTTCATCTGGCATAATTTTTTGGATGGATTGATTCTTGTCTTCCCAGAGGCAACTGATACTTGGACTTTTATAAGGCTTGAAATCTTGTAGAAAGAGAAGGCAAATCAACTTGTGATCGTTCTTCTAACTCCAAAGGTCCTCTGGTTTTTTTGAAACCTACTTGACTTCAGGTTGCTCAGAGGCATTAAAATGTTATTTGAAAATATGGTTTGTATATCCCGTTGCCTCATTTTTGCACCTATCATTACACCAAGGTATAATTTGGAATTTTTCCATATTCATGACATTGTGTGAGGTTGTAAAATAAATGTTGCCTCAGTAGAGTGCAGCTACTGATCACATGGAGAGACTGATCTTTATTTGGTTTTAAAGCAGAATCTTCTCTGTTTCACTTCCCTGCACAGTACTGCTGAATTAAAAAGTGTCAAATATTGTAAGAAACAATAAAAACACAACTTCTGGTATTAGCTTAAAGGGATTTGGGCCCAATTATTGTAGATCAGGATGAAGATTTTGTACAACATCACGGACAATTACGCAAGGTCTCTGGTACTTTGTGATCTCTAACATGCTATTTTTTAGTAAACTGAAAGCTCTAACATGTTTTTTATAGTAAAGAAAAGTCAATTCTCCATTAACATTTAGAAAATGTTTTTCTTTATTAACTCCTATTCTAATGGTCCTTTAAATCCTTTGTAATTAAACCTCTGCTGCAGTTACAAATATTGTCATCATTTCTGCTTAAACCTGAAAGGTGAACAGTGGTGAAAATATCTTTCCAGTTGCTATTAACTTGCAAATAATTTTGTGGATAAACTGCAGAATTTCTTACCAATTTTGGAGACTATTTTGATATACAAAAGCAATTTGGTAAAACACATTGCCAGCATCTTTCTGTATATAATGAGGAAACAGTCTGGGGTTTGGTGTACAATTGTTTAACTGCTTTTTAATGTGTATTATCTATCAGAAGTATGATTCAGCAGCCCATGTCCCCTTGATTCCTAGTACATCTAGTTTGTTCTCTGAAGGAGTCCATTTGGATTTGGAGAAGGAGAAAAAGTGGAACTATCAGTAAACCTTTAAATCTTCCTCAGTCAGAGTCCGAATTCTCCTTTTTTTTTTTTAATTTTTGTATTTACTACAGAGGTAGGGGTGAAGACTCCATATTTCCTTTCAAGGCAGTGTGTGAAGCAGCTTTCTTGCAGTGTCTGCTGCAGAGCTGTCTTCACAGGTGTCTGCAACAACTCTATAATGCAAGCATAAAAGAGGCACCCAGGGGCAATGGTCTGCTTGACCCACTGGGCACAAGCAGAAGACAGTACCTAGTGGAAAAATATGGCTCTAGACAGTAGCTTGAGCTGTAGTGACTGTAAGGTGATGACAGGATTGAGAATTTGGAGGAAGGGTGGGAAGGTGAACAGCAAGAGCTAGGACCCTGGGTTTCAAGAAAGCAAACTTGAGGGGTTTTATGAAATTGTTAGGCAAAATGAAGAGAAATGATGCCCAGGAGAAATGGAAGGTCATTTCCTTTCCAGAAGCTGCCTTTTTTTTAATCCACTGTGGCTGCATTTTTTTACTGGTTTTTAGCAAAATGCTTTCTGGTTGGCACTCTAGTTGAAGTAAATAAGGTCTATTGTAGGGAATTCTGGATGATATAGGTATCACTTCTTATAACTTATGAAATTAATTGAACAATGAATGATTTTGAGACCAAAATCAAAGCCTGCTTTTATTTCCCGTGTATGGTACCTTTTATGTCTATGGTACCATATATAATGCAGAATAACATAGGACGGGTAAGTGATCTGCTTGTCTTGGAAGTGTATTCAAACAATCTAAGAATCCTGATAAAAGGTTATAATAATAATTATTATTATTTGTGGTGAGGGCAAGTTGACAAACAAACTCTGTAAGTGCAATTTTAGCATAATATATTGCTGTATTCTTTCACAAATGCTGACATAAAGGTTCCAATATTAGCAAATAATATATTCTATTTTTTGCGATCACAATAAATATTAAGGTATTTCTTGCCCTGATATAAAGTGTTCTATTGGGCTTTTTTAGCCATGTCCCCACACCTCACTGCCCTGTTTCTGAAAGATCTTGGCATCAAGAGGTGCCTGAAGCCTGGAGAGGGATCTCAGGTCAGCAGGAGAGAGCCTGAAGAACAGCACAAAGGAATCTGAGCCACTCCAGACAGTTTCATTAGGGACCCAGCCTGAAGACAGTCAGCAGCATCAGGGACCCAGCTGAAATGCCTCTATGCAGCATGGGGGATAAAGAGGAAGAGTTAGAGATATGTGTACAGCAGCAGGGCTGTGATCTTGCTGGCATTGTGGAAACATGGTGGGATGACTCCTATGACTGGAGTGCTGAAGTAGAATGCACTGATGATAACTTCCTTCTCCAAGTGATAGGTTGGGGCAACCCCTGGTGTCAGTCCAGGCTGGGGGATGAACAGATCAAGAACTGCCCTGCTAGAAGGACTTGGGGGTGCTGGTGAATGAGAGGCTGAACAGGAGCCAGCCATGTGTGATGGCACCCAGAAACAAACCACGTTCCTGGCTGCATCAAAACAGGTGTGACCAGCAGGTTGAGGGAAGTGATTCCCCACCTCTACTCTGCCCTTCTGAGACCCCACTGGAGTTCTGCATCCCGCTCTGGGGTCCTGAGTACAAGAAGGATGTGAAGTTGCTGGAGCAATTTGAGGAGGTCAAAAAGTTGTTCCAAGGTTTGGGACACTTCTGCTGGGGAGACAGGCTGAGAGAGTTGGGTTTTTTTCAACATGGAGAAGAGAAGGCTCTGGGGAGACCTTAGGCACCCTTCCAGTGCCTAAAGTAGTTCTGAGAGAACTAAAGAGGGTGTCTTGACAAGAGCCTGGAGGGACAGGACAAGAGGGAATGACATCCCACTGTCAGAGGGCAGGGTTAGATGGGATATTGGGAAGAACTTTTTCCCTGTGAGGGTGGTGAGGCTCTGGCACAGGCTGTCCAGAGAAGCTGTGGATGCCCCATCCCTGGAAGTGCCCAAGGCCAGGTTGGATGGGGCTTGGAGCAACCTGGGCTAGTATTGGAAGGTGTCCCTGCCCATGGCAGGGGGTGGAAGGAGATGATCTTTAAGGTCCCTCCCAAGGCAAACCGTTCCATGATTCTATGATTCTATGAAGATAGCATTTAAACAGAACATCTGTTACATCAGAAACACTTTTATTATGCCAAAAACATTTTCTACCTATAGCTAAGGCATTATTTGCATTACCAATTGCATATTGAGAAGTGGTCATCATTAAAAGTTGGCAGGCAGATCAAAGGCATAGTAGTAACCACAATGTGAAAGCATTTTGTCTCTGGAGCAGGAATCTGTCTGGTGTAATCACAAAACTATTGGTACAGGATGCATTGTGAGAGCAGGCAAAGCATGTCCATGGCTCCAACTGTTAATCCTGCCTTTTGCAGTCCTTTCCACTGAAACAACATTTGTTGTTAATTCTTTTTTAACAAGGAACTTGGAACAGCTGAGCTGATGCAGACAGTGGAGAACAAGGATAGCTGAACTTGGTGGGAAAGTTGAGATTAAGGCCAAACAGCTTATACAGTCCACAGAGTATCACCTTGAAAACCCGTGAAATAAGAGAGAGTTCTGGAGAAAATGCAATAATTGAACAGTTGGAGCCTGACCAGGAGTTGCACAGCTGGAAGATGGTAAGAAAATCAGGGAATAGGGGACTCCAAAAAGAAGCTCCATCTGGCTTTGCAGCAATTATTTGTTCTTGGCTTGTATTCATCCCTTTTGTCATTACACATAGGACATAGTGCCAGGGATTAATTTGTTTCACTGTGGATTCTCTGTAAGCTTATTTTTGATGTAGCTTTGAGGCAGGTTATCATGTATTTATCTACAGCTTTAGTGTAAGATTAGCAAAAAAAGTTAAAAGATGTCCGAAAACCAGACTAAATTTGAAAGAGTGCAATGCACGTTTGAGAAGACTGTATGTATGATACATTTCCTTTCAGTTTAGTTGACTATTAGTTCCTCATATTGGAGAGTTTGGGGATTTAAATTCATTTTCATACTGTCCTAATGACAGCAACTGGGACCAGTTTATCTCTGTGTGTGTGTAACCAAAACATTCTACACCCTCTGTGTCATTTCTGATGAACTGTGAATAATAATGTATTGTTTGCAGCAGCCGCCCAGGGCACACCTGACACCTCAGGCTACAAGCTGAGTGTTAAAGAACCCTTCAAGGCATGGGAATATTTCTCTCTTCACAGCAGAAACTCAGCCATGATAACTCCCCTTTGGAGAGACATCATCAGCACCTTCATCCCCAGCCTGAGAGGTCTTGTCTGCTGATGGGCCATCAAGGATTCCAAAAATATCCCATGACTCACAAAGTAAATCATCCATTGTGGAACTCCTTGCCCTGGGGGAGGTACTGAGTATTCCTACCTGAATTTGAGCATATATAATCTTGGGGTTTGGTACTTTGGGTAGCACTTGTCAGATCCAGAGGGGGACCAAAACCTCAACAGGACTGTGACCACCATCCTCACCAATAGGTCTTCCTTTCCTTTTACTTTGCACTCAGGGGAACCACGTGGTGCTCAGCACATGGGCTGACGAACACCATTCTGTTCATGCCCCAGGGTGCTCGGTTATACATCTGTTCTTTGGGGGTTTAAACCAGTTTTTCTCTGTATCATTGTGTTTATTGTAAACTTTTTAGTAAGTTGTAACTCTGACTTGTAATCTCGCTTGAGTCGGGTTCATTTCTCCCACTGCTTAACCTTTAAGCCAGCACACATACATTACCTAAACTAGCATATTTTCAGAATGCTTGTTTATTGATGCATTAGACTTTTTTTTATTTTCTGTAGGAAAACACCTGCAGGAGTAGCAATGTAGTAGAAAGTGTTAAATTATCATTACAACTAATTTGTGTTCCAGATAATGAAATCACAGAATGACTTTTGTTGGGAGGGACCTCTGGAAATTGTCTGTCCCTGCATGGCTGACTTTAAGGTTTGCTCCAATTTCCAAATTAGATCAGATTATTTTGGGCATGTCCAGTTGAGAGCATCTCCAAGGATGGGGTATTTCACAACTTCTTAGGGTTCCAGGGTTTGATAACCATTTTAGTGAACATTTTTTGATGTGTTGTTTGGCAGCATGAAAAACCACCTCCCTCCCTGAGCCTCCTCTTTGGATGGTTAAACAAACACAGCTCTGAGCCTCTCCTCTCAAGTGCCATGGCAACCCTTGATCATCCTGGTAACCCCCCAATTCAGTGGTCTCATTTGAGTGGATCCACGTCTTTCCCATGTTTGGGAGCCCAAATCTGGACGTAGTAATCCAAATTTAGCCTCATTAGTGGAAAATCAAGAGGGAACAATCCCTTTCTGATATGGGTTGCAGATCTGGGTAATAAAGGTTCAAGGTGTTAATGATGCTGGGATTCAAGGTTCTTTTTGAAATATGCATCCTAGCTTTTAACCCAAGTACTGTGAATCTCTATCCAGAGCCCTTTCTTTTGTATGTACAGGTGTGCAGGAGGTTTGTGTTGGTGCTTGCAGAAGCGATACACAGTTTTTATTTTCTAATATCTGGGATTGGTATTCTTTTCACATCTAAAGGGTGTGAAACAGTCTTAACGATTTGCTCTGGTTTACATATTAAAGGATACCGTCCCTCTGCATGTTTAGCAGGTGCTTTGGAGATTTGTTTTATACATTTGTCACATAATTAAGAGTGTCATGAACAGCCCCTATTCAGGACCAATGGTGTAAATTGAAATGTGTCAGAAAAGGTATGATTTCCTGGAAGCTTTCACTTTGATCTACTCCTAAATTTGATATCCCTGGTTTGAGTCAGATTGATTAACCGCTGTCACATCTAACTAATGCAGAGAGTTTTTAATGATCAGAACTAATCATTATTATCTAAGTGAGCAAAATACACATTATCCTTTACTCTTCTTGTGATTGCAGTTATGATAGACAGCTACCAGGTGAATGAGCACATTTCTCCTGGAAAATACAGAAATGCATCCTTCAATTCTAATTTTTCTTGATTAGAGCAAGCTGAATTCTTCATCAAAGGAGCAATGGATAAAGGTTAGGTAAATGGCCATTACCTTCAGAGAGATGGCTCAAACTGCAAACTGTTGTTCCAAACCCAGGAAACCCTACAGGGAATAAGGAAGGAAGATTTATTCCACCACTCGATGTCAGTATATGCTCACTTTTAAAACTAGGCAGAACT
Organism: Anabacerthia variegaticeps; assembly: GCA_035583185.1. Lineage (NCBI taxonomy): Eukaryota > Metazoa > Chordata > Aves > Passeriformes > Furnariidae > Anabacerthia > Anabacerthia variegaticeps. The sequence goes on from JAWWEW010000166.1 coordinate 3,618,095, forward strand.
TTTTTTTTTCTTTCTAGGGACATTTTAGGTAAAGGCCATTTTCCACCTTTCTGAGAGTTCCTTTCAATTCAGATTTTACTGATGATTCCAGTTGACTGAAGAAGTAGGTATACAGTGCTGAGGACAATTCTCACATTTCCTCACCAGTGCTGCCTGCTTTCCCTTGTTTTTGCATAGCAGAGCAATGGTTTCTAGGCTTAGGGTGTTTGTGGATGGCTGCTCATTACTTTTCAAGGCAGGTAACTGCTTTCTTAAGTTGACTAAAATCTGTCCTCACAAAGGTCTGGAGTGATCTCAGCCATTCATTACCTCTTTGAATACCTGTATCGAGAAAACTACCTCCTCTTTGGACATTATTTCTTTAGCAGCCCACTTTTTGAGGCCTGTTCTCCCATTTCTTTCTCTGCATCAAATTGTGGTGGAAGCAGTGAAAAATTCCACTCTTGATTAATTTGACTCCTCTCCCCACCCTCAGCTTTCCTTTTGAGCCATTGCAATACAGAAGTAGCCAGGGAACTGACTTTGAGCCTTCTCTGGATCTATACCAGCAGAGGAGGCAGCTGTATCAAACATCTCATGTTTGAGACCTTAGGCAAAATTCGCCCTTTGCTTTCTACAAGACTGAGTCTATCATTACATTTACTAATTGCCCTGTGAGTACTTCTCTGCTCTAAATGCTTCCTTTATTGTTAATGTGAGCAATTTATTTGATAATATAGTGCATTGGAAAGTGAAATTGAGATTTAAATAGAAATCTATTTAGTTCTAAATAGTTTAATCTTTCTCAAACTGAAAAGGCAGTTTTAGAATATCATTAAGTACTTGGTTGTGTGTGGAAGATGATTTTCCTGAATCTATATGTTCACAAACTTCTATTTGCGTGTTAGAATAATGAGATTGTTTTCAAATAATTAGTACTCTTGACTTGGTGTAGACACTTAATAATCTTTAAAATCTGCTTTAAGCCATTTGCATTAATTGTAATAAATCACTCATTTCAATTGGACACTGTTTTAGATAGAAAACAATGTCATTCCTGGTGTTTTGAAACCTGCTGGAAGCCAAAAAAGCTATTTGTGCTGCTGAAACTGAACTGAATTTCACAGCTACTCTTAGGAATGTGGTACTGATTTTCCTGTGACTTCAAAAAACAAGATCATAGGTGGCACTGCAGCCAGCCAGGTGACCTGTAGAGACTAGGAAAATCCAAACCTCGATGATGCTGCATGTGTTAATTGAAAGTTTCCTATTTAAAATAAATATATATAAGAAAGACCAACAAAGTAAAAATATACATAGGCTATGACCTAGGTCATCCAGCCAAAACCTCTGAGAAGAACTTCCAATATGTTTGAATTAAATGGGTATTGCAGAGGATGTCTGGCTTGGAAAATGGATTTTAGTTCTGTGAAAGTCTGTTTGCAAAACAGTAGCAAATCCCATGCTGTGCTTGAAAGTTAAACCCATGAGAATGCCCATGGGATTGAAATCTGGTTTTAAAAAAATTAATGTATTTTTGGATATACCAGCTGGTCACCACATTTGTTCGGAGGCCAAAATCAAACACGCTGTGTTGGTGCCTCTGTGGCTGCAGTGGAGAGAGCCAGAAACCTGCATTACATGAATACTGCAAGATAACACCAAAATGCTACATGCTACCCAGCCCAGATCTGCTGCACCTGTAGGTTGTTCCAAAAGAAGGGTGAACGTTCCTCCCTCATCCCTGGTAGTCTTACTTCCTTTCGCTCTGCATCTGTTATGCAAAATGATCCTTTCATATAAAAGCACAAACCATTAGGTAGTCACGCTGCATTTTTCTGCTGAGCAGCTATTTGCTGGCTGGCTCTTTCCTTGATGTTGTTACGGGATATTTACTGGAAGACAATGGTGCACTGGGATTTAGAGTCAAGCTAAATTATTAGTAGCTTAGTGTCTCATTATTCCTCTTTCTTCTGTGAGTCAGCACCATTTTCAAAGCACCATCTGGCACCACAGAATCAGCGCCCCTGCCCACTACAGGCATTAACAACAGTGTGCTGATTGCACTTATTGGCAATCATTTAGCCTTGGGTGATGAGTGCCCGAGCAGCCAGGCAAAGATGAGAAGGCCATTGCCATCAGCTGCTCCTGTGGATAATGACCCTTTGAAGCTGTATTTTGTAGCCCTTGCTACAAAGTGATGCACAAATGGGTAGTGTAGGCAGGCCTGAGCAGTCTCCTTATGCTATGCTCAGATCCAGCTACTTGCCTGAAGAAAAATTCCCTTTGGGAGCTGTATCCAAGTGACACGGAAGAGTGCTACCAGTCCCTTCTTCTGCATGTGGTCTGAAAACCACTAACCCCCTTCAGGGCCTGTCCAGTCATTGCTGTGGCCTCTTCTGCAGACCTCAGCTGAAATGCTTGTTCCACAAGAATAGGACTGCAAGGTAAGACAAGACCTGTTCTTGAATCAGGCCTGTGCTTTTAAATGGACCTGTGAAGGTATCACAGGAAATATTTCATGCTTTTGTGGCGGAAACATCAGAGCATACATTTGGCAGCCTTTGCTGATGAGAATTGACATGCATCAAACAAGCGATCCCTCCTCATTTAGTATCACACTGACAATCCTTATGGCTTAGCAGCAGCAAGGCAACAGCAGCAGCAATCTCACAAAAGAGCTGCTCCTCTACATGCACAAATCCTTCATACTTATAACTTTACAAGTAAAAACTTGTCCAATCCATGTATGCATTTCATACCCTGTACCTTGATCATGTGCCTTATGCTTAATATGTCTTATTCTGCTGGTTAGTATTAGAGAAGGGTTACACATATTAATTTTAATAAGAGTTGTAGTACAGCTTAAAAAGGAACTTTTCAAGTGATTTGGTGGCATATTTAGACTTCACAAATGAGATCTTATGACACTGTCAGAAGCAATTAAAGCTATGTTATTCAGCAATGAAAGGAACATGAATGTATTATGATATTAATTGTTATTACTCTTCAACCCTTCCTGTACTAAGGTAGACTTTTATATACTTGCTTTGATTTTGTGTATAAGAACCAAAAAGTCTTATGTCTCTTACAGAAATTTACAGTTTTGATAAAATTCTTAAGGGTAGAAATGTTTTCTATATTAATACAATTGTTCCATTAAAATGCCTTCATATAAAGGAGGAATATCTTCATGTAGTCAATACCAGGTCTTTGCAGCATGTGATGTATGTGGAGCTGACCCAAGCCCTGTCCTATTAGTATGGGCTGAACAGTTTTGGGCAGGAGGTGCTGAAGAAGGCAGCATGTAGCTTTGTGTGTGCTTATGTGATTCTTGGAGCTTTGCATGGTATAAACTTCACTTTTTGTACATTATAAACTTTCACTTGTAGTGTGGAAAATACTTCCTAGAGTATGGGGCCGTTCATCAGGCTTATAGTTTATGCATGAAACAATGGGAAAGCAATATGTCTTCAGAGAGCCATCACACCATCATCAACTTCCATTGGAAAACAATTACGAGGCTTCTGAAATTATTATCATGCCAGAAATTTTTCTTTGTGACTTCACTTAAGAGAATGACAGAAATTTCAAAGCATGATCTATCCCTAGTATATTCTTTACCATTCAGTAAAAGCAGGAATGGGAGAGGTGGATCATACTAGGTACAAATCAAGCAGGGAAAAGCATATACATAAGTGATAAAATATGCAAGTGCCTCATCTTGGTGGGCGTTACTGCCACTTGGCATATTTGGGGCCCTTCCACTGAGAGTCATTAGTCTCTGCTGGTTTCTCCTGCTCACCATCTGCTTTGTATCTCTACAGCTGCTGGTCCCTTCACAGGACCTTTGACGTGTTTATTATCTTTGGAGACATGGTTTTGCAGCCTCTTGCTACTCTAGCAACTCCCATTGATGCAGGATTGGGACATGGTAAGAGATCACTTGTGATCTGACAGTGGGGGCTCTTATGTCACTTAAGCTTCTCTGAACTAAGTGCTAGTGAATAAGACCACTGGTCTGTGTACTTCTTTTGGATCCTAATATTACATCTAGTTACCAAAGAAAGGTAACACAAAAAAGAGCAAATATACTTTCATTTGTCAGCAGTCTTGAAATATCTGTAAGGAGGTTTAGTTTTGTTTGCATCTTCTGAAATTTTTCAGGACTCCGCAAATAGAAAAATGTTTGTAAGTCACTGACAAGGAGAATTTTTTTTTTGAGACCTTTCCATTCTGGTTACAGAGAATCCACATCAGTCCATGACCTCTCATTCCACTTGATAATTGCCTCACTATTTAAAAACTGCCTTTATTTCTGCATCTGGTGTGTTGGGCTACCCTCAATCCGGTCTGCTTGGAATGCTGAATTAAAGAATTATCAATTTTTTGTAGATGGCAAGAGGATGTGATCAAGGCACAATTTAACCTGTCATTTGATAATCCAAATGGATTGACCTCCTCATACCTTCTACTCTAAGGTATGTTTACCTTATATATGTACTTTGACAGATTGCAGAGAACTGATGCTTTGGAGATGAGACCTTGTTTATTGAGTTTGGAATAAAGGGCCCTGCATGCAGTTTTGGAGTTTTTTGAGACCTTTGTGCATCCACTTGTGCACAAGACAATTTTGTTGTTGTTGTTGTAGTTGTTGTTGTTGTTGTTGTTGTGGTCTGTTCCAGGCTGTTCTGGCAGCCTGTAAAATGTCTGATTTGAAATGATTGCCAGGGTTGACTCAAATCAATAGGAGGGAGATGGAAATGTATTTCAGGATGTTTCTTTTTTGGTCAATAAAATGTTATACCCTGTGCCATCAAAAAATGCTGAAATCAGCTTTGAAGAAGCTGAGAAAAGAAAAATGTAACAGTGACAGAAGAAATTATAATGTTTTGCAGCTCTAAATCACATCCTGTACACAAAGGTGAAATGGAAGTTAAAATAACAGAAAAGAGGTTTCTGTTCCTCAAAATCTGGGGTTTAGCTTTGAGATAAAAGAGGAAATTTATACTAACACAAAGCTTATGAGACCTTTTAGTAATGAAGAAATGGGAAGGACATCAGGTGCTTCATTACCAAACAGTGACATTTCCTGTTCATTTAATTAAAGCAAAAGTAATTGCCCTAGGGATTACCAACTGAATGGTTCTTCTTGAGGGGTTTGTCCCCATCATGAGAAGGGAATGAAACTTAACTGATTTTTTTTTTTTTTTTATTGTTACACTCGGGTGGAAATAGTGATCTAATTGCCATTAAAGCATTCATTTCCCATCTAATTACTTCCCTGTGAACACACAAATACAGATTATGAAGAGTGTAACCAGCGAAGCTTCAGGGAGGGATGGCCTGGGCCACAATATGACTGCAAAACTAGGAGGAAAATCTTCTCAGTACACTTTGGCAGAGACTGTACAAGTTTAGCTTATGTGGTGTTTGGTTTGGTTTGGTTTTATTCCTACCTGTCTCGGAATCAAAAAATTTGTCTCAGATTTCACTGACCAGCATGGATAGTGCAGCATCTTGGAAAGGTTAGTTGAACACAAAAGTCTGCAATGGCTGTGAATGACACCTAAACTACCAAAACAAATTGTCTGACACAGGCTTCTAAGACAGCATGAGATGGGATCCTCTAATTCGGTTCATTTTTTGTTTGGAAAATGTAAAATGCATGTTAGATTTCACAAGACTTGTTGTTTGTGAACCTTTAATTTATATTTTTTTTAAAGTTGTCACTAAGTCTGCGTTCCTGAGTTTCTGCCCATGCAGAGTGAAGTTAAAAGGGGAGAATATAAATTATTCTTGCTCTATTGGCTCACAAGTTTTCATCTTTATCACCACGGAACCTTTCAGAAAAGTCAGATGAGTCAGATGAGATGATTGTAATGGACAAAAAATCACACACACGCACAGGTTCAGGGACGGGAATATTTACAACTAGCAACACCTTTATTATTCTAAGGCTTGTCTTTTATACTTTTTCTTATCTGTCCATGCATACATATGACACTCTATTAGGCAAGCACTTCTGTCCACCAGTCTTAGACCATCTCCTGATAGGTAGCTCACTTCTCTCCTCATGCTGGTAAGTCTCAAAACACGCCTTGTTTTCCATACTTGTTTTTCTCAGTTGTTTTTCTTCTTTCTTCTGCTTTCCCATGCCTGGATCAAGGCCATAGGTGTTTTCTTCCCTGCTTTCCCATGCTCACAGCTACACCCTTTCAAGGCCAAAGCAGTCTTGACCCCAGAAGTCTTCCACATATAATGAAGCTGAATTTACCTCCTTGTGTAAATATCACTATCCAATTCCACGTGTTGGCTGTCACAGGAGCCTTGTGTGCTGTGTCCTTAAGCCCTGCCACATTCCTAGGACGGTTTTGGACACCACTGGTTGGATAGGGCAAGGTTCAAAACGTCGTGATGGGTTTGGTAAGATGTTGTTTGCAGCAGGAGCAGAGCAATGTTGGAAGCTGCTCAGGTTTCTCTCCAGGCTGGGGTGAAAGGAAGCTGGAGCTGCTGATGGAGATCAGCAAAGCTGATGCCTTGTCATCTAAAACCAAATGTATCCATGCTGTGGAAATAGCAAGTGTTAAGAAAGGATTTAGAGAAATATAAAGGAGTATATGCTCCATTTCAGTAAGGAAACCATCATCATCTAAAATACATAACAAAAGTAAGTATTCAGCTTTTTGACTGAACTCAAACTATTACAAAATCATTGTGAAGAAGTCGTCATACTATATTAGATAGACTATAACTCTTCTGCTTTTTGCATGTCCCTTCATTTGCCTACTAAAATATATGTGTATATATATATATATATTTGTGTTTCTGTTCAATTCTCAAATTTCCTACCACTTTTCACAATTTTTCAAAGATATATAGTACAATTCTGTAACTGATGTGGAAGCACCTTGGTGACTACAGGGGATCTGCTTGAATGGAAAGAGAATTTTAAAAGTCTGTTTCTCTGTCATAGAAAACAAAATGAGTTGACCAAGTCAAGTTTCAGATATAACCATCTGCTAACATTCGTGATGCTTATTGTGAAAAACAATTTTTCAATGCATACAGAAATCCACTGGGCAGGGTTTTGATGTCAGTTTGAGGTCAGCATGAAGGATTTGGTTTGAACTGCTCTCATTTTAGATATTCAGACATCTGATAAATGTGTGATTGTGAATAAAGAAATAAATACTCAAAGACGAATGATGTTGCCCAAATTTGGAATTAATGGAGTGAGGACTGAGTAACCTAATCAGAGGATATTTTCCATCTCAACACCCTTTGTTGGTAGGTTTGGAGCAGCACATGGTACAGACCAGTTCTGCAAAGAGATTGTGTGTAGGTTGGAGAAGAAAGGCAGAGGTCCAAGAGGAACTGATCATGTGTCCTCAGGTCTGGCCAGGGACCAAACACAGACTTGTCCAGCTTCAGTGGGAGCCTGCAGGAACTCTGACTCATCCTCCACGGAGTTTTGAACTCTTCATGACCTCACAGCATTAAAATATGAACATGTTATTAGGAACAGAATACTGGATTTTGAATGAAATTGCTGACTTTTAACCTCTGAAATACTCCCAGACTTCCAAAACACTTGCTTTTCTCCTTTCAGAATTTCCTATCAAATTGCTCCCCACAAGCCACTGTGTTGAGAATCAGATATCCCAATTAGTGTCATCATTTTCCCTCTATAGAGCATTTTGCAGTATTGGATTGATAAAATTTATCCACCTTTAAGATAACAAACTGACAATTATCTGGGTTCACACCAAGTATTGCAGAACAGAAACAGGAGAACGAATGCTGTGTGGTACCCACTGCTGTGGTCTAGAGCAAATAAATTCTACTAAATCTCTTAAGTGAAACACCTTATATTTTAATTGAGGCACTAGTCTAAATTCCAGCTGCCAGTGGAAATACAGCAATGTTTGTATTTAAAGAGTTATATAAAAGTATGCTGAGGGACCAACCATAATACCTCACCAAGCCTTATTATATATGATGAGGTTTCCAAATGTATGTACTGGTATTTTGTATGCATTTCAAGATTATATTATCTTGTGTGAGAATTTCCATATTCAGGGTTTTTTTTGTTAAAATTAATGTTTGTAAGATTCATGCTCATAAAAAGAACAGATGTTAAATTGTCATTATGCCATTGATAAAAAGGAGACAGTTTGAGCTGAATTCTTTCTGGATATACTGAAGATTTCAGAAGTATGAGCTGTGAATTTTAAGTGTATAATCAGATACAGGGAGTAGACTGAAGGGTGATAGATCTATAGGTTTGAACTGGAACTGTAATTGTAGCAGTGTAGCTTCCATTTACAATGTACCCCGAACTTACAGGAAGGAAGTTTCTCAAAATGATGACTTGAATTTTTATTTTTTGATAATAAATACAATACGTTGCTTGTTGGCTTAGGGAAGCCTATGTGGCAATATGGTGCAAAGCTGCATATGTATTAATATAGCATTTAAAACACTGGAGTTATTTATCTCTCAGAAAAGGCTTCAGGGTGATGGGATCAATATGTTTGAACTGCATCAAGGATATTAGGAAATCAGTGCTGATCATCTGGTCAAGGCTGTTGGGCGGAACAGAAGTAAAGTTTCAGATGATTGAACAGACTGCAGGAAATTTCAGAAGATGTGATTGTACACAGAGTAGTGATTATAATCTCTGAGTAATTCTTTTATAAAGCAGTATAAATATAGGATGATGTAGAGCAAGAAAAATAATTAGCCTGATCGCTTTATGCTTCAGTGTATGTGATAATAGGATGGTACAAAGCCCATTACAGAGGTGTACGATAGCATTTAATTCTAAACATGTTCCTTCTGCCTGAATGCTACAAGTCCATTCTATTCTTGAAGATATTCCTCATTCTGTTGAGGATAGATGAGAGTCTAGTCTTATGTTCTGTGCTCAGCATGGTCTGCAATGAATCAATCTACTTGATGTCTCAAAAAATAATGCTTGTCTCTGGATATTTAAATGCATTCTCTGTCAGTTACCATGTTCCTACTGAATGCAACTGCAGAGTGCCAAGGCAAAACAGAGCCTTTTATTTCCTCCAGAAAACACTGTATTTTGATCCACAAAGTAATAGAAATTTGCTTTTAGATTAAAATTATGGCTGATATATATCTAGAAGCTATTCGTGCCAGTGTATGTTACGTGTAAACATTTATTCTGCCTGAAATGGGAGCTACTGAGGATGCTCTGAAAGTAATCCAGGGCAAGCCTGAACCAAATGTGGTACGTTGTTACACTGTTACACATTTGAAGCAAATCCAGAAGAGTCAGGACTCTCTTCTTTCTACTTTGCCTTTAGTGGTTCTCATTTTTCTAATGTAGCTAAAGGTAAGGGTTTTCCTTGCAGCAAGTCTCTGTTTTCTTCTGTAGAAGTGCTGATTTCTGCTATACCACCTAGTAATCACTCCAAGGGCCTTTTTTAATTGGAGACCTCATTATTTCAAAATGCTGATTTGGAGGGAGCTGCACTCTCTGGCTCACAGAGCCAGTAGAGCTGGGAAGATGATGTATTCAGAGGTTTTTCGTGGCTAGAAAGGGAAAGATGCTAAGTGTAAACAACAGAAGTACAGTATAGCAGATGATTAAGACCCAGTGTTCAAGACCTAGCAGTATTAAATTAAATACCATGTATAATAATACTAACCTGCTTCTTTAGACGAGGAGGAGACAGGCAGAGAAACAGCGAGGCTCTTACCTGGTGAAAACATTCTTAGTCATAGTGACAGTATCACTATTATAGATATTGAGTATAATACAGAAGTATGGAATCAGTAAGGTTGGAAAACACCTTTAAGGTCATTGAATCCAACTGTTAAGCCATCACCACTATGTTCACCACTAAAACATGTGTCCAAGTGCCACATCCACACATTTTTGGAACATTTCCAGGGATGACGACTCCACCACTGCCCTCGGTATCCTATTCTAGTATGAGTAAAGTTTTCCTAATATCCCATCTAAACCTCTTCTGGAGGTGGATGAGTGGGGGGGGGGTGGGGAGCAGAATTTCCTTGCAAGACTGCGTGCACAGCTCATTTCTTTACACTGAAAGTGACTCCTTGGGTTATCATTGCCAAGCAGGTGTCTGATTGGCTTGGAAGGCAAGATGCAATACTCCCAAAGATTTCTGTAATGACTTTTAATGCAAATCAAGTTTTTTCCAAGTATTTTCCATTTGTCATGTGGGCCTAGTCTCTATTATTCTCCTAAGTCTTGACACCCTTATTTCTTCTCATAATGTGCACTCTACTTGAAAACATGTGAATGACTTGTAGAGAAAAGATAAAAATTATTTGAGTGCCTTTCTATTTAAGCCCTCAGAACTGGGCCTTTTCAAGGACTTTTGCTTTAGATTTGGAGATCACTACCATTCAGCTCACCTGTTGAAGTGCTGCTTCCACAACTGCTTTTGTATTTCTTCAGCCAAATGGGCTGTTGACACTGTCACTGAACATTCTCCTCTGTTCTGACCATAAAGCTCCTAGTTAAAGTATAAAGACGTGTTGTTTCCTGAGTTATTGTTTCAGTCATCAGCTGGAAGCTGCTGGATAAACATATCTCAGTGCCAATTCTTACCTTTATTTTTAGTGGCAAGTGTAAAGCAGTAGAGACTGATGACATTGTAAGTGTTGTAATTTCTTAGTGTGGGGGACTCTTGACTGTGTAAAAATTTTATGAGCTTAATACTGAACAGGGCTGGGCAACTACAGCTCAGTACAGAAATTAGTAGAAGTAGTAGTTTAATTCTGTGAAAAAAAAAACCAAACAACATTGAAGTGATGTTACTGAAAATTCTTCATGCCTTAAACATGAAATGTTAGTGCCTAGGGAAGACTGATAGTATGTGGCAGCCCTCATTCAAAGCTTCAGCTACTCTCTCTTCCTGGCATGTTGTATTTTATATAGTGCTCTCTCTGAAGGTCATCAATCTTCACAGGGCATAGGAGAAAGTTTTCATTCAATAAACCTATCTATTAAAAGGCTCTCAAGAGAAAAATCTATAAAAAAGGAGTTGAAATAATATGGCAGCAAAATGTATTCATGCTGTTGCACAAAAATTTTGATTACTGGTGGGGTGTGCTCCAAAATCTACCATATCATCCTGGCCCACGCTTCAGCCTTGTCAGTGTCCCTGTCACTATGGACTGCAGGGCCACAAGGAAAGTTTCTGTACCAGTGTCTCTCTTGGCACTGTGCCTCAGGACACTTCTCTGCTGACACTTCAAGGTCTGGGCACGCTGCTCCACTGCTGTAGTTACACAACACACAGCAGGAACGTGAATCCTCCGCTGTGCTTTCAGGGCACATACACAAGGAAGGACTTGTAGAAGGGAAAATGGTATGGGATATTGGGATATTCCCCTTCTAAATACTGAAACTATTTGTTTTCTTCTGATTTCAGCTTGACTGAAATATTGTGAACAGTGAAATTTGAGTAAAATATATTTGAATTTCACAGGTACAACTCAGCTCTGGCAGTTGCTGTTTGTTTCTTACTGAAGATCAGCTGTTTGATTCCTACTGAAGAAGCAAGTTCCCACAAGGTAGGAACTTGTCTGCTCACGGTCATAACATAATTGTAATAATTTGCAGAGGTACCATTAGTTTTGTTTAGGATTTGTTATCAGTTAATAAATATTATTTGGCATAAACCAATAGATCTCTAGATGAAGCAAAAATGAGATAAAGGGTTTCACTTGTATGATGAGTAAAATATTGCTCAGAGAGTGAAGGGCATTTTAATGAAGGCAGCTTGAGAGAGAAGAGGGATGGCAGGAATGCAACATACACTGCAAGCAGATCATCTCTGGTGCACGTACTGCTTTTATGGGAAGCACAGGCTTAGTGGTGGGCTCCAGATTCTTTCCCATGCTCTGGAGGTACAGAGATGGACTAAATCCAATTTAGCTGTGCAGCTGAGCAAGGTTTACAATTGCCTTGTGTCACTAGAGTGAAGCGAAGCCACCAGACCTTTGGCATGAATGTGGCCTGTATACGTCAAAAAGAGAAAGGGCATGAAATAATATCATTCCCCAAATCCTTTGCTCAATTCACACATATCCAATGCTTCAAGTGTGCATGGATGTGGTTGCACACCCAAAGGGATGGATAAGTCTGTGACAGCATGTGCCAAACATACGGTTCCATGTTTGTCTCAGAGTGCCTATTTTGTGCATGTTTTCTACTTTGGGTTATTTCCCCATGTTACTAAAGCAACTGCAGCTGGTTTTTAAAAATCTGAAAAACTGCAGTTCTTTTCTGGCAGTAATCTAAGGCACTGTATGCAAAGAGTGTGGGAGGTGATCTCATTACTCCTTTTGCACCTGTTATTCACAACAAAATGATTTGCAGGTTTTCTCTCTTAGTTTCTTTATATTCACTTCAGCATTATTTTCAAGACCGTGACTCTCCATGTGTGGAGTGTAGGGTTTTTCCTGTAATGTAACTCAAATTTTATGGATATTAGTTACTGTATCAGACTGACTAAGGGCTATTAGGCAATATCGCACTCTGTAACAGCAATAAATCTTTATCTCTACTTCTAATATACAGAAAACTACAGGCCATAAACTTTTTAAATGTTTGAGGTAAAAGGAGAGCTGATGTTGCTGGTAGTTTTATAATGTTTATGCAAATGTTTCTGTACTCATGGCAGAATAAAACCAATGAGAGACTTTAAGTGGAACAAATTCAGACTGCTTATTAAGTGAAATGTCCTGAAACTCATGCAGCTGAGGACAAGGAATGTAAGATCATTGGTGTCCAATGAATAATTTGTTGTGTTTTTTGATGGGTCCCTTATTGGCTAGATCTTTAAAGGCAGATGTACCTACACATTACTTCTAGACATTCAGAGGAGACTTAAAAGGCTCTTTAGCTTAAACCCCCATGCTTCATTACATTACTCATTAGAATAACTAGGCATTTTAAACACCAAATTAGATAAAACAGAATAAAATGAAGGTTTAACTCTCCCTGAATCCGTGGTGTCCTTGCAGGTCAGTCACTGCTTCCAGAGGTGAGTCCAGTCACCTTGGCAGCTTTGGGGATTACAACAAATTCTTCTCCCTGGCCAGCTTTTCTTCCTGAAGCCACACAGTCCTGCCTCGCTTGGCTCCATGCTCCTCCTTATAATTTCTCTCTATCCTTGCTGCAAATTTTTGTGCAAAAATTGGACTAGGATTAGTTCTTATCCTCCCAGGAGACCTCCTGTGTTTTGGTATTTGCCCAGGGCTTCACAGAAATCCTGGTCAGACTCTTTTGGGAAGCTTTCTGCATTCTGGTGTTTTTCAGTTTTGTATTCCTAAGTACCCCAATCTTACAGCCTGAAAATACATGCACTTGAAAATAACACCTAGAAAGTGAAGAGATTAAAAACCCCCTAAACATGTTTGCTTTTCCTATTGGTAGGGCTCATCACAGGAGACACTTTGCATCTTCCAATTCAGCTCAGTGTTATGCCATGGATACAGGCTGTAAAAGCAGTGGCCTCTATGACTACCTCTTTTCCTTTTTGCAGAATATCTCCACTTTATAACCAGTCTCGAATTTCTGAGTCTTCAAGGGTCTTGACAGGTTTAATCTCTTACCTCTGTTCCTTTAAGTAGAAGATGGCTGTAACTTACCAGAGTAGAAGTAGTTTCCCCTCCACATAAATCTTTGCTATAGCAGGACTGGTTGCAAAACAACTTTCTGCTTCAGTGACATTTAAAGGTCTCTGTTCCCAGTTTACTGGCTGACAGCTCTGGGTTCTGCACTGGACTTCACGTTTGCTTTCAACGTGCATGAACTTCAGATGAAGTCAACATCTAGCCTATCTAACTGGACATAAATGCTTTTGTCTCTTGAATGAGACTGTCCACACTCTTGCCCAGCAGGGCTGGCTACCACAGCTGTTTAGGGATGCTGAATTCTCAAAGCCTTTTCTTCCATACCATAGTATCAGGAAAGCTGGTCAGGTGCATCATCAAAATAGCTCTGATCAAATGAACTGTAGCAATTTACTTCTCGTTATAGATGCTGTTTCCTTAATTCTTTCATAACTTGGAGAGCTGTCTGGAAATAGGTTAGGAAAAAAACCCAACTATGGGTCAACAGGGAGGCGGCATATGACCTGGCCATGGTTTGGCACTTTATTTATTTATTTAGTCCTATAATGCAGTATGGAAACTGCAAGCCAATTTTATTAGGAATGTACTGATATGTAAACAAGAACCTCAGTTATAATAGCTGCAAATTGCATAGTGCTTTGGTTTCCTGGTTACTAATCAGGCTATCTGTATTTAATTGGGTATGGTTCAAACTATCCATAGTTTCATTTTCCAGTTGCTGCACAGAGATATGTTATGATGAAAACTACTTCTGATTTTGTAATTAATTCAGCTGAAATAGATGAGTTAATCTATTTTAAAATCTTAGCAACCACACGGGTCTCTTCTGGATTGAACAATATGTGGCAAAGCACAAATGAAACTCCTTAGTTTTTCTGTTCTTTGTATGAAGTGGCTTTCTACTAAATTGTGTTGTGAAAGGTGTGTAAAAACTGCGTGATGGCCATCAGAGTCCAAATCTGAAACTGTTTTTTAAAATTGCTTCCTGTCAAAGAATGATTTATTATTTTAATTTTCACTACAGCAGTTAAGGTGGTAGAAAAGATTCTTTTGAATGACTTTTTTCATCTGACATAACCTCATTACAGCTTCAAGGTATTTACTTTGCCAAATCTATTACCAATATTCACATCTATTATCTGCTCCAGAGCTCTCCAGAGATCTGTAAGCTGTGCCATTGCAACCTCATGCTTGCACTGATTTTATACAATTTTGGAAGTCTAAAAACCTCCTCTAGGAGGAAGGTGTCAGCTTAAACTACAGCTAATTCAGTTTGAAAGAGGGAGCAATGGGAAAACTGGAACAAAAATATACTATAATGCCGCTGCCTTTCATACTGCGTAGTCTGAAAATAAATCCAGAATCTACTGAAGCACCTGGCAGGAAGGCAATCACCTGATACTGCCAAACAATTGCAGTGGCATCAATCTGATCACACTGAATTGTGGCTGAAGGTTCAATGCAGTTTGGCTCATGGTGCGATGTGTGCATGTTCCTCCTGTTGAGAGCGTGTCGTGCCCTTCCACCTTGTAGGCTCCCATGCTATTAGAATTTCAGCTCACCACACCAATGGCCCAGTGCTCAGTGCTTGTGTGCTGTGGCGTGTCCTCATATCCCAGCAAAGCCGAGATGGAAATCTCCTGGCCAAAACTGGATTTCTCCATGGAAACTGTTCTCCCACATTTTACTTTGCCAGGTCTTTTTAGCCAAATATGCACCTTCACCGTTATGAATACAAGGCACCTAATTTTCTTTGGGGAAAAACTCCATAGTGTGTTGAGTTCTGACTTGCCTGTGGAGGACTTGACAGGACTCTGACCAAGGCTGGCCCATTATGTCCCATCTTACTTTGCTTGATTTGAGCTGCTTTTTCCTTGCTTTGTAAGCTTTTGGGGAAGAAGGTTTTCCATTCGCTCGGTTTTGCAATGAGGGTACTACAACGAGACCCATAATGAGATCCCTGAGTGGTAAGTTAATACAAACATAAGAATAGTGCTAATTAACTGCACTCTAATTGTGTGTATGTACTCAAAGCTTTTTCTAGGGATTAAAATAAGGGCTTCCCCTCCCGCAATCAGGAGTTTATAAAAATGGATAAATATCACCCTATATCTGCCCTAATCTTAGAATCACAAAATTGTTAAGATTGGAGATGACCTCTAAGATAATCAAGTCCAACCATCAACCCACCTTGGCACAGTCAAGGCCACCACTAAACCATTTCTTCAAGTGCCACGTCCACAGGTTTTTTGAACATTTCCAGCAATGGTGACTCCACCGCTGCCCTGGGCAGCCTGTGCCAATGTTTTGCAACGCTTGTTGTGAAAAAATTTTCCCTAATATCCAACCTTAACATCCCCTACCATGGCTTGAGGTCATTTCTTCTATGTCCTGTTGCTTGGGAGAAGAGATTGACCCTCATCTGGCTCCAACCTCCTTTCAGACAGTTGTAGAGAGCAAAACAGTCCCTTCGTGAGACTCCTTTCCTTATCTAAGTGTAGTAGTTTTGGTTTACGCCTTTCCTCGTAACCGGATCATAACTAAGAATGTATTCCATCTCATTTCTTTACATAAGCAAAGATATAAAGAGGTGTGGCAATAAGCCTCAGAAGATGATAAAGCTCACCATAATGTTTTTAAGTCATGGTTTTTATTCCCTTGTAAAATAGAGTTTGTCCCTGGCCATCTCTGTCTTTGTCTGTCCCCAAAACACTGGTAACGC
>JAWWEW010000166.1:3634545-3647077 GCA_035583185.1 Anabacerthia variegaticeps
CTTCCCCCTGAGACCCCTATAAATACCCAGGACCCTGGGAATAAAATCCTCTTTGCTTCCTGCCTACCCAGCGTGTGGGTGGTCTTTCCTGCAACATCTTGGGGACCCCGGTGGGCCACGTGGAGGTGGGACAAGGGGCAGAGAGCATTCCAACCAGCTGCTGCAAAGAGGGGGAGTTGGAAGCCAGGGGCCTGTCCTTCTTCGGGTGGTGTTGGAGGGCAGAGGAGCTCCCTTCGGTCACCCTTGGTGTGGGAGTGGGCTGTGGGTGCGGGTCTGCTGGTCAGCCAGCCGGGTCGGGGTGGGAGGTGTCCTGAGATACACGAACAACAATTGTTTTGGTGAGAGGGAAGTGAAAACTTGTTTTCTTTCTCTTGTCTTCTCTGTATATACATGTATATATGTGTAAATATATATAAACTGTTTTAGTTCTGCTGAAATCTGGTTTTGCAGGGTTTTTTTTCCCTCCCCTTTTCCCTGTGGCCAGGAGGGACCTTTGTCCTGGGCCCTTCGGCTCTTGGCATTTGGCCAATTTCAACCGGTCACACTAAGCATAGGGAAAAATTTTGAAAAATTATAGGAAACCCAGGACTCTGAAAAAAGTCATGCTCTGTTGTACTGCTTATTGCAGATATCTGTAGCATGAAAGAAAAATATGGTGATGAGGTGCAATTAAAATATTTTTGATAGTTGTCAAATGTCTAAGGGAAGGAGCTTATGAAAAAATGGTATTATGTTCAAGACTGTATATTAAATATTTTTTTAAGAATATCTACTGGAACTGGAATATTTAAATGTGCAATCAAAAAAATGAAACTCTAATATACTTCAACACTGCAAAATCACCAGTTGTTTTGGGGATGTTTAGAGTGATTCATTGTGGTTGAATTTGAAAGACTGTAAGAACTCAGGAAAAAGCTTTAGTTTATTAGGTGTAAGTTATCTTGGATCTTACTGTTTGTTTTATAACTTTCAGAGTCTTGGAAAATCTTGCGCTCATCTAATGTTTGATCTAAATCTTTGGCTTGATACTTCTAACATGGAAGACCTATGGCTGTTCAGCAACAATCCCTTTGGATACAGAGAAAAGCAAACATCCAGGTTGAAAACAAAGACAGTCTCAAAAAGAACTTACTGTAAGCAACAAAGCAATCAATGTTTTATTAAAAACCAAACTAAGCAGTCAGTTATGTTACTGCAATATACTTAGTTACAGGAACAATATTTTTGGAACAAAAAACCTCTTTAAAACTTGTAATTGTATTATAAGTAGGTCAAGAAATGATATTGAAAGGGGGGGATTCAGGGAGAAGAAACCCTTACAAACTTACGTACAGGTTTCTATGCTAGTGGCACATTTTCCTGAATGGTGCAAAGTGTAAACATGAGTGGAAGAAAATGAGAAAAACTTTCTACTGTGTTTAAAAGAATAAAAATTGGAGATAATTTGACTTCAAATTAATTGCAAAACTAAAAGTTCTGCATTAAAATTAAAACAAAACAAACCAGAAAGGATTAAATGCCTTCTCAACAGAAATCCTTAAATCTTCAGGGATCTTAAGCATCACTTAAGAGAAAAATGGCTTGTAAAAGTTGTAAATGGAAGGACAATCTTTGATTCTTAATAAAATAACCATAGATAAAGAGGAATTTAAAATAAATGTTAGAATTACTACTAGATGATTTATATTTGCTAGAGGAATGAGGAAATAGTCTAAACAAGTCTCAGCACTGGAAAAACATAAGATAACTCTGTAATATAATTGTGATAGCGAGTGTATGATGTTAGGAACAGCAGCCTGTAATCATCAGTGCACAACTGAGCAAAATGGAATATTATCACCTTGGTTGGCCACCAATTTTCAGAAGTTTTGGAAATCCATCTAGACAACCACTGCATCTCTCTAGACAGTGACACAAAGTGATAGATGTGGTAAGAGTGATGAGTGTACGGCCCTGATCAGCAATATATAGGCTAATACTTCATTTCAGTCATAATGAAGATCCCTGGCTTCAGGATGGAAGACTTGTGTGCATTGCTGAATCACAGTTACTCCGTTATTTATAGTGACAGGTTTTTGTCACTAGACTCAAAGGTGGTTTTAATGAAGGCTTGTTAATTTGTATTTGCAAGAATGTGGCATTTATATCCTTTTTATCAAGGCAACTCTTTTTTAATGCAATTGATCAAATCCTGTAGCAGTTTTGCATAGGAACGTAAGAGGAACTGATCTGTCGCTAAAGCATTAGTCTGATTTTAATGCACAACTCAGATACTGCTGTCACAGAAAACCCCTGAAAAATGATGTGAATGGAACCAAGAAATGCTAAATGACACTAATTTGAAAATTGTATATATGACATGCTAATTTAGGAAGATGGTCTGCGGGTACAAGACTAAGAATGATTGCAGTGTATTCAAGGGTAGGATTAAGGGAGGAGAGCAATGAGACTGTCAGGAGCTAGAAGGCACTTTTCTGAGGAACAAATTGCTCCTGATCTTGACTGTCTTTCCAGAGAGGAGAGGCAGTGAATGCTGCTGGAAAATGGGCACACTGGTAGAAAATGAGATGTTTGGTGTGCTGGTGCTCCTCTGGGAACTGGCTGTGCTGCTGGAGGAACTGGGTTTCCCACCGTCTCACCTGGATCTTGGGCAGCTTTTGAGTCCCAACACATCCCAGCTCCCCATATTCATGTCCTGTGCTAAGCTCTCTGGCTCCTGTGGTTTCTGGCTCTGGTGCAAGCTGCTGATGAGATAGGATTTCCTCTGTGAGGGAACTAGGAAGTATGTGGGTTTTGTTCTAAATCAGAGTGAAGCCAAGTCTCCAATCGCTCTTTGAAATGCAAAGCTCTGGCCTGGAAATTGCAGCTGAGTGGAACTCTCTCTTTTGGCCTGTACCATTCTGATTCAGGGTTTTGGGAGCCCTGCAGATAACACAAGTCTTTTGTTCTTCTCCAACATTGACTGTTTTCAAGTAGGCTTGGGGTAGTTTAAGGCAATTACAAGGTCTTCAGCTGCCAATCTCACTGCCTGCCCCTTTTGTAGAGGCAATGGGAAGCCAAAAGCACCTGCAGTGTGGGGAACCCTAAGAAAACAGGGTGGTGACTGTGTTAGGGCTGGGAACATGAAGTGGGAAAGCAGAAATTCTAGGAATTAGCTGTTTGCAGGTGGAGGGTCTGGACTTTGTTGACCTGAAGCCCTGTATGGTTACAAAGTCCTGCCCAGGCTGTGAAGAACTGGACAGCACAATGCAAACTTCTCAGAAGAGAATGACTGAAAACACTTGTCCCTTTCCTTTTTAGCCTCCAGTAACCTTAATGGTATACATCCATCATAATCCTGCCCAAAGCAACCCAAAAGTACTTGATAGAAAGAGTGACTTCAGAAAATTCAGACTATGCAGAGGGGTATCCAAAGAGCTGCTTCAGTAAGAAAATTTTTTGTTTTCTTTGGTTTTTTTTGGTTGTTTTTTTTTTTTGTTTGTTTGTGTGTTTGGTTTTGTTTTTTTTGTTTTGTTTTGTTTGGATTTTTTTCAGAAACTTTTTCCAACAGAAATGACTGTGGAAAGGAGACTAAGACAAAAACTTTTCTCTTTATATCAAGTCCCCAAAAGCTGGCAAGATGAAAGAAATAGATGTTGAGGTGAAAACAGCAGCTGCACAATGACTCTTTTGCCTGAGTAGCAAGGTGTTAAGTTTGAGGAACAATAAGCGTTTACCAAGTAGGGAAATGACAGCACCTGATTGCAGACATCGGAGTGGTGAAAGAACTAAGATTTAGCACCCTGCTAACACCAATGAGACAGTGCAAGAAAGGGGAAAGGAACTGGGTAATGGAGATAAAGCAGCTCATATGCAGTCTCAGAAAGCGAAAAAGCGCCTGCCCCTCTGCATAATATGACCAATGCAGCTTCACTGGCTGCAAAAAGGATTGCAAATTAACCTTAAATTGTGAAGAATAAAAATAATCTGGGAAGCCAACAGATCATTGCTCAATTAGAGGAAACAACTGTGTAACCATTAACACTGTAAGTCAGAGGACTGAAAACAACCGAGCAAAATGTAGGAAGAGATAAAGGATATCTGAGAGCAAATAATGAGGAAATTCTGGTGGTTCTCAGTTTGAATAAAAGTGATGACCTTAACCAACCCAAAGAGCTCAGCAAAAGGTAAATGCATGGCTCCATCAGAGTCTGTAAATGTTAGATAAAAGTGACCTCTAATGGGGAATATAGAAACCCCATGGCCTTCAAAATAGTATACTCTCAGGCTGTAATGTGAGCATTCATTTTGATGTCAGGGGGCTAATGGCTGCAGTATTTTAAGAGCAAACTTTAGAAGTTTGATCAGAAAGTGCAAAAAGTGGACTTGGGTCAGGTTATGCCGACGTGTGTGATCTCAGCATTGCTGCTGCTCTGCCAGGTCTCACATCTGCAGGGCAGAGTGTCCTCACTATCTGGGTTAGGCCTTTCCTGGGCCATTGCTCAGCAGCAGCTGGATCAGAGGCTGCAGATGGTGCTCTGTCGGTGAGATGTGCAACTGTGCATTGGCAGAGTGCAGCAGCTCTGCTGTCAGTCATTAAAATGATCCTGAAAGACATGAGCAGCGAAATAGTTGGTTTGTAAAGCAGTAGTGACAAAGGGAAACAATTCTGCAATTACACTGCTGGGGAAAAAAAAGGAGAAAGGGTAAAAAAATATTCTGCAAAGTCTTCTTGTGAATATTTATTCACTAAATAAATGAATTAGCTAATACTTGAAAAATATTCTCTAATTTTAAAGTTTGGGTTAATTAAAATTGAAGGCAGGATTTCCTTATTAGAAAAAGACAATGAAAATAAACCTAGATTGATGGAGATATTTCTGATCATTTTGGAGTTCCCACATCTGCATTTGAGTAGTGTTTGATGGTGTCACACCTCGGTGGCAACAAGGGATTTTAATGTTAGAGGAACCTCATTTCCAGGCAGAAAAAAAGGGCAAAAAGGGAAAATAACCGGTTAGATTTTTGATGGGTTTTACATTCTATTATTTTATTATTTTATTATTATATTTATATTATTTTATATTATTATATTATTATATTATATTATTTTATTATTTAATTGCAAGCCTTTTGTCTAGATGGAGATGTTGACAGAAGACTTCTACAGCAGGGGTTGAATTTCTGGCAGATGGCCCTTTGCACCCCTAATAAAAGACACAAAATCACAGCCAATAAAAAATAATTGGAAGAGAAAATCCTGAGAATTAAATGCCAAATAGCACTGGAAATGGGAGGTAAAATTGTTAGTAAATATATAGGTGAGACAAAAACCTCTTCCTTCATGAGTGAATAATGGCAATTATAGGTGAAGGACAAATTCTTTCATATTAAGTATCTGATTGGGATTATTTATCACTGCTCATTAGAAGAAGAGTTATGCATCTTAATCATATATTCAAATTATAAACCCTAAGAGAAAGGACTCTGTGTAAGGAGATCCTGCAATGTATACCCAAATGGCAGTGATAAATCAGGAGCTTTAAAAGCAATAGGATATAAAAAGCAACAATTCTTTCTTTCTTTGGGGCAATCCCTGAAAAAAAACAGTGCCGAGACAGGCTATGCTGCATCGCTGCATTCCAAAACATCAAACGTCAGCAAAGTTTGCCCCTGCATGTCACTCACTGTAGGAGAATTGATGGTTTCAGAGGACAGTTCCACTTGCTTCTGGTTCCAGCTGAGTGGGGACACTGTTGTGGCAGTGGGGAGAGGCTGTATAGGATGTCTGTGTCTGGCTGCAGGGGTGCAATATGCACAGGTTTGTGTTCTCCAGCTGCCTGGACATTGTCCACCCCTTATTCTATACCACCTATGTCATGCCCAGAGCAAGCAAGAGGCAATGTGGTTTGGAGAGTCTCAGTGGGAGAATTAAACTGGGGGGTGCCATTCTTAAACCATGACAGTGGCTCACAGAGGGGTTGTCCTCTGTCAATGTGTTATCCTTGGGAAATTGGCATTTTATGCTTGGAGATAGACTCAACCTGCTAGTGCAAGTAGAGGAGATTTGATGTGTCCTTCCACTCTGTCCATTCCTGCCAGGGGAGAAGAAATGTCTGACAGGCTGTTTCTGCTCTCTACATTACAGTTTATTTATGGGTCATTAATGCCCGGTGTCATGGTAAACTTGCTTTTGCTTTCACTCACCACAAATCATCAAATAATGAGCTTGCTTCAGAGGGTCTGGAGAGCAGGTAGTTCAATTACCTGCTTACAACCTGTGTAAAATGCACCGGCATCCAGCCTGAAGGCAGGATGGTACAAGTACTGTGATGCCAGGGGGAATGCATGTCTGTGCAACTTTCTACAAGGCTCATGGGCAATATTTCTGCAAAGGAATATTGTCCAAGATAGTCCAGTATCTTCAAGGTTCAAGGTCCATACAAGTAATTTGAAAAGAGGTAGGATGGATATAGCTGGACCGATTCAAGGGAAGAAAAGGAGTAACATGTGGTTTGTGTTATAGAATCGTGGAATGGTTTAGGTTGGGAGGGACTTTGAAGATCATCTTAGTCCAAGCCCCTCTGCCACGGGCAGGGACACCTTCCAACAGTAGCCCAGGTTGCTCCAAGCCCCATCCAAGCTGGTCTTGGGCACTTCCTGGGGTGGGGCACCCACGGCTTCTCTGGACAACCTGTGCCAGAGCCTCACCACCCTCACAGGGAAAAATTTCTTCCCAATATCCCATCTAACCCCACTCTTGTCAGTAGGAAGCCATTTTCTCTTGTCCTGTCTCTCCAGACTCTTGTCCCAAGTCCCTCTCCAGCTATCCTGGAGCTGCTTCAGACACTTGAAAGGGGCTCTGAGGCCCCCCCAAAACCTTCTCTTCTCCAGGCTCAACAACTCCATCAGTCTCAGCCTGTTTCTATAGGAGTTCCCCCACCTCTCAGCATTGCCCAGAGCCTCAAGGGCAAAGATTGGAAATTTAATGCTATTCTGAGGTTCACAGAGCAAGATTGTGAGAGTGCTGCCTTTTTTTTTCTCTCTCATTGCTGTAGTGCTGTACTACATTAAAGCTTGCCAGATCTCTCTTTGGGATAGATATTTTGTGCTTGTGACACCTTGATCCTTCTAATTATAAATGCTTGTAACTCAGAGTCATGAATCTTCCTTATTTTGGCAGGCATCTGCATGCAACCAAAGTGATTTATTAACAAAACTGAAAGGATGAACAGGGCCTGCTTAGAAATCAGTAATGCAGGAATATATAAATTGAGTATAATTGGTTGTGCACATTTAAGTGTGCAAAATGTTAGAAAATGAAAACTTTGCAAAATAGAGAAAACAGCCCCAGAGCCAGGGTTGGTCCTGATCATTGTTCTTTCCATTGTATCTTCCTGATACATGTAAGGTTGGCATATGTGATTAGACCCCTAAAAGGGCATTGGCTTAAGTAAAAGATAACAACAGAAAAATGCCATTTTGACAGGCTTCATTTGCAATAGGTTTGCAATTTGTCATTTGCATATTGTAGACACAGGCATAAAAAGCTGCGTAAAAGTACAGCTTTGTATGTAGGATTTGAGGACTGGTATCTAGTGCTCAAATGGTAAACTCCAAGGTCTTAACTTGAGACATAGAGTTCAAGGATTTAATTCCTTAAGGGAAATCTTCTGTTATTTACAATGTTTATAAGAGAGTAAGTGATGAAAATTAAGGAAAAAACCCCAACAACAAAGGATTAGATAAAGATTATTCTCCATTAAGTTTGTGAGAAGAGTCTTTTATAGGTGATACACAGAATAAAGAGATGGGGAGTCAACCCTTCACAGCGTAGTAATTATCTCTGAAGTCACATTGGCTTTTGTTGTTTATTCAACAGTAATTTTTGGTATTGAAAAAACTGTAAACACATGAAACTATCAAATAATCTGGATTCACTTTTACTGTTAGAGGAAAGATGGTTAAATTTGTCTACTAAAATTTACCTAAGTGAGACTATAATAACATAATATGTAATTTATATAACATAGAACATACATTATTTTCCTGCCTTCAGAAATTTATGATGTGAAGAACATGGTTCAGTTATCTAAAAGAGGCAAGCTGGTTTCTGGGGGAGGTCCTGCCTGGCCCACAGAGAGCACAGGTCTCTGGGGAGGTTCTCACAGTTCTTCTGTCCTCTCTGACAGGTTGTGCCCATGGCTCTGTTAGCCCAGAGCGCAGGAAACTGTAAGTGTTGGCTACATCAGCAAAATTTTAAGGAATAATGAGAAAATCACAATCAGTGGTGTTTTGAAAAGAACAGCCTTCAAATGACATAATTTTTAAAAATGATAAATGAGGGGCATTGGGATGGAGGCAGAAGCTGTTATAATTTTGAAGGATTTCAGCATATAAATAGATCTGGGCATGAACCACAGTACAAGTTTTGAAATCATATTTTGCATTTGATTACTCACTGGTTTATGGTTCATCTCAAGGTTCTAGGGTCGACAGGTTTTCATTTGACATTCAAGATGCAAAACATATGTTTCAGAGGTTTTGCAATCAAAGCTGGATTTCAGCCTTGTAATGGATTTCAGCCTTGTAATTTTTTCTTGAGAAATATATCCATGCTATATTGTTTCCATCTATATGACTGCAAAATATTAAATATTAAAAAGGTAAATATTCTTCCTTTTTTCTGTTTATATTTAGAAACATACATTAGACAGATGAAAAATACACATCCATTAAGAGGGAGCTGTTTGGTGTTTGGAATATCTAAACCCATGTAGTATTTAAATGTTCACTGTTCATTTCTTTGCTTTACAGAGTAAATAAAAAAAGAACAACTTTGGTCTTATACAAACATTAATAAAATAAAAAAATCTTCATTTCAGAATGAGGTTTGCTTGAACAAAAAGGCAATATTAGGCCTTGGAATAATACATTTGCAGCAGTTAGGTGAAAAATGAACTTCATATATGTTATTGCACAAAGCCCAGAAGGAAAGCCAAGGCCAGTAAAAACCATCGCTCAGTTTGGTTTACAAGAGGTGATTTTTTTTTTTTTTTTGTGTATATGCAGCCCAGAGGGAAATTTGAGGGATAATCTTAGTGGGCAGAGACTCACTTCCTTTGGGGACATAGTCCAGAGGTTTTTGTAGCCCTGCAAGACTGGCCAGGTTCAGTGGGAGCAGGTACATGTGAGTGCTTCCCACTCAGAGGATGAATTTGTGGGACCAAGCCAAAGCTTTGGTCACAGGCTGGACAGATGACCAGTTTGGTCTTGCATTTGTGGACTATTTCTTCTTTTTTTCTCAGCTACAGGATGAATTTTTAGAGGGGAAAACTGAATATTTAGTATGGGCATAAAGAAAGATTTTAATCTTTGGAAACAGTGGTTGTTGATTTTTCTGAGAATTCTCATATAAATGCTGTTCAAGGGTGTTGGATGAATGCTGTGAAACAATCATCCCTTTCCCACTTTATGAGACACAAAATATCTACAGATCTTTTTGCTGCATTGTTTGAAGGTATAACCCCAGTCCTTTTTAAATTATATTACACCCCATGTTCTCCTACCTTAGAGGGAGCACTGCTATTTTTTATGAACAACTAAAGCACAGGTAATGTTTAAAGGACAGCATAGCCATGGCAAAATAGACAGTGGTATTTTGGCTGAGAGCTGCTTCAGCTTTGTCAGCCAGGTGGAAACATTTGATTTGTAATTACAGGACAAATGCTACAGTGGAATTGGCTAGAGTGGAATCCTGGCTGCTCTTCACTCTCCCAGGAGGTGTGGCAACTCTTGCACACAGCTCAGTGTGTGCTAATAAGAAGATGGAAAGGTACCACTCTCATCTGATATTGCAGTCTCTTGATTTGTCTCTGGCACCTCTGGGGTTACTTAATTTGGCTCTGAAATTCCTGAATATGTATAAAAGGAGGTGACTGAGGGATTAAATTATTGATGCAGAGAGTTGCAGGATGACCAGTGTCTAAGACCCATGAAACTGGTGGAGTGTATCCTGTGAACTGTGAACTCCACATTGTACCTGTGGAGAACAGGGGGAGGAAAACTTTACATGAGCAGATAGAGAATCTTGCTTTGCCACCAAGCTTTTCTCACTCTGTATGTGCTGTTGGGGTCTCTGTGTGGCAAATTATCCTGAGGGATAAAAGCATAACTTGCTCCAAGCATCCCCACTTTGTGCTGCAGGTGCAGATGTGCTTCAAGCAAAAGCCAAGGAACTTGTTCCGCACTGTAGGGTGGATTTTGAATTAAATAGATGTTTATTCTTCCTACTTATCAATGTATAGGAGGGTGGGCTAAGCTGCAGGAAAAGATGTAAAAAGTAAGAAGCACCATTTCTAGTGTTTTTTTTTTTCTCCTGGTACTGATTGTGTGTCTGGAGATGTGAAGAGTGTCTCTTGGTCAGGGAACTTCAAACACACATTAAGTTTTCAGTGAGAATTGATGCATTTTGTGTTTGAAGAAATAGGTTTTTCAGATAAGAAAGTTATTTCATGCAAGTGCATAATACTGCATTCCTTTCATCTCTCTTCTGCCAACAGGGAACACAGGCCAAATTTTGTTCCCACTAGAGCCAAGGAATTCAGCTATAGTGATTTTGGAATGAGCAAGATTTGGCATGGTGTATGCAGGTTACCAGCTGGAAAATTTGTGCATTAAAAGCCAATAATCTCATATAGAGAATGTAATTTTGTCCAAGTCTATGGCTTTTTAGTAATTATATTTTCATCATGCAAGTCTCAGCTTACAAATATAAATGTGTGCATAATTAGAGTTTGGTCTTGCTAGGAGCTTTGCCAGTAGGAACTTGCCACTCATTTTCTGACGCTGCTAGAAGCCTGCTTGCATCTTCAGTACCTATAAAACAAGGCAATTGAATTAATGCATTAAAAGTAGGTCTTATGTAAAATATAACTGAAAGACGTGTTTGTATTAATTTAAAGAATATTGACATTAAAATATTGCCTTGTAAAACAGTTTAATTCATGGTCTGGAGACAATTGTTAGAAAAATTAGTGTAACTCCTGGGAAAACACAAGAACAATTGAGTTATTCCAGATTTATTCTTGCCTATCTAAGAGCAAGATCTGTTTGAATGCAGGCAAAACTTTGTTACAGTAACTTAGTAGCATTACAAAAATATAAAAGCTTAACAGTGAATACCATGTAGTTCAGCAATTCAGAATACAAGAGGGATGGAATAGATTATTTCTAGAAATCATAATTCAGAATTCCTTGGGGTTTGTGCACGGGAATGAACCATCAGCCCTACATTTTCAGTAACATATACTATTCATATTTTATATTTGTCTAGTCTTGTTCATCAGGTCTTATTTGGGACTGTTATGATCACAGTATGTCAAATACATGTAGGTGAGCACCCCAACATAACTCTTCCTCCTCTCTCACCTAATAGTTGTGCAAGATGAATCAGGAGTGAAAAATAAATTTGCAACCTGTTCTGTGATTCAGTTTCCATTTGAACTCCACAACTACTGTCATGACTAAAATGGGTCAAATGTCCCTTGCTGTGAGCTTCAGCTAATTATAAGTAATCATTGCAATCTTTTATTCCTATTATCTCTAATATTCTGATACCTTTGGAAGATGCACAAACCATCCTTAAGCCTTTCTATAAGCATTTTAGTATAGCCAAGGTCTCAAAGCGTCTAGGGACAATACCAGTGGATGACTATTTACTGTGGGAGCTGGGTTTGGAAAGAGGTCTTGCAGGATTTGGTGGAAGTTGCTGCAAGACAGGCCCTATGCAGTGCTGATCAAATAGTTGATGAATGGGAAAAAACCCTCTATGTGATAGACTGTCCTCATTTCAGAATATTCTGGAAAGTGAGAAAACAGAATAGTTAAAAGCCCCACCAGATCTAAATCCTTCTGGAAACTGCTTCATCTTCTGTCTGTAAGTGCTGTGTGCCAGCGAGAAGGGACATAGTTGGAAGTAACCTTGTGTTTCACAGTTGCTGATTTTTCTTTTTAGTGTTTTATTATGGCTAAGGGGCAGTCATTATGAAAGTACAGTACAGATGTTTAAGGGGAGCTACAGTCTAAATAAAAATGAAAAATAAGAGAAATGCTTTTATGTGATGAATATGAAAAGAAAGGTGAAACCTGGGAGCTCTTGCAAGTAGTTTAAATCTGTAAACTCCATCTTGCCATGTGAGAAGAACTGAATGTTTGATAAAAAGCTGTGAGATGCTCAGAGAGGAACTATGGGACATCAAAAAATTAACGTTCAACAGACCACTGACAGTCTCCCAAGGTGTTGCTGCTCAGCAAGGGAACTGATAGTGGGCAGTCATTTGAATTTGTGAAGGTGGCAGCAAATCCAAAACACCCCAGGAATAGCCATAATGTAAGATGATGGGTGAACCTTAAAAGTTTTCCACCTAGAAGATAATTCTAAAAGTAAATAGATTAATGTCTTAGTTCAAGGGGACAACTAAGATATCTATGTTGGCCAAGAAAAAAAATAATCCCTCTCCTTTAAATTTAGAAAACAGAACTTTAATTAGGA
>JAWWEW010000166.1:3647177-3672395 GCA_035583185.1 Anabacerthia variegaticeps
ATATATATATATATATGAAAGGATAACAGTTCTTAACCACAATACACAGATATATATATATCTATATTTCTATATCCAGAAAGAACCAAACAATAACAGTTTGTAATAAACCCCTCCGCCCCAAAATGACAAGGCAAACAGTTAAAATGTTTGCCCAAAAAGGGGGAAAATGCAATTATATCTACGGACAGCAGGTGGTGCTGTTGCACCTCAACCTCTGGCTGCTTGTTCTCAGGGGTTGCAGTTATATTTACGGACGGCAGGTGGTGAAGTCGCTCCTGGCCGGCTGGGCTCTCTCTCAGGGGAATGGCAGGAGCAGATGCCAGGTGAGCTCCCATGGGGACAGTGACAAAGAACAAAAGGCAGCAGAAGCCCAGCCTCCACAGAAGAAGCAGGCAGGTTTTTCCTTTCCCGCAGTAGTAATCCGTGATGTCCAAAGGTGATTGGTGAAGCCAGAGAGCAAGGGACACAGTCCTGGTCTCCAAGTGATGCCAGACCTGGTGTGTGTGTCCTGTCCTCCCTCCTCTGTGCCGAGCTGCTGAGCTGATGACTTGCACAGAAGGCCAAGGAACGCTGACCCCTTCCCCCCAGCCAGTCTTCCCTCCCCCTCTGGTCTGGGGAGTGATTAGAACAAAGGCTCTGGCTGGAGCTGTTAACAGGATATGCATATCCATTGTGCCTTTTGTTAACCATCTTTAGTGATACTAGGGCATTGCCTCCAAGCTTCTTTGGAAAGAATTCCAACTGGATTTTGAAACTATAATGCTCACTAAATTTGTAAAAGATAAAAAGAAATTACCTAAATGATATGCTTTACTTTTTTGAGTTACGTCAACCAGTAATGAACTTCTAAATTCATATGCCACAAGCAGAAATTATACACAAGGAGGGACAGTTTTGTACGCTTCCCCTTTATGTGTTACATTTGCAAAATTAATTTGTTGTCATTTCAGCCATACATTCTTTTTACAACTCACAAGATTGTAAGAAGCTGAAGGAGCAATATCAACAAAACAAAAATCAGGACACCTCTGTACAAATAGAAATAAAACTGATAAATATGTAACAATGAGACAAATGCTTAAAAGATTAATTTTCTTATCAGCTGAATCTTTTAGGGCAACTTTGCCATCACCAAAGCAACATTAATAAGCAAATGTACAGTAAGACACAGCAAATCTGTGATTGAAAAGGGGGAATATTTAAGTAATAGGCTTTGGAATGTACTTCCTACCTGTGTGTTGCTGGCTTATTCAGAGAACACTCAACTGAGGGCCATGCATGTAAGGGGCAAAGACAGCGGTTTCTGAAAGCAGAAAACTTAGTTAGAACTGGCACATAGTGACAAGGTGAAATTACTACATATTCTAGCAGAAGTCCTCCCTCGGATGTGAGGACTGTAATTTAAGGTGAATCAAAAAACTGTATAATTTCTCATCTCCTTCCTCTGATTTTTTGCACATATTAAGGGGGGGAAAGGAAAGTTGCCATAATTAAACTACAAAAGAGCTTCTTGTTTCAGCCCTGTCAGGAAGCAGGAGTGTTGGAAGTCTATTGCCATGCTTTGTATGAAAGGGAGCTAGGTATGTTTTTATCAGGTCAGAGACAAGCATAAAAATCTTTGGTGCTGTGCTTTGAACTTCGAAGGTTTAGCTGGCAATATTGATGGAAACCACAGAACAGTCCATGAAAATGCCCAACCTTTATTAAAGACATAGATCTCTACAATATTCCTAATACCACATGCAGTTCTCCAGGGACACACTTCATTCTTCATTCTCCCATGTTTATTATTCTCCAATTTAAAAACCAGTACCTTGTGTAAGGCCAGCTACTGCAATTCATTTATAAACTAGGATGATAAGCGACTGAAGTTGGTCTTTCTCTAGTGTCCTTTAGAAAAGGTTCTTAACTCTTATTCTTTCTTTGTTTAAGACAACTTGTACATACCATGTTAGTTTACCTGTGTGAGTTCTGAATAAAATCTGGTGAGACTGTTAGTGGTGTTATTAGTATATTGCACAAATTTAAGTGCTTTCTCTTCACATTGGGCTCAATTTTATGAACTTTTGAAAATGTTGGTAGAATATGTTAGTAGAAAATGTTAGTAGAATTTGATAAATCTGGTTTTAGTTTTGAATTTGCAGTGAAATTTCAAATTTTGATGACTTTTACAATGGCTGAAACTTTTGAAGTAGATATTTCAAAACCACTATTATGGTACATTAAATCAGCAATTACATATCAGTCAGATACATTCTGAATTTTACATAAGTAGCTCAGACTGCAAAAGTCCAAATGGCAGCTGACAATGAATTTCTCCTTAATTCTCTGTAACAGTGTGTTATCTCTGAGACTGTTCAGGCTGAAAGGTACAGTTTGATACTCTGCTAATGCTTTTGATTTTTTCAGTGTAATAGTTATTCAGTAAAGAAAGTTAACCAATCAGAAATTATTAGCAGTGACAGTAGAAAGAAGAAGTACATCAGATTTTTGGGGACAGTGCCTGAAAGACTCAGTGGAAACTTATCTAGGGCAAACACTTAGGACATTCAAGTACCATGATAACCTTAATAACTTTGTGTTCTAGTAGAACTTCAAAGATTTCATAATAAACAGGGTGGGCTGAAGTTCCTATCTGTCTTAGTTCAAGAGGAGAACTAAGATATCTATGTTGGCCAAGAAACAATCCCTCTCCTTTAAATTTAGAAAACAGAACTTTAATTAGAAGTATATATGTATACGAAAAGGATAACAGTTCTTAACCACAACACACACACACACACACATCTATCTATCTGTCTGTCTATCTATCTGTCTATCTATCTATCTATATCTACATCTAGAAAAGAATCAAACAACAACAGTTTGTAATTACCCCCCCTCCCCCACACGACAAGGCAAAGTTAAAAGGTCTTTTGGCGACCCCCCCAAAAAAGGGGGGGAATGCAATTATATCTATGGACGATGTCGCATAGATTATATCTACGTAGATTATATCTACGGTGGCGATGTCGTGCCTCAGCCACTGGCCCCTCTCTCTCAGGGGTTGCAGTTATATTTATGGATTGCAGGTGGCAATGTCGTGCCCAGCCAGCTGGCCTCTCTCTCAGGTGAGATGGCAGGCACAGTCCCCAGGTCAGCTCCTATGAAAAAATCGGTGTCAAAAGGAAAAAAAACAGCGACAATCCCGTCTCCGCAGGGGCAGGAAATAGGTGTTCTCTCTCTCTCTCCCCATCTTTCCTCACAGCAGCCTCTGCAGGGTCCACGATCACTCACAGATGAAATGGTCGAGTTAGGGAGGGGAAAAAACACAATCCAGGCTATCCAGTGATACCGGGATTGGTGTGTCCCCATCCTTGCTCCCTTCACTGACAGCTGAGCTCTAGACCTGCACAGAAAAAATGCAGAAACCTGCCACCTGGTGACTCCCCTCCTCTGAGCTGTCTTTCCTCAACCCCCCCCCCCTCAGGCTGGGAGAACAGAACAAAGGCTTTTGGTCTAAGTCTTTATGTCAGGATATGCATATGCATTGGTTCTTTTGTTAACCATCTTCACCAAGGTTTAGGGTGTCGGCTCCGAGCCTTTAGGGAGGACTTCCTATGAGATACCAAGCTATGACACTATTTTATCAGCGAGCAGCAAGAGGTGACCTGGCTTTTGGCAAAGATGCCACATCAGCTCATGGGGATTTTTCTGTTGTTAATCAGGGGGTGAAGGAAGCATAGAGCGAGGAGGCAGGTTTTTGAGCTAAGAGAAATGCAGCCTCCTGTTCACATGTGCATATTTTAGAGGGAGTTATTTAGGCAAAACTGAATACCGCAATCCTTGTACAAGAATGGCATGCACCTCACTTACAGGACCGGGCTTTTCTATCCATGGTGGACCTCCCTTAGCTTTTATTTCACATCTTTCTGCTCCTGAATTTACAAATGCATCCTGCTCAGTACCTGCCTCCAGAAGTCCCCACTCCAGTGGCAATCCCAGGAAAGTTGTAAGTGCCCTTGCCAAATACTCAGCCCTTCCCCATAAGATTGGTGCAGAGGACTTCCATGGTGCTGCAGGTCTCATGAAAATATGTGCAAAAAAAGGCTGAAAAGTTCTTAAAAGACAGAGCAAAAGGCCAATCCATACACTGACTCTAACCTTTCTCTCTCAGTATGAAAACCAGGTAAAGAATTAACCAGTTGTAACTAGGCATAACTACTTTCATGCATTTGCAGCTTATTGATAATATTGTCACTAGTGCTGGTTGCTGAAAGATAGGAGGATAGCAGTAGTACAGCAGAACAACAGGCAACTTATGTATGTTGGGGTGGCATTAAGAGTTCTCTGTGAGAAACAGGCTTGAAATTCTGCTCCAGAGAGAAGTGAAGGGACCAGGCTGTGTTTTGTATCATCAGTTTATCTGGCATTTAGGATTCCTAGTTGTAGCTTGCACTGTGTAGTACCTAAGAGCTCTGGATGGAGACCACATGCACACTGCTGTCAGAGACAGGCCAAAAAGCTGTTTTGTGGCTCTCAGGGCCTGGAGTCTGGACCAAGGAACAAACTCAGTGGAGAAAAGAATGAAGAACTCTCAGTGCTGGTTACTGAGAGAGTCCTCTGAGATTGGATGGCAGAATACAGAGAGGGTTGGTGTTCAGTGATGAAAGACACCACCGTAGGGTTACAGTAGTGATAGAGCTATTTAGTAAACTCAGATCAAAAACCCCACTGTGTTTGTGTATGCCAACACTACAGGCAGAGGAAGAAGAGAGGGAAATAGTAGAGAGGCTTGGCTGACTTACTGAGTGAGCTACACGAGCAGCAATAAAGATGATTCATCTCACAGCTGTGAGAGGGCTGTATGATCTCCTGAGCTGGTATTAATTCTGGTGAGTCTGATAAAGTGCAAGTCCTCTCAATCCTTATCCTTCAGCTGCAGGAAGGAGGAAAAAATAGCATTCTGCTTTTCATCCTGCTTTCCCACTCTTCTGTCCCAAAGAGAACTGCACATTTCTTTTCAAGTTCCTGGGCTCCGAAAGTGCTGTATTTAAGATACTTGCTCATCTGCCCAGAGTCCAAAGGAGAAACTCTGAACTGCAGTGCTGCACTGGCTGGTGTTTTCTGCCTTCTGTACCTTCTTTCATTTGTTTTTCAGTCAATGCAGGCAATAATTATTCCCTGTAGAAACACCCTTTTTAAATATGATTGCAAGTCTCCAGAAATTACAGGGAAAAATGCAATATAAGGAAATATGTGAACCCAATGCTGATGCTGAAATAGCTTCTAGACTTCAGCAGAGGAGACTTATATGTGTTCGTGGCAATGACCTAGTAGCACATTTAAATATGGAAGTTTTAAATTTTTTAAGATTTTCCCAGCAGGTTCTGTATTGCACTACATTTCAATTAACTGTGGAATATCAGTAGAAAAGGAGGGAAAGATTTGTCTGACAAATGATGATAATTTAAGTAATTATTTAGGTGCTGTGCACTTGAATGCTAATTCTGTTCTGGCTTGAAACATCAGACATTATTAATTTAGACAGTTTCCATGTGACTGAAAACATTCCAGATATCAGCCCACAGCTGTTCCTTGTTTGGAAAGTAGCTCCTTATTTTGCAAGAGGTGGTCGAGTATCCTTTTGAAAGGCACTTATTCTCTATTGTGTTGTCCTGGGCTTCTGTAAGCAAAGGTAGATCCACAAACAGGGATTGTGTCTTCCAGCAGTGTGTCAAGAACGGTGCATGTCCCACTCCCAGGTTGGCAGGGACACAAAATGATCCTCTGTGATGAGAGTTTGGCTGCGAGAGAGCAATTGCAGTGCTCACAGCTGTCACCCCATGTGGGAGTTTCCAGCATCCCACAAGGCTGTGCCTGTCTGGGCAGAGACATCTGCTTCCAAACAAACCATGCCAAACCTTGCCTGTTCTTACTGAGAGCTGCCCTGGGATGGGAGATGGGAGCTCCAGGAGATGCCCCTTGGCTTGCCAGAGAATGGTGGTGTGTTTGGGAGGGGAAGGGGAAGTCCTGCATGAGATCAAAGTGAGACATGAAGAAATAGCAGTGTGTTTTACCTCCATCCAGTTTGTATCCGATTTTGGAGGCTGTAGGCACTGCCCTAACTAGAGCAAAGCCAATAAACCCAGTCCTGCTGGAATTTGAAGTGGGCCCATTTATCGGCTGTCCCCAAAAGACATTCCAATGAAAGTAAATTGTGGCTATAAAACAATAGACATAATTGGCCAAATGATGTCTGAGATGAAACTGGAGCTTCTTACATCATTCAGAGCCCTTGGAGATGCCTTAATTTTTCATTTCCTGAGTTATTTGTGCATGGATAGAGCTCAGCTGTAAAGTGGCTTTGCACAGTTGTGTTCCTACTCCTGCATAATATTCTGTAATTTCATAAATGATGTTAACTTTAATGATTTAACAAGAAATATAATTAAGGTTTCTACAGGAACCATGACTTTCAATATCCTGAATTATGTACATCTATAATTTCAAACATAATGAAAGACTAATACAGCTCATAACATATAAATTATATTCAAAGTTAAAGCTTTTAAGATAAAACTGCTTTTGAATTATTAAGATGGGGAAAAACACATGAGAAAGCCTGCTTAGCATCAGAATTTATGGTGGTCCATGCTCAGAGGGTTAAAAAGAAAATTAAATAGATTTATTTTGGACATTCCAAGCCAATGCCTTTCTTGGCTGAAAATAAGCAGGTGAGTATAATTTACCAGCAGTGTTGATTTACATTAGATAGAAGTTGATCAACAGACCTTCTGATGCAGAATTGTTGTGTTGCTTCCAGAAAATTTTGACACTTGTAATTTGGCAAGGTAATGCTGCCAGCAAATTGCTGATGGCTCCTTGGTTTGTTCCTCTGAGGTCATGCTTTATGTCTGAGGTTGTTGTGTTCCCATCAGCAAAAAACTGCCCCAAAACATTTGCCTTTGAGCACAAATATATTTGTGTGTGGCCAATTTTAGCTCGTATGGAAGTTTGCTGCACTGTAGCCTAAGCAAGTGAATGAAGGGAGTGTGAGAAAGGGTGCCAGCACTGCTACAAGTAGGGAGACAGTTCAGAGTGTGAGGAGGGAGCAACACTTGGGTTGAGAAAAAAAATGCTCCTAAAGCAATCATGAAAGCTGCCAAAAAGCTGGGAACACCAAAGTGATGGGAGTATGGGGCCTCCCTCCCCACCCAAACCCAAAAGGAGCAATTCCCACAGCAGAAGCTGTGAATTTTCAATATTTCTTTTACTTTAAAAGTCTTCAAATCCATATTAGAGTGGGCTTGGGAGGAATTTTTTGTTCTTTTGCAACCACAACTCTGACATCTTAGTTGCAGAAGGTGAGGCCAAATTATTTTTTTCATTAAATTTGAAGTGATATTTTTTTTTTTTTTTTGTGTAGATTTGTTCTTCTGGATTTATGTCAGTGTAACTGAGAGGAGGATTTTATTTGATGTCTCCAAACAAGTAGTTCTGTGCTTCATATCACAGTAGATCTGTGGAAGTATAAAGAATTCAGCACTGGCACTCAAAGTTTCAGTAAGGATATAAATTATAAATCCTTATAAATCACTCTGATAATCATTAGTGAATGTTATTAACGAAGAGAAAATACAGCTCTTTTATTTAGAGTACCTGTCCATGTGGTTAAGCTTGAGAAATTAAGGATTATGTTTGGTTTCTGAGTTTGTATTTCTTGTTTTTAGTTTTAGGCAAGCAGTTCAGCAAAAAATATGTTGGAGAGTCAGTGAACTTTCAAACAAAAATAAAAAGAAGCACACTAGGAGTTAGAACAAAAACCAAGCCAATCAGATGCAGGCAGAGCTGATTTTTGTCTAGCACAAGGATTTAAAATATTCAGTATCCAATCTCTTGCCCCTGTCATACTCTGACTAAACTGTGATAAGTTTCAACACTACTGAAAGACATATACATTAATTTACCTTGAAATTTTTTTTTTCTTATTTCTTCTAATGTGAACAAGGCTGCCAAGTTGCCATAAACAAGGCTGGCTTTTGTGGCAAATTGTCTGCCTCAGTGTGAAGAGAAGTGAATAAGCCAGTATCTCTTTCTCTTTACAGGATACTTTGGTTCAAAAAGTAGAATTTATGTTTGATACTTTCCATGTTGATTTCTCTCCTTAGGATTATATAACCACCAGATGTCTCTAAAACCATATTCTCTCATAAACATTTTATAGTCTTTGAAGATGTTGAAAATCTGGGATTTATAGGACTATTACATCCATCTACCCAGGGATCAAAAACTCCATTACAATTACCCCAAGTGAAAAGTCAGAAAAGTTATTTAGCTTAGCAGATAAGCTTGAGAATTTTCAAAAGTCCTCATTCAATCTGTGTACAGTAAAATCCAATATAGTAGCCTCCTTTTGAGATATAAAATTAAAATCCCTGTAGGATATAATACTTTTATCAAAAATGTAAGCAAAGGAAGATTTGTTAAGTGGGATAGCAGCCCCATGAAGCTGAATATGCCATATGGTATTTTATTTCCTTTTGCTTATTTGAAGTTCATTTGCTTTCATACAAATAGACTCTATTAGAGTCATATAAAGAAGTCCCCAATGCAGCAGAATTTTTGATGAGCTGAAGGAAAAACATCAGCCTCATGTTCTGAAGGATCCCTATTGCAAATATGCAGTTCTTGATCTTCCTCTGTTAAATCTTGAGGCCGGTATTTCAGGTAGATGAGATGACAGCCAAGATGTGATCTTGTAAGTATTCAGAGCAGGAGTATACAAGCTGAGTACACTGTTTGGTACAAACCTCTACCAGCTGGTAGCAAAAAAGCACATCTGCTTGGAAAAGATGGAGTTGACCTTTGCAAATCCTGGGCTGCCTCAAAAAAGGTCTGACCAGCATTTTGAGGGGGGCGATTCTCCCCCGTACTCTGCTCTGGGGACAGCCCACCTGGACAACTGCATCCAGGTCTGGTGTCCACAGCACAGGAAGGACATGGAGCTGCTGGAAGAAGTTCGGAGGAGGTCACGAAGATGCTCTGAGGCCTGGAGCCCCTCTGCTCTGGAGACAGGCTGGGAGTGTTCAACCTCAAAAGAGAAGGCTCTGGGGAGACCTCAAAGCCCCTTTCAAGTGCCTGAAGTGGCTCCAGGAGAGCTGGAGAGGGACTTGGGACAAGTCATGGAGGAACAGCACACAGGGAATGGCTTCTCACTGCCAGAGGGCAGGGTTATAGAGGGTAGTGGGAAGAAATTATACCTTTTGAGAGTGGTGAGGCCCTGGCACAGGTTGCCAAGAGAAGCTGTGGCTGCCCCATCCCTGGAAATGTTCAAGGCCAGGTTGGATGGGGTTGAAGCAACCTGGGCTGGTGGAAGGTGGCAGAAGGTGTGGAACAAGATGGTCCCTTCCCACAGAAAGCATTCTGTGATTCTATGAAATGAAAAATGTTGAGAAAGAAGGTGAAGCTCAAGTGTCTCCAGCATGGGATATTAACTGTAGCTGGGAAGTGGAGCAGGCCTTTCCCAGAAACAGGGAATGCCTGTACCTGATGCTTCCTGAGGGAAAAGGCTATTTTTGCACTTGCACTTTTGCAAACTTATCTTCAAAGTGAGTTTCAAGCAGAGTCACACACACAAAAACCCCTTGAACTAGCAGAGCTGCAGTGGTTTGGTGTTTCAAAGCTTTTGGAAGCTTTTCCTCCTGACATCATAGAGCTGGAGCTATAAGTTATTCTAGCAGGCTACTAAACAGCTGTTAGGTGATAACAACTTTCATTGCCAGCTTAAAGCAAGTGGCCATTTTGTATAATTTTTTTTTCTGCCTTGTACCAGTACAAATGAGAAGTAACAGCTCTGTACCTGAAATGAGAGTTTCAGCAGAGAAGCTAGCCCAAGTTTCCTGAAAACAGAGCTTCACCTCTAGTAACTGCAAGCAAGTGGCATGGTATGTTTTTTGTTTGTTGGGTTTTTTGTTTGTTTTGTTTGTTTGTTTGTTGTTTTGTGTGTGTTTGTTTTGTTGTTTGTTGTGGTGGTTTTCTTTTTTTTAATGATCTTGTCTTGCTAATTATGTTTAGCATGTGAATGATACTATCAACATTTACTAAGAGTAACATAGAAATTTGCCTGTCTTTTGGGAATTCCAGTTTTTATTAGCACTTTTTCACTTAAAAAGAGATAAGTAAGACCTTATGTTCATGTTGGAAGGAATGAGACTGTAAATGCATAAGGGTTTGCTGCTCTTGCCTATTACTCTAGTTGTACCCTGAATTGTCCTTTTCCAGCTACCAAAAGGCTGCAGGTTGAAGGGCACGTTTTTATCCCACTGGAAGTGTTTTGAAACTTGTAGGAACTTAAAATCTTCTGTGTCTTATCAAATTTGTTTGTAATTGCCCAATATACTCAGGGATTCTTGGAGTAAAAGCAATTTTAGTTTTCATGGAATAAAACTTGGCAAGAAGGCTGGTCTGTCTCATTCTGTGCTTCACTTATTCCTATCCCTTACTTCAGTAAAAGTGCTCTGTAAGAAGCTGCAAAAAGCTATTTCCTGTTGTATTGCACTCAAAGCTTTCTGATGACCATTTTTCTTTTCTCTGCTGACTGTGAAACAGGACCTAAAGCAAAATGCCAGTTCAGTAAATTGTGTAGGCCTGGATTCATGTGTGTCAAACATGTATTTGTACTCTTTCCTTTCCTGCTTTGCAGGCATAGCCAGGGTAAATGGCAATGTTATGAAATGTTCACCATCTCAAAGTTTGAACAGGAGCCTTTTGCCTGATTAGGCTGTCTATTGCCTTGTTCTATAGTGAACACAACAGATTAATTAGCACAGTGACCTGTGTTTATGTGGTACATATGCCTGTATGGTATCAGGCTGAACAAGGTTAAGAGCTGCACATGCAAATTTTGCAGCAGTTGAAATGATTTAGACATCTTTTGTAGGAATCATTAATGAGCTAATGTAGTGTGTGAATCTTAGGCAAGGGGTTCAAAGAATGTGTATGCTAATCAATAATTGGTATGAGCTTGAAAAACATGTTATCGAAATCAGTCCTAATTAGCCATAGATAAAATCCTAATAAATCACTGGTAATGCAGAAGTTCTCTTCAAATTGTCAAAAATGGAAAGACTAGGAGAGGATCAGAGCACTGAGCTATGACATTATTCAGGAAAGAAAATGATGACAAAGGAACTGATAGTCATACAAAGATACCTGTATGGAAACATTTTAGTGAAGAAAATCCCCATTTTCTTGAAGGATGAAGAGAAATTGAGAGAAAAAATGATTATATATTCCCAGGAACCACCAGCTTCCCTCAATAGCTGAGTTTGTGTGTTGCCACCCTCTGAGGCTGCTGAAATGCATGCTGCAATTTCTCCATTCTTCATAATGAATGTTTTTAACTGGAAGAGTTAATTTCAATCAGGAAACTTTAACTTTCAGATAAGATGAAATGCCATGTTCATGCTGGCCTCAAGATGGATTGTAAAGCAGAGCCCTGAATTATTTTGGAGGAAGTAAATTCATTTTTTGTCCTATGAAGAGGACTGCAGAGGAGCTTGCTATTTCATTACTGTGTATTATTTGAGGGAAGGGGGGAAAAGTCTATGATCATAACTTACTGTGTATGTGGAAAGGAACAGAATGAAAGTTCAACCTTGGCATTGCAGTTCTTGATGTGAATAACATAAGTAGCTTTTTACATGGAAGCCTATATGCTGGAAACACTGCAACATCAAAAATTCACAGCCATTCACAGAAATCCCCTGCTTCCAAAGTTAATGTTCTGAATTAACACATGTAATATCTTCAGGCATGGGGATACCTCAAAATTTTAAAAGTCAAATCCTGTCTTTGTCAAGGCAATTGAACTAGGTATGCTCAGTCTGCTGCATATGCAGCAGCAAATGTGTCTAAAGATACTGGTTTGGGTCAAGTAGGGAAAACTCCTATCTCCAAGGAATTTTGTTAACACTTTGTAGATTTGTTTGTAGCATAAGGTCCAGGTTGGATCATCCCCTTTGAAAAAAAAAAAAAAAAGGAAAGTAAGCTGGTAAAAAATAGTTATGGAATGAATAGACAAGATAACAGATGGAATTTCTATCCAGAGAAAGGCTGAAAATATGGATTTTTTTTTAACATGGAGCATGACAGTGAGGTCGTTGAAGGACTTAAACTAGTTAAGGACATTTATAAAACTAATTCTTAGGGTATACTTGAGGATGTTGGGAGAAAATGAGTTAGAGAACGCAGGGCAGGAGAAGAAAGGGACCATCTCTCTGGCAGGAACAAGGTGTCCTTTATGGTCATCGCAGAGATTTTAGGAGAATGACTTGTATGTATTCACCTGGTTGCATTCATTCAATATCACTTTTGTCCTTATATAC
Source organism: Anabacerthia variegaticeps (assembly GCA_035583185.1). NCBI lineage: Eukaryota > Metazoa > Chordata > Aves > Passeriformes > Furnariidae > Anabacerthia > Anabacerthia variegaticeps. Next base: position 3,659,549 of record JAWWEW010000166.1, read on the forward strand.
AAGGATTTTTCTATGCCAGGGAATTTATCTTTCCATGCACATACGTTTTTTCCAAGTCTGAAGGAACAAGGTTACAGCTTAGCAACAACAATGGGTGATGGAGGCCGATTGCAGGTGGGGTCCAGATGTGCCTCCTTGCTCTTTCTGGCAAACAGAGGTTTCAGTTTCTTCCCATCCAACAGTGCCATATGTGGCACCACCAAAATATGTGACCTGGCTGATGGGAGCCAGGACCTGGCTGTGTTTGGGTGCCTCATCTCCTAGAGGAGCAGTATCTCTGAAACACTTGGAGTTTGGCAGTGGAGCATTTGACTTATCAGTGCCCAGCCTGAAGTCCAAGCGGGCGATTTTTACCTACCTTTTTAATTTCCTGTCCCAAAACCCTGCTTAAATGAGTAGCAGGCCTGCCTCTGAAGGTGTGACTCCTTGGGCTGCCAGTTTAGTTTACAGTATCTTTATCCATCACCACAAGGGCAAGGTTTCCTCCTTCAGCTGTGTGACAAAAAGTTGACAATTCACTTTGAGGTTGACACTGGAACAAGTCTCTAATTGCAGACACTTGATCAAGATCAGCTTTGCAGCATCTCACTCTTTAGTGAAAACTGCACACCACACAGGAGAGTAGAAGTTAGGCCTGGGCTTAGTGACTGCATGGGTGTGAAAATTCTGTAGCCAGAGATGGAGATCATTTTGCTAAACTAGTTTTCCAGTGTGAATATCTTTTAATAAGAATCTCTATGCAAATAAAATTCAAGTTGTTTCCCCATCAGCATTCAAAAGGCAATAAATGACATTGCCATGGCGTTTTTGTGCACTTCTCAAACAATTTCGTATTATATTCTTGCAATACTATTTCTTGCAGACACTGTGGGCTCTCTGTGGGTTGGCACTGAACTCATATTGCTGTTATGCTCACTCCCATGGACAATGTAATGATGCTGTAATGTTTTACTTCTACATATAGTAAAACTGCAAGAAGGGAAGTGATTTTCTTCTCTGTGAAACAGAGGCTAGTCACAAGGTTTTAGCCTTCTGAGGCTGAAAAGACTTGATTTTTCAAAATGTCAGATGCCCGGTTTCCATGGAAAGGTCTTGACAGTGAAAATATGCCTCTTTTTAATAGACTGCATTTAAGATGTCTGTAGAGCTGCTCCACTTAGGCCTCTTGAGCCAGAGACAGGTGACAAGAAAATATTTCTTATCTTTTTCAGTATCTCTTGCTTGGCTCAACCTTACATGAAGCATTAGAAAAAGCATCTTTCTCTTTTGGTTTGGTTTTAAAACATGCAATTGTCCATCAAATGTAAGTTTCATTTGTACAGTGATGATCAAGGCTAAATATTATACTTCTGCTCACACAAGGTGCAGCTCTTTTATAGCCCAGTGCTTTGGTGAAACTTGCTTTAGAATCATTCTTGGGAGTGTTGTTTTTCTAGGCTTGTAGCAGACAGAGCTGGTGCTGTTAAATGCATTATGGAGTTCCTTTCACTTCATCAGGCTTTGGATAACAATGCCCTCTGTTGCTAAACAGCATTTTCCTTATCTGACACTACTTTGAAACCAGTTTTAGCAGTACATCATTGAAATATATACAGCTAACATAAGAGATTAGAGGTCCAAATAGAGTAAGCTGTCAACAGTTTCCCTGGAAGAATGAAGGTGAAGCACAAACCTTGTCAGCCAGATGATTCACATGGTAGAAAGGAGTGTAATTCCAAAAATCTTTGTTTTGTAATTCTGAAATGGAGTAATTTCAAATTTGCTGCCTTGGACATCCAGATTTTCCATGTCATAATATTTCCTTTCTCTTCTGTGTCATGATTCCTGTTCACTGAATCAAACCTCTATGACATTTCAAAACTAAACTTCTACAGCACCAGTAATCTTGTTGCCATAATATTATCCTTTCACATAGCCTTAAAGGCCAGTTTATGATTGAAAGGGAATATCTGAAACCAGTAGGTTCCTGAATCTAATTTGCATGTAAATTAAACATTTCAGAAAATGACTGTGATTTCTGAATACACACAAAGTATGCCGTTTTGATTATTTCCTGGAAAATAAAAATGCATAACATCAATAAGAATATGATTTTTATAGTGACTTTTTTATCTTACCAATTTCTGTTCATTTCAGGGTTTGGTGTGGTTTTTTTGAAAGCTTCTGTGACAATGGCTGATTATTTCTGCTATAATGTGGATCAGGATCTCACAAAATCTTACTTATTTCCATTCACATTAGCAGGGAACTCGCAGGTTAAATGCTGGCTGAAGCCCAACACTGTAGGTTGTTAGTATCTAGGGTTATATTAGTGTATCTGAGCTGTATCAAATTGTATTTAACACTATCCCCTTATTCTTTGCTTGAGATAGACAATACAAGAGATAAAGTAAGGATAGCTGACAGAGGCTAAAAAAAAAATCAAACAATTAAAAAAAGATAAGGGAATAAGTGGAATAGGGGAAAAAAAACCCACCAAGATGTATCTTTGCTTCTAGCCTGTATTTAGAAAGTGCTTGTAGATTTTGTAAGATTCACTAACCGTGCTGAAATCTGGGCTAGTACTTTGAAACAAAGTAACTCATTTTTACTACTGAATTATTGAGCTTGTTAGTTACTCAAATTTCTTGGTTATTGGAAATATTCAGGCTCACCAGGACAGTCAAAAGTGAATAAAGTACCAGAAAAAGTTGGGGAATGTAGATTTGTTTTATTTTTTAATGAGGATGTTTTCTTTCATGATGACAGGCATTCCCACTGCTGGAGCTGCTTTTCTTGTAGTAATGAAGATATGATTCAGTGAGTGAACCACAGGACAGTCATGTCTGGAAGGCAAACATCAGCCTGGGTGATATTCAAGCTACCAAATACCAGAAAGGATTTGGAGAAAAGAGATTTTTGTGGGGGTGGGGGTGGATAGGAAGAACTTTCCAAAAAGCCTGTTTGCAGCAGCAAGGGCTCAAACCATGCTTTGCTTATGGACTGAACACCCATTGATCTAGTTTGTTGTCCTGGAAATTGTAGATGCTCAGGATAGAGGCTGGTTTGGTTTTCCTGATTGATCAGTGAATTCTGAGCTTCTTGTATGGGAAAGAAAAGCCCCACATTCCTCTAAACTATCCTATGCCTGTATTAATTGGCCCCACGTGGGGAGGAACGCTCCAGGCTAAACTCCATTCTGCACTACCAGCCACCTCCTATGGCAGCCAGGGACACATGCTGCTGGAAGCTTATGGAGCTCTGTGTATGCAATTAACATGTGGTAAAAATGACATCTGCCAGGCTTCAAATGGTCATGGTTTTACTTGGCCACAGAAGCATGCTGGCTATTTAGGACCCAAGTTGCTGCATGTGTGCTGAGTGGCCAATTTGTGTAACAAAGAAAAATAACTAAGTGCCTTTGGTGGTCAACTTTATGAAAAAAATCTAGATGTCAATTGCTGTCATTTATTTTAAGCCCATTCTGAACGCTATGCCTGAGAGAAGAGGCACATCCAACTGGATTTGCTCAGATGCATGAATAAAGAAGGATTTTATAGAAAGGAACAGAGAAGCAGCAGAGATGTGGTACACGCTTTAAGCCCAGATGATTTTCTGCTGCCCTCTCCGCAATTCTCTCTCTGTCTTCCAGGTCTACCAACTAATATCCCACTTGCCTTCAAATTGCTTGTGCAGTCTGTCTGCGTGGAATGATCCAGCTGTGTCGTACAAAAACCTGTGGATAGGATTTTGGCTGAGTGATGAATATTTAGGAGAACATGATTTCACTGGGAAGCAGGATGCACTGGGGCAATAAGCTGTTGGTAATGCAGTGCTGGGACCCCATGGGGATCATCGAGCAGTTGTCTAAATTGCCCTCAGGTGCAGGTGCCAAATGTAAGCCTTAACCATGATGTTTCTTTGTACAGGAGTGGGATTGCTCTCATCCCATCAGCTTCTGTTGGATTTGTGTTTAGGCTTTGAATGCTGGGCAATACACGATGTACTGTGAGTGATGAATTGTATGGGTATGGAAACTGTAACACTGACTTTCTGAATGTGTTATTTTGTCTTCCATCCTTCTTTAAATTGCCTCTGCAGACCAGGTTTACTATTCCTCAGCCTCAGTACATATCCATTGATGGGTTTTATGGTAAGGAGGTGATGTTTACCAAGTGTGCAGTGTTGGTCCACTTTACCTGTTATTATCACAGTTAAAGAAGCTCCAAGACCAGTTCTCCAAGTACCAAGCTGATCTGTAACAGCCTGGCATGGTTGGGGGACACTGACTTTTAGATGACAATTGTGACTTCATCTCATTTGGTACAGCAATCATTGAATGGCTGCTCTGGCCTGATTGTTTGACCTCCTCTTATAGATCCTTGCTCCACTGCTTCATGCAGGTAGAAGTTCAGATTCCCACACAGGGAAGCAGCAGGGAAGCAGCAGGGAAGATAAAAAGCCAGAGGTACTTCTGTTCAGCTGGGCTGGAAGGTAAAAAAAACCCCATTGTACAGGAAGCAGATGGGAAGCACCTTGGGGATTTTTATGCTTCTGGTTTACTCCACCTCCTATGGGAACTCCTGGTTCCAAATTTTAGTTGTTGTATATGGGAAAGTGTGTGTTAATGCTCTCAGTGGCAATTGCAGGGATGTGTTCTGTAGTAGTGCTGGTAGAGGCCTGAAAAATCTGGCATCATAGTTAGCATGCAGCCAAGGTAAGAGGCACTTGAGCGGCTAGGGGAGGCACAGAGGGCTCACAATTTGTCTGAGGGCTAGAGATAGTCTGGGTGGGATGAAGGGAGATGGATATGATGTAAAGCCTAGTTTTGATCAAGAGCAGGAACTGTGGTTGTAGTGCTAGTCTGGCTGATACTATTGCAAGTGCTTAGCTAATGAGTAGCTGATGGTGTAAGCAGAGTAATATGACATGGAACACATGTAACACAGTAACTCATAGGAGAAAGCATGAGATAGTCTATTAGGAGCTGGTTAAGTATATGTAAAGCAGCATCAGAGCCGTGGCTCATGCTGGTACAGTCACTCACCAGCAGCACTACTTCTTGCAATACACTGCATGATTGGGCAAAGCAGTTCCCTACTTTCTTTGGGAACTGTCATGCCCTTTAAGCCACTGGCATGCAGTCACAAGTTATTTAAAATGAATGGAGTACATGACAGTGGACTGCTCTGTTGTTCTTCTTTCTTCCTAGAAAATATGCCAGATGCCTGGCACATGTGTTAGATTTGGGTCCGTTTTAATCAGCATGTGAAAACTCATGAAGTTAATGAGCTCCAGTTCACTTTGATTTAAAAAAATCAAACCCAAAAAACATCTGAGCTATCAACAGCTATTTACACTTTTAATTTGATAAGGGAAAAAAAAGTCCCCTCTCTGCTGGGAATTGATTGAATAGTTTTTAGACCAAAAGAAATTTCTGTTTCAAAGGTGTGTATATATACTTAAGAGTTCTCTGAAGGAATTTCTGATGCCTCCTAATTTCTGTTTCTGCTCCCAGCTGCATGAATGTTTTTAGGCCCTGCCAAAGCACAGGGGATATTACAATGCAAAGCCTTGCTATCAAAAGGAGAGTCATATTGAAGTTAGGAGTGCAATGAAATATCTGGAGAGTTGGAAAGCTCTAGTTGAAAGAATGCTATTATTGTCCTTTTTGAAAGTTATCAGTACAGAAGGGATGTTTTTAATATACAGCACAAGTTTTGGAGAGCATCAGATTGCTGACAGTCATTAGTCACACCTCACTCATTCAGAGCTGCAGTACTTCATTTTCCTACCACGTGCTCAGAGACTTTTTTATTTCCAAGAATTTCCTTGCTCAATATGAGGAATCGAAATAGTGCTGATCAGACATCAGGATCTCAAGGGACTTCAGAAAATTAATGAATAAAACCACACAAATGGCAGGTAATGTGTGTGTTTATGTGATAGGAAGAAAAACAAACATTGCAATCATTACAGACAGCTGTCTCTGCAGAAATCATGGGGATGTCTCCACCACAGTCCAGATTTTTTCCAAGGCTCCTTTTGATGAACTCTGCAGTGTCTCTGCCCCTTTCCTGGGGCTGGGCTGTTGTGTGTCATAATTGCTACAGCAGCTACACAAACCAGTTGTGAATGTGACCTGAATGGAAGACGAGTCCTTTAGAGGCCTCCTGGGTGGTTAACGCTCAAACCTCCAGAATTTCTTGTTCTCACTTATACAAGTCTTGTCAACACCTGGGAGGAGGGACAGGTAATTTATTGCCAGCCCAGCTTACTGGAGATAACCACCTATTTTCAAGTGAGGACAAATACACAGTAGTAAAACTGCTTTAAGCCCTGCCTTTGTGGAGCTTTCACTCTTGCTAAAATCCAGGATGCGCTGGTATAAAATTATTCCTATTAGCAATGTACATTGACCCAGGAACGAACCATGGCCCACTTTTCAGCAGAAGTGTAGCAGTCTGGAGAATATTATCACCTTTTGACCAATAAAAGTATATATTTGGCAGCATCAAACTAAAATAAAATGTGGATATCTGTCACCACTAAAATGTTTTGGGTTCACTGATCTAACACAGTTGTTTTTCCATGGTGATTGTGCAGTATGTCATGCACCTCAGAGAATTAATCAGCTTGTAAAAGTTTGTGCTTTCAGTGACGAAAGACTCTTTCTTAATTCCTATGGCAGCCCCATGCTTGGTGCAAATATCAAAGAACATCAATTACCCGAGCTCTGGTGAGGTGGAAGCTGCAATGGAGTTGTGGGACAGAGCTCTGGAGTTATGAAATGTTTTTGTGGTGCAGGATTGTAGAGATATGAGGGTTCATTAGCCAGAAAAAGTATATCAGTGACAGAAGAAAGAGGTTAGGTCATTGCATCAGTACTTTGGGGATGCAGGGTAGGCAGGGGACAGTGATCCCCACTGGAAAGAGTTTTCTCAGATTGAGGAACCCCCAGGCTGCATTTTGACAATGCTGATGGACATTTGGGCATGGAACAGGCTGGACTGACAGCAGTGATCCTGCCCAGCGCAGCCAGGGCATCACGCTCTGTGTCAGCCACCACTTGGTGTGTTGCAAGCTGTTTCTTCATCATTGCCTTTCACTTTCCTGGAAGTAAAATTTTTATCATACTAGAAATGAGATAAATGAGGGGAACCTGATACTAGCAATTTGCATGCTGGTTTGTACTGGAATATCAGTACTGAGGCTAAAAAAGTGAGATGATAATATGAAAAATATACATAAAAAACCCGGGCTAAAGAGCAGGAGGTATTTTTAGATGAGCAGCTTTGGCTTTTAACAGGGAAGGAAAAAAAAGCCAAATTTATTTTTAGTGGTAGCATAAATGCAGAGTAATGCAATTGTTGACTTCAATTAAAAAGGAAAATCTTAAATTTAAAGGTGATTCATTGTCTAATCTGATGAAATACGAGGTGGAAGAATGAACAGACACAGCAAACAGATTAGACCTGTGCCTTCCCTCAATCCAGTCACATCATGATGGAGCCAAGATAGGCCTGGTGACCTCCCACAGGTGCCAGGGGTGTACTGGGGCAGGGGAAGATGTGTGAAGGAAGGAAAGTCAGAGTGGGGCTGTTATGCACTATCAGCCCCACTCCTCCACCCTCTGTTCTACTCCGTGGGGAGAGGAGTCAGGAATGAAGGAGTGAAGCTGAACCAGGGAAGATGCAGGGGGTGGGTGTTAATTTTGTCTGTGTTTCTCACCACCCAGCTCTATTCTAATTGGCACTAAATTGGATTCATTTTCCACAAGCTGAGTCAGTTTTGCCCATGGCAGGGGCTGGTAAGTGGTCTCCCTGTCTCTTATCTCCACCTACAATTTTCCTTGTTATTTTCTCTCAGTCCTCTGAGGAGAGGGTGGCTAGGTGGGTGGCTGGCAGCTGGCCATGGTTAACTCACTACACAGGCAATCTTAGATGTGGCCCATCCTGGTTGTTTTGTTTTCAAAGGAAGTTTGTGGCTGTTCGAAGGGAGAAGTGCCTTCTGAGGCTTTGGATCTTGAGGTCTGTATCTACAGGAACAAGTAAATCCTTACTGATGAAATGTGAAACAACCCCTGGTATGTTCCCACTCATGCTGCTGCTAATCATTACTCTTCCCTGTATGAGCCATGGCATCCCAGCTCCTGGTCTCCCGTGTGCCAGTGTGTGACCAGACCATCGCTGATGCACAGATGAAAGCTGCACCCCAGTCCTAGCTGCAGGGACTGCAGGTGGGCTGGAACCTCCTAGTCCTCTCTCCTGGTCTTCTTTGTCTTTCCTCTGCCACCCCAGGCCACCTGGCAGGGCTGGTGGCTTACCCCTCAATATGATCACAGGTGCTCTGCCTCATCCTGAAGGCCTCAAAACCTTCCCACTCTTCCCATCACTGCATCCACCCTCCTCAAACCTCCAAAGCCATTTCCATGGAGTATCCCCACAGAAAGATCACTGAAAGGTGAGGACAAACTGCCATTTCTATAAATCTCTGGAAGGTTTTTCTATACTGCTACATGTGTCTGTGCTGCTCATTACAAGGTGCACCCAAGGGTGCCTGTGTCTCTGGCCATCTGGCATCATTTTGGCTGCTGGTGTTTTGAAACTGTGAGCCTTTCAGTGTATTACTGAGAAGGTGCTTAAACACACATGCATTTGGGGAGTTTTTTCAAAGTTTTCAAAGGAATAAAAAAGTACTTTAATTGGTAAATGAGTAAAAGTTCTGTGAAAAATCTGTTCCTTGACCTAATAATCTGAAGGCTACTTAGAGAAGAGACATGTAATTCAGCTGGCATTTAGCAGTGAAACAAGTGAAAATGCCTTCAAAATAAAATTGCTGAATCTCACTCCTATATTAACAACATAAACACAGGGCTCTGTATCAGCACATACACTGCTAATGTCACTGAATGAATGAAATATATCTGTGACATACAAATAATAAGATAGAGTAGTATAATCAGAAAAGAAATCACACTGTATAAGGTGTTATACTTTTAGACTTGTGTGGTCAGATCAATACACATCAGTTTTGCTTTTTTGTATTGAAAAAGTGAAATGTCTGTTGTATGTGATTGCAATTATATCATTTTGGAAGAATGAAAAACAGAGGGCTTTGGACAGCAATCATTTTGGAAAAAAATAAAAGTACAGGGCTTTGGGCAACAATCAGATATCCTCTATAAGATGCCCTAAGAATCCAGAAAATCTGTGTTACAGAACTTTCTACAGAAATGCTTGTGGTAATATCTGAATTCGTTGTTAATTGTCATCTGCCTTTCCTTCTGGACTGAGACGAGCTGTAACACTCAGCCTTAAAGGTTACTAAGGGCTGTGCTCACAGCCTTAGCTTTTTTTCTTTATTTATCCAGTAACCAATCACAAGTTATTTAAAGCTATCTGCGGCCAGCATCTAGGGAGAGAAGTGCAGCATAGTAACTGATCTGTCTTATCAGTAGGTGAGTATTTTTCAGGGAAACTTGATACAGTGTAAGCCTTCCACTAAAAATCGTGTCCTTAGTGTTGTCAATAGAGAATGCAGGTAACTAGCAAAATAGCTACATTTTTTGATCATTATTTCTGTATTACTTTTCACATTCCAAGTGTCCAACAGCATTGTGTCCATGGCAGTTTGTAGGACAAGAGATACTGGAGTAAGGTTTCTAGGGAGAAGGTCTGGTGGAAGAGAGGGGGAATGAATTTGATCTGAGCTTCAAATTGTTTCCCTGAAAGGAATGAACACAAGGTGAGTAAAGCTTCAAGAATTGTACTGACTTGCTGACAAAATCTTGTGCTTGGGCAGCTTGAATGTGCATTGATTGTGTCTGCTTCCCTTCTCCCCTTTCCTAGATTTCTAAGTGTTAAAAGTGGGAATGACTCACTCCTGTTCACCCCTTTTCATACTGCTTTTCCTGTTACTGAAGTGGCTTCTGTAGCAAAATGTAAGCAAATCATGTTAAGCTCTCTGTCACACATAGTAATAGAGCACCATGTGTGACTTAAAGTGACTTTATACTGTAATCTTTCCTTCTTGTTTGTGGATATTTCAAAATCATATATCTGGTCAGACCCTACATAGCTCTCAAATCCAACCTGTCAAAGTGTGCTGAGCCAGTCTGGGGAAAAAGGCTTGAAAATTCAGCTGGAGCACCCAGCATAGTGTCTTAGTGCCTCACTTCCAGAGTGAGGAAAGACACTATGGTCAAGTCATCAACAATTAGAGCTTAACTAAAAACTAATGCCATTACAACATACTTGAAAATAAACAGTAGAGTGTCACATGTAATTGGTTTTGGTGGGGTTTTTACGTTTGGGTTTGGTGCAGAAATTTTTGTTCTCAAGGGGGTATTCATGTAGGTAAGCTGTTGGGAAGAATCTGACTGTATCATCACTTGGAAAGGCTAAAACTCATGCTTTTATAATTAAGCACAGAAGATGTATCCAAACCATGTTTAGAAGCAGAACTGGATGCTTTGTGGAGACACAAGCTGAACAAAATCATATTACATAGGTGTGCTTCTTGCAACACAAGTTTCCTAGGTGGATGGAAACAGCATGCTGGGTGAGCTTCATGGGCAGTTGGTCCACACAGCTCTGAGAACACCATTCCTTGGCAGAAACAACATATATTACCTGGCAGTCTGTTAATCAACCAAGCCATTAGCCATGGGACTTCAGAGTTGTGTGCTGCTTGCCTAAATCTTGCAAATCTGGATGGAAAATCTATATAGTGTACATACACATATGATTGTGTAGGTAAGGTTGAAGATATTGAAGAGAAGAAATGAAGGCAAATGTCCATCAGTATCCAAGATTAAGAATGCTTCTTAAAGTGCAGGCTGAAAACAAAGAATCATAGAATGATTTGGGCTGGAAGGGACCTGAAAGCCCATCCAGTGCCACCCCCTGCCATGGGCAGCGACACCTTCCACCAGCCCAGGTTGCTCTAAGCCCTGTCCAACCTGGCCTTGGCCACTTCCAGGGATGGGGCAGCCACAGCTTCTCTGTGCAGCTTGTGCCAGAGCCTGCCCACTCTCACAGGGAAGCATTTTTTCCCAATATCCAATCCATCATTCTCTCAGTTTAAAACCATCCCCACATGGTCCTGTCACTACATGCTCTTGTAAATCGCCTCTCTTGATGTTTTTGTTCAGGTCCCTCTGGACGACATCGCGTCCTTCAGGCCTAACCTATGCATAAGCAGAGTCACCATAAGAATAGTCAGCAAACTGCTGTTCCTGCTTGTTTTTTAAAATTACTTATTAACAACCAAACTTTTCAAAGGGGAAATGTACCCTTCTCCCCCTTGATTTTTGTCATGATAATTAGCTCATTATTTTTTTAAAATTCATGATCAACACTGTTAGTACTCTCCAAAATTACTATGGATCTATTTGTGCACAGATATGTTTATAACCTCTATCTAGTGTTTGCAAAGGTTTTAAGCTCAACTGAATTTTTTCCAATGGATCCCTAAGAAATAAAGAACTGGAAGTATTTTATGCTAGATGCAGGAATGTATTGTTAATTACTGTTGTTAATATGCCTGAATGGCAAATTAGGTTGTTTGACTAGACTTTTTCAGAGACAACCGTGTTGATTCGTCTTTATATTTTTTTTTTTCCCCCCCTGGTAAAAATGACATCTTTTTCTATAACAAAGATGACTTTCTAAGAGAGCAATCTGAATTTTAGCATGATATCCTTTAAAAAGTCTCTACTAATCTTTGAAATTAAGACATTACTGATGTGAGTAGAGGGAAGGAATACACACACACACACACACATGTTATTTTATTTTTTACTCCAGACAGGTATGTATGGCTAAGTTGAAGAAAGGGCAATGCTTTTTACTGTGAAGGGTCTTTGTAATGTAAATCCATACAAACATAAGAATTTTTATTTTAATATCAAAGCCTTGATCTTGAGAGAAATAGCAAAAAGTGAAGAAAAATGAGAAATTTGCAGAATCCACACATTTTTGTGTTGGTTACTTTCTGATGGCATTGAAACAGTGAAATATGAAGAATACTTGATGAAAAGCTAGGAAGATCACTAATCTCCTGTTCATAAGAGCCTGTGCACTGACTCCTTGCTTTAAAGAAAGCAGATTTCTAACAGTCTTATGAGTTTTCAAGACATCACCTGTTTTAGATGCAGTCAGACTAGGTGACCTCAGTTAACTCTTTGCCCCTGATGTTCAAAATTTTGTAAAGGAATGAGGATGAAGTACTTTCAGAGAAGCCTTTGTTCTGGGCTGTTTTTGTTGTATGCATTTACTATTTTTTCAAGTTTGCCATTCCCAAGTCAGAGTTCGTGATCTCTCTGCCGAAGCACTTTCTACTATACCCTTGTCTGTGATGATTTATGGTGCTATCACTGTCTTCATGGTCAAGGCAAATGATCAAATCATCTTCATTTCCAGTGTTTTTGTTTCCTCACAGCTGAGTCATACAGGAAATTAAACAGTGTTAGATCTCACAGTTATCTGTATTATTAAAATATTAGGAAGGGCTCTCCCTTAGTTTTTGCCTCTGGAGTTACCCTAGCACAGGGAGTGGTCCCTGCCAATGGACTGGCATGACCTTGCTTCTTGGGATAGTTAAAAGTTCAGCTGTTTGGACACAAGCCATGCAGTGGCAGGTGGCAAAATTAAGCTTTTTTATTTGTCAGTCAAGGATGTAATGGGCACCCCAGATCGTCACAATAGGCTGAGTAAAATAAATTTATGTTCTTCAGTGAAATTTTTTGGGAAACTGCACCAGGTCTGTGGATTTCTTGACAGAGCAGGAAGAATTTGACCTTGGCCAGATTGTTGTGTACCCATGAAGATAAACAACTTGCAGAGACTGAGAGAACTCAGGAGAG
>JAWWEW010000166.1:3672495-3717086 GCA_035583185.1 Anabacerthia variegaticeps
AAGAATTTGACCTTGGCCAGATTGTTGTGTACCCATGAAGATAAACAACTTGCAGAGACTGAGAGAACTCAGGAGAGGCACAAGATACGAAACCTGGATGAGTTTGTACAGAGACAGTAGTTTGTAACTGTGGCCAATAGATGATTGTTTGCATGCAATAAGGACCAATAATGTCAGTGCACGTGCATTTAAGGAAGTTATAAAAGCAGCTGTATGAAGAATAAAAAACCCTTAAACCTTCACTTTTTATCCACTTGGGATGTATGCCTGATTTTTGTTGTGTCCGCCTCAACAACAACAACAAAATTTATTAACTGGGATCCAAACATTTCCTGCCCCAGTTATTCTATATATACTTTTCCATGTTATTAACCCAGTTAAGCCATGCTTTAGCTAAAATACTGGCACCAAAATATTTGTACTTGCCATTATTTTGATCATGGCTCTTTCCATTGGTCCATGTCCTTTCCCATGCTTTGTGCCAGTGGTGTTCTCCACTCCATCCTTAGTTTCTTCCTCAGATCCCTCTTTTGTATCAGGAACTACCTTCACATGGACCTTTCTGCAAGCTACCCTGCATCAGTCAAATCCCTCTTGGAAATGGCTCCCTGCTCACAAAAGCAGTAAGTGGGAGGGAAGAGAGGACAAAATGAAATTGGTTAGAACCAGGAGATGTGCCACAAAGTCTTTCTTGAATAGCACTGACATTCATCCTTCCTTTCTTTTCTTGCTACCTTGTTTCTTTATTAATGTCTTTGTCATAGAATCACAGAATTGCAGAATGGTTTGTGTTGGAAGGGACCTTAAAGACCATTTAGTTCCACCCTCATGGGCAGGGACACTTTCCACTAGACCAGGGTTCTCAGAGCCCCACCCAACCTGGCCAACCATGTCCAAATCACACTGAGGGTAATTTTGGAGAAGATGACTGCATGCATGTCATGTTGCATCATGTCATGTCAGTCAACTGTCAGCTGTGGTCCCCTCATTAATGCCTTAATGAGCTGTTCCAGGAGGCATATGGGAATTAAACAGGTCCCCCTGAGCCCCATGACTGGAAAGCAAAGGTTACTCTTTTTGTCTGTAATTGCACTTCCCTCTCAAATGACTATGTAACAGGATTGTCTGGAGATTAGAACCCTAGGAAAAAGCAGCAAAGACCCTTTACTTTGGACTTGATGATAATAATTGGCTGTTGAAGAATCTCCTATCCACAAAAGATGTGTTTCTTAGTCACATTTGTTATGCCTTTTCATTAATTGTCAAATTGCTTATTTATACACCATCCATGAAAAACTCTGCTCTCCTGGTGGTTCTCTGCAGTCCCCTAGAAAGCAGAATGACACTGCAGAGGGGATTGGCATGCTTGACAGTGTGTCACTGCACTGGCCTCATTTTCCAAAACCCCTTTGCCCTGTGAAAGTGCAGCTGTGCCAGTTATGCTGTTACTGCTGATGAAAAACCTTTCTATGATTTAGCCTTCAGTTTTTCTGCCTAGAATCTGTCTGAAAGCTCATGTAGAAGAAAGACATGTCTGAGAGGAGCACAATTAAAGCTGACATGTGAGAAGCCATGTTTTGGGCACTGCTAAAGACCATGAAATGCTGTGAAGCTGCAAGGAAAAAATTTAGCAAACTCTTTGGAATCCTGTGTTTGTCTGAGGCTGGTAGGTCCAACACTTCTTCCAGTGGCCAGGCTGTTTTTGTGAATTCAATGGGATGTCTTTCTACTCAAAGATTTTTAATTTCATTAAATAGTTGATTTGGCAGCATTTTTGATGTTTTCAGATGTTAGACAGGGGTTTGCACTTGCAAAGACCAAATTAAGCCTACCTGTCTGTGATTCATATCTGAAAGGAGACTCTTTGGGATTTCTTCTACTAAATTACTTCAACCTTCTCCCACTGCCACCCAAACTGTGGATTTAATTTGCACTAGAGCTCTGCTGGGAAAAGTCTGACATGGAAAGAGTAAATCCATACCTTTTCCTACTTGCTGAGGCCAGATTCTCCCTGCTGGGTTGCTCTGCCTCTGCTACGGGCCCTACTGCCCCCTCTCTTGGGGCTCTCCCTGGCACAAGTTGCATGATATCCTCTCAGAGGAGTTATTAGAGCTCTGGTGGCTACATATTGGTTTGTCTTGGTGTATGTTATAGCTACTAGATTTATACATTCTGATATATTTATGGTGATAATTGTGTCAAGGCAAATCTCTTTTGTATAAAAAACCTTAATTTGCACGAGTAATTGAGCTATAAATAAGTATCTTAAGCTAAACCCTGATAAAATTCCATGTTTGCTCAATCCATTACAAACTAAAAATCAAAATTTTTTGAGTAATATTTTAAGGTTCCTGAATTTCTAAGTGACAGTTGATAAATGAATGTAGTTTTGACTGCATCTATTACAAGAAATTATCTAGTTAATTCATAAACTAACAATGGAAAAGTAGCTTTTTTCTATCACATATGTTAACCACCTTTCTTAGATTCCGCAAAAGCTTTCTAGCCCAACATTTCAAAGTGGAGTGTAAATAAGTTCATTCCTCCACTGTCTCCAATTAGAAATTTTACACGATGGGTTTTCTGGAAAACAGCAAGAGAGGTGACAGCAGTGCTTCATTTTTCATCAGTATATAGCCATTTCTATTGCAACAAGGCTTTAGCCTCTTGCTGGAAGAGTTGTCTGTTTCAGGGTCTTTAAATCTGAACCTGTGTATTTTTGATCCCTTTTGGAGTAATAATTGATAGACCAGCTTTCCCATTTTCAAGGTAAGGTCACAACCTGGCAGTCTTACTTCACTGTGGCGACTAGACTATAAACCAAAGGTCATGTTCAAAGTTAATACAGAGTAAAAATCTTTGCACAATAAAAGATAATGCTCCATTTTGAACAGACATATACAGTTTACTGCAGTTTCCCCACAAGGATTTCTCAAAGTTTCTCAGACAGATATAAAATGATAAATAAACCTTGCAACAATGTGCAAATAAAATCATTACAAGTGGGGAAACACATGCAGGAGGAAACAAGCTAAAGATTTCTGATTTCCAGTCACTTATGTGCAACTTGAATAAATTACCCTCTGATAAATGGAGGTACGTGTTGACTTAGAAGCTCTAAGTGTTTTTTATCACTTGGGCAGCATAAAGCAGCTATTGATGCTTAAACTGGCTTTAAGACTATAGTGCTTTGCCAGCACAGAACAAAGAATCCCCAATAAAGGGCCTGCTGGCCTCATCTATTTGTGCAGTTGATTGCTCAAGATAAAGTGCAGCAAATTAGGTATAACTAATTTAATCTGCTTAATGAACAGAAAAAAAGGTAAGATTATGGCAGCTATGTCTGGCTCCTTTTCCTTGCCGTGGTGTTTCACAACGGGGGTGTTTTGGTTAACAAATGCACAATGCTCCTTGAAGAAACTAACTTGTGTAATTCTTTTTGTAATGAATTGCTGCATCTCTAAACAAATGTGAGATGTTCCCTAACCTTACAGTAAGATCGGAGTCACTCGCAAATTATGTTTCTTCCAGGAGCATATGCCCAGGGGGCACCTAAAAAACCCCACCAATATTTTGCTGCCCAGTGTTACAAAATCATGGGTAGTGCTGAAGTGGTTCTTTTCACGGTGAGAAAAATCTGCTTCTTTAGGCAGGAAATAAAATTCACTCCAGCATGTGTTCATGTTTCACTGCCAGCTCATGCTAGAGATCTGATTAAGAAGTCAACTGCACCCATTAGCCTGGAAGACAAGAAATAGTCTTCCAGTGTATGCTCTGGGATTGCAGGAGGCTGTCCTGAAGGAATTTCAACTTAAGGCTCCTCTAACTGTATTAGAAAGATAAACTCATTTAAAAGCAATTATCTTGTATAGTCCAAGGCTGAGTTCTGCCCTGCAGGAATATGTTTTGATGCTTGCAAAGTGATAACAGCCTTTTGCTTTATGATATACCGGTTAATTAAAAGATAGATGTTGTTGCTTTGACTGTTGTTTTTGTGGAGACTTTCTGCCATTTTAATAAATGAACAGAGAATAAGCTGATCTGCATGTTGCAGTTAGATTTTCACCGAAGGAAAGTGTATGGAAAACTGCTGAAGGTGGTAAATTTGCTCACAGTTTATCTGGATTTTTGAAAAAGCCTGAAAACACATGATTTTATTATGATTTTTGAGCAATTTTTAACACTACACATTCTTGTGTCTATGAGGGAGAATATACTTGGAGGCACTGGACATGGCATAATGAAGAATTTATTAGATTTCATTCTTTTCTTGCATTGTTTCAAATTAAGACCTTTCTCCATTGCAGAGTTTACATGGTTGTGATACTCTGTTAGAGTGGTGCTGGCTTCACATGCACATTCCAAATGTGGACCCTGATTCTAAAATATTAATTACAGAGGCCAATGAGATTATAGTTTCCATCCATTTGTTGGTTTTATTTGGGGGAAACAGGACTTGCTACCAGGGATTTGTCGACATTGAGTTTACCAGGACATAACGTATGCACTTTGGTTAGCTCTGTGTATTTCTTTTATAGTTTATACATCAGAAACATCCTTTCCAGATATAAAAAGTGGAACCCTTGCATATTGTATGGCATTGCACCCCATAATATGTAGTTTGAGGGAGTTTTTTGGAGCAGGGTGGTGATACTTGTGAAAGAAGTTAAACAGTTACGCACATGAAAGCTAAGTATGCTCAAAAAGGCTTTCAGGAAAATGTCCAAAAAGACTATTTTAAGAAACATATCATAAATCTTATCTGATATAGTCTCAATACATTTTTACAATCATAGCATTATAAACAACCATTCATTCTTTTTAACCAACTATTGTGATTCTGTTAGAGGCAGAGTACCTTTACATTGCTTTATCTAGCTCTGTTAAAGGCATAGCTGTAACAAAAGCAATAAAATGTGTTTCTGGTTTTTTTCAGTTTGTTTGTTTGGGGTTTTTTTGTTTGTTTTTGTGTTCTTTTTGTTTGGTTGGTTTTTTTAAATGAATCAATAACTTCTTAGAATTTATTCAGGACATCATTCAATTAAAACCTTGTATGGGATATACTGGGTGAGGATGTTTATGTACCTTGGGATATTATCCCTTCAGAAGGAATCATGCAGTGAATTTACTGACTTTGGTTGACCAAGACGTAGCTCTGACCATCTTGGAAGAGGACACTGAGTATTTGAGAATCTAGTAGCATGTTTCTGGTTTGTCACACTGAAATATACAGGTGTCTGCTTTTTCTCAAGAAATAGTTACTGTTGCCCTGGAGGAGTGATAAGCACTTACAGAGAATCAAATTCATTATGAAATCATCTCATTTACTTCAACAAAATGATTCAAGGGTGAATTTCAATGTTCTGTTCTTGCTCCTCTCTCTATCCTTTACCCCATCCCAGTTTTGCTCATCCCTCACGTGCAGCAGTGTACAACACTACTCAGCAGGGCTGTGTGGCAAGTGGGTGCTGTTAACTTTGGACCACTTGTTAGTGGATGCAAAACTTTTCCCCTCTTTTGTGGCAAGCAGCTTTGCATAAATACACATACGGTCCCCTGGTTTAGGAGTAAATTACATCGTGACAATGTCTGCAGTATCAGGAGAAGACTTCTCAGTCTTTTTGGTCCAGTGCCCACTGAAGTAGTGAGAGGAACACAGAAAACTAGATTACTTGGAGAAATCAGAATAGCGTTTTTTTTTGCTGTAATATATATTGACTCACAGAAAACTTCAGAAAACTCAAAATCACGTCATGGGAGAGAGAGGGTAGGAGGAGCAGACTCTTATGAGAAGGCCAGATTTTGGAGGTACGGTCATACAGAGAATCTTCAGGTGAGTTCTGGGTTTCTGCTTCATCTACTTCTGAAGTTCTGTGTTTTTTCCACCTTGAAAGTGTTGTCAGGAAGAGTAACTGTACTTAACAGATTGGAAGAATAATAAACAGGCCAAAGTGGGCAGGTACTTATTTAAGCTGTGTAGACATCAAGCAATTATCTATAAGAAAAGGATCACAAATAAGCTCTTTTCATTCCAGACAAATAAAGGTGGTATTTTCTGCATAGATGCATTCATTAGGTAGTCAAATTCTGTGACAGAAAATCAGGATAAACAAAAACCTCCCTGTAATATTATGTCAAAAGGCTTATTGTGATTCAGAAGCAAGGTTTAGATGTTACCCTGGCTTATGGCATGTTATTGTCTTTTCCTTTTGGTGAAATACAACTATGGAAAGTAATTACTGCATTAGTAATGTACCTGGTTCTGTAGTCATCTTTTCCCCTTGAAATATCTTATGTGAGCTAAAATGTCCTGTTTTAATAATGACCCATTGCAGTAATGAAGTTGTCAAGTCAGGTACTTGATTGACCACTTTGTATTGTTGTAACTGTCCTTTTCATATCATATTAGTCTGACTTTATTACTGTTGTGCATCATGTTTATGATGACACCATAAAATTTGGGGGCAGTCACAGCATATTTACCTTCTCCCATTCATCAATGGGAGCTGTTTTTCCTTCCTCTTCCAATATTGTAATCTGTTGAACAGTAAGTTCTTGTATTATTATTTTTATGTTATTTGAGCAGAGATAGGGTTTAATAAAAAATACAGACCTAACATTTATGAAATAAATTTTCAGAGTCTCTGCTTGGCTTCTTTCTAAGGTATATTGGAACAGGTTGCCCAGAGAAGTTGTGGATGCCCTGTCCCTGGAAGTTGTTCTTCTGCTGTTTAGGGCAGGAAAAGACAGGAGAGTCAAGTCTTCCACAACCTGTGTAAGTGTGCTCACCACTGAATGGGAAAGTAAAGCACCTGGTTCTTCCACTCTGTTTTTTTATTTCCCCAGCTGAAGTATTGAAGCAATTTTAACACAGATTTGCAAATAGTTTTATGATGAGAAAAACTATGCTTGTGGCAGGCTACTTTTCACTGGAAAAGGTTCACATGGGTCTATTCTCTAGGACATGAGGTCATGCAGAATAGTGCATAGGCAATGGATGGTTGTGGTACTTAAGGGCAGGAAATCCAAAGTTAAGATTGGTAATGAAAAGGCCATCTCTTTTTGGTGCTGTTTTCTTAGAGCTTGGCAAGTCAGTAAATTATTTGTTAGGAACTGCATTGCATTGTATCACTTTACAGTTGTCAAGTTAGAGAACAGATTCATTTTGAGCTCTGCTGCTGATCCTCTGTTCTGGTTTTCAATCTGCATGAAGTATCTGAAAGCTACTTGATTGTTTTTGGGGCATGATTGCACTCCTCTGCTGCACGGGAAGACTTAAAATCACGGGTAATAAATAAAACTCATATAGTATAAAGCTCAGGAACAGCATGGAGAGAGAGCAGGAGCATCTCCACTGTCCTTCTGAGGTCTCTGGATTACTGATGGGCTCATTTTCTCAGGCACAGTACCACCCTTTGCCAGCCCAGCAAACACTATTTGTGTGCACAGCTGTGATTTTCACTACTCAAGGGGATGTGGTCACTTGCTTTTACCTATCGATATATACTTTGTATATACTTTTTTGTGCTCTAGCTATTCCCCATGGTTTTGGTTTTATGCACTGAAATACTTTTTTTAAGAGCTACAGGTCCTTATTTATGCGAGTTTTAAAGAGCTTTCCAAGTTTTGTTTTAAAAAAACCCAACTATTTGGAACATTTTCTCTTTAGTTTGCTTTTGTGTTTCTTGGGTCTTGTCCCCTGCTGAGACAGTGTGGTGATTGTGGGGAAGGAATGAAGGGAGTGGCCCTTCCTTCCAATCACCACTGTGTTCCAGAGTAGTTTATTTGGGCCTTCATACCTGAGTGGTGAAAGAGTGTGTAAATGAAGATTTTCAACACCCTGAAAAGACTGTAAAAAGAAGAAGAAAAAGAAAAGAGGGAAAAAAAAGAAACAACTGTAAGTCCTGGGGAGAAGGTTCCACTGCGGTGCCTCATGAAAGGGGAGGTTACTACAAGGGAGGTATTCCTTGGATTTGCATCTCCTGCCTATCTTTGTGGGGTCTTGGTATCATTGTTGGAGAAGAAATCTGTGAGGGGGCTGCCTGATGGTGTCTCCCATCAAAATACAGAAAACCTTCTTTCCCTGCAAATGAAAGAAACTATTTTTAGGCACTTGGTTTGGTTGTGGAAAGTGAGTCAAGTTCAGGAAGGGAAATATCCTCTGGTCTCCTTAGGTCCTCTTCTTTGGCAGTGAATCCCACTTCTCTGTATATCCCAGTAACAGAGAAAGAAGGGAAAAGTCCATAAAATAAATTAATTGTGTCTGTATCACTTCTGGTAGGTTTTGACAAGAGAAATGGTGAGCAATCTTGAATGTAGATTTGGCAGTCTTCAAAAGTTAACTATCTTCTTATAGCTAGTCAGCAATTTATTAAAGGAAGTTCCTCAAGGTAGTACATTTAATAGTAGTGTTAGCTAATATCAGTAGCTGGAATTCTCTGGGTACTGCAATCTCTAACCATAAGAACATTTTTTAAAAATTCCTTTGAGTTGTTCATATGATGTTCTTTACTATCAGAGCCTGATTGGTAAGTTTAGGTAAGTCAGAGCTGAGATTTTTCAAACAGTAACAGTACAGGTTTCTCAGATGACCTCGTTGAAGCTGAAAAAGCAAAGATGACTTAGACCATTTTGAGGGCTGTCAGAATGAAAATGAATAATTTAAATTCACTTTAGTTGAAATCATCATGTTATCTTTACACAATTAGTTCAGTGTCAGTTCATTGTATTTTTACAGTTATGTGTTTAGTTGTATCTATGGATATAATGTCACAGATGTGACTTTTAGAAAGTTGATTTCTTTTGACAGAATTCCTGAATCACAGGATAATTTAGATTGAAAGAAACCTTGGGTAAGTATCTTGTCTCGCCTTGTGCTTAAGGAATGTCCAACTTCAGCATTAGGTTAGATGGTTCACAGACACATCTTGTTGAGTTTTAAGTGTCTCCCGAGAATGGGGATCTTACAGGCTCTCTGGGCCCTTTCACACAGTTTGAGCAGTCCATGCAGAACCATATTTTGTAACACCTGATCAGAATTTTCCTCACTTCAGCTTGTGCTTGTTGCCTTCTGTCCTTTCTGAGAAAAACCCACATCCTCCCTTCCTGTTGCCCACTTTGTGGTGGCAGGGCCTTCCACCTGCCCCTTAAGGAGAGGAAGACCAGTGCTTTTTGCTTCTCAGCTCTAGAACCGTGCCAGTATCAACAGCTTTCTATCATGCAATTTAGTCCATCTTAACTGGCCCATTTGAATGAGGGTTAAATTCCTTGAAGTTCCAATTTGATAGCAAATTTAAAACTTCAAGAGACTAATAGTTCTCCAGTCAATAATGCTGCTTTTTGCATGATTGCAAAACACGAAGGGAAAGAAACCTCAGATCACCTTCAGTCATCTTTTTTGTATTACATATCTGATCTTCAGAGCAGGGCAACTGGCTAGGTGCCCTGCCTTTAGCCATCCTGGATGCTACAGGTACATGGAAATACAGTAATGGTACAGGGAAAGGAACTTCCAGGTCCATGGACAAGCTGCCTTTGAATCTTTTTCTCTCCACGTTTTAACAAATGGATGCAAATATCTCAAGTTTCTGGATTAAAAATAAGAAGCTACCAAAAAAAAAAAAAAAGGAAAGGAAAGGAGGGTGATGTGACAATAACAAAATGATGAAGACAATTTGAGAAAAATATTAGGAAAAATTTTAGAGGAATAGTGAGGGTAGAAAGACAGTCAAGAATAATGTAGTCATGACTGCTCTTGCCTTGTGAGACACTGAACAAATACAGCAGTTGTCATAACTGGATGATTTCTTTAGATTTGACTAAAGAGTTCGAGCCATCTGTGATTCTGTCAGGGGAGTAATGGGCAGGAGAGTACTATTTTATTGTGTATATTCAACTTAAAAAATTCAACAGAGGAGAGAAATATGTATTTTCTTGCAGTTCTGTCTTGGCAGAGTCAGGCTATTATTTTTGCATGTTCTACAGATGATTTTTTAGAATATAGCAAGGAGAGAAGAACTCTTTTAAAAACTATTCAGCAGAAATCCTTTTTCATCAAAATGAGTAGCAATCACTTGCAGTCCTGGGCATGTGGGATATTAAAATGCTGCAGCAAGGTTTGAAACAGGGCTGAGAAGTTATGAAGACAAGAGAACACCACCTCAGGTCTTAGGCACTATGCAGGTATAGTGGCAGCTGAACAAAAAGTTGTGCCAACAGTGGCATTGCTGCATCACTGAGTCCTGGGTGTGTTGGCAGCTCTAGAAATGGAGGGATCTGTTGAGGAGAGGAGGGTGTTTTGTGTTATCTCTGTCCTGCCATCAGCTGGGTTTTATCATCCAAACTAATGTTTGTGCATGTGGGTGTCATGTGTAACAGTGGTTCCATATAAACAAATTAACTTCTTTGCTTTTGTATAATTAAGAGCAACTCAACCTGGAAAGGCTTAGCTTTGGCACACAGCCATCCAGATGAGACCTGTAGCAGGAATTAGAGGACTGATGAACCTCTCTGGCTTTCCATGCTCTGTCCACTTATCTGAACACTGGAATCCAGAGATGGATGGGTTTGAAAGGACTTTTTTCATCAAATTCCTCATAACACAGAACCCAGAAACTTCCTAGGCTCCTTCATTTTGAAGATTGTGTTTGCACATGACCTTGTCTTTTATTTTTTAATGCATTTTCTATATGTAGCCACAGTCTGATTAAAAACTACCTGTCATCTCTACAGGAGCTGAGGCAATAGGAAAGAGAGTGCTGTAAGTCTCTGTAGAGGTAAACAGCTCTTTTCCAGAAGATGTTGCTACTGAGGAGGCAGTTAGTTTTCACCAAGGAAGCTTTCCTCACTGGAACGAGCCATCTTTCCCAGACACAGTTTGGGGATGTTTCCTGCATGCATTCCATAGGAGATTACTCCCTGGGCACAAGAGAGATAATGCTCACAGATGTGCTGCAAGGCCTTGCAGCCAGTGGGGGAGCCGAGGGGGGAGAAGTGATGATAAAGCCAAGGAACAAACAAAAGCCTTGCCTTTTTGCCTTTGCTCTGAGGCTGGTGCTGGACATACAGCACCATTGGGATCTATATGTTTTCAGCCTTCTCACCTCTGAAATAAACCCTTTGAATCCTTCCCGCTTCTTACCGTTCTTTGGGGGAATACCTGCAGATATTTTGCTTTACTGTCTCCAAGCATGTCACTGTGTTGAGTGCTGGTTTTGTGATGCTCTTGGGTGGACATCTGTGATGCTCCCAAAGGCACAGTAGCTAAGGTTTCTGAATTGGCATGCCTCACTCAAGACTTGGAACTTTAGCATTTGCAATTTAGGCTCTCTCCTTATATCTGGTTTGGTTAAAATGTCAGCATGCTAAACCCTCCCCTTTCTTGAGCCTCTCTATTGCTATTTTACGTTTAATAGCCATACTATTTCTTATTTATAACCTGACATTTTTAACATCAACTTTCTTGTATGCAATTATCTCTTTTCAATTTACATTGGATTGTACTAGTAATAACTTACCTGTCTCTACTAATTGTGCCAAACCCTTCAATTAGCTACTCTTAAAGAATCTGATGTAGAGGATGTTCTACTGACTCAAATTAGATATTCATTTTATATAATGGTCCCTTCAAACTCAGAATATTCTGCGATTCTGACTTAAATTTCTGCAAAGTCCTATACTTGAACTGGGCAGAAATTGTGATTTGATGCTGTTCCCCCTCCCCAGACACACAGCTTGTCTTCACTGAATTGCTGAATTTGTGCAAAATGGTTTTGTTTCACATTTTCCAGAATGGATTGTGTGGAACTGCAGTTGCAGAAACGTGACTGTAAAAATCCATCTCCTTTTTGCCTGTAGATACTGATTTAACATTCATGGATCAACACATATTTAGACATTAAGATGTCATGTTATATCATTTTTTACTGCTTAAACAAGTGAGCACTTCTACCTAAATGCTCCAGAAGACACTTAGCTGATTTAAGTGGGCATTTTAGACCGAAAGCTTCTCTTTGAGAGGTGTTGGTCCATCTGTCTAGGTGAGTCTGTGGGAGAGAGAAGACTTTTTTTGTTCTTTCTGCATCTTGGGAAGAAAGAAGCATTTTGCTGCTGAGTAACACATACAGGAGCCTTGAACATCTCAGCTGAAATGGTAAGAGATCTCATGCTGGCAGTCCCAGAAAGAAGGTAGATGGATTCCCCTGAGTGCTCTCAGGGAGCAGATGGGTAATGCGGTGGGTGAAGGGACACCACTAAGCACCTCTATTTTAAACAATCTTTTTTTTAACTCTTCATAGAAAGTAAGTGTGCTTCTCCTTTCATTATTCAGATGAGTCTTCCTGCACACAGAATTTCTGTATGAAGAATCATTTTTCAAGGTGTCATTCTGAATTTCTTAAGAAGACTCTGGAACAATTTTTTATAAAGAAGAGCCTTTATTAAATTGCAAGCTGTGCTCTAGAGCATTATACATGTTTATTACTCCCAGAGAATTTTAATTCCAAAGCCACACATTTACTATAAAATCTTGAAAACCATAAAGGGCTTTGGTTGTACTAAATTGATCCCCACTAGATGAACTTTTTTAAAGCCTGTAAGTTTCTCATTTCTTTGTCTCCTGCTGCACAAGTACTGGCTGACACCTCCAGAGTGAATTAATCAGCTTTCAAGCAGTAACATTGCAAGTCACCTTGCTGTTTAAATTCATTTCATAAACCTTTCTCAAATTTCTCTGGCATATCCTGAGCTTGACTGTGGAACCACAGAGACATTTAAGTCTTCATCTATCATTTTAGACAGCTGTTTTAATTGAATCACCTGGTAGTAGCATGACAAATTGACACTTTCCTGTGCTATTTGAGGGATGCTTTTCCTGCTGTTGTTGTTTGTGATGGCTGAATCTCTTCTAAAGTTTCAGTATGAGCAAACTCTGCTCAGTGTCTGCTGAGCTTGGAGGAAGAACTGTGATCTCTTTCAAGGTCAGTAAACTAGCTGAATCATTTAAGACATAACAGACAGGAAATAGTAGTGACTCTGCCAGGATGGGCAACTCTGCTCAACGAAGTTCTGCCTCTTTTGACTTGGTCTGATGCCTGATGGCCTAGATGTTGTCTCTGAAATGTGGAGTCACATCCTGATTTCATGCATTTAACTCATCAGTGCAATAGATGGGGTGGGAGGGGGGTGGTTAGAGTTAGGTTCCCTGTTGAGTCTGCCCCACCTCATATCAGCCGTTTCCTGCAGGCACCAAACTCTCAACTTCCCATGGTTAAGGTCCCAGTCTAAAGTGTCTGCATGGAGTGGCACTGCTCCTATTCAATGCCAGTGATGTAGAATTACAGCCAGCCATCAATAAATACCAGTATGGCCAAAATGTTTTCCTCCTCCATCCCACCCTACAAATGGGGTGATGGGTTTTAGATTACTAATGACCTGTAACCAAGAAAATGGAAGCAACTGACTCCCTACACACAATCTTGAAAAAATATTATCAGAGAGCTGTGCCAAATGAGATATCCCTCAAAATTTAATGAGTGATTTTAGCTTCTGCTGCATGATGTGACAGAACCATCCTTCTTTTCATGTACCTAAGGTCTTTGGTTTGTGGTTGCTGAATTTTGTATGCATGTCTTCTATGGCAGTAGTCTCATAGGGTTACCTAGGAAAAGACATTGCACCAGCAAAAAAAATAATTAAAAAAAATCCTGATGTTGTGTAGCTTCATGTTGTCTAGTCCGTGGGAAAAGACATTTGCATTTGTAGGAATTGTGTCCTTTCAGATACGAATGACGTGGTCAGTAGTTTGGCTTCTAAATGTCCTACAGCAGGAATTTTATCTTCTGCAGGAGAAAAAAATTATGGTTTGTATTAGCTTTCAAACTCCAACCTCCTTCCCCCTTGCCAACCTTGCTCTTCCTCAGTGGAAGTAGCATGGCAATAAAATTGTGGGAAAGCTTATTAAATCTCTACATTTAATGCCTCAATTTAAACTCTGGATAATAAAAGACCATCTTTTAATTTAAACTGTGTATTTACCGTCTGCACAAATTGAATTATTTTTTTCCTCTCTGTATTACCTGAAAACCAGCACTACTAGGAATCATTTGTGAAGCCTTGGTTTCTACATGACAGCCTGCATTCATGGTTTATGTCTGCGTGTACAGGAGTTTGAGAACAGAGACAAGCACTTGGATACTGCTCTTCTTTAAGCCATTAAGCCAGATAAGCATTATTTAAACAGTATTTGATTTCCTTATGTCATTTTCTCCCTATTTAAACTGATCTTTAATATCTGATCTGGTCCTTTTTGTCATCCTGCTGATAATTGCAAGATGCCTTGTCATTGTTGCCCCAAACTTTGTGCTACCTCATACTATGAAGTCCTGTTAATATAAAATAATACCTAATGTCCAGTGAGTGAATTTCCATTGCACAGATTCCAGTTAGCCAGGATTCTTTGTGGTATACCAGTCCTATGGACATCAGTATCAGGGTCACTTAAGTGGTGTTGCATTGGAAGCATGACATAACTGTAATCAGGAAATGAAATAACAAGCTTTGTTTGGGTAGTGAGATTTAGAGGGTTGCATATCAAATGTTAAACAATTTTGGGAAAACAAGAGCAAACCCTCTAAAATAATGAACAAATCTTGCGTGACAATTCCTAAAGGAAGATTGAAACATAGGGGGATCGCTGCCTCTCAGTCATTCCCACCTCTGCAAGAGCACCCTTTTTAGGCCAAGAGTAATTTTAGTGTTTAACTGACCAGTAAGAAGAACGGATAGGTTTAACTTTGGGAATAAGAAAGCAAAACTGCCCAAACTTCTCTTGTTGAGCTGTCTGGCATCACAAGAAATGGAGATGAGTTCATCATTGCCATTTTTTGCTCAGTTTTTTACCTCTTGTGCTCTCTTTTTCTTCCTTTCTTGAAGGAAATGGTAAGTTTCTCACCCTAATAAATTTTTCATGAGGAAAAAGGTCAGAATGAGACAGCCCTGTGAGCTAGGTCCTCTTCCTATCACTCCTTTCCCCCATAATCCTTGAAGCATTTGGCCAGTTGAGGACAGATGCTGAAATCAGTGCTGCTGCCAAAGAAGTGGTTTAAGCCTGCCTGGCAGGTAGGAAGCCAAATATAATAACAGCTCCTGGATTCCAGGGAATAGCAGAGCTGAGCAAGTTTCGCCTGGAGCGCAGCATCCATAGATCCCCATCAGCCTTGGACTGGTGAGACCAATGTTCTCCACTGCTGTCATGATTTTCTCAGATACAAAGCTTTGTCCCTAGGGTTGAGCTGATAAAGGTGATCCTGGGGTACTCCTGAGGTTAAGCAATTTGTGTCTGTTGGAGCATGTAAATAAGGCAGCCTCAAAGTTGTTACTGGGAAGTCCACAGGACACGGGAGGTTCCCTGAGGAGCACAAAGCTATAAATTCAGGGCCTGCACCAAGCAGAGGTTGAACTTTGAGCCCAGATGAGCCTGTGAGAGAGGAAGTACGGTAACTTTGGTTTCTGCTTTGTTAGCTCTAACTAATTTCTGTCAATCTACCACTGTTGCCTGTCTATATATTGTATAAACAAACCCACTTAATCATACCAATTGTATATAAAGATGAGCAGGGAAGGACATATTTAATTTTTTACATTTGTTTAAGTTCTTAAAAAATAAGATGGTGTTAATGTCAGGCAAAGTTTAAGAGTCACTGCAGATTAAAGGTGCTAAGTGCTGATTTTCATCCTCAGCACGCCTGAGCACAGAGTCCATTAGTATCTATTAGTATGTCAGTAGGGAAAACAAACTCCAGCACTACCAGTTAACTTCCCCAGCACACAGATCTTCCCAAGGAAAACCAAGGGAATGTGCATCTTCATGGGGAGGTGGGAGGAAAAAACTTCAGATGTCTGCTGACCTTTGTGTGTGCCTGCTCTTTCATTGTCTTTGACAGGGACTAAATACAGTCTTCAGAGCTGATCAGTGCCTTCTGTTTCTCTGGGGAGGGTCTATTTAATTTTCTGTATTATATTATAGCATATTTTCTGCTTAAATGAAGACTTCTCAGTCTATTCTGAGGATGGTTATACTGTGTGTGCATATAAATACAGACACAGGGATATAGGCAGCTTTAGTCTGCATTTGGGAAAGTATTAGGAAACACAACCCTGAGCTTGTTTGATTAGATCAAAAATTAAAATTGCTAAAATCTAAGTAGCTAAAATAAAAAAGAGCCAGTTCTAAAGGGGTACCATGTGTTATTCTTAAATGCTGCTTCTGCTGTAACTAATCAAAAGGATGAGTTTGAAATAGGCTTCCTGGGAATTTCCTGTGAAATGAGAATTAAGTCTGATCTTGTCCTCCTGCCTGCACAGGACTGATCACTCCTTCAAAGAGCTTCGAAATGGCTGAGCTTGGGCATTTCAGGAGACACCAACTGTACAGGGAACAAGAGCTCATATGGCATTCAAATGGCAACAATTACAGTGCTCACGTCAAAGACACTGTGTGTCAGAACCCCAAGAAAAGAACTGCCTGAGTACTATGACACAACAGTTTGCCCTCTCAGTCCCTCGAAGGGGATGTAGATGCAGAAGCAGACCCCAATCTCCAGACACCGAACCTTCAAAGGGACTCCACTCAGCTGGATACTTACATGCTAATGTGGGTGCGAATAATTATGCCAAATGGAAACGAACCAACATAGAGAAATGTTGTGGATTGGAAGGAAGAAAGAAAGCAGAAGAAGTGCACTCACCACGGAATCAACCATCATAACTAAAGAAGGAGAAGTCTGTGTTTTCCTGGTTATGGAAGTTTATAGAATAGCTAGATATCAATGTATTAGAATAGTAGAAATAATTTTTTCAACCGTTCATCTGTATTCCTATTCCCCATTGGTTTGTTGTACCCCAGTTCCTGATTGGTTGTTGTTTGGTGCATTGCATCTAATCCTTATATGGCGGTCTCCTCCCCTCTTTTCTCTAGTTTGGTTATGTTCCAGTCCTTTCCTTCCCTATATGTCCAAGTTCCACCCCTGTTCCTCCCTAATTCCAGAACCTTCCCTCAGACCCCTATATAAGTCCTCTTCTCCCCTCGATAAATGGCATTCCACATTCAACCCTCCTGTGGTGAGCTGTCCCTTTCAATCCTTCTCAGATCACGACATGTTAGTTCCTCCTTAGCCTTAATTAAAAGAGTATAGTTACTGAAGTGGCATGGCCTCTCTGCAGCAGGAATTTATCTACAAGACTTATGCCATTGTCCAGGGCTGATAGATGCACCTGTCAGCACATAGAGAGCACAGCTGGACCACACATATGTCACCTCAAATTTCAGAGCAACCTACTAATATGTCTTTCTGGGGAATAAGGAGGGCTATGTGGAAGAGTCAGGCAAAACGTCCACAAATAGAATACTTGTTATTGATTGAAGTAGGTAGTTGCATAGTCAGACTGGAATATAAAATTCAATCAAATATAAATGTAATTATTAAAAAGATTTTGTGGCTATGGTGCTTTGACATAGGGACTGAAGGTGGCTGAACAGATACAGCTAAGGAAAAAATCCCCATACCACTTTCCCAAGGTAGTTTGAGTTTTTTCACTTAGGCTTCTCACCCAGCCGGCAGCAAGACTGTGATGTGCACCATGACTAAGGTGAGCTGTTATGGTGACAGGCTGGGAAGCAAAAGTGACTCTTGTGTGATGAGTGTGGCAAGAGATTCCTTCTTTACAGCAATTTGTTTTTTTTTTTTCTTAACATGGTTAGTCATTCTGTCCAACTTCTCATGTTCCAGCTTTGAATTTTATGTTGAGTGTCCTATATTTTAGGGTACTAACAGGGACAGAGATAAGGCCGAGGGGTTTAACACTTTCTTTGCCTTTGTCTTCAACAGGGATGATGGACCAAGGGAGGCTCAGTGCCTGAGCTGGAAGACCAGGACTATGAGAATGATCAACTTCCAGTTGACTCTGAGCTTGTGTGGGATCTGCTGCTCCAGCTGGATCCCTACAAAGCTATGGGGCCTGATGGGATTCATCCCAGAATCCTCAAAGAGTTTCTGATGTCATCATAAAACCTCTCTTGATGATTTTTGAGCAGTCTCAGGAATCCAGAGAGGTCCCACATGTCCAGAAGCTGGCAAATGTTGTCCCAATTTTCAAGAAGGGCAAGAAGCTGGACCCTGGAATTTACAGGCCTGTCAATCTCACTTCAGTGCCTGGTAAAGTTATGAAGAGGATTATTCTGGTATTGAAAACCACCTGAAAGACAACGCTGTCATTGGTCACAGCCAGCACGGCTTCAGGAGAGGAAAGTCCTGCTTATCCAACCTGATTTCCTTCTACTACAGGGTAACCCACCTGGCTGATCAGTGGAAGCCAGCTGATGGGACCTTTTTGGATTTTAGTAAAGCTTTTGATGCTGTCTCTCCCAGGATCCTTTTGGACAAGCTGTCCAGCTCACAGCTGGATAAACACATCTGGGTTGGGTTGAAAGTGGGGAGAAGGTCTCTGCTCTGGGTGAGCAAGCGGGCAGGAGAAGTGGTCAGGGTGTTGTTAATATTGTTGCTGTTACTGTTAATTTTCCTATCTCATTGCTGTTTTCAGTAAATTGCTCTTACCTTAACCCATGATCTTTGCTTTTTGAACCTCCAATTCTCCTCTCCAGCCACCTGTGGGGCATGGGGCAGGAGAGTGAAAGGGGGCGTGAGTGACCAGCAGTGTGGTTTGGAGAGTCTCGGTGGGAGAATTAAATTGGGGAGCACCATTCCTAAACCGCAACACTGTGTTTGCTTTATCCTTTGAAAACCCATAGAGGTAGCAATACGTATTTGTGGGTTTGTGTTCCTGTTAACCTGGGGGGGCGGGGGGGAACCATTTACAAATCAGCATTTATTATTTTTAGAAGTGTGCACTACCAGGGACATTCAGTCTGGAAATCCAAGTTGCGAACGTAACTATTTCTGCAAATTCCTCTTCTCCTAAGAAGGTTTTTCTCTAAAGCTAGTGTAATAAACCTCTTTACAAAGTCACTGTGCTTCTGTATGGGAATCTGCTTGTCTGGCACCAATTAGAACATAGGACAGATCTTGCTTTAATCCTGGACGCTTCATTTCAAACAGCATTTACCACTTTCTATTTGCTCACATGTTTTGTTTCAGGTCCAGATTGGCTGAGGAGCTGTGTTCAGCCTCAAAAAAGCAAACTGCTGTTCGTGACTTGGTGTCTTGTACTGCAGAGTCAGCAGAGGAGAGCTAATCTTTCAATGTTCCAGTGAGAATTGAGTCAACAGGGCCTCTGGAAGACTAACTATCCTGTCTCTGTCACTAGACAGCTCGAAAAGGCTCTTCTCCCTACTTTGTCTAGTCTACCCCTCCAACGAGCATGTCTCAGCTCTCCTCTCCAGGATCTGCATGCTAAGCATGCCCTGAAAGCCCTCTGAGTTCTGCTCAGCACTTCTCTGCTTGCTCTGGAAGGCTGGAGTGCTAACTTTCGATTTTTTTATTAGGGAGAAAACCGCAACCAAAAAAGATATTTAAGCTCTCACCTGCCAAAGCACAGGACTGTGGTCATGGCAGAAAGTAGGAATACAGCTTTTTTCTTGCAGCGTGTGGCCATCCATAGGGAAACAGCACAGAAATCAGATGCACAAAAGTGAGTACAGCAACACAAAACCAGTCATTACCAGGGACTATTGCTACTTGCTCTTAATGAACCTTGTGGCTGATTGTGTTATTTGTAGCCTGTGGATGTTTTCAAGTTTTCAGTGTAACTGCTGTTCACAATGAACGCCTGCATGGTCTGATTGCTAATAACAGGGAATTTCCCAACCTTTCTCAGTTCTTGGAGCACTCCGTGGCCTGCTGTTTTCTTTAGAATTGCTTGAAAGAATAAATCTGACCTAACTGCCCCAAATATTGTCTTCAGAACAACAGTGTTTCTGTGACTCGTGGTCCTGTGGGACCAGCCACTAATTTATAAAATATATTTAAAATTAGTGAGGCTGTCAAATATGCACTGTGCCCTTCCACTAAATTGCTTATGTTCTCTGGCTGCCAGCTCTTTGGCATCTGTATGTGTGTATTCATATACATACAGTAATTCTGAATAAAACTTGGAGTTTATTCAGATGGATGAAAAACTCATTCAAAAGGATGAAAATGTGGTAGTTCCATTTATTTAAACATGGATCCTGCTCACTGAAGCAGTTGGGAACCTGCAGCTACCCTGTTCTGCAGTAGCTCCATAAGTCTGTGCAGCCTCAGTGGGATGGCATGCATATATGGTAATAATCTATAGGTACTGCTGTCTGAATAAGATTACTCATAAAGCTCTTGCTTGTGTGCTGTGCTTTGATAGGTTTTGCCAGAACACACATCTTTTAAAGGTGAAGCCTACACATAGGTACTGAGATAGAAGGCTTGGGAACTGCTGACTTCAAATTAAGCATTCCAGAGTTTCCATGCTTGAGCTGTGATGCTTGATAGTTTCTATTAAAGCAGCCAAGGTATATTGCTACATTCAAGAGAAAACACAAATATTGGGATTTCCATGGCAACATGCAGAAGAAAAAGTGCCAGGTTTATTACCAGGCAGCCCTGTAATTGGCTAAAACGCATGGTGTGGTGGGGAAGGAGAGAAAAGGGACCAGAGCTCCAAAGCCTCAGAGCTCAGGGCTGTGAGGGAAGAGCAGCAGAAATACCTGTGTGATGGAGACAGTAGAGCGTGCTGCAGCCTTTTGGGTGCCCTGGGCACAGTGTGAGCAGGTGCTGAGTGGGGACACAGAATTGTCCATTATTTGTTCGTCTTGGCAAGGGATTTGCCAGATATGTTTGCTACTTGCTTTTTTGTTTGTTTGGTTGGCTTTTGTTTCGGTTTGTTGTTGTTGTTTGGTTTTGGTTTTGGTTTGGTTTTTTTTGTTCTGTTTTGGTTTTGTTTCTTTGTTGTTTTGGTTTTTTTTAATTTTTTTTTTTCCTGTAGTTGACACAGCCAAGGCTTACTGCATGGGCAGGAAGTTTGGGTAGCTAGCTTTTGGCACAGACAAACATACTGAGAGCCAAATCTGTGTGTCCATTCTCGAAGTGAAAGACAAAGCTTTGCCAACTGTGCTTTTCAGAGCAGTCCTCTATAAAGATAATGTCTGGGCTGCTGCAGGAGTTTTACTGACCTATCATGTCACCTAGAAAGGCAGTAACTGTTCCCTCAGTAAAGGGTTAGTTCATGTGCAGGAAGAAGTGTTTAGCTATGATTTTCTAGCCTGCTGTGCTACCAGGAGGAATTTTGGGCAGAAACAGTTCATCTGGTTTTCTCAAGGCATGTATCTGAGTGGACTCGGAGTTCTTTAACTATAGTCAGTACTTATAACTGTCATTTGTGTTTCTGAGGCTCCAGAAGCCCTTGGGTTCACACATGCACATGTTCAGGCACAGAAATTCTTTCCCAGATGGATTAATATGAGAAGAAAATCACATTTTTTCAGTATAATTCTATCAGTAATGGATATGAAGCCCTGAATTTCCTAACACCAGAAAATAAAATGCAAGACTAGAAACAGATGCACTACATTGTAGGGTGAATACACAAGAAAAGAAGAGACCCATTTTGCTTTATTTTCTATATAAGGTAGAGGAAGAAATTGCATGTAAAAAGACTTTCAGGGGCTGATCTGGGTTTGGAAAGCAGAATTTAGCTGTGCAGCATTTTGCTAATGAGCTACACCTATTAAAAATTAATTTACCAGTATGTGGTTGTCTCATTATCCAGCTTGCAGTGTACAAAACACTTTCATAGGAGATACTCTGCCCTTAGCTTGAGGTTCTGCAAAGACTTTTGTTGTGCTGGGCCCCAGATGTTGTGTGAGATGTATGTGACTCCCGGATGTGGCAACCTTGCAAAAATGCCTCTTCTTTTTCTGCTGACTGGGAGCATTAATCAGCTTTAATTATCACTACTGGATATACTAACAGCTTACAAAAGTTGCCCTCTTCATTCTGCTGTAAATGGAGCCTCAAACAGTTGTAGCTGCCTGTGGCTCTGTGCTAGAAAACCTGTTTTGTTCTGTGGCTCACGCTCTCACCCTTTAATCAGAACTAGTTCTGAAAATGGCGATGCCATGTCTCCAAGGGTGATCTCATTTTTGAGGGCAGTAGCCAGGGAGGATATTGTCATCTGTTTCAACCTGTTCAGAGAAGGAGACTGCGAAAAACACCTTTTGAACTTAAAAAAAAAAATTATTCTGGTTTTCAGGCAGTTCATCTGGGAGTCGGTCTGTACGGAGAAGTTCTGGATTTTGTGTCTTTTTCGACCTCCAGCTGGAGGCCCAGGGATTGTCCTTGGACACCTTAAATATTCCTAATTACTGCACAGGTGGAACTGGAGGCCACTCTTACTAGCTAGTCTTATTGAGATGTCTCTGGGCATCAGATTGCATTGACAGGGGGATTACAGTGGAACTGTAAAGGCACAAGGTGCACGTGAACACCTAAGTTCAAGTGCCTTTATTTGAAACTAGGCCTTATGCCCAGTCTGACTTCATAAGGCTCTGTAACTCGTTAGAGTTTACGTAAGTTTTGTACTTAAGAGCAGAGAGAGGTGATGCTGAGTGCATTTACTGGAAGAGTGTTCTAGAAATCATAACCACAAAGTGAAAGTGTAATCTTCTGCCTTATTTTCAGTTAACTTGAAGAGTGTAGCTGTGCTGTGATGAAGAGGAGAGAGAGGAGCAATGTGTTGTCACTGGAAGGATGCTTTAGAGACGGTTTGCACTTCAGTTTCTCACCTATATTCTTTCCCAGTAAATCTTCACCAGACAAAAAATCTGTGTATTAATGATATTCATAATCTAATTAGCCTTGAATTCACATATGATGTGTCATGTAGAATTACATCACATTCCGAACGTCAATGTTCTCTCAGTCAGCCTGGTGAGAGGGACTGCAGGCACATGGAAGGTGCAAAGGAAAGTGTAGCACAATCCAGCAACACGCAGGAGGTGCAGGTGTGGTGCTGTTCTCTTCAGGAATGCTGTCTGAGAGGAAACACAATGGTGAAGGGGCAGGAGAAGCTGCTGCCAGTGCCTGCTCACAAATGGAATAATGGCATAAAATGGCCTGGACTTGAGTGGCATCAAGTAGTGATGTGCTGAGAGGCTTGATGGGGCCGGAACTGGCTGCTGAGAAAGGAAGAGAAGAAATTGCCCGTCAGAGTAAAGATCAGATGGGGATGTGAGCACATATGGCTGGGGAAAGGCTGTTACCAAAGCCCACAGTTATTTTCAGGCACAAATCACCAGGGCATCATTAAAATCTTAATTAAATCAGTGGGTGGATTTTTTTTTTTTTTAATTGCCAAAATGTTTCCTCTGGGTGATGTTTTGTTTTTTTCCTTTTAAAGAAAGCCCCCTGCCAGATACATTATATGTGATAGAGACAACTTTAAGCAAATAGGATTTAGGGAAGAAAACCAACCCATCCTGCTTTGTTAGAAAAATGTGGATTAACTACTTGTGCCCATAAAAACATGGCAGCAAAACACCCAGTTATTTGCAACTTCAGAAAGGATAAACTGAGTGATGGGTCCTTCTGGGTTGGCTCAGCCCGAGTGATGAGCAGACTCCATAAACCCTCCCTCTCCCTATTCAAAAGAGGGTTTTTCAGATTAATATTGGGACAAATATGCAAATAAAACTGCTGAATTAATCTTGTTCTGTTGAATACTGGCAAACTGCTCAGTTTGAAGAGTGGTTTGGCAGTAGTTTCGACAGATACAAACAATTCTGGAAATCCCGTGATAGGAAATCTCACTGATGTAGCCCTTCCTATGCTGGCAAAGCTCTGATTTAGAGCAAAATATTCTGCTTGCTGCTACAGCAGTCTTCACCCATTTGTATATGAAAATGTAGCTGCATTTCAGCCAAAAAGGCCCTTGAGTGGCAGAGATCATTCTTCTATGCAGCTGGAGTTGCTTGGTGTGTTGAAGGTTTCTAGGATGAAGTCTATGAAATAAATGTAACAGTATTATTACTTCCCACACTGAGAGGGTATGGCAGAGTATTTTTACCTGCCTTTGGTTCAGTCACACCTGGGTGCAGCAAGGGGTGCTGGCAACCTGCCCCAGAGAGGGGCTGGAGCTTGGCAGGAAAGCTGAAACACACACTGACGCTGGAATTCTTCATTTTGCCACCTTCATTCCACTCTTGATGCTGAAATAGCTTGATTTCTGACATAAAAACAAATTTTCAAAGAAGAATGGGAGCTCCCTATCTGAAACAACCTCTTTCTGTAAATGCCAGGGATTTCAGTTGGTACCTGGTGGCACTCTTGAGGCTTGGCTGTTAAACCATCTCTCTGTTGGCCACAAAAGCAAGCAGGGACTACTGTTCTCCTATTTTTGTGGTGTGTACTGATGAAAATCTCCATGGTACCTCTCAACCCCTCTCAAGTTCATCTTTGTTCATCCTCCTCACTCCTGCAGAGTTCATCATGTGAAAGTGGCTGCTTGCTGTCACATCTCATTTCAGCCTAGACCTACAACTGGTCCATGATGAACAGGAGGATTTAGCCTTCCTTTTAGTAGACCATGTATTAGTATCAAATATTTTCTCAGTTCATGGTAATAACCTGCTATTCTATGACTTCTGTGTTGCCCATCAGGCACCACAGGCTGGTGATTTCTTTGTTACATCTGTCTGAGCCCCTTCTTCTTTAGAAAGGGGGAGTCCAGATAGGTTCAGACCCAGAGCTTATGTCTTTGTTCGTTTGTTTGCTTTAAAACCGACTGTAATTATCTTGCATTTATTTGGATGTTAGAAAGAAGTTTTATTTTCGCATAGCCCTGCATCCAGTGTTGAGGTGAATGAGGTTGCCATGAGATACTGAGGAAGCAAACACCTAAGGGAGAAGCAGCTCTCCTTACCTGCCAGCACCCCAGTGTGAGGCTCAGGGGCACCCAAAAGCATGCCTGGGCTGGCCAGATTCAGGGATGAGATGTGGAAAGGGTGTCCTTTGCTGATGGCTTTCATGAGACCTTTAGGAGGAGAGATCTGCTGTGCCCTGAGGGCCTTGTGTTAGTTTCCAATAATAATTCAGAGATGTCTTGTGGGGCATGGAGTTTAAAAATTAGGTACCTAAAAGCTATTGGATCCTGGCAGTTAAATTTCATCTTATGTAAGGATTGGCATTTAATGCCACCACTAAAGAGGTGTTTACATATCTTTAGAGTTTTAAGGTAAGACTTTTAAGCTGTTCATAACTTTTATCTGCTAGAAATGAGTCACTAGAAAGTTGTAATATCCATCTCCCCTTTGATATCAAGATCTGTTTGTATAATGTAAAATACAGAGTTTTTATTTAGGGCATTTTAAAGTCTGTGTAAGAGCTGTCATTAGAAGAACAGTATTACCCTTTCCAGCATTGCAAGCCAACATAATCACAGGTGGAAGAGAGTTTGTATTATGAGGAATAAAAATTTGTGGCAGGGGGCATTATCAGATCTTTCCACTTACATTTTTATCATGTCTGAACTTTGCTGTGCTTCACATCAGACTGTTTCTTGTGCTAGTGGGGACCTCAGTTGATGCCGCGTGACCTTGGCTGTGGTATTTTTGTACAAGGCTGAGTTTTGGTGCCTCCTGGTCTGGTTACTCCAGTCTTCCTCTGCACTCATTTCTCTGAAACCACAAAGGTGAGAAAACTATCTAGAAAAACGAGACAGTTGTAATTCTTAGGTAATCCAGATACATAGGCACTTTCAGATGATCCCCATCACAGATTAACTATGGTTTAAGTCAGGAGGGATCACAGCAGCAGTGAGATCTCTCACCGCTGTTGTTTCTTGGAGCCAAGGAGACTCTCTTTTGTCTTAAAAAAGGAGATATGAGCCAGAGAGGATCTTATCCGATGCTGACAGCTCCTGACCTGGGTGCCCATGAGTGTGTGCATGTGCGTGATAACATTTTGGTATAAAAGACTTTGAAACCAACTACAGGGTTTTTTCCCTTTCTTTAAGGTGGAACTGAGAAAATCTGGTTTTCTGCTGTTGCTCACAAGAAGGGCAGCAATATCTTTATGGGCATCACTTTCATATTTCTCAAATTCAAATGCTAAATCCCTTCAACCTGTCTGCAATAAGCGGTGTTTCATCATTTTGCAGCACATAAGTGATTGCTGACTTCTCGTAGAGCTGCTGAGGGTAGGAACAGGCAGACAGCAATTATCCCCAAAAGCCTAGAGTTGTACAGGTGTAGATTTTCTTTTTCTCTAATCCCATTTACATACACTTTGCATACACTTGAAGACAATGTGTGTGACTGACTTGTTACTAGTTTCAGCTCTGGTGCTGGCCTATTAGCAGTTCTTTCATTGCAGGAAAAATGTTTCAGAAAGTTGGAAAAGGAAGGAAACTTCCCTGACAAATGTTCCAGGGCAAGTTGTGGTGCTCCTCATCCAACCCCTCCTCAGTTCTGGGAGTCAGGTGCCATGTGACAGCATCCAGCTTTCAGACATATGACTTCTATTGTCACTAGTGGTGTCCCTTAGCTCAAGACACTTCAGTTCTTACGCTCTGGCATCCCACTTGTAATGTATCACCTGCTTAAAAGCCTTTTGCTAGCCTTGGTCCCTACTGGAGGGGATCCCTCTGAAGGAGGGTGCACAAAGCCAACCCAGAAGCCAGAACCCTTTCTCTCATTTTTGAATCCCAGGCCTATCTCTTGCCCTGGCTTTCAGCCAGCCCAGGAACATTGCTGTTTCTGCTAGAGGATGTGTTCATGCCAGCATGGAGCCAGCTGCAGCCCAGCACTCAGTGCCAGCAGCACTGGCCAAGGGTGGCAGCACATGCAGTGTGCTTTTGTGGTATTCATGTTGTATTCCTGCAAGGGAGGGATGCTGCAGGAAAGAAATGAGGTGTGAGCAATGACCAAAAGGAAAGATTTAGTCTGAAATTATCTTTTAAAAGGACTGTGTGTATTTCTCTGTTCTCATAATGGTTTTATTTTTTGGGTGCATTACTGCTCTGTTCCTTATCTTCATCCTGGTAATGCAAATGATCATGAGGAAGAAAAAGAGCAATCAATGTTCCTTGCCCTGGGAAGCATAAAATGGGGCTAATGTTGCTAGGAGACATATTCATTAGTGTGCACTTCACTGTACAACCAGAAGGGTTCTGCACATGTGCAATGCACAAGATGTCTGTGCAGAAATATGAAATTAAAAGCAGCACTGATAAAGTCAGTCAAGGCATTTTCCAATGACTTTTCACTGAGTGCTTGAAAGAAACTTCATGGCCTGGATGTTTTGGTGGTATTTTTACTTAGG
Source organism: Anabacerthia variegaticeps (assembly GCA_035583185.1). Classification (NCBI taxonomy): domain Eukaryota; kingdom Metazoa; phylum Chordata; class Aves; order Passeriformes; family Furnariidae; genus Anabacerthia; species Anabacerthia variegaticeps. The sequence goes on from JAWWEW010000166.1 coordinate 3,699,798, forward strand.
CTCTATATTTCTGTGTCTTAAGGCAGAAGCGAGTGAAAAACAGCTTATTCAACATTATAGTATCACTATTTTCTCCAGCATTGCCATTAGTTTTTATCATTTCCCTTTATATCTGATAACTATGTGAGAAATTTTTCACTTCTAAAAGCTTTTTGCTGTCCTTTGTGAGACAGTTTAAGCAACTGTGATTCAAAATTACTATAATGCACCAATAACAGGAGTTTTTGTGAAGTGTGCTTATGACTTCCCCATGCAATTAGTTCTTGGCCTCAAGTTTGCTGACACATGTGCCAAAAGTAATTTGTCAAACATTAGAGAACATTTTTACTAGTTGAAACAACACAACTTGCTTGGAAAAAGAGAGCTTCATGCCAGGGGCAGTGCCAGAGACAGAGCTGGGGCTTGATAATGGGTTGTAAGGTCTGATGGATTTGTGCATTAAATTACAAAATGTACACCTGTGCTCTGCTCCCTGACATGAATGGAGCTGTTGGGCTGTAGATGCTTGTTGACATCACATTTGCTTCTCTCCTATGCTGTCCTAGTTTGGATGTGTCTGAAGGCTGCTCAGACTGCCTTAGCCATAGGGTTACTGGAGACTTCCTGTGTTTCCATGAGAGAGAGAGAACTCTTCTGCAGTTCACCACCACTGGTTTGGTAAGAGACGCTTAAAAGAGGTCGCTGGCACAGAACATGGACACTGACTCCTGCTGAGGCATGAGACAGGGTCCCTCTGGCTCTAGCCCACTGAATATTTCACCTCCTAAAAACTGAGGAAGATTACAGATCTCTAAAGAGCACAAACAAGAGATTGCAATAGGCTCATGGCTGCCAGTTGCAGCACTCCTTATGCTGATAATTACCATGTAGGTAAGATGAAGCACATAATTGTCAAATCTGGCAAGTACAGTTTGAGGAGTGGACATTTGTAGACTTAAAAAAAAAAAAATCTTACATCGTTTTCTCCTGCCTTTCTGCTTTTCCAGTCTCTGTCTGTGCCAAGAAGTTGTGGAAAGAAGTTGCTGGGTTTTGCCAATGTAGATTTCTGTTTGAAAATCTGAGTAGTCTTGGAAATAAGTCTGGGGTATACACATTCAGCCTGGGTCTCTGCACTAAAGTGGAGGAAAATGGTTTGAGGAAGGCGAAGTGGGATATATGATGGCTAAGTGCCATATGGTGTGGCCATAACACATGTTGAAATATGAGTCATTACTTAAGAGACAGAGAAATGAGTGTAATTAGTTATGGTGTTAGTGAAGTCCAACATACGGAGTTCACACATTCATTCTGAATTAAATTTTTACTTGCCTGTAAAAGTCTTCAAAGTCTTGAATGACTTTTGGTGGCAACATCTCGTTACTCTACCACCTTTCCTTCATTATGAAGAGAGGTGTATACCCAGCATAGGCTGTTGTGAAACCACTGCAGGTTCCAGCTTTGTGTAGAGATGAGGGACAAGGAACAACGGCTGTCTGGGTTGTCAGCAATATAAAGCAAAGTCAAAATTCTGCCTGTGTCCCAGGATGCAATGACTGTAATGCATCTAGCTGATATCAATGAAGATGTTCAGATTCTCTGCTGGTGGAGGATCAGAACTAAAAGCATCCCTAAATGACCTTAACAATGAAACCTTTAAGTAAATATCTGTAATCTAAACTGGGAAATTGTGTGGAAACAGATGCTCAGGCATGCAGTGTTTTACTGACCTGCTGCATCAAAACACCTCTGTCTCCAGTGCGATTAAACAGGTCAGTGAATTCACTTTGAAGCAAGTGCTGGGACTTCTTCAGCTTCAATGACTTTAGCAAAGCCTTTGAAGAAAAAAAAAAAAAAGAAAATATATTTTGTGTGTCTGGCTGTACAGGGGAGTCCTAAAAGATGATGAATAGTCTCTTTGTATGAGTGTGCAGGTGAATGAATAAGCTGACAAATGCCTAATGTAATAGTCAGGAAGATGAGGAACGTTTGGTAGTTTTCTGGGCATGGCTTAGTGTGAGGACTCCGTAGATTTCAATTTATAGTCCAATATGTACTTGTGCAAGTTCTTCCCCTGGAAGACGCACTCTGTCTTTATTGCTCTTTCTCCCAAGAACAGGATGAAGAAGAGTAGACTATGTAATTTGGAAAGTATGTCTCTGTGTTGTTCCTTCCCTAGTGCATCAGACCGGTGAAATTGTTCATCCATGTCTCAGATTTGTGGCTTTATTTCTTTTTCTGCTATGCTGATCTGGGCTGTTCTGACTGTCTTCAGGGGTGGAACTGCTTCCCAAGGGCTTCTGGCAGATGCTTCAAGAAAAAAGATTCTGAGGACATTTCAGCCTTCACCAGGATATTGAATGGGCTTCAAAAGCTGCAGGAAGAGGACTTGCAAGTTAGCTTGGAAAGTAGGGTTTCTCTACAAATTCCATCAAGACTACTGGTTTTGTGTTGTTCTTCCAATGTGCAACAGCAGCAGGACATGCATAATTCTGCTCTGAGTACCTCAATGCCTGAGAGTATAGATTAATGTCTGATGTAAGTACTTGTCTGTCATGGAAGAAACAGGCAACTCCCCAGCCTGCAGTTGCACATATTGCAAATATGTTTTATTATGTTTTTCAGCTATCATTTACCAGTTGAATGTAAGTTGGAACAGTTGCTATTTATTGGGCCATGCTGAAAAAATGCATCAGCAAACACAAACTTTTCCTTCTCTGTTTTGCAAATGCTGCATAAGAATTAAAGAGGTGATAGTTAACGCCATAAATGTACGGTATGAAGTATTACCATGGCTAGTTGGAGTTAACAGGGCCAGGACTCCTTCACAGCAACAGAATTTTAGCTTTAGTTAGAAGACACTGAGCAGCGACAGCCCTCACAATTTGTCAATTGATCCCTTATCAGTAAAGTGCAGCTGTTGATTCAGTCATTGCTGCTCTGCTTTTCAGGCAGAAAATTAACTATGTCAAGATATGGGAAAACCCAGATAAAGAAGTAAAAGCCGCTATAAACATTTTTCCGCAGTAAAACTTGTTTATAAATCAATAAAACTGTGAGTTAGTGTTTGGATGTTCTTCATCTTTACAATCGTACATTGGGAGTCAGTGAGCTGTTCCAACATGCACCAGAACTGGTGTAAAAGGTCCCACCTATTTCCAAACAGACTCTGGATCAACTTCAGATGTCTATTTTGAACCCGTACAGAGAGGATCCTGTTCCAAAATTGAAATGGAAGCAGACATTTCTTGCTAGTGCCATTCTGGCCTTGAAAGGCTGCAGAAGCAGAATGCACCCTTTTTTTTTATAATTATTTTTTAAGGAAAAATATTTTCTTTAATTCTCCCCTAGTCTGTCACATCTAGTAGGCCAGAATTGTAACATTTCGTGTTGTTGTTGTTTCTATCACAGTAAGACTGGATTTTCCCCACCTCCATTACCCATGCACTGAAATCCTTGGCTCAGGGAAGTTTAAGTGAAAAAATAGATGTTGTTCAAGTAGAAGCAACCTCAGCAGTGAAATCAAATGTTCGTTCCTGAATTTCCCAGAGAGCAGCAGGATTCATGTGATGTTTGCCTAGAAAAATGTTGTTCATATTTGGGGCCAAAACCTGAGCCAGTAAGTTAATGTCATGCAAACATTTACCAAACATCCCAAAAAAATAGTTTGGGTGTGCAGCCATCATTTTTAATAAGATTTTTAAAGAGATAGATAAAAACGGTGAGTCCTCAGCACACAAACTTTGCACACTGGTGAAGCAGCATTTCAGAGGAACATGAGGCTCCAAAAAAGGGGGCACAGTGCCTTTCTGTGGAGGATGTCACCTCCTGACATTGTCCTTGTGGGCATGACTGGCTCTTCCCTGCTGCAAACAGATGTCCAATGGGCAGGTGACCGGCTCACACCTGCAGCAGGGAGGGTGCAGAGAGATGTACCTGTTGCTGCCACAGATGGGTGCAAAGCCCATTTAAGCTCAGACAGGTAAGTGGCAGACACTAAGCTCAAACACAACAGAGCTGTTGGTGTGGGTGGGTTGGTAGGAGAAGGTGCTCCTTAAAACAGGATAAAAGCGTTTAGGTAAGAACTATATCTTAGTTGTGCCATCATTCATGGCTGCTGCCAAAAATAGCATTCCTTCTGTTCTCTGCCTGTTCCATTTACCCTGAGAAACTGAGGTGAGCACCTAGCAGGGCTAATTACCCCAGCAGCTCCGTGGAGGTTGAGCAGATTCTGATCTAAAGTCTGAGACTTGCTTCCTGACAGCACCCAGAGCTCCTCTGACACGTGCTTGTTCCAGGCAATGCAGATTGCATGCTCTACCCTTTCTTCACGCTGCTTGAATTGCAGCTGGTTTTATTTCTACTTAAAGTACTTGAAAGAAAATCAACACCATGGACTAAATGCTGTGTGACATCTGAAAGCTTCAGCTGACGGCACTGATTAGAAAGGGAAGCACCAAGTGAGTATTTCAGCCTGCAAAAGTGGAAGATGTGGAGAAACTCACGAGTCTTTGACCATTATGGCCAAGCATGGAAGGGCGCTGGTAGCTAGTGCCTGTCATTCCAACCTACCTGAGTGTTTACAGGACAAGCACAAGGAGCGAGGGTTGTTACTGGGCCTGGTGGCTTTAGTTGCACAAAATTCAGACTTCATGATTGTAAATTTTCCTGCAGCCTTCACCTGGCTGTGGGCAGACTGCTGGGGCTGTGCTCTACCTGACCACTCTCTTAAAAACAAGGGCATTTAATTTCATGCAAGTGTCACAAAGTGGGAAAAATACAACAGTGGGAAAATCCATGAGCTCTTGTGCCTCTCTGCCTTTGAAGGTAAGAAACAATAGCCTTGCATCAAGAGCCAATCTGAAACTATGAATACCTGGGTGAAATTAGCTTAGGGGTTTCTTAGCAGGCAGCAGATATGTGAAGGGGGAGCTGGTGTGACTATCATAGCTGTCCCCCTGCTACCAGCACTTTGAATAATTCAGGAGGCTTGAACAGAAAATGGTAAAAAATTAAGGTGAAATTTTGTTCTTTTTCCAAACAATGAGCAAGCAAATTCCCCAGACTCCAGTGATGTTTAATGGAGGAGCAGGAGCACCCAGTGTACTCTCACTGATGTGGTATTATCAAAGGAACAAAAAAAATCACTCTGATTTTAATGATTAAAAGAAAACCTTGCAACACAGTGTTAAGAAGAGGGTCCAGTAATGACTTTGCACCTGGGAACACACTGGAAGCAGAGCAGCAATAATGCTTGATTGCAGCACTGAAACTTGATTGGATTTGCCACAGTTGGGTCCTTCTGGAGGCAAAAAAAAAGAAGAAAGAACCAATGTTGAAAACAGAGCCACAAAACAAGAAAGCACATTGAGTGAATCTATAAGATGTTGTGATGTTCAGTGCAGTGTTTGAAAGTGAATTAACAAAAAACCCTCTAAGTCAGAATAAAACTGAACTGATATCAGTCTGCCTGGAGGGAAACCAAAGTGACAGGGGAAAAAAAGAAAGAAAAGGGTCTTGGGAAACCTGTGGGTTCAATACACAGAGTAGGGACTGGCCAATGGGGTTTCATGTCAGATCTAATTAGAGCTATGAGTTTCTGCACCATTTTTCTGTTTTTCTTGTTCCTGTGATCGTTGGAGGAAAGCATGCTGTCGTGCTCTGTGTGTGAGGTAACTACAGTGGGAGCTCCAGGGCCAGGAAAAGGGCAGACAAGAGTAAGTCTGCCTTTCATGGCTTGCTGCTAGATGCTCACATGGATGCTCCAGTGAAGATCAAAGTCCGAATGCCAAGGGTACAGCTGTGTGTTTTGCATGAAATCACTGTGTAAAGCGAATTTGGATGTCCACCCCTCACTCCCATCCTTGCCAGAGAAAAGCTGTGATTTACTTACTGGCTGTCAAATACTGCAGTGCAGAAACCCAGGAGTGACTTGCAGGTGTTGAAAAGGAATTTATAATAGCACTCATATGAGGGCTGGAGTTCAGGGCTAAACCCCAGAAGAAAGGTCTGGGACTTCAGACACATCTTTTCTTCATGATTTCTGTTGCTTGGTGCAGTTCTGAATCATGGCTGGTGTGCTGGCTCTAATAATTAGATTATAAGAAATGTAAATGTTAGAGTCAGCACTTGGATTGTGAGGCCTATTCCTGGAGGCTCAGAATGAGGTGATCCAAACCTAAAGAGCCTCTTTGTAATTCTGGGCCTTCTCTTTCTACCCGAGAACCACAGCAGGGTGGTGGATTGTTTGAAGTGGGAATGATTTTTTGGAAGAAAAATAGTTTTGGTTTTCCTTGTGGAACAGAGGATCCTTTTGGTTTTATTTGCAGAAAACTTAAAATATTCAGTGAATGCAGCAGCCACCTTTTGAACTGAGCGTGTATCTGCGTTACTGCCTACCCGGAAAGCCTTCTGGGGATGCTCTCAGATGCCTAGTGAGCTAGAAAGTCTATATTGATTCTCATGAAACTGATGTTTTTGGATCTTTTTCTTGCAAAAACAAGAAATGAGGGAAGATATCTTTTGTCTTGGCATTGATTTTAAGCACATCTCTGCTTCAAAATTCTGTTATTTTCCCATGTATAGGGAGTTCCATTTTCTTCTCTGTATTAGACAATGAGATTTTCCAAAGCTTTTAGGTTTGCTGGGAAGACAAAAGCACTGAAAGCTTTGAAGTGCTTGAATATTACAGAAGCAGCATCTTAGAAACCTCAGAAGACTTTATATGGCTGTATGGGATAGCAGATATTCTGTCACTACTAGAAGAGAAAAGCAACTAACTTGGTGATAAATGTGCTTGAAACAGATGATCGTCCTCTGATTCCATTAGTGGATTTTGTGAATGTTGTTCATTCATTCGAGTACATGAATCTGACTAAAATTTTGTGGTATATGATCATCTCTTCGAATCAGGCAGCAATTAGCCCACCAATTTTTTTTTTTTAAGTTTATCTGTTTCCAGTAATAAACTGTATCAAACTAGATGAATTTGAAAATGCTGTAACACTCCCCCTTTCCCTATGCCAGCCTCCTTCTCTTCCTGTGCAACAACATGCAGTTTAATTTACATTCTGTTTAAACTTGGGGGAGAATTATTCCTGGAGCACAATAATTCTCAGTGTGGGTTCTGTGAGACGGCTGTGGATATTTAATTACAAGATAAGGTATCTCATTATAGGGTGGAACACCTACCGCTTTAAGACTAAATAATTACGGTTTCAAAATTTGCAAACTTTTGGCAAGGTGTGACTCGATGTTGGTGTGGGAGGAATTCACTTGTTATTTGGAGTGCTGTGAGTGCGAGAAAATAAAGCTCCTGCAGCAGCAACAAAGTTCCAAATTAGAGAATGGATCCTAAATCCACGATTTTATATTTTGTTGCTGTCTTTGTCCTTTGCCCCTGAATTAAGAGATGCACCAGATAACTCAGGAAAAACATCATGCCTTCAAGGGGTTGAATTCAGAGTTGCTAAGTGGTTGCGGAGCTGCTGCTGGAGAATGGTGCTTGCATGTAAAAAAGCAATTGTAATGCTGAACTTCAGATCCTCAGCCCTGAAGACCCAGCTACTTTAAATCTTGACTTACAAACTCAATTGTCTGTTAAATGGAAATCACATGTTCAAATGTTGAGTGCTGCTTCCCTACCCAGAAAATCAAATTTGTCTTTAAATTATAATGAACCTTATGTTTTAATGACAATACAATACTTAAAATTCAGTGTACAACAACTGAAGCATTTTGAGGATAAATAGAAAACGTAGAAGTAACATTAGTATGTTTTGTTTACCATTTTAATTTGCTTGTTGTTCAGTGTGCAGGTTTCTTTCTTTTTTAAATCTTTGCAGTAAGAACAGAATTTGTTCTGCTTCTCTAAAGAGGGATCTTCATTGTGGTTTTTCCTCTGTAGCACTTGTTTATGTGGCAGAGAGAACAACAGCGAATGAACAAGAAAGAGAAATTTCTTTTCTTTTGAGATAGATTGGAATAGGGAAGGCATTTTTTACCTGAAGTGTATATTTTCTAGGATGTTTACTAACAGCAGTAGCTGTTTTGCAGAGCTCTCCAGAGATCTGGCCATTCATAGCACTGGTGACAGCAGCATTTTTCATGGCGTGTACTGTAAGAGCAGAAAAAGCTGAGATACAAGGGGTAGGGAAGCAGTTTGGGTCCCTGGGAGATGACATGGCTGCTGGAGATCTGCTCCCAGGCTGCAGACAGAGCAACACAGGTGGTGATCAGGTAGCATGGACATGAGCAGCCATGCACAATTCACTGTGGTTTCCCTTTGGAGCCTGGCCTCTAATTGAGATTTATTGACATAGGGAAGTTGCATAAATAGAACATATAAATCTTCAGAGGGTTCTGGTCTAAGAGTTTCCCTCTGGATTTGTCTCAGGTTGTTTTGTTTGACTGTTAGCAGTGTTAAATGTGTTTGACCCTCTACTCAGGAGCTGGGACGGGCACAAAAAGCATAGACGACTTTCAAAAAAGTGAAAGCAGGGAGTGGTTAAAAAAGTAACAATTTGTTTATTATTATTAAGGCCATGATTTACTGCTTCTTATTTTGATGAATTTTCCATCTCAGGAGAGTTGAGAGCTACAATTCGTAAACTTCTCCAACCAGAGGCTCAGCAATTATTTTTGTCACCAAAATGTTTCTTCAGCACAATAGAAAAGCAATGACTATTGCTGAGAGAGTGCCCTAGACAAGGCACAGGGTTTATACAAAGATTAGTTTCCTGTGGATTCAGATTCTGGCACTGAAGACACTTCTAGCTATGGCTTTTGGCGGTGCAGGGAGGGGGAAATTTGAGCTTGTAAAGTCTGGCTCCATCAGAGTTTTAATTTCATAGTAGTGACCTGTATTTTCTTCTTACACTTTGATTATACTTACTTGCTTTCTCTTTAACATTTTTGCTTTTCACTGTAAGAATAGTACTGGTGAGTTCTCTTTTTAACAGATCATTTTAAAACTGATGAAAAGCAGGACTGTACATGTGAAACCTAAGCTCTGTTTAGTGCCCTCCTAAGGAAACTGTCCCTGTTGCTCCACTGGTGTTGGTGTCCCCTGGGCAGAAGGGGCAGAGGGCAGAGCCATGGTTTCATTCCCCAGCCTGCAGTGTCAGAGGATCCCTGGCAAAGGTGCTGACACCCACTGGGTAACACTCTGTGCTCATCTTTTGTTGCGCCCCCATCTACTGGGAGACACATAGCTGCTGATCATTTGTTTTCAATTGAGTAGCATATTGCAAATAATGGGGATTGCATTTAGGCCTACTCCGCTGCTTGCTTGGTCATAGAATTATCAGCTGTTATCAAGGATTTTTAAACATATTTTAATATTTGATGGTTAATTGAAAATAGTATTTAACACCTTTCAGCAAAGAAAGAATTGATGAATTATTCAAGGTTCCATTTTGTATTCTGAACTAGAGAGTGCTGATGTATAAATAATGTATAAGTGTTGTTGAATTTCCAGTCTCATCCCAGTTTGTAGTTAGCCCCACAGTGAGCAGGAAGAGGGGACAATAAAGCAGAAGGCAGCTGTGGCTCATAGTATTGCCCTGTTACCAGATGAGGCACTTTCCCTCAAAAATTCCCAGTAGAGACCTGGTCCTTGAGCCTTGAAGAAAGCACTGCAAAGAGCAGAGCCTGGCTGAGGATCACTGACCTCATCAGTGAGCTTTGTCCCTCAGCAGCAGTCAGTACTGAGCGAGGTGCCTCTGGGCCCAGGAGCACCCCACGGTCTTGGAGAGATCAGGGTGCAGGATGCCTCTTTGTCCTTCCCAGGAGCAAGTCATGGCTTCTTGAAAATGGGCTGTGATGGAACAAAGGGCTTTGTTTTGTGAAATGCAGTCAGAAACATTTCCATTTTTTTTGCTTGCTGGGAAAACTGCTTGTGTTAGCATTCGAAATCTCTGTGAGGAGGAGTGTCTGGGGGTAAATAAAGCATTAGATCTGCTGCTTGGACTTCTCCCTAGTGAGGCTTTCCAGTACATGGGTAACTCCTCATAGCATTCAAAAGCTGGCGAGCTCCTGGCTTTCCCTTGCATGGGATAATGCCCATGGATTTGTGTTCCTTCCCAGGCAGTCCCTCTGAGCTTTCTGCAGGAGTAGTCAGCAGCAAGACAGCATGTGTTGCAATCTCTTCAGCCAGTTTTGAACACGAAGACATCTCTCATTGCCATGACAGGTTCACTGAGTGATCACTTGAGATCTCTAAAAGTTAAAAACCACCACAGAAATCTTATAGGCTGCTGTAAGACTGAGTGTACGTAGCCCTCGTGCTGAAATAGAACTCAATGCTACTCTAAGTCATCATGGCTAAGCTTTGCAAAGATTTGGGAAGGGCTCTACTCACGCTTGCTGCAAGTGCACTGAGGGCTCAAAAGGCCAATGCAAGATAGGCAAGTCCAATTGCAAACGGCACAGCTGAAAGTCTCCAAGAGTGGTATTGGCCAGGCATGGTTCTTCCTGCGTTGTCTTTTCTCCTCAAGGCTGATCCTGTGTGTGATCTCAAAGGAAGCAGCAGCGTTATGGATGGTGTGTCTCCATTTCTCCCAATTGGAGGCCAGAGTGGACCTTTGATGGTGGTCAATATGGCCAAGGCTGAGGGATTGTTTCAGGGAGTCCTTGTATCTTCTATTCAGGGCTTCTCTCTTGTGGCAGCCGGTGGTGAGTTCCCCATAGAGCACAATCTTAGGGAGACAGCGATCCTCCATCCTGGAGACGTGCCCTGCCCAGCCCAGCTGCGTTTGCACCAGCATGGTCTTGTTACTGGTGACCTCTGCCTGGTCAAGGACAGACACATTAGTCATATAATCAGACCAGTGAATGTTTAGGATTGTACGGAGACAGTGCTGATGGAAGTGTTTAAGGAGTCACAGGTGGTGGCAGTAGATGACCCAGGATTCAGAGCCATGTAGAAGAGTAGACAGTACAGTGGCTCTGTAGACACTAATCTTTGTACTTTTCTTCAGGTGTTTATTGTGCCAGCCCCTTTTATGAAGTTTTCCAAAAGCTCTGTATTCCTTTGCTAACCTGTTGTCTATCTCTTTATCAATCTTACCATCTGAAGAAATGATGTTTCCCAGATGGCTGAACTGCTGGATTGACTTAAGCTCTGATTCACCTATGGTGATGTGGGGATGATGGAAGACTTCCCGAGGTCCAGGTTGGTAGAGAACTTCTGTCTTCTTCAAGCTGACTTCCAGCCCAAAGAGCTCAGCAGCCTCTGCAAAGCAGGATGTTAAGCGCTGCAGAGCCACTACTGTGTGAACAATGAGGGTGCATTGTCAGCAAAAAGCAGCTCATGGAGAAGGTGATTTAGGGTCTCAGTGTGGGCCTTCAGTCACCTTGGGTTGAACAGGCTTCCATTGGTACGATATCGGATGTAGATGCCGTTTTCTTCATTGAGGTCTGCCGTGGCCCTTTGGAGCATCATGCTGAAGCAGACTGTGAATAGGGTTGGTGCAAGAATGCAGCCTTCTTTCACACCACTGGTTATTGGAAAGGGCTCAGAGAGTGCATCACCGTATCTGACTTGGGCACGCTGATCCTCCTGTAGTAGGATGACCATTTTGAGGAATTTGGGGGGACATCCTAATCCTTCCAAGATCTGCCACAGGCCTTTTCTGCTCACAGTGTCAAAAGCTTTGGTGAGGTCAATGAAAGTTACATAGAGTCCTTTGTTCTGTTCCCTACACTTCTCTTGCAGTTTTCTGAGAACAAATACCATGTCTGTGGTACTCCTGTTGCCTCTGAAACCACATTGGCTTTCAGGGAGAAGCTCTTCTGCAATAGTGAATACTAATTTGTTCAAAAGTATTCTTGCAAGGATTTTACCAGCAATGGAGAGCAAAGTGATACCTCAGTAATTTGAGCTGTCTGATTTTTCTCCAGGCCCTTCACCAGCTTTGTTGCGTCCTTTGGACACTCTCTAAGAGCTTAGTATCTTTCTTATGTTGTGGTTCCCAAAAGTCCCCCAACATTGCAGGTGAGGCTGCCCCAGTGCAGAGCGGAGCAGGATAATGGGACAACCACCTCCTGTGCATTTGTGTCTACACACATGTGCATGCATTGACTAGGAAAAAATGACTGGGAAAAGAGCACAATAATTCTGCAAAAATGCCGAGGGACTGATATGTAGTGGTACTGCTTTTAATGGAAATTAAAGCTCTGAATATTTCTGGAAGCCAGTAATAGGATAAGGTTGCCTAAATCCTGCTGTTAGAGAACACAGCATACAGAATAGCACCAAAAAATCCCCCAAAAAACCCAATTCAAATTTTAAAGAAGACGCTATGTGGTATCTTAAACAGTGCATAATACTCTAAACTCTGAGTAGGACTTCTAGGCTACAATACTGATGTCTTGTTTTTCATAGAATATGGTAATTTCTTTTATTATAAAGACACTCTACACCATAGATGTGTCATACATATTTTAGGTTGTTAAATTTACTAAGTCCAAGATTAATTATTATGTGCTAATTTGAAGTGTTTAGGTCTTGCTGATGTCTTCATTTGGACAGAAAAATGTCATGCATATAAATTGTATGTTGACATTTCTTTTACAAGGGTAGTTATCTAGGTATTGGTGCCCTGCAGAGTGAAGGCTTGTCAAAAATCATCACTTCCAGTTCTCATTTTGTTGAAGTTAAATAGCCTGAATGGCAGAAGACCTGTTCACACTCTTTAATCCTCGTATTATTGCAGTGTGAAAAGTAAACATATAAATATGAGGAAACTGAAAACAAATCAATAGGATAACATATTAGAAAACCAAGGAATAGTTTCAGGATGAGATAATCATCCAATAAAACCCCATTTGTTAGCATTAGGGTTTTTTATCATACAGCTCTTTAAAGAGGTGCCCATTAGAATTGGGAGAACTTTTCTCTCCAGGAATTAATTACTTTAAGAAACTCTTAACTTGTAAATAAATAAAATCAACTCTCATATGATCTGAATGCATGCTCCAGGCACTGAGATGCAACAAGACTGGAGAGCTTCTCTATTTTCCAGCTGATCTACGGGGACGATCTAAATTTTGGCATAACCAGAAACTCTTAACAAATTTGTGATGGAAGATGTTTGATCTTTATTGGTATATTGGTTCATCATGGTGACCTTGATGAACAGCCCATGGGATGAGCACGATACTTTTCGTTTTCTTTACCCTTGTCATCAATTCCCATGAATCGTGTCCCTTGCCTTTTGTTGTTTTTCATTTACTGCACAAAGTGTTCATTTTTCTCCTATTTTAAAATCCTATTTTAAAATCCTCTTCATTAGATCATAATTAACATTCCTGACAAACAGCTCTTCTCTGGTAGTGTGGACTCACTCTGAGCAGGAGTGACCAAGGCAAGACCCAGGGGAAGGTAATTAGAGTAGGCTACTGATTTTCCACAGAGATGGAAAATTAATAACTTTCTGTAAGAGGTAAAAATTAAACTATTTAAATTATAGGTAACCATTATAGTACACATCTGGGCCACCTAATGTCCCATGAGAAAAAATGAAATGCCATTACAATATGCTAATCATGACAGATAGCTGGTGACTATGGACTTCCTATATTGAGCTGAACATTTCAGGCATGGTATGACTATGGTATGACTGGAAAACAACTTCTTTGTTTCCCACTTTGGCCTGGAGCAAAATCCCCCCAGCCTGTTGTGCTGTGTGGTAGAGGCTTCAGATAACACTGAAGAGTTTGTAAATTGGATTCTAGGCAATACTGATGAGAGATATATCTGGTTATTTTCCAAACCCACTATTTTTTCTCTGAATAGGGAATTCCTTTCTCTTGATTATCTTCTGAACACATGGCATATGGAACTAGGCACTTGTGTTCAGAAATACCTGTTTAGGTGGGAGTTCTTGAAGGCACTTGAAAGAATGAGTTGCCCATGTGGTGGTGAATGTCAATATGCAGATGGGCTCCTGATTGTCTCAGACTCTATAGAAATAGATAATAATAGTAATCCTCTCCGTAGAATAGAATCTCTGTATAATCCCTTTTGCACTAAGACCACCACATTGGTATTCAGTTTGCTATGATCTGGGTAAACTCCAAATGCCTGGGGAAATGTGAAGTTTCTGGGTCATTTGTCTGGATTACTCAGTTTCAGCCCTGAAATTTCATAGTATGAAAAATCATTCAAGGGTACTACTGAACTGTTGTTTTTAAACACATGATTACCTTATGCATGTAAATATCTAATAAATTTTCTATTGAGCTGCAGGCCTTCCTTTTTAGACAAACCAAAATTCTCCCAACTTGTAACTGATCCTGTTGGGTGCTGAGAGCTGCAGCTGCAGGGATGGCCCTTTGTCACTTTTATATCAGCCATGTGGGGTCAGATATGATTCTTCTATTCCCTCTCTCAGTACTGTTTGAGAGCTAAGTGACTTTGTTCACTTTGAGCATGCAGAGAGATGTCAGTAATAAGTGTTTTCTTACATATTGGAAGTGCTGTGTGAGTTAAGAACCAGGAGGTACCCCAACGAAAAATCACATAGAAGGACATAGCAAGAATAGGGAAGGCTTTCCTATCTCCTTTTTGGCTGACAATTTATTTTTGAAATCTCACCCTTGGTCAGTATCTGCAAGCTTATTCAAGATTTCACCTCTTACACTAGACAGCCTGGATCTTGTCCCTGAACATCACAATCCTCGACTGGAGGACTAAATCCAAATGTCTGTGCTTTGTCTTAGCTTCTATATTGTGGGCCTGCAGGAGTGGACAGCTCTTCTCTGAACTGCCTTTCTGTTTTTATGATATTTGGTCCCTTTAAAAAAACCAAAACAACCAGTTGTCTATGTCAACATTTTTGCTAACCAAAATAATATGCGTACAGTATGAAGACAACCTTAGCACCAAGCCCAAGGGACCTGCCATGGACTTTATTTAACATATACCTGGATTTCAAGTACTATTTTAGGAATGTCTTATAAGTATTTTGCCAACTAGATAAAACATTAGCATTTTCCCCTTGGGTATGGTTAAGACAATTGTAGTGCCTTTGTGGTGTAAAAAGTACAAAGAGTTTACATAAATAAGAGAGAACCTGTCAGCCCTTACAAGGCACTTGTGCTGCCTGGTCTTAAAGTCTCCCTGAGAGTGCTTCTGAAGGTGTTATTCTCCCTCCCTCTCACTGATCTAAGGGAAAATATTGCAAGTTGACCCTCTGTCCAGGTGGATGAATGTTCATTGTGTTTCAGGCTCTTTATCCTCTAATTAGAAGCTCTTGGGAAAGCCAGGAGTGTTTCTGTGCTGAAATCTGGCGTGGAAATAACAGGGAAATGAAGACCCTTCTTTTTTTCTGTTCAGTGAAACTTTTGGCACCTTGTCACAAGCTGACACATGCTACAATAAGATTTTCAGAAGCATCCTTGTATCATTCAAATGTCTTGTCAGGTCTAGCTCATACATTTTTCAAAAGCTGATTTTGGATCAGAAAGTATATCCATTTACTTCCCTGACAGCTCCTCTCTGAAGGCAGGCTGGAGTAGAAGTTCTGCTTGGGCTAAGAAACATGTCTTTTGCTGCTGATCTATACTTCAAGATTTTCCTCTCAAATGAGAAACCTCACTGAAACGTACTTTTAACTAGGAAAATGATGAAAACCTCATCGCTTAGGCACTGTCAGTCTGTGCCTTTAGAAATGTGCCATTGGCAAGTCTTTTGAGGCAAAAGTGCAACTTTGTGAATGACATTCCTATTGGGAAATGTTTCACTGTATTATCACTAAAAATTAATCACAGAATCAAAGAATATGCTGAGTCCGAAAGGACCCATCAGGATCATCCAAAAACCTTCTCCAATGTGGTTCCTCTCCCCATGGGTCAGGAGGTCCATGCCAGGACCCTGCTCCAGCTGGCAGCTGCTAACAGAAGCCAACCCTGTAGCACCCCCTGCTACTATTCATACACAGAGCTCTACAAGTAATAAATGTTTTTCAAGCATGAGGAACTAAATGGGGAGAAACAGATGGTGGTGAAGTTTAATTTTCCTGATAGACAACGGAAACTGAGTTCTTGTAACCTGTAAAGGCTTTGAAAGCATAGTGTTGATTAGTCCAAAATGAAAACTAAGGAGAGTTTTTTGTAGGTGAATCTATCTAGTGGTGTATTACAAATCTAAGTATTTATGTGCAAAAACTATAAAACTCATCAGTAGAGAATACAAACAATGCCTCATTATAAAAATGTTTTTATTTCATTAGATATTTTGCAACCGAAAACACATCCAGAACTCCAAGTTAGTTTTTGAACCTGCATCTGAAGGTCTCGATGAATTTGTGGCCCTGCAGCATCCTTACACTTTGGAACCCCTAAATCACCAGCAGAGCAGTGGTTTGTGTTAACAAGTAAACCTGCAGTAGTCAGGCATCTCCTGAAACAAAACAAAGGAGGTTCCTTAGTTTTAAGGTTCTAAGTCTGAGGTTCTCATAATCCTGGCACTGCATGGATTAGCCATTTAGGGGGAGGTAATATTTGAATACCTTATAAAATTACACATACCCTGTGGAAGTGAAAGCCCCCTGTTTACCTCTGCAATACCAGCAGACCTGAGCAGCATTCAGGCTGCTCCAAACTGTGCCAATACACACCAAACTGTGCAGCTCTGAAGGTCTGTTTGGTTCCTATTTATGGATTTCATCCAGACTGTGGTGCCTCTGTCATTTCCCTACTTTTCTGTAGAGATAGCATCTAGGTTTTAACAGGAAGTATTTAATCCAGAGGAGAATGCCTTCTTCTTGGAGGTAGTTATGTATCCTTCACCTCTGTCTACCCGAATGTCATGGTACTAACACTGAATTACACTTTATACCACACTCTCATTTTTATTTTTTTTCTGCTGGCCAGGTTTTCTATCCCTGTGACATGTTTGTGGGGAGCACTGCCATCTCCCCTCAGCATCAACTTTTGTTTCCCTGATCTCTTCCAGTGTGATTCCTCTTGCTTGAAGATGGCTGAATAGAACTGAGCTCAGGAGCTCTGAGTACATCTTTACAGGATATTCTCTTTAAGATTGAAATCTTTTGCCTTTTCCATCTCTCCCATTTGACAATTTTCCTTCCCATTAGATTTCCCATTAGTTATTCCTGGTTTTACCCACAATTTATATTTTCTTGCTGTTCCTGATACTTTAGACAAGGGATCTGTACAGTATTTGAGACAGGGTTAGATTAGCTTTATTCTCAGCTTGGTCTGCATAATTTAGTCATCCTGTTTCACTTTGTTGTTTGTTGCTTTTTTTTTTTTTTTTTTTGTTTTTTTTTTATTTTTATCATTAACAAA